>CAWUFW010001261.1:2275000-3005976 GCA_963921515.1 Calotriton arnoldi | reverse complement strand
GAGACTGCATGCACGCATAGGAGTGCCGGTAAGTGAGAACGACACCCTTAAACGGGGCTTGCAACGCTTAGTGTTGTATGACATGTTTAGAGGGAGTCCCGAATTGCGTGATTATCAACTCTGATTACCGTGCCCGCTACATGTCGGAACGTCACTCTGAGCTCCCAGGGCTTGATTACTGTGCAGGCCTGCCAGGGTTTAAACACATATCAATGGGCTGACTGCACTACCACATTGTGTTGACCTCAGCACCTGGCGGTGTCCTGACTATACGGGAGTCAGGCTCAGTGTATGACATGTGTGTGTGTGTGGGGGACATGTATGATACATTGTTGATATCATAGTTCCTCCCTCTCTAGTGTCATATGCCACTGTCCTTTTGAGAAGTTTCCGGATTGGTAGTGGAGGATTGACTTACCGGTCACTTTATATCCTTATATCTTTATATCCTCGATAGGACACTTACTGCTGGTGCTCTTTTATCGCTGCCGGAGACTGATGAGGCTTAACTTAGTAGGCCCTTAGGTGAGCATTACACCGTAATTATGCTCGACTACTGCTTTCCAATGGTTTTAATGATTTCAATTGTTTTTTAATTTTTAATTGTTTTTAATACCAAGTGCGTGGTCAATCACTGTATGCTGCACCTAGACACTTTAATCATGTGAGTCATCACTATGGAATGCACACCCTTTGAACACTTCGAGTGCAATTTTCACAAGGTAAATAAGATATACAATGCGACATGAATGGGGTTTACAATTTATATAATGTCTTTTACTTCATTTGAATTTAGGTTCCGTGGACAACGGTGGGACATTGCCCACTATACCACGATTTGGGAGGTAGGTTTCCCTCTCATTATGTGTAGATAACATTTTTCAATCTGGTCCTGAAGAATTGCCAATGATCGCCCTGACAGTATAGGCAAGAAACATGTCGACCTATTAAGAGTAGGACATAGATATCTAGGCACATAACCCCTAGGTTTATGCCACTCCATACATTTTAATCGGGCAGTTTACCTAGCTGAATAAAGGTTGTTCAAGGACTAACTGACCTGTTTTAACTCACTTTTTCCACATCTACACAACTAGGCCCCTCACCCCCACTGCACAAAAAAGGCAGGAACAAAAGATCTCCGAAAAAGAGCCCCATTTATGGGAGCCCGTCGGGCATTGCAGCGCCGGCCCGACGAGGAGCAGGCCCAAATGATGAAGCATGACACCTAGCTTGCTGGGTGTGTGAGGGCTTTAGTTCCGAAGAGGGGCTTCCCCCTCTCGCCAGGAATCACAGGACATTCACGTGTGCTCCTGCACTTAGAACCTAGCACCCCTCTGACCTTGTATATCTTCATGCCCTTAGGAACTGCATACCCTATTTCAAATACATTACCCTGGGCATGTATGCTGGACCTAGTAAAATAAGCCCTACTGTCCCCCCCCTTTTGTTGATTTAGGTATAGCACGGCATTCCCGTGGAACTATTTGTCAAGGTTACCACAGAGACCACTTGTCCCGTGTGGCCCATATCTTCCATCAACTTTGGAATTGATTTTTTTGATTTTTTTAGTTTAACAGTTGATCTTATCTGCGCCCCTTAACATGGAAGAAAACCAGGGACTGAGCTTCAATGAAGAAGCAGTAGTCGAAATACTAAGGGCCCCCCTCCTAGGGTCTGACGGCAGTTCAGCTTCGGGAGCCAGTCTGATGACTGGACATCCTTGACCTCTATGAAAAGAGAATGGCTTAAGGTCACTCTGCATGGAGCCCTTATGACCGAATACTTACGGGCGAGCATTGCCCCGAACGGCCTGATTGTGAATAACTTTCCCAGGTTATTCCTGGAGGATGCCACCTTTGAAAGGAATGGTCCCTAGTGGCTTGGAAATGCACTAGGGACTGGCTTGTGTTGATTATCACCACAGCAAAGAGGATTGCAGACGCTTTGTTGGTGAGAATACAGATTGCCGAAGGGGCACTTAAAACTACAATTCAGATAACAGCATATAAATCCAAATTGTCCGAGATTAACGCTGAGATAGCCGAAAGCAAGGAATACCTGATGAAGCAAAAAGTTGCTAAGCTTCAAAAAGATATAACCAAGTTCAGCAAGGAAAAGGTATACCCCTATCTGAAGGCAGATTATACCTCAGCTAAAACCAGCTACTCGAGCGATGAGAGTACTGACAACAGAAGGGGTTCCTCCAATAGTGACTCCAGCTCCGGGAGTGGAGGTAGTAACTACTCAAGGAGGTTCAGTAGACCTAATCAATACTACAATGTCCCGGCTTTTCCAGCCCCCCGCCCCCATACTGGCAATACCCGATGTATCATCAGGGACAACCTCAGTTCTTCAACAACAGTAACCCCACTTTTTTAGACAGAGGCTGGGGCAGAGGAAGAGGGCGGAAAAGAGGAGGGCAAAAGCAAGTGCAATGGAAGGAACAGACTCCACACAATATAGAAACAAGGAGCAAGACAAGAGGCCAGAGGAATTGATAGTGAATCTGTCACATAGATTGCTCACTGAGACAGAAGCAATGGTGTTAAAAAAAGGCCTAGGCTTTGTTCCCACCCCTAAGACTGACAGATTTAGAGATCAGTGTGAAATACAGAACCTCTTCAGAAAGGTTCGCCTTAAAGCCTTTTTTCAAGACAGACCCACTAAAGACCAAGAAGACACAGGGTTACGCAACCCTTCTACATTCACACCTGGCAACAGTATGATTCCTGTGGAGGTGTTGGCTTTTGAAAAAGCCGTACTAAATGAATTAGCTTCCCTTCCAACAAGACTCATTTTCACAATTTTTCTACAGCAGAACTGGCGGCTGCCAGATCTCTAGCTGATGACATGACGATTACTATAAAACAGGCCGATAAGGGCGGTGCAACTGTCATTCAGTCAACCATTGACTATGATGCAGAGTGTCTTAGACAACTACAAAATGCCAGGTACTATACCGCAATAACGGACAATCCCACTAACAGATTGACAACTAAAATTACCAGCATGATCCATGAGGCAGAAACCAACGAATGGATCAACAAAAAGGAGGCGGAATTCTTGACTGCCAAAGATCCTAAAATACCATACTTCTATACACTCCCTAAAATACACAAAGGCATTACACCGACCCCAGGGCGTCCTATTGTCTCAGGCATTGGCTCATTACTTGAGCCTCTGTCTAAGTTCTGTGATCACTTTCTTCAACCTCTTGTGAAACAGACACCATCTTACGTACGAGACACTACTGACATCCTCCGCATCATAGAGGAGGTACCCAATAGCAATGATATAGACTACCTCATGACTCTTGATGTGGAGGCATTGTATACAAATATTCCCCAACAGGCAACATTAGCGGTTATAGAAACTGCACTAGGTAAGAGCGAATGGACGTCTCCAACCCCGATCGCTTCATAATGGAGTGTGCAACCCTAGCATTGACAGAAAACTTTTTTGAGTTTAAAGACCAACTGTATCACCAGTCACAAGGTACTTCAATGGGGAGTACCTTCGCCCCTAGTGTGGCTTGTCTGTACATGGCTGCGTTTGAGGATGACATCATCTGGAACCAAAACAATCCATATGCAAACAACTTGCTACTATGGAAACGTTTTATTGATGACATCCTCATTCTTTGGAAAGGGGACCGATCAGCTTATGAGGACTTTGTGCTATGGGTAAACAATCAAAATGAATACCTGAGATTTACCCACACGGTCTCAGCCACTGACATCCCTTTTCTCGATCTCAAGATTAGATTAAATGAAGGCTTACTGAACACCACCCTGTATAGAAAACCTACAGACCGAAATAGCCTTCTGCTATATAGCAGTTACCATCCCAAAACACTCAGGGACAACTTACCCGTGGGCCAGTTCCTCCGTATTAGACGTAACTGTAGCTCAATTGCAGATTACAAATCAGAAGCTCACACTTTAGCTTCCAACCTGAGAGAGCGGGGATACCCAGAACGTCAGATTAACACCGCCATGAAAAGAGCAAGGAATAACCCACGAGAGGCTCTTTTAGAGGTGAACACCAAATCCTCTGTTGACACTCTCACCTGCGTGACATCATTCACCCCTGAATCTAACAGAATAAAACGCGTTGTTAAAAAACATTGGAGCATACTGAACACGGGCGACTTACAGATCCCTGCACCAAGGTTTGCATTCAGACGCACAAGAAATCTTAAAGACATCTTGATCAACACTCGACCTAAACAAACCTATCGCACAGATCAAAGACAACTTTGGGATCTGCCCCCAGTCACTGGCCACCACCCTTGCGGCACATGTACTGTATGTCGGTTCACCTCCACTGTCAAGGAGGTGTCCCTCTCAGAAACATTCAGGTGGAAATTAACCAGACATACTAATTGCAATACCATCCACTGCATCTACATGATCACCTGCCCTTGCGGCCTCCAATACATAGGCATGACACTACGTATGGCCAAAACTCGCATCACAGAGCATAGGAGTAACATCAGCCGCCAGAGGGTCACCACCAAGATGTATACACACTACAGAGACTGCAATCACTCCCCCGAGTCCATCAAATGGCTAATTTTAGAGGCACACCCACAGATTACACAAAGGGCCCTGTTCAGGATTGAACAGAGATGGGTACATCGATTAGCAACTGACAGTAAGGGACTGAATGATGATATTCCCTGGGCCACTCTAACCAATACATGATCAACAATATTGATAGTTGATTGAGTGATTGTGACGCCTATAAATAGGTGGAAAATAAGTTATTCCCAAGTTCAGACGGCTTTAATAATATATAGCCACTGAATAATAACAATTATAGGAGACAGGGCATGTGTCTTATATATACCAACAATAATTATTTATTTATACTTCTACTCCTTGAATCGCCATGCGAGCGAGTGAAGGTATATTCAATAAATGGGTGGATAATGCTGTATTCCTATTCCTTATGGCCCAATAATACGTAGCTATTGAACCACCAACATCTAAGATGGCTGCCACTAATTCACAGCTTCCTTTTAACATTGCCTAAGCAACTTAGACTAGGCCAAGATGGCCGCTACCTACATTGGTGAAGTGCTTCCTCTAACCACTGCCACAACGAGCAGGCGTCGCGTGGCCCCGCCCACTCCGGCCGCCCGGCTACCGGATTGAATAACTACGGATGAGCGTGGTGGTCACACACCACCCGGTTCCGGCGGCGAGGGTAGGTGAGACTGCATGCACGCATAGGAGTGCCGGTAAGTGAGAACGACACCCTTAAACGGGGCTTGCAACGCTTAGTGTTGTATGACATGTTTAGAGGGAGTCCCGAATTGCGTGATTATCAACTCTGATTACCGTGCCCGCTACATGTCGGAACGTCACTCTGAGCTCCCAGGGCTTGATTACTGTGCAGGCCTGCCAGGGTTTAAACACATATCAATGGGCTGACTGCACTACCACATTGTGTTGACCTCAGCACCTGGCGGTGTCCTGACTATACGGGAGTCAGGCTCAGTGTATGACATGTGTGTGTGTGTGGGGGACATGTATGATACATTGTTGATATCATAGTTCCTCCCTCTCTAGTGTCATATGCCACTGTCCTTTTGAGAAGTTTCCGGATTGGTAGTGGAGGATTGACTTACCGGTCACTTTATATCCTTATATCTTTATATCCTCGATAGGACACTTACTGCTGGTGCTCTTTTTATCGCGCCGGAGACTGATGAGGCTTAACTTAGTAGGCCCTTAGGTGAGCATTACACCGTAATTATGCTCGACTACTGCTTTCCAATGGTTTTAATGATTTCAATTGTTTTTTAATTTTTAATTGTTTTTAATACCAAGTGCGTGGTCAATCACTGTATGCTGCACCTAGACACTTTAATCATGTGAGTCATCACTATGGAATGCACACCCTTTTGAACACTTCGAGTGCAATTTTCACAAGGTAAATAAGATATACAATGCGACATGAATGGGGTTTACAATTTATATAATGTCTTTTACTTCATTTGAATTTAGGTTCCGTGACAACGGTGGGACATTGCCCACTATACCACGATTTGGGAGGTAGGTTTCCCTCTCATTATGTGTAGATAACATTTTTCAATCTGGTCCTGAAGAATTGCCAATGATCGCCCTGACAGTATAGGCAAGAAACATGTCGACCTATTAAGAGTAGGACATAGATATCTAGGCACATAACCCCTAGGTTTATGCCACTCCATACATTTTAATCGGGCAGTTTACCTAGCTGAATAAAGGTTGTTCAAGGACTAACTGACCTGTTTTAACTCACTTTTTCCACATCTACACAACTAGGCCCCTCACCCCCACTGCACAAAAAGGCAGGAACAAAAGATCTCCGAAAAAGAGCCCCATTTATGGGAGCCCGTCGGGCATTGCAGCGCCGGCCCGACGAGGAGCAGGCCCAAATGATGAAGCATGACACCTAGCTTGCTGGGTGTGTGAGGGCTTTAGTTCCGAAGAGGGGCTTCCCTCTCGCCAGGAATCACAGGACATTCACGTGTGCTCCTGCACTTAGAACCTAGCACCCCTCTGACCTTGTATATCTTCATGCCCTTAGGAACTGCATACCCTATTTCAAATACATTACCCTGGGCATGTATGCTGGACCTAGTAAAATAAGCCCTACTGTCCCCCCTTTTGTTGATTTAGGTATAGCACGGCATTCCCGTGGAACTATTTGTCAAGGTTACCACAGAGACCACTTGTCCCGTGTGGCCCATATCTTCCATCAACTTTGGAATTGATTTTTTTGATTTTTTTAGTTTAACAGTTGATCTTATCTGCGCCCCTTAACATGGAAGAAAACCAGGGACTGAGCTTCAATGAAGAAGCAGTAGTCGAAATACTAAGGGCCCCCCCCCTCCTAGGGTCTGACGGCAGTTCAGCTTCTGGGAGCCAGTCTGATGACTGGACATCCTTGACCTCTATGAAAAGAGAATGGCTTAAGGTCACTCTGCATGGAGTCCTTATGACCGAATACTTACGGGCGAGCATTGCCCCGAACGGCCTGATTGTGAATAACTTTCCCAGGTTATTCCTGGAGGATGCCACCTTTGAAAGGAATGGTCCCTAGTGGCTTGGAAATGCACTAGGGACTGGCTTGTGTTGATTATCACCACAGCAAAGAGGATTGCAGACGCTTTGTTGGTGAGAATACAGATTGCCGAAGGGGCACTTAAAACTACAATTCAGATAACAGCATATAAATCCAAATTGTCCGAGATTAACGCTGAGATAGCCGAAAGCAAGGAATACCTGATGAAGCAAAAAGTTGCTAAGCTTCAAAAAGATATAACCAAGTTCAGCAAGGAAAAGGTATACCCCTATCTGAAGGCAGATTATACCTCAGCTAAAACCAGCTACTCGAGCGATGAGAGTACTGACAACAGAAGGGGTTCCTCCAATAGTGACTCCAGCTCCGGGAGTGGAGGTAGTAACTACTCAAGGAGGTTCAGTAGACCTAATCAATACTACAATGTCCCGGCTTTTCCAGCCCCCCGCCCCCATACTGGCAATACCCGATGTATCATCAGGGACAACCTCAGTTCTTCAACAACAGTAACCCCACTTTTTTAGACAGAGGCTGGGGCAGAGGAAGAGGGCGGAAAAGAGGAGGGCAAAAGCAAGTGCAATGGAAGGAACAGACTCCAAACAATATAGAAACAAGGAGCAAGACAAGAGGCCAGAGGAATTGATAGTGAATCTGTCACATAGATTGCTCACTGAGACAGAAGCAATGGTGTTAAAAAAAGGCCTAGGCTTTGTTCCCACCCCTAAGACTGACAGATTTAGAGATCAGTGTGAAATACAGAACCTCTTCAGAAAGGTTCGCCTTAAAGCCTTTTTTCAAGACAGACCCACTAAAGACCAAGAAGACACAGGGTTACGCAACCCTTCTACATTCACACCTGGCAACAGTATGATTCCTGTGGAGGTGTTGGCTTTTGAAAAAGCCGTACTAAATGAATTAGCTTCCCTTCCAACAAGACTCATTTTCACAATTTTTCTACAGCAGAACTGGCAGCTGCCAGATCTCTAGCTGATGACATGACGATTACTATAAAACAGGCCGATAAGGGCGGTGCAACTGTCATTCAGTCAACCATTGACTATGATGCAGAGTGTCTTAGACAACTACAAAATGCCAGGTACTATACCGCAATAACGGACAATCCCACTAACAGATTGACAACTAAAATTACCAGCATGATCCATGAGGCAGAAACCAACGAATGGATCAACAAAAAGGAGGCGGAATTCTTGACTGCCAAAGATCCTAAAATACCATACTTCTATACACTCCCTAAAATACACAAAGGCATTACACCGACCCCAGGGCGTCCTATTGTCTCAGGCATTGGCTCATTACTTGAGCCTCTGTCTAAGTTCTGTGATCACTTTCTTCAACCTCTTGTGAAACAGACACCATCTTACGTACGAGACACTACTGACATCCTCCGCATCATAGAGGAGGTACCCAATAGCAATGATATAGACTACCTCATGACTCTTGATATGGAGGCATTGTATACAAATATTCCCCAACAGGCAACATTAGCGGTTATAGAAACTGCACTAGGTAAGAGCGAATGGACGTCTCCAACCCCGATCGCTTTCATAATGGAGTGTGCAACCCTAGCATTGACAGAAAACTTTTTTGAGTTTAAAGACCAACTGTATCACCAGTCACAAGGTACTTCAATGGGGAGTACCTTCGCCCCTAGTGTGGCTTGTCTGTACATGGCTGCGTTTGAGGATGACATCATCTGGAACCAAAACAATCCATATGCAAACAACTTGCTACTATGGAAACGTTTTATTGATGACATCCTCATTCTTTGGAAAGGGGACCGATCAGCTTATGAGGACTTTGTGCTATGGGTAAACAATCAAAATGAATACCTGAGATTTACCCACACGGTCTCAGCCACTGACATCCCTTTTCTCGATCTCAAGATTAGATTAAATGAAGGCTTACTGAACACCACCCTGTATAGAAAACCTACAGACCGAAATAGCCTTCTGCTATATAGCAGTTACCATCCCAAAACACTCAGGGACAACTTACCCGTGGGCCAGTTCCTCCGTATTAGACGTAACTGTAGCTCAATTGCAGATTACAAATCAGAAGCTCACACTTTAGCTTCCAACCTGAGAGAGCGGGGATACCCAGAACGTCAGATTAACACCGCCATGAAAAGAGCAAGGAATAACCCACGAGAGGCTCTTTTAGAGGTGAACACCAAATCCTCTGTTGACACTCTCACCTGCGTGACATCATTCACCCCTGAATCTAACAGAATAAAACGCGTTGTTAAAAAACATTGGAGCATACTGAACACGGGCGACTTACAGATCCCTGCACCAAGGTTTGCATTCAGACGCACAAGAAATCTTAAAGATATCTTGATCAACACTCGACCTAAACAAACCTATCGCACAGATCAAAGACAACTTTGGGATCTGCCCCCAGTCACTGGCCACCACCCTTGCGGCACATGTACTGTATGTCGGTTCACCTCCACTGTCAAGGAGGTGTCCCTCTCAGAAACATTCAGGTGGAAATTAACCAGACATACTAATTGCAATACCACCCACTGCATCTACATGATCACCTGCCCTTGCGGCCTCCAATACATAGGCATGACACTACGTATGGCCAAAACTCGCATCACAGAGCATAGGAGTAACATCCGCCGCCAGAGGGTCACCACCAAGATGTATACACACTACAGAGACTGCAATCACTCCCCCGAGTCCATCAAATGGCTAATTTTAGAGGCACACCCACAGATTACACAAAGGGCCCTGTTCAGGATTGAACAGAGATGGGTACATAGATTATCAACTGACAGTAAGGGACTGAATGATGATATTCCCTGGGCCACTCTAACCAATACATGATCAACAATATTGATAGTTGATTGAGTGATTGTGACGCCTATAAATAGGTGGAAAATAAGTTATTCCCAAGTTCAGACGGCTTTAATAATATATAGCCACTGAATAATAACAATTATAGGAGACAGGGCATGTGTCTTATATATACCAACAATAATTATTTATTTATACTTCTACTCCTTGAATCGCCATGCGAGCGAGTGAAGGTATATTCAATAAATGGGTGGATAATGCTGTATTCCTATTCCTTATGGCCCAATAATACGTAGCTATTGAACCACCAACATCTAAGATGGCTGCCACTAATTCACAGCTTCCTTTTAACATTGCCTAAGCAACTTAGACTAGGCCAAGATGGCCGCTACCTACATTGGTGAAGTGCTTCCTCTAACCACTGCCACAACGAGCAGGCGTCGCGTGGCCCCGCCCACTCCGGCCGCCCGGCTACCGGATTGAATAACTACGGATGAGCGTGGTGGTCACACACCACCCGGTTCCGGCGGCGAGGGTAGGTGAGACTGCATGCACGCATAGGAGTGCCGGTAAGTGAGAACGACACCCTTAAACGGGGCTTGCAACGCTTAGTGTTGTATGACATGTTTAGAGGGAGTCCCGAATTGCGTGATTATCAACTCTGATTACCGTGCCCGCTACATGTCGGAACGTCACTCTGAGCTCCCAGGGCTTGATTACTGTGCAGGCCTGCCAGGGTTTAAACACATATCAACGGGCTGACTGCACTACTACATTGTGTTGACCCTCAGCACCTGGCGGTGTCCTGACTATACGGGAGTCAGGCTCAGTGTATGACATGTGTGTGTGTGTGGGGGACATGTATGATACATTGTTGATATCATAGTTCCTCCCTCTCTAGTGTCATATGCCACTGTCCTTTTGAGAAGTTTCCGGATTGGTAGTGGAGGATTGACTTACCGGTCACTTTATATCCTTATATCTTTATATCCTCGATAGGACACTTACTGCTGGTGCTCTTTTTATCGCGCCGGAGACTGATGAGGCTTAACTTAGTAGGCCCTTAGGTGAGCATTACACCGTAATTATGCTCGACTACTGCTTTCCAATGGTTTTAATGATTTCAATTGTTTTTTAATTTTTAATTGTTTTTAATACCAAGTGCGTGGTCAATCACTGTATGCTGCACCTAGACACTTTAATCATGTGAGTCATCACTATGGAATGCACACCCTTTTGAACACTTCGAGTGCAATTTTCACAAGGTAAATAAGATATACAATGCGACATGAATGGGGTTTACAATTTATATAATGTCTTTTACTTCATTTGAATTTAGGTTCCGTGACAACGGTGGGACATTGCCCACTATACCACGATTTGGGAGGTAGGTTTCCCTCTCATTATGTGTAGATAACATTTTTCAATCTGGTCCTGAAGAATTGCCAATGATCGCCCTGACAGTATAGGCAAGAAACATGTCGACCTATTAAGAGTAGGACATAGATATCTAGGCACATAACCCCTAGGTTTATGCCACTCCATACATTTTAATCGGGCAGTTTACCTAGCTGAATAAAGGTTGTTCAAGGACTAACTGACCTGTTTTAACTCACTTTTTCCACATCTACACAACTAGGCCCCTCACCCCCACTGCACAAAAAGGCAGGAACAAAAGATCTCCGAAAAAGAGCCCCATTTATGGGAGCCCGTCGGGCATTGCAGCGCCGGCCCGACGAGGAGCAGGCCCAAATGATGAAGCATGACACCTAGCTTGCTGGGTGTGTGAGGGCTTTAGTTCCGAAGAGGGGCTTCCCTCTCGCCAGGAATCACAGGACATTCACGTGTGCTCCTGCACTTAGAACCTAGCACCCCTCTGACCTTGTATATCTTCATGCCCTTAGGAACTGCATACCCTATTTCAAATACATTACCCTGGGCATGTATGCTGGACCTAGTAAAATAAGCCCTACTGTCCCCCCTTTTGTTGATTTAGGTATAGCACGGCATTCCCGTGGGACTATTTGTCAAGGTTACCACAGAGACTACTTGTCCCGTGTGGCCCATATCTTCCATCAACTTTGGAATTGATTTTTTTGATTTTTTTAGTTTAACAGTTGATCTTATCTGCGCCCCTTAACATGGAAGAAAACCAGGGACTGAGCTTCAACGAAGAAGCAGTAGTCGAAATACTAAGGGCCCCCCCCCTCCTAGGGTCTGACGGCAGTTCAGCTTCTGGGAGCCAGTCTGATGACTGGACATCCTTGACCTCTATGAAAAGAGAATGGCTTAAGGTCACTCTGCATGGAGTCCTTATGACCGAATACTTACGGGCGAGCATTGCCCCGAACGGCCTGATTGTGAATAACTTTCCCAGGTTATTCCTGGAGGATGCCACCTTTAAAAAGGAATGGTCCCTAGTGGCTTGGAAATGCACTAGGGACTGGCTTGTGTTGATTATCACCACAGCAAAGAGGATTGCAGACGCTTTGTTGGTGAGAATACAGATTGCCGAAGGGGCACTTAAAACTACAATTCAGATAACAGCATATAAATCCAAATTGTCCGAGATTAACGCTGAGATAGCCGAAAGCAAGGAATACCTGATGAAGCAAAAAGTTGCTAAGCTTCAAAAAGATATAACCAAGTTCAGCAAGGAAAAGGTATACCCCTATCTGAAGGCAGATTATACCTCAGCTAAAACCAGCTACTCGAGCGATGAGAGTACTGACAACAGAAGGGGTTCCTCCAATAGTGACTCCAGCTCCGGGAGTGGAGGTAGTAACTACTCAAGGAGGTTCAGTAGACCTAATCAATACTACAATGTCCCGGCTTTTCCAGCCCCCCGCCCCCATACTGGCAATACCCGATGTATCATCAGGGACAACCTCAGTTCTTCAACAACAGTAACCCCACTTTTTTAGACAGAGGCTGGGGCAGAGGAAGAGGGCGGAAAAGAGGAGGGCAAAAGCAAGTGCAATGGAAGGAACAGACTCCAAACAATATAGAAACAAGGAGCAAGACAAGAGGCCAGAGGAATTGATAGTGAATCTGTCACATAGATTGCTCACTGAGACAGAAGCAATGGTGTTAAAAAAAGGCCTAGGCTTTGTTCCCACCCCTAAGACTGACAGATTTAGAGATCAGTGTGAAATACAGAACCTCTTCAGAAAGGTTCGCCTTAAAGCCTTTTTTCAAGACAGACCCACTAAAGACCAAGAAGACACAGGGTTACGCAACCCTTCTACATTCACACCTGGCAACAGTATGATTCCTGTGGAGGTGTTGGCTTTTGAAAAAGCCGTACTAAATGAATTAGCTTCCCCTTCCAACAAGACTCATTTTCACAATTTTTCTACAGCAGAACTGGCAGCTGCCAGATCTCTAGCTGATGACATGACGATTACTATAAAACAGGCCGATAAGGGCGGTGCAACTGTCATTCAGTCAACCATTGACTATGATGCAGAGTGTCTTAGACAACTACAAAATGCCAGGTACTATACCGCAATAACGGACAATCCCACTAACAGATTGACAACTAAAATTACCAGCATGATCCATGAGGCAGAAACCAACGAATGGATCAACAAAAAGGAGGCGGAATTCTTGACTGCCAAAGATCCTAAAATACCATACTTCTATACACTCCCTAAAATACACAAAGGCATTACACCGACCCCAGGGCGTCCTATTGTCTCAGGCATTGGCTCATTACTTGAGCCTCTGTCTAAGTTCTGTGATCACTTTCTTCAACCTCTTGTGAAACAGACACCATCTTACGTACGAGACACTACTGACATCCTCCGCATCATAGAGGAGGTACCCAATAGCAATGATATAGACTACCTCATGACTCTTGATATGGAGGCATTGTATACAAATATTCCCCAACAGGCAACATTAGCGGTTATAGAAACTGCACTAGGTAAGAGCGAATGGACGTCTCCAACCCCGATCGCTTTCATAATGGAGTGTGCAACCCTAGCATTGACAGAAAACTTTTTTGAGTTTAAAGACCAACTGTATCACCAGTCACAAGGTACTTCAATGGGGAGTACCTTCGCCCCTAGTGTGGCTTGTCTGTACATGGCTGCGTTTGAGGATGACATCATCTGGAACCAAAACAATCCATATGCAAACAACTTGCTACTATGGAAACGTTTTATTGATGACATCCTCATTCTTTGGAAAGGGGACCGATCAGCTTATGAGGACTTTGTGCTATGGGTAAACAATCAAAATGAATACCTGAGATTTACCCACACGGTCTCAGCCACTGACATCCCTTTTCTCGATCTCAAGATTAGATTAAATGAAGGCTTACTGAACACCACCCTGTATAGAAAACCTACAGACCGAAATAGCCTTCTGCTATATAGCAGTTACCATCCCAAAACACTCAGGGACAACTTACCCGTGGGCCAGTTCCTCCGTATTAGACGTAACTGTAGCTCAATTGCAGATTACAAATCAGAAGCTCACACTTTAGCTTCCAACCTGAGAGAGCGGGGATACCCAGAACGTCAGATTAACACCGCCATGAAAAGAGCAAGGAATAACCCACGAGAGGCTCTTTTAGAGGTGAACACCAAATCCTCTGTTGACACTCTCACCTGCGTGACATCATTCACCCCTGAATCTAACAGAATAAAACGCGTTGTTAAAAAACATTGGAGCATACTGAACACGGGCGACTTACAGATCCCTGCACCAAGGTTTGCATTCAGACGCACAAGAAATCTTAAAGATATCTTGATCAACACTCGACCTAAACAAACCTATCGCACAGATCAAAGACAACTTTGGGATCTGCCCCCAGTCACTGGCCACCACCCTTGCGGCACATGTACTGTATGTCGGTTCACCTCCACTGTCAAGGAGGTGTCCCTCTCAGAAACATTCAGGTGGAAATTAACCAGACATACTAATTGCAATACCACCCACTGCATCTACATGATCACCTGCCCTTGCGGCCTCCAATACATAGGCATGACACTACGTATGGCCAAAACTCGCATCACAGAGCATAGGAGTAACATCCGCCGCCAGAGGGTCACCACCAAGATGTATACACACTACAGAGACTGCAATCACTCCCCCAAGTCCATCAAATGGCTAATTTTAGAGGCACACCCACAGATTACACAAAGGGCCCTGTTCAGGATTGAACAGAGATGGGTACATAGATTATCAACTGACAGTAAGGGACTGAATGATGATATTCCCTGGGCCACTCTAACCAATACATGATCAACAATATTGATAGTTGATTGAGTGATTGTGACGCCTATAAATAGGTGGAAAATAAGTTATTCCCAAGTTCAGACGGCTTTAATAATATATAGCCACTGAATAATAACAATTATAGGAGACAGGGCATGTGTCTTATATATACCAACAATAATTATTTATTTATACTTCTACTCCTTGAATCGCCATGCGAGCGAGTGAAGGTATATTCAATAAATGGGTGGATAATGCTGTATTCCTATTCCTTATGGCCCAATAATACGTAGCTATTGAACCACCAACATCTAAGATGGCTGCCACTAATTCACAGCTTCCTTTTAACATTGCCTAAGCAACTTAGACTAGGCCAAGATGGCCGCTACCTACATTGGTGAAGTGCTTCCTCTAACCACTGCCACAACGAGCAGGCGTCGCGTGGCCCCGCCCACTCCGGCCGCCCGGCTACCGGATTGAATAACTACGGATGAGCGTGGTGGTCACACACCACCCGGTTCCGGCGGCGAGGGTAGGTGAGACTGCATGCACGCATAGGAGTGCCGGTAAGTGAGAACGACACCCTTAAACGGGGCTTGCAACGCTTAGTGTTGTATGACATGTTTAGAGGGAGTCCCGAATTGCGTGATTATCAACTCTGATTACCGTGCCCGCTACATGTCGGAACGTCACTCTGAGCTCCCAGGGCTTGATTACTGTGCAGGCCTGCCAGGGTTTAAACACATATCAACGGGCTGACTGCACTACTACATTGTGTTGACCCTCAGCACCTGGCGGTGTCCTGACTATACGGGAGTCAGGCTCAGTGTATGACATGTGTGTGTGTGTGGGGGACATGTATGATACATTGTTGATATCATAGTTCCTCCCTCTCTAGTGTCATATGCCACTGTCCTTTTGAGAAGTTTCCGGATTGGTAGTGGAGGATTGACTTACCGGTCACTTTATATCCTTATATCTTTATATCCTCGATAGGACACTTACTGCTGGTGCTCTTTTTATCGCGCCGGAGACTGATGAGGCTTAACTTAGTAGGCCCTTAGGTGAGCATTACACCGTAATTATGCTCGACTACTGCTTTCCAATGGTTTTAATGATTTCAATTGTTTTTTAATTTTTAATTGTTTTTAATACCAAGTGCGTGGTCAATCACTGTATGCTGCACCTAGACACTTTAATCATGTGAGTCATCACTATGGAATGCACACCCTTTTGAACACTTCGAGTGCAATTTTCACAAGGTAAATAAGATATACAATGCGACATGAATGGGGTTTACAATTTATATAATGTCTTTTACTTCATTTAAATTTAGGTTCCGTGACAACGGTGGGACATTGCCCACTATACCACGATTTGGGAGGTAGGTTTCCCCTCTCATTATGTGTAGATAACATTTTTCAATCTGGTCCTGAAGAATTGCCAATGATCGCCCTGACAGTATAGGCAAGAAACATGTCGACCTATTAAGAGTAGGACATAGATATCTAGGCACATAACCCCTAGGTTTATGCCACTCCATACATTTTAATCGGGCAGTTTACCTAGCTGAATAAAGGTTGTTCAAGGACTAACTGACCTGTTTTAACTCACTTTTTCCACATCTACACAACTAGGCCCTCACCCCCACTGCACAAAAAGGCAGGAACAAAAGATCTCCGAAAAAGAGCCCCATTTATGGGAGCCCGTCGGGCATTGCAGTGCCGGCCCGACGAGGAGCAGGCCCAAATGATGAAGCATGACACCTAGCTTGCTGGGTGTGTGAGGGCTTTAGTTCCGAAGAGGGGCTTCCCCCTCTCGCCAGGAATCACAGGACATTCACGTGTGCTCCTGCACTTAGAACCTAGCACCCCTCTGACCTTGTATATCTTCATGCCCTTAGGAACTGCATACCCTATTTCAAATACATTACCCTGGGCATGTATGCTGGACCTAGTAAAATAAGCCCTACTGTCCCCCCCTTTTGTTGATTTAGGTATAGCACGGCATTCCCGTGGGACTATTTGTCAAGGTTACCACAGAGACTACTTGTCCCGTGTGGCCCATATCTTCCATCAACTTTGGAATTGATTTTTTTGATTTTTTTAGTTTAACAGTTGATCTTATCTGCGCCCCTTAACATGGAAGAAAACCAGGGACTGAGCTTCAACGAAGAAGCAGTAGTCGAAATACTAAGGGCCCCCCCCCTCCTAGGGTCTGACGGCAGTTCAGCTTCTGGGAGCCAGTCTGATGACTGGACATCCTTGACCTCTATGAAAAGAGAATGGCTTAAGGTCACTCTGCATGGAGCCCTTATGACCGAATACTTACGGGCGAGCATTGCCCCGAACGGCCTGATTGTGAATACCTTTCCCAGGTTATTCGTGGAGGATGCCACCTTTAAAAAGGAATGGTCCCTAGTGGCTTGGAAATGCACTTGGGACTGGCTTGTGTTGATTATCACCACAGCAAAGAGGATTGCAGACGCTTTGTTGGTGAGAATACAGATTGCCGAAGGGGCACTTAAAACTACAATTCAGATAACAGCATATAAATCCAAATTGTCCGAGATTAACGCTGAGATAGCCGAAAGCAAGGAATACCTGATGAAGCAAAAAGTTGCTAAGCTTCAAAAAGATATAACCAAGTTCAGCAAGGAAAAGGTATACCCCTATCTGAAGGCAGATTATACCTCAGCTAAAACCAGCTACTCGAGCGATGAGAGTACTGACAACAGAAGGGGTTCCTCCAATAGTGACTCCAGCTCCGGGAGTGGAGGTAGTAACTACTCAAGGAGGTTCAGTAGACCTAATCAATACTACAATGTCCCGGCTTTTCCAGCCCCCCCGCCCCCATACTGGCAATACCCGATGTATCATCAGGGACAACCTCAGTTCTTCAACAACAGTAACCCCACTTTTTTAGACAGAGGCTGGGGCAGAGGAAGAGGGCGGAAAAGAGGAGGGCAAAAGCAAGTGCAATGGAAGGAACAGACTCCACACAATATAGAAACAAGGAGCAAGACAAGAGGCCAGAGGAATTGATAGTGAATCTGTCACATAGATTGCTCACTGAGACAGAAGCAATGGTGTTAAAAAAAGGCCTAGGCTTTGTTCCCACCCCTAAGACTGACAGATTTAGAGATCAGTGTGAAATACAGAACCTCTTCAGAAAGGTTCGCCTTAAAGCCTTTTTTCAAGACAGACCCACTAAAGACCAAGAAGACACAGGGTTACGCAACCCTTCTACATTCACACCTGGCAACAGTATGATTCCTGTGGAGGTGTTGGCTTTTGAAAAAGCCGTACTAAATGAATTAGCTTCCCCTTCCAACAAGACTCATTTTCACAATTTTTCTACAGCAGAACTGGCGGCTGCCAGATCTCTAGCTGATGACATGACGATTACTATAAAACAGGCCGATAAGGGCGGTGCAACTGTCATTCAGTCAACCATTGACTATGATGCAGAGTGTCTTAGACAACTACAAAATGCCAGGTACTATACCGCAATAACGGACAATCCCACTAACAGATTGACAACTAAAATTACCAGCATGATCCATGAGGCAGAAACCAACGAATGGATCAACAAAAAGGAGGCGGAATTCTTGACTGCCAAAGATCCTAAAATACCATACTTCTATACACTCCCTAAAATACACAAAGGCATTACACCGACCCCAGGGCGTCCTATTGTCTCAGGCATTGGCTCATTACTTGAGCCTCTGTCTAAGTTCTGTGATCACTTTCTTCAACCTCTTGTGAAACAGACACCATCTTACGTACGAGACACTACTGACATCCTCCGCATCATAGAGGAGGTACCCAATAGCAATGATATAGACTACCTCATGACTCTTGATGTGGAGGCATTGTATACAAATATTCCCCAACAGGCAACATTAGCGGTTATAGAAACTGCACTAGGTAAGAGCGAATGGACGTCTCCAACCCCGATCGCTTTCATAATGGAGTGTGCAACCCTAGCATTGACAGAAAACTTTTTTGAGTTTAAAGACCAACTGTATCACCAGTCACAAGGTACTTCAATGGGGAGTACCTTCGCCCCTAGTGTGGCTTGTCTGTACATGGCTGCGTTTGAGGATGACATCATCTGGAACCAAAACAATCCATATGCAAACAACTTGCTACTATGGAAACGTTTTATTGATGACATCCTCATTCTTTGGAAAGGGGACCGATCAGCTTATGAGGACTTTGTGCTATGGGTAAACAATCAAAATGAATACCTGAGATTTACCCACACGGTCTCAGCCACTGACATCCCTTTTCTCGATCTCAAGATTAGATTAAATGAAGGCTTACTGAACACCACCCTGTATAGAAAACCTACAGACCGAAATAGCCTTCTGCTATATAGCAGTTACCATCCCAAAACACTCAGGGACAACTTACCCGTGGGCCAGTTCCTCCGTATTAGACGTAACTGTAGCTCAATTGCAGATTACAAATCAGAAGCTCACACTTTAGCTTCCAACCTGAGAGAGCGGGGATACCCAGAACGTCAGATTAACACCGCCATGAAAAGAGCAAGGAATAACCCACGAGAGGCTCTTTTAGAGGTGAACACCAAATCCTCTGTTGACACTCTCACCTGCGTGACATCATTCACCCCTGAATCTAACAGAATAAAACGCGTTGTTAAAAAACATTGGAGCATACTGAACACGGGCGACTTACAGATCCCTGCACCAAGGTTTGCATTCAGACGCACAAGAAATCTTAAAGATATCTTGATCAACACTCGACCTAAACAAACCTATCGCACAGATCAAAGACAACTTTGGGATCTGCCCCCAGTCACTGGCCACCACCCTTGCGGCACATGTACTGTATGTCGGTTCACCTCCACTGTCAAGGAGGTGTCCCTCTCAGAAACATTCAGGTGGAAATTAACCAGACATACTAATTGCAATACCACCCACTGCATCTACATGATCACCTGCCCTTGCGGCCTCCAATACATAGGCATGACACTACGTATGGCCAAAACTCGCATCACAGAGCATAGGAGTAACATCCGCCGCCAGAGGGTCACCACCAAGATGTATACACACTACAGAGACTGCAATCACTCCCCCGAGTCCATCAAATGGCTAATTTTAGAGGCACACCCACAGATTACACAAAGGGCCCTGTTCAGGATTGAACAGAGATGGGTACATAGATTATCAACTGACAGTAAGGGACTGAATGATGATATTCCCTGGGCCACTCTAACCAATACATGATCAACAATATTGATAGTTGATTGAGTGATTGTGACGCCTATAAATAGGTGGAAAATAAGTTATTCCCAAGTTCAGACGGCTTTAATAATATATAGCCACTGAATAATAACAATTATAGGAGACAGGGCATGTGTCTTATATATACCAACAATAATTATTTATTTATACTTCTACTCCTTGAATCGCCATGCGAGCGAGTGAAGGTATATTCAATAAATGGGTGGATAATGCTGTATTCCTATTCCTTATGGCCCAATAATACGTAGCTATTGAACCACCAACATCTAAGATGGCTGCCACTAATTCACAGCTTCCTTTTAACATTGCCTAAGCAACTTAGACTAGGCCAAGATGGCCGCTACCTACATTGGTGAAGTGCTTCCTCTAACCACTGCCACAACGAGCAGGCGTCGCGTGGCCCCGCCCACTCCGGCCGCCCGGCTACCGGATTGATTAACTACGGATGAGCGTGGTGGTCACACACCACCCGGTTCCGGCGGCGAGGGTAGGTGAGACTGCATGCACGCATAGGAGTGCCGGTAAGTGAGAACGACACCCTTAAACGGGGCTTGCAACGCTTAGTGTTGTATGACATGTTTAGAGGGAGTCCCGAATTGCGTGATTATCAACTCTGATTACCGTGCCCGCTACATGTCGGAACGTCACTCTGAGCTCCCAGGGCTTGATTACTGTGCAGGCCTGCCAGGGTTTAAACACATATCAATGGGCTGACTGCACTACCACATTGTGTTGACCCTCAGCACCTGGCGGTGTCCTGACTATACAGGAGTCAGGCTCAGTGTATGACATGTGTGTGTGTGTGGGGGACATGTATGATACATTGTTGATATCATAGTTCCTCCCTCTCTAGTGTCATATGCCACTGTCCTTTTGAGAAGTTTCCGGATTGGTAGTGGAGGATTGACTTACCGGTCACTTTATATCCTTATATCTTTATATCCTCGATAGGACACTTACTGCTGGTGCTCTTTTTATCGCGCCGGAGACTGATGAGGCTTAACTTAGTAGGCCCTTAGGTGAGCATTACACCGTAATTATGCTCGACTACTGCTTTCCAATGGTTTTAATGATTTCAATTGTTTTTTAATTTTTAATTGTTTTTAATACCAAGTGCGTGGTCAATCACTGTATGCTGCACCTAGACACTTTAATCATGTGAGTCATCACTATGGAATGCACACCCTTTTGAACACTTCGAGTGCAATTTTCACAAGGTAAATAAGATATACAATGCGACATGAATGGGGTTTACAATTTATATAATGTCTTTTACTTCATTTGAATTTAGGTTCCGTGACAACGGTGGGACATTGCCCACTATACCACGATTTGGGAGGTAGGTTTCCCCTCTCATTATGTGTAGATAACATTTTTCAATCTGGTCCTGAAGAATTGCCAATGATCGCCCTGACAGTATAGGCAAGAAACATGTCGACCTATTAAGAGTAGGACATAGATATCTAGGCACATAACCCCTAGGTTTATGCCACTCCATACATTTTAATCGGGCAGTTTACCTAGCTGAATAAAGGTTGTTCAAGGACTAACTGACCTGTTTTAACTCACTTTTTCCACATCTACACAACTAGGCCCCTCACCCCCACTGCACAAAAAGGCAGGAACAAAAGATCTCCGAAAAAGAGCCCCATTTATGGGAGCCCGTCGGGCATTGCAGCGCTGGCCCGACGAGGAGCAGGCCCAAATGATGAAGCATGACACCTAGCTTGCTGGGTGTGTGAGGGCTTTAGTTCCGAAGAGGGGCTTCCCCCTCTCGCCAGGAATCACAGGACATTCACGTGTGCTCCTGCACTTAGAACCTAGCACCCCTCTGACCTTGTATATCTTCATGCCCTTAGGAACTGCATACACTATTTCAAATACATTAATCAACAGTGCCCTTCCACTGTTGGAATCCATACTGGGTCTGCATTAAAAGATTCCGGTCTCGCGCCCAGGATTCGAGCCTAGACAAAAGGAGACATCCCATCAGTTTGGCAGTTGTGTCAATAAGGGAGATGGGTCTGTAGTTTTTAGGATTACCCTTATCTCCCTTTTTATAAATTGGGACAATTAAACTCTTCTTCCACGATGGGGGGGCCCAATAGCACTATCTTATTAAAAACGTTTGTCAACAAGGGGACCCAAAGATCTTGATCCACTTGAACAAAGTCTATTGGGACCCCATCCGGGCCCGTGCTTTCCCTGTGCTACAGGCCTCTAGACCCCGCTTTACCTCTAGAAGAGAGAACACTAGATTTTCTTGGTGATTAGGGCCTATTGAGGTGGAAGGACTGGGGAGAGGAGAAGTGAGGGAAAAAATGCTTGAGTAGTGTGCCACCCAATCGTCTTCACCTATATACGAGTCTAGAACAGGGTCTTCTTGGGTCTTAAAATAAGGAGCATTAATTATATCCCAAAACTCTTTGCTATTTCCTGATACTGAGGCTCCCTCTAAGCTGGCCCAGATTTCCTCCCTTATCACCCTCTCCCTAGACTTCCTTGCCAGTTTATAATCCCTACGCAAGGAGGCGATTAATATTGCATCCCTAGGTTGTGTCCTTAGTGCTGTGACCAGGCCTTTCTGGGTTTTGAGCAGGGGGAATCGAACCAGCCATTGGCCTTTTTGGGTCTATCAGCCTTATACCGTGTTAGTGCCTTTTTTATATTATCCAGTAGGTTAGTAAAACCTGGTAATATTACACGGGGGGAGCTATTTAGATCCAAACATGTTTCAATGCTAGCTAAAGAGTTACTGACCGTTTCAGACAGAGTTTTGGCACTGTCAATTTGGGCCCATTTTAATTTATATCCGTTCTTCCTTGCGATTAGTGGTGGAGCTATTTCCTGCTGTCTAGGCACTTCTCTGGGGGCAGAACGGATCTCACAGGTTAAAATGGCATGGTCGCTAAAAGATGTAAATTGGGCATCAGCGTGAATACAGCTCTCATTGAGGGAGTTTGACACCATAAAAAAGTCTATGGTTGTTTCATATTCAAAACGTCGGTAGGTTTTTGGTAGGGAATCAGAGGTGGAGGAAAGTGTGTTCACAATTACCATATTCCTAACCGAGAGTGTCCGATTCAGACTATTACCATAGGTGCTGTGAGAAAAGTGATATAGCGGGTTGCCCATAAGATCTGTCAAACCACATACTTTCTCTAGATTGTGTCTACAGGGGTGGATGTTAAAGTCTCCGAGCCAGATAACATGTATGGGTTCCTTAAGCCTTTGTGATTTTAGAATAATATCCAGTTCCTTATTTACCTCCTCTACGGTCAGGTGCATATTAGGGCCAAAATTGTTGTTGTAAAAATGTATTAAGAGCCAAGAGCCTAGTTTGGCCAACTCAAGGACAAGAATATGAAAGAAGAGGCTATTATCTATAACCTTTTTAGGTCTTGCCTAGGCAGCGCTTGCACTGTCTTGTTGAGACATGCAGTATATACTATAGCAGGGAAGCTTCGTTTAAGCTCCGCCCACTCTCCGCCCATCTTTTGGATTGGCTTACATCCTAAATGATGCATTCTGATTGGTTTTCAGCTTGTTAGTCCCTCCTCCTGACGGCCATGTCGTCATCTGTATACTTCCATGGCTATCGGCCCCTTTACTTTAAAAACTATTTTGTTCCCGTGGCTCACCCCCTCCCCATTCGCAGTCCGTGACTTCTCATGCCACCACCACCCCCCCACTCCCGTTTGTGCCTTTTTGCCCGCCCGCACTCCCGTTTCAAATGCAATAGGACTCGCGTAAATGCGAGTTCTATTGCATTGCAAATGCTTGTTTTTAAAGTAGTGCGCATTAACATGCGCGCGATGCCTTACATGTACACATGCGCACCAAAAGTCTCGCATGAGGAAAAACAGGAAGTGATGTGGATAGGAGGGCGTTTGTTTCCAGCGCTCGCACACACCACTCGCGGCGCGCTGTCGTCTGTCCTGTTATAGCTAATAAATGCAGACGGACAGCTTTCAATATTGAGCATGCCCAGTTACCCCGCTGCCCCCGCGCCCTAAAATTCAAGCCCGGCACTCTCAAGCAGGACAGGGCCACCGTGCAGCCCTTGTTTCAAGTCAGTCAATGCTTTGTCTCCGGCTCCTCGGGCTACGGTGAGTTCTTCAAATGTGCAGCTATGCAGCGGGGCGGGGAATAGCGCCTCAACCCTCATTCTGGTGCGCACTTCCTTCCGAGAATGCGTATCGAGTGTGGTAATGAGAAGCTCATTTGTTCGACGCGTCAAATAATACCGGCGATAATAAGGGGCGGGTAATGAATCAAAACCACTGGAAACTTCGAAAGGGCCTCTTCTCACCTGCTTGGTTAGCTCTGATGATAAAGAGGCTTCTGTTTGTTTCAGCTGCGGGTTGGCAACTGGGCGCCCTTCCAAGAATTCCTCAAATGTGTGATAAACAGACGTGCCTAATAGGTGTCACCTGCACGCTGTATTGTCATGCGACCCATAGAATTCATACATTATGCTTGCTATTTTCCCTCGCTACTTTGATACTCTTCACAGTCATGTTATCTGTCAACCACAAGTTTTATGTGCCTTTATTCATTTTTTCTTTTTACAAATTGGTTTAAGGGTACTTCAAGATGAAAAACTCCTCCACTCTCATTTTCATAGCCACTCTCCTCCTCTCGTTCTTTTTCTCTCTTATGTTATCTTTATTTTACCCTCCGCCTGTCCCTTCCGCAATAGTCTTGTCACCTCTTCTTTAGTCAGTGGTTAAGCACAATTTACACATTTGTTTATTTATATTTTATTTGTGCATTTCTGATTTTTAAATAGCAGTTTTTTTCCCTGTGACAAAGTAAAAGAGAGAAATACGTCCCTTTAATGGTATATTGCTTCGGATCGTCACAGGAAACTGCTGCTGTGATTGATAACAAGAACTACTTTCCCACTGCCCCTGCACCCGCCCCCCATGGCCCCCGCCGCCATGTCTGCATGCTGTGTGTAACGCTGAGGCCTCCACCGCGCTGCTGCCGTCCCGAGATTGTGGACCGCCGTGCCCTGTGGAGAGCACCATACCTCATTAGCACGTGTTGCCTAATTGAATTTGATTTAGTGTTAACGCTGTCACGGTCCCATGGCGCCAGACCAATAACATTTCAGCCCCGCTCGCCGTGATCATTACATCCAGTCATCTAACGGCGGGATCCCACCTCTCCGCTGAAGGTTGACTGAGCGGACTTGCAGGCACAACTGTGGTTCAGCCGCGCGTGCCATCGTTCACACGCAAAACAAATGCTGGCTTGGAAAGCTGAGGGATTCGTGGAACAATACTTTCTTCTAATGACTGCCCTATGGTAGTAATCCACACAGGCAGATGTGCCTCAAAGCCCCCTTTTAAACAATCATAGGAATTTCCTAGGGGTAAGGCAACATTGTATAGGGTCTGTTTATCCTAATCGGCTATAGGATACCATGCTTACTGGAAGGTCTCTTAGGGCCTCCCTAAAGGGTGCAGACACATCGTATTGACCTACTATTTTTGCCATAGTAGGTGTGTCATCATATTACTCTCCTGTAGGCATTCCTACAAGAATACTACAAACAGGGCTCCTACAAGAATCCTACAAATAGGGCTTTAAGTGGGATGAAAAAACTAGGGGTTCTCTCAAAGGGGCGTGGCCGATGTAATTAATGGCGTGGCTGAAAAACGCCTAAGCTAAAAATCTGTGCTTAGCATAGTGGGCCGCCCGACTGGTATTTTGCTGCTTCTGTCATTGTACCCAGATATATAATACAATAACCAACATTACACCTACAACAAGCCAGGAGTATTGGTAGTTGCATTACATAAGCAACAACTATGGATTCGTTGTATATAATATAAAAAATGCTTCAGTTGTTAAATGATGAGACTGTGAAAGAACTATATTAAAAACAGAGCTTTGGACTTTACTATTTCCAGCTGAAAGGCAATATTTCTCTCCATATGTTCCCATACCTGGCATGTCACGCAGTTTGGTGCTTACTAACCCTCCATGTTAAAGAACAGTAGATGTTTCAGCACCCAGGCTAACATGCTGCATTGCTAAATACATATAAGGTCCCAAAGGCGAGACCGATGCATTGCAAATGCTTGTTTATTTTCAGGTCCGACGTATTTGGGATCAGTGTTAGCAGACCCCCCTTGCCCTCCCTGCTGACGTTGGTGCTGCCCTTGATTGGAAGGATCGGTAGCCGTTAACAAAAATGGGGTCCGTTGCCCAGGTTTCCTGGAGGGAGATTAAATCGCATTCCTGCCAGATTTTTGCCCATTGATCATTGCCCAGTTTGTTTGCTATACCTGCCTCATTCCAGGTTGCTAATAAGAATGAGTTAGCCTGCCCCGTCTTCCGTTTGGCAGACCTAGGGGGCTCACTGGTTTTGGGAAGTGCGATTTCAGATAGGGAGGGACCCTCAACTGGGCTTGGGGATAGTCAATCACACAGGTCCATACCAGAGAGAGGTGCAAATCTATTTGTAAGGGGTAAACCCGAATATCCCAGTGGGATGGAATTTGCATATTCCTCCCTATAATGCAAAGGTGGATTCAGGCCTATTCGATCCAACTGGGGGGGGGGGAGGGGAATAAAAGTAACCAAGCGTCAGTGCAAGAATCTGGGTACCCTTAGGTGGAGCTCTGTGTAATTGGAACAAAAGGAAGCTCAGTGTTGATGGATTGTTGAAATTGAGTACCACACAGTCGCCCTCCAGGGTTTTTAGGGACGGTCCCACCCACCCTACCCTTCTTGCCATGATGATATGATTGGCTAGCCAAGATCCCCCCCCCTGTCAAGCCTGTTGTATGGGTAGTCAGCCAGTGAAGAGATTTAACAATTAACTAAGTAGTAGTTTCAATCTGGTCCATTCTCAAGGTGGGGACATTTCCAAGAACCAATACGAGAGGAGCCGCTGTGGGGGGTAGGTGCAACGTTTGTGATCGAACATGGGCCTCCCCCACAGTATTATTCCTCTGTTTTGCGATATCAACATTTCCACCCTCTGTATTAGCTGTCTGTGAGTTACTTAGCGATCTACCCAGGGCATTTCTAGAAGGAATAGATGACGTGCATATCAATTCACTCGAATTTGAGGGGTTAACAGTACTTTGCATTGAGTTGATATGCCCATGCCCATGGCCATGCCGGTGAGGAGCGGCGGGAAGAATACTCGAGTTCTTATTCTGGTGAAGTTCCAGTTGAGGTGGGTGAGTTGGTGGGTGAGATGGACAAGCTCCGGCTGTTGTTAAAGCTAGTGAGCCCCCCTCCGTCTCACATAATGTGTGTGGTCTGGCCAGTGAGCCCAAGCCCTCTAGCTTGGATAGTCTTTCTTCAATTTCTGAGAGCTTGAGCTGGAGGGGGCTTAATAGGACCGTGACCATAGTCTCCATCCTTTTCCAGAACTCCTCTCCGCCCAGGAAAAAGGGCAACGTTGCCTGATCAGGACTAAGTGGGGCCGGGGTTATCCCCTGTTCCGGTTCACCATTCCCCTTAGGTTCAACAAGTCAGGACCCTTTTAGTTGTTTTTGTTTTTGAGGGCCCGCGCTCCTCCTTCTCTTCACCGGTGGTTCTCTCATGTTGTCGTCAATGCGGGACTTGGAAACCCGGCCCCTCGTACCTGTACTAGGCCCATTTGGGATATCAGTAGTAAGAGCATCCAGATCTGGTACAGAAGGGGGCTGAAACGGGCTTTGCGCGGGGGCTGGCGCGGGGGCAGACAGGGTGGTTTGCGGGACACTTCCCAAGGTGAAGGAGCCTAACGAAGAGCGTCTCTGCGAAATAAGTGGATCTAATGAGAGTCGCCGCTCCGTCAGCTCGATCTCATGAGTGAGAATTGATTCAGCCCTAGTGATAAAGGCAGCCAAGGTTCCCGCCACTCCCGTGTGCTCAGGCCGGCCCTTGCGCTTGCTCATTGTGGATTCTGATCTCAGGCAGGAAGACGCCTAGTTAAGCACAGATAATAATAGTCAATATGCGTAAAAAACACCACAGTATCTGAAGGCTGAGGGATCTCTTTCTGTTGACCCGCTGTTAGAGGGGGGGCCCAGCCCAGCCTCCTCCGGGCTTCGACGGGCGTGGAAGGGCCTGCCCTTGGTGCGGGCTTTGCCCGGGCATGGCCCGGGCGCGACCCCGCGCACGTTCCGCGCCGCGGGCCGGCGTGTCAGCTATGAGCGCATTTGGCAAGCACTCGGAATGCCGGGAGTCGTAGTTCCCCGCAGGCGTGGCCGTAGACTCCTCTGTCTCCCCGCTGTGCCAAAATGAGAAGTGAAGTGGCTACAGTTCATTTGAGAAGTTATGCCCCTGTTCCACATTCCTGAGTTTGCTGATCCAATTGGCTTCCACTTTTCTAAGTTGTATCTCTTGATTGCCATCCCTCTCATTATTCTTACTGTGTTATAAAGCATGAAACTATATCTCATAACTTCTGGGATGGCTCTCGTGGAAATGGGAAGCTACTGGATAATCCATGTTCTTATTCTTTATAGCCCTTAGGAGTTCTTGTATGTGATTTTTCAGTCGGCTTATTCTTCTGTCTAGACATATATTTTATGGATTTACAGCCCAGCACATAAACTGTATTGTTTGTATTTCAATTGATGAAATCATTAATTTTGCATGTTCTTTTAGTGTTGTAGCAAAAGTGTTAGAAATGGGGGTCTCTAGTTGGCAATGGTTTGCACCTTTGTCCAAGTAGGGACCCTTCTTCCTAGTCAGGGTAAGGGGGATACACTTCTAAAATAACCCCTGCTCACCCCTTGGTAGCTTGGCACAAGCAGATAGGCTTATCTCAGAGGCAGTGTGTAAAGCATTTGTGCATGCATACAGTAACACAGTAAAAACACTACAATTGGACACCACACCAGTTTGGAAAATAAGCAATTCTTTATCTAAACCAAACAAGACCAAAAACGTCAAAAATCCACAATACAGTTCTTAAAAACATGCAGTTTGCAAGAAAACCTTCAAATTGTATAAAATATCCACAAAACACAGTTCCTCCGAATCGGTAGCTCCGTCCGGGGCTACCGCGATTCTGAAAACGACAGAGTCTAACAATTCCAGCCAACCGCGTCGGTGCGGGTCAGCTAAAGCATCGACAGACTCAAAAACAGTACCTTTCTCATTGCAGCCGACACATGGGTGCAAGTCTGTCGGGGCAACCGTCGCGGTTGAGTTGCAAAGATGGAAGCGGTGCCCTCACGATGCTGTCCAGGCAGCGGCTCGTTGACGATCATCCAGATGGCATCGGTGAGACCAAAGCTTACGGTGTGGGGTGAGGCGGTGCTCAATGCGGTGCTGACAGGCTGCGGTGCAGGCGACAGAGCCGGTCGATGTTCGGGTCGGGCAGCGGCGGTGTCGGTGACGTCCAGGCAGGGTTAGACGAGGCGGTGCCCACAGGACGCGGTGCAAGCAGCGGCCTGGTGACAATCGTCCAGACAGCTTTGGTGAGACCAAGACGAAGTGCGGTGGTGCCTTCTGCAGGGCCTTCAGGACATGGAATCCTGCGACGGACTCGGTGATAGAGTCGGTTGCCCTTTTCTTCTGCAGCGACTGAAACCAGCGATTCCAGAGACGGTGCCCAGAAGGATGGTGAGGTCTTTGCTGTTCCTAAGACTTCTTGAACAGGGGGAAAGCTCCACTTCCAAGCCCTTGGAGATACTTTCTCAAGCAGGATACACACACATTTCCTCTCCTTGGCAGAAACAGCTACTGCAGATCAACCCCAGACAGCACACAGCAAAGGGGCAGTACTCCTCCTCCAGTTTCTTCCAGCTCTTCTCCTTGGCAGAGGTTCCTCTTGAAGTCCAAAAGTGATCTAAAAATCTGAGGTCTGGGCCCCACTTTTTATAGCACAAATTCCTTTGTTCTCTGGTGGCAGAGAAGCTCTTTGCCCAGCCAAAACCAGTTCTGTCCTCTCTGGTGTAGCTGCCCGGCAGGAGGTGGAGACAGCATTGTCCAAGGCAGACCAGGCCCATTCAGGTGTGAAGGAAATCTCTCCCCCCTACTCTGAATGCAGCCCAGGTCTATTCAGTCCGGGACTGACTCACCATGGAAAGGCAGGACACACCTCAACCCCCCAAGTGGCTGTCTGAACAGAATGCACATCCAAAGCCCCTGTCACTCCAAAGCCAGACAGTCAATACACAAACCTAGCAGAGGCACACTGGATGGCTAAGCAAGAAAACACCTACTTTCTAAAAGTGGTATTTGTATTTTCAAACCCAGAATGTAAAAATCATCCTTACTAAAAGATGCATTTTTAGATTCTGAGTTCAGGCACACTAAACTCTATTTTCCTATCTTGTCCCAATGGGAAGTTATATTTATAAGATGCTATAAATAAACTCCCATTCTATCCTATGGGACAGATAGCCTTTCAATAGTGAAAAACGAAATTGGCAGTATTTCACTATCAGAACATGCCACACACATCAGGGCATGTCCTACCTTTCACATACACTGCATCCTGCCCACAGGGGTACCTTGGGCCTACCTTAGGGGTGACTCATATGTAAGAAAAGGGAAGGTTAGGGCCTGGCAAGTGGGTGCACTTGCCAGGTCGACATGGCAGAACCCAACTGCGCACAGACAATGCAGTGGCAGGTCTGAGTTACATTTACAGGCTGCTCATGTGGGTGGCACAATCAGTGCTGCAGGCCCACTAGCAGCATTTGATTTACATGCCCTGGGCACACACAGTGCACTGTACTAGGGACTTACCAGTAAATCAAATATGCCAATCATGGAATCACCAATCCATAGCAACAATTCACAGAGGGAGCACTTGCACATTGGCACTGAACAGCAGTGGCAAAGTGCCCAAAGCATCTAGACCAGCAAAAACGAAGTCCAACACACAGCAAAATCACAGGAGGCAAAGGCAAAAATACAGGGGGAACCCACACCAATGATGCCAGGTCTAACAAAAAGGCATTATTCTATTTTCCCAAACTCAACACATTACAGTTTCCACTTATGAAAAAGCCTTTTGGGGATCCAATTGGCCTTCGTACCCACAGTTTTAGTTGATCTTACATAGCTGGGACAGAGTTTATTCTTCATTGTGACCCATCTTCGGTGTGTATGTCTCCCCATGACAAACTCTTGAGATATAGTGTGCCCTGTGAGAATGTGCCAGTGTTTTCTTAGTATGTTAAAAATGTGCTCACTCTGGGCATTGCATTGGGTTATGAAACATATATCATCCTGTGCTCTCCTGGCCTCATTAGGTTTCCATTTACAGTTGCTGAATTTTAAAATATCTTGTCTCTGTAGTTTCATAACCCTTCATTCAGCATCCACTCGAAAGTGCTTAATATAGCCCCTGTCTATAAAGTTGTTCCTAATTTCCTCTATTTTTTTCTTAAATTTGACATCCCTCTACAGTCATGTCTGGCTCTGACCATCTCCCTTCAAGGGACCGAGTTGATGGTTGATCTTAGTGGGCACTAGATGCATGTAAAATACTGTTACAAGAGGTCTCTTTATGGAATATGTTACTATGTATGGTATTAGAATCTACATACAAGAGGAAATCCAAAAATTCTATCCTATGGTTATTATACTTCTGGGTTAAATGGGCATTACGCCTATTATTATTTAGATGTCCATGGAAAGATGTTAAATCCATCTCTGTACCGTTCCAAATGATGAAGATATTGTCAATATACCTCCCCCAAAATATGATGTTATCCATCCAGGGTGTGGCATGCTTCCATGGGTTGATAATATAATGTAACAGTTGTACAGGACGAATTGGTATAAATACCGTCGTGAATAATGTGAAATAGGAACGCTGGTCCATTAGGTTACCTGAAGATGTTTGGAATAATTCTTGGGCAATGTAGAAATTGCCCTAATTATGGATGAATTACTCAATTGAAATGGTGTATTGATAAATTTTTTGCATATGTTCATTTCTAGCCCTGAAGAAGTTCTAGTCAAATGAAATGTGTTGACTACAAGAACAATTTTTACCATAAAGCGAATCACCTATGAAGGAATTGCTAAAAATCACATTGGAGAATCGTGCATGTTTGTTCCTCTCAACTGCCAAGAAAGATTGTGTGACATACGCTTAATGTGGAATCACCCATCTGGGTATGAGAGTAACTAAGAAGAGTGCTGAGGTTTTTTTAAAGTCTATAGTCTATATTTCTATGACTATTCCATCACTCTTATAGGCCCTTGTAAAAGCTGTCATTTAGTCTAGGAGCAATAAAAAAAAGTGTCTAGATAATAAGGATAGAATGCACAGATGCTCATCTGGCACTGAGGAGATTCAGATACCATATCCACCGAATATCTAGCTCCTCTGCGTTTGTGGTGGGGCGAATACTGCAGCATCAACACCAATTCAATCTGCAGATTCTACGTATACAAATCACTTTTACTTGGTAATGTAGTACTTCCGGCTTGATTCCTGTCCTTTTTGCATGCCTATTCCACCCTTGGCATCTATGATTTAATCATACATATGGAGTACTGCACTTCAAGCTGCATCGCTTCCAAGGCTAACAGTTAGGTTTGTCTGATCAAAACAGTGTACATTAATCCGTGCCAAGTCCTAGGATTTAATTCTACAAATTCTTGTGTGTGATAGGTCAATCAAGCAAAAACTTAAACTCCCAGAATGCACTAATTTATTAAATGAAAAAACAGTTGTAGAAATGCTAGTGCCATGAAAACCTTGAGGATGGATGTGTGCTTTGTAACTAGCTAATCCCATAAAGAAGTGTTTTGCACATATGTATAAATTTGGCAATCCTAGTCACACTGTACTGCGTATGCGTTAACACTACCTAGTTTACTTTTCTACACTAAACATATATTTGCTGCCTACAATGTGGTTTCAAAAACATACAGGTGTTTTGGGGGGAAAAGTAGACAAAACTTTTTGATGCTTTCCTTATTTTCGATGATCAAATGTTTTACTGTATCTATGCTGGCAGGTAATTGGCCCCACGTAATAAATCTTTGTAATGGATCTTCATTTTAGAATCTATGAGACACTCACTACCTACAGTTAAGTCTCGTGGCCCAGTAATGTTCCAGTTCCTTACCAGTAATCTTCATTACTCTGAGTCCAAGTCTTCTTTGCCACAGCTCCCATGGATAGAGCCTTTTCAAGAAAAAAAAATCATACTCTGATTGTTTGCATCCCTCCCAAGATGGCTAAAATCCCTTTTCCCCTAATCGATCTAAGAAAGGAAACCCCATCTTTAATTCATCCTGTAACTTTCCCAACCCTCAAATACATGAAGCTGAACCAAAACTGGGATGGGAGGGATATGAATCTTTGACTGTGGCAAGGAAGAATTAGACTTTAAAGATTACAGGTCAGTAACCGTTGCATTACCCCCTCGCCCATCTTCCTTATCACAGTCGTAACTACATGAGCTGACAGCAAAGCATAAATTGGCTTCATGAAATCCAAATACTGTACACAAAACATAAGGTGTATATGCCAATCAAAAAAAGATGTAATCAATCAATGAGAGTTATGTGCACTTTTCATATGGTACGTTCATATGTTACATGTTACCACTTGCATTCAGTAATGTGGAAGCAAAATCTTTTGATGTGTTGCCACCTATTACCAGTCTACAATGGTTTATGAATGTATGCAGGGATGACCAAGCTGCTACATTGCATATTTTTTCAATTGACACACGATTAAAGTCTGCCCATGAGTTAGAAATACTTCTCATGGAACTCCCCTGAACCTGGTTACACAATTATTCACCCTGAGATTCACTTAATAAGCTTGTACAATTGTCTGCTTGTTCCACCTGCTCAAAGGGTAATCGTATGGTTTCAGTCCATTACTGTAAGAAAACAGGGCTTTTTGTAGATGCCCCCCCCCCCACTTTTCAACCCCATTTGGACTACTAGATGCTGGTTTCTGACTCAGGCAGAGCAGTGAAGCCTTCTAACCAGGCCCCAGTGCCAGTGCTCTCTCCCTAAAGCTGCTATGTGACCTTATAAGTCCCTAGTATATGGTACCAGTGATACCCTGGGCATGGGTGGTAAAGGGGCACCCAGGGCTTGCAGCACTGTTTGTGCCACCCTGAGTGACCCAAGTAAACTACTGAGAGTAGGCCTGCCATTGCAGAGTGCAGGAACAGTGTAAACGGCTCCATTTTGACTTTGCCCTCACCGTGTGTGACAAAGACAATGCACTACTTTTGTAGTAGCCCAGGAGACAGGGTGCAGTATATTAAAGGTGTGGGCATGAAAGTGCAAGCTTATATTTCCATATAGTGGCCTTTACCATTAAAGTACACTATGAGTGATGGGTGATCCATGGGATAACATGGGCTGGCACACGTACAAAGCCAGAATCGTTAGCTCCATTATGGTACTACCTAAATATGTCAAGTTTGGTGTCAAACAACGTGCCTCTTCAACCCTGACACAAAACTTGTGTTGAGGGCGCGGTAGCATTGACCCAGGTGGCTACTTTAGAGGCTGCCCACCTGATTGCTCCAGCTTCTCTATGCTCTGGCTGACAGCCCATGCTGGCTGCCACCAAGACAGGATTCTGGCCTCCTTCCAGGCAGTGTGATCACTCACAGAAGTAAGGAACAAAGGACTGGGCAGAAAGGAGGTCACACCTCCTTCCTTCCAGGAAGGCTAGTGAAGTGGCACATCAAGGTGGTGAGCTTCAAAGGCTGCACCGCCTCTGGTATACATCAGGGCTGGATCCCAAAGGAGTAAACAGCCCTCCCTCTGCCCCAGGCACATTTGTTCCTGGACAGGGGGAAAATTAGGTATGCAGGATGGGTACACCCCCAGAAGGCTAGCCACACCTTCGGGGTGAGCTGCCTGGTCTGTACACCTAAGGAAGACTTCAGCCATTTTTAAAAGTGGTAGAAATAGTGGATTCTAGGTAGAAAAGGTGACCCACAGCCCAGGTTGTGGTCACCTCAGAGGCGGATTACCTGCAGGGACAAGCAGCCCATTGGCTACTTGCTTCCACACTTCCACACTCCTAACTCCCCTAAATCTAGGATTTAAGGGACCCCCCCTGACACCAGAACCTCAGTTCTGATCCAACTTGCATCAAAGAGGACAAAGAATAGACCCGTGTCTGCTACAACAGGACTTGCACAAACCAAAAGAGGGATACTCTGCACCTGTGGCAACACTCCTGGAACTGCATGAACAAGACTTTTCCTAGGCTAAAGGTTGGTTCCCCCAGACAGAGGGACCCCTGTGAGAGCCAGAAGCAACCTCAGCATCTTTTGGACTAGTGGCACTAGTGCCCTGCAAACTACAGGTAAATCAATGTTCCAAATCCAAAGAATCGCTGGCCAACAGGCCCTCAAAGGGATCGCCCAAGTGCATTGTGGGAACTGTAGTCCTGCTTTCCACACAGTTTCAGGCTGCTGCCGTTTTCCCCTGGTCCTCCGGACGTCAAAGAATCTTCCTGCTGAGCTTACCACTGCCAAGGCTTGTTGGTCGCCAGTCCATCAACTGACCCCTGAACTCGGCTCTGCATCAAGACGGAACTCCACAACACCCTCAACTGATCACGGCAGTGGCCTCGTTGTCGAGATTTTGCAACCATTTCCCTCTCAGCACCGTCTAATCTGTAAAAGCAGCACCCCCGCGGCTCCCATTCAGTACCAGGGACAGCCAGGACAACCCTGCACCTGGGCTCTATGGGCCAGGTAAATTTGAACTGACTGTTGTGGCCTAGACTTCATACCTGCATTACCTTTACCCCCATGGGTTCCATGCAACTGGACCTGCAAGTGACCGATTGTCACTACTACCTTTTACCATTGACCGCAGTGCAAACGTTCTGTAGTATTAAACTGCTGTGATTTATATTTTCTGGTAAAATCCATAACTCCTGTTATATGTAGGCTATTTCGATTGTTTTGGTGTCTAAATTAAGATAAAAATACAGTCTATGTTTATAAATTGGTGTTGGACCTCTATTGAGTCATGTCAATTACTTATCATCCATTTTGGTGCTCTGAAATGCTTAACACGTGTTCCGCTAGTAAAGTATGACTGCACTTTTCCACTCTACCAGGAATGAGCTAAGGATTTATTAGTGTGAATCCAAGGACCATCTTTGGGGGTTTGTGATAGTATTGTATGGTGAAGTCTAACCAACATCACAACATAATATTCCACCTTCCTAAATGACTCAGTCCTATCTAGATAGATTAGAATCATCTTCTTTAAATCTAACAGCTGTAATAAAGCCTCTTCCCAAGGAGCTGGAAAGAAATCTGATAGAATTACCTCACTAGACCGATTAAAGATGGAAGGAATTTTAGGTAAAAACTTTGGGTTCAGTTTTAACACAAGCTTGTCTGGAAATACCTTTCGAAAAGCCTTTGACTTCAAAAACGACCCCAATTCCCCTACTGTTTTAGCCGAGGAGATGGAGACTAAGAACACAACTTTTAGAGTCATACATTTGACATACACCTCTTCCAAAGGTTCAAAGGGTGAGAGTTGAATAGCCCTTAATGCTAAAGGTAAATCCCAGGTGGAGAAGAATAGAACAACCTTGGTCAATTGAGGAAAATACTTCTCATAGTCTCGCCACCAATGGATGAGCATGATCTAATTGAGGACTTTTAAAGCCCTTACTACTGCCCACTGGGCACAAAGAGTGAAAGTGGCAGACGTAAAGTGAAACAGAGTGACAAAAAATCCAACACATTTTTAGGTTCTACAGGGACCAAATCATAACCCCTAACTTCACACAATTTCACAAAGGAATTCTAATACCTGGTGTTAGACCTGGCATTTCTTGGCGTGGTTACCCCTGACTTTTTGCCTCTACCTCCTCTATTTCTTTGATGCTGGGATGGATTTCGTTTTACTGGCTTAGATGCTTTGGGCACTTTGCCACTGCTGATCAGTGTCAAAGTGCAAGTGCTCCCTGTATAAAGTAGTATGGATTAGTGATTCCATGATTGGTATATTTGTTTTACTAGTAAAGTCCCTAGTAAAGTGCACTTTGTGTGCCAGGGCTAGTAATACAAATGCTACTCGTGGGCCTGCAGCACTAATTGTGCCACCCACATAAGTAGCCCTCAAAAGAGAACTCAGGCCTGCCACTTCAGTGCCTGCGCGCAGTTGCTAACTGCCATGTTGTCCTGACAAGTGCACCCACTTGCCAGGCCTTACCCTTCCCTTTCCATGCACATCAGACACCCCTATAGTAAGCCCAAGGTACCCCCCTAGGCAGGGTGCAGTGTCTGTGAAAGGTAGGACATGTACTGAGGTGTGTACCATGTCCTGACAGTGAAATACTCTCCATTTCGTTTTTCACTGTTGCATGGCCTTCTTGCCCATAGGACAGAATGGGGAAGGCTGTGTAATATGTTTCCAGCCTATCTTCCCATAGGCTTAAGATGGAGAGGTGAAGTTTAGTCTGCCTGAACTCACAATTTAATAACACATCTTTTTGTGAAGGTGGTTTTTGAATTGCGTGTTTAGAAACCAAGCTTTTAGAAGTGGCTGGTTTTCTTGTTCTAACAATTCTGTGTGTCTCTGCCTGGTTGTGGATTGACTGTCTGGATTTGAATGTGCTAGGATCTGGGAAGTGTCTTGACCCAGGGGAGGGGTAGGTGAGACAGCAACAGGCTGACCTGCATCTGGAGTATAGGGGGGAGGAGTAGCCCCGGAGGTGAAGAGGCCTGGGCTGCCGCCATAAAACAATGACTCCACCTCCTGCTGAGTGATTGAGGAACCAGACCCCCACTATCAAAGGAAGAAGGTGCCACTGGCAGGGAGACTCCCAGAACTGATTTAGACAGGGGTCAGTGCCCCCTGAACACAAAGACTTCAAAGACATTGAGGGGTATAACTATGAGAGCTGAAACCCCTGAACGTTGGACTGATCAAGACTGACAAGGATTGAAACTACTTCGTGGTCAAGAGAAACCTCTGCCAAGGAAGAACAGCTGAAGAGACTGAAGAGAAGGACTGACCCTTGCTGTGTGTTCAGGGGCTGGCCTGCAGTTTGCTGATTTAACTAAGGAGAGGCTAAGGGACTTTGCTGGGTGCTGTGTCCCCCTGCTTGAAAGGACTTTGCTGTGTGCTGTGTCCCGAAGTAACTTGTCCCCAAGGGCCCGAGGAGAGCTGGCTCCCTGTTGTGGAAACTCAGGAACATCAAAGTTTCCAAGTGTGTCTCAGCGGCGCTGTGTGCATGTGCTTTTTGCAGCCTGAGACCTTCGTAAGCATTGCCCGGGGCTGTGTAACCCGAAACCCATCCGAGTCTCAGCAACGCTTTGTGCGTGTGCAGCCTGAGACTGCCGTGGGAGTCCGTGGTGCTGGTTGGAAAGTGCCCCGTGACTGCAGTGCTCCCGCAGCGTGATTCATCGTCCACGCTGCAGTGTAGCTGTTGTGGCCCGAACCATCATCGTAACGGAGGCTGCGGATCAAGATCGCCGCCGCCGGCCCGAGCCGCAACGTGCTGAAGGATTTCGTAAAGCTAAGGAAGTTGTGAGGTAATCGTGATCGTTGTTCGCAAGAGGAATCTGCCCAAGCTCGTCAGCAACGGAGAAGGCAGCGCCGTAACCTGTCCGGCTACAGCGTCGCCTGCATCGGAGCTGTGTCGTCATTGGAAGCGCCCAGCAGGACGTCCGACAAGCGGGGAGAGAGAGAAAGCGAGGCAGCGCATCCCCCAGGTAAGGCTTGGACTCCGGTCGGGAGCCGCAAGCGTGTGTGGCCTGGGGAGGCGTGCAGGAGGAGTACAGGAGTGCTCCCGTCTCTCTCCCGCTGCATCGCGTTAGACGCGCTGAGTACTTGAGCGGCCCGGACCTGCCCGGCAGTCCCGGGGCCGCCCTCGGAAGTTCAGGACTGTTATCTGTGGTTGGGGCCTAGTGGTGCCCGCGCTAATCACGTCGATTGGCCTGGTATTATTCCTGCATTACGAACTGCCTTATTACTTGCATTAGGGATTGTATTATTCCTGCATTACAAACTGCCTGATTTCGTGCATTGAGCATTGAATTGTTCTCGCATTACGAACTGCCTTATTACTTGCATTAAGGAGTGCGTTATACTTGCATTACGAACTGCCTGATTACGTGCATTGAGGATTGCATTATTCTTGCATGACGAACTGCCTAATTTCGTGCATTGAAGATTGAACTATTCTCGCATTACGAACTGCCTTATTACTTGCATTAAGGAGTGCGTTATACTTGCATTACGAACTGCCTGATTACGTGCATTGAGGATTGCATTAGTCTTGCATTACGAACTGCCTGATTATTTGCATTGAGGATTGCATTATTCTTGCATTACGAACTGCCTGATTATTCGCATTGAGGATTGCATTATTCTTGCATTATGAACTGCATTAGTCTGACAATACGAACTGCATTACGAATTGCATAACATTGCATTAGGACTGCATTTGAACATCGTGAACTGCTCATTAATACCGCAAGAACCTACAAGTGTTTGTTGGCCTAATAACCGGCAAAGTGAAATTTTACGAATACGCATATGTTGGATTTCTATCGTGTGGTCTTACCGTATTTTTCTTCTTGATAAAGATACTGTTATTTTCATACATCAGTGTGGTGTCCATTTGTGGTGTTATCACTGTGTCACTGGGAGCGTGGTTGCAAATACTTTACACATTGCCTTGAAGATAAGCCTGGCTGCTTGTGCGCAGCTACCAGGGGGTGAGCAGGGGTTATCTAAGAGGGTGTCCCTCCTTTCCCTGACTAGAAGCAAGGGTCCCTATTTGGACTAAGGCAACTGCCTCAGCCAACTAGAGACCCCCAGTTCTAACACCTGGAATAGGTTTTTAGGGTAGCTGGGCATCTGGAGTTCTGAATTAATTCTTCCACCTCTGAAGAATTACCCTTATCTAAAATGTTTGACCTCTCAAGAGCCAATACTGAAGGTGCAATTTCTGTAACATCATGAGAGAGAGGGTTCCTCTCTAGAGGGTACGGGTGAACAGGAATCACCCAATTGGGCTCTACTGTCCTCTCCAACACCAGGGGATACCAAAGATGCCTCTCCGACCCCAGAACTATGAGAAGGACTAAGGCTCTGTTTTCCTTGATTTTCTGTAGCATCCTGGGAGATCATTGGGATAGGAGTAAATGCGTAGCTTAGATCCGATGTCCACCTTAACAACACTGTACCTAACCTCCATCCTTCTGGTCACTGAATAATTGTGCAGAAGCGTGGCAGAAGGGTATTCTCTTTGGTGGCAAAGAGATCCACTGTCAGCCACCGAAACCTCTTGTGCAACTGAAGGAATACATTCCACGTCAAATATAACACACCCTTTGGAAGGAAGATTTGACTCAGGTTATCTGCCGTCCAGTTTGCCCTCCCAGGAAGCTACACTGCTTTCAGAGAGCTAAAATTGAGCTTAGCCCATGACAAATCTCCTGTGTTAGACAGTCAAATGGGTTGGACCTGCAAACTACTTGATGGTTTAAGTATCCCACCACCACTCTGCTGTCCATTTTTTGGGGACATGATGGCCTTGAGATATGAGATGAACCGCTGTGAGTTCCCTGAAGTTCGATGAACAGGAGTCCTGGCCCCTTCTCCATAGCTGATGAGGACACCCCTCACCCCAGCTTGTTGATATACATTGTCACTACTTTTGTCAGGATTACATTAAATGGAAGACCTTTGGCTAGAATGTAGTCCATTAGCCAGCAGTCTAGGGATCTCTTGACTTGGTCTGAGGCTGCGATTTGTAGACTGTGCTCCTGTGAGGATGGAACCCAATGGACTAACAAGTGGTTGATTAACCGATACATATGAAGTCTGGCCCAGCGAAGAACATTGTATGCATCGATCAAGTCCAAGAACGAGTGGCAGCAATCTATGGATCTGAAGGGGTGACATCATCCAATATGACTGTTCCTTGAGAAGCCAAACCTGCCATAAACAGATCCCCCTTTTCTGACATGATGCACTCATTTGTGTAATTTTGAATTGCATACCTTTTCTTTCGATACCTAGGAAAGGTACTCTTATCAACTTCTTTCCATTCATTCTCTACCACCTATCTTATAAAGGTTTGTAGATGTAGTGGTCCAGGCTCCTTTTTCTGATATTGTAAGAAAATATCATTGTTCTCTTCTGCGACAGAACTTTCAGGGAAAGCTAGATTATCTTTTATGTGCTGTAGGACTTCCTTTGAATGCTGTCCTTTAATGTCCTCCTTTTTCCCCTCAGGGTCCTCCCCAGAAGTGGGGTCCAAACGTGGCTTCTTAGGTGAAGGAGGGGTTTATTTCTCTTTAATGGCAGCACCCACCGCTACCTGGATAATTTGCTAGATAACTGCCAAAGAAGATGCATTCTCAGTCACTGTTTGAGCCTCCTCAATATTGTGGCTCTTCTCCTTTGCATTGCCAGAGTTCTCCATTATGACTCCCTCTGCATAATCCCGGGTAGTAAAAAGCTGAAGCACTACTTCCAGCTTTTGTATAGCTGCCAAGCAGCAAGGCCGACCACCAAAATGTGTTTGGTTCGTTGGCTAGCAACTACAAAAGCAGCCAAAAGCTGGTGCGCGGAGCTCTCTGTAAGAAAAGAGCCTGACACAGCCTGTAGCTTTCACCGATTTGGTCTAAAATGGCAGGGCCTACTTGATTGTGGACCTGCTACTGGAGGGTTTTGAGACCGCCAGCTGAAAATTAAGCATACAGAGCGTGGAGAACTGAATGCTTAAAATTTGCGCCTGCTCAAGCAGGACCTTGAGTGGGAGTATGGGTCTGTTATAGCAATACCGCTCCAAATAATATATTCAATTACCTGAAACGTGCTAGAAGATTTTTCTGGCACATTAACTAAAAAGAGAATGAGGAAATGGTGGGACTTCCCTTTGTAAATTGATTAAGGGAAAACAAAGTCAGCCATATTGGAAGGGATGGGAACAAATAGAGCTCAGTATATCTTTTTTGGTTGAAAAGTTCTGTCCAGAAGAGTAAATGCTCACGTTGTTATGTCTGTGGCGAGGAAGGCCGACGAGGAGTGTAAAGTCCAACTCCATGTAATTCAAGATATGTTTATTGTAGCTGAAACACCAATTACAGATTAGAGATAGCATCCTGAGATCATCCTTCCACTCTAGCAGCCTTCTGTCTACTAGAGGAAACGCTCTAGAAAACCAGATAAAAAGCAGATGGAATGGAAGCAGGTTTACAAGAATAAACATAGCAGAACACAATGACTGCATGTACTAAAATACCAATATACAATATATAATTAAAGCATAACACAACACATCTTTCCTCCTTAAAATAGTAATACAAAAATTTTAAATAAGATAACAAAATATGTCGTAAGGTTTTTCCATATAACACACAAAATCCGACATCCATTTAGTTCTGGAACATACCCTACTACGCTTTTCCATTGCCTTCTCACTCTCCTTCACAATGTCATCCAAAGATTAATTCATATCGATGTCATTCTCTCTGATGGGTATATTCCTAGCCTCCACCTCTGTTTCCACATCAATCTATTCCATCACTACTTCTTCATTACAATTGTTCACCTTTTGGCTTGTGGTACCCTCCTTCTCAACATCCACATCTTGATCAATTTCCTTAAAGTGTTCACCCAAACACCTAAACCCCTCTTTATACACACACCATGTTCTCCTTTTAAAACAATAATTCTGAGGTTCCAAACTTTCCCATCACTAAGACGGACTGCATTTCGTAAAATCTCTGTCACTTGTAGGGGATCAGACAACTGGCTCTCACCTGTTTTACTTTCCATGGAATTCTCACTTTCAACCACATGCCTTCACCAATCTTCACATTCTTTGAACCCCTCTTGCAATCAAAAGATTCCTTATACTTCTGATGCTTGTTCACTATCCTCTTTCTCACTTTTTCCATGGACACATTACAATCAGTGCTTTGTATTAACCACTCCGGATTACATTTAGTCCTTGCACTCCTACCCCTCATCACCTCGAAAGGAGACATACCCAAAGCATCATGAATAGTGGCCCTATAAGCTCAAACCGATTTAAGAACTTGATTCTCCCAATCTATACCTTTTTTTGTAGCCATTTGTATAGCACCTTTCAAAACTCTGTTGAACCTCTCAATCATTCAGTTACCACTGGGATTGCAAAGAGAGGTAGTTCTATTTTTCACTCCCAGTTTTTCAAAATAGCTCCTTGCGATATTAGACTTGAACTGTACACCATTGTCACTGATCACTTGTACTGGTAACCCTCCATCAACAAATACTTTGTCCATACATTTAAACACTTCCACCGAATCACTGTTCTCAATCACCTTAACTACTGGCCACTTCCAAAATACATCAATCATGTCAATTATATATCTGAAAGGTCAACCAATGGGACCCATAATGTCCACTGCAACTGTATGTCAAGGTTTCTCTGGTATAATGGGTTCACACATGTTGGGTCTCAACATTTTAATGATTTATCCGAATTGGCACACCACATAAAATATCTCAGTAATCTTTCTACATACAAATCCATACCTGGCCACCAATACCACTTCTCAACTCTCTGTTTCGTTTTGACGATACCAAAATGGCCTTCGTGACACATACTCATATTGTGAACTCTAAGAGATGATGAGGGAATAGCACTATCTCCCCTGATAACTGTACCATGACTCACAGACAATTCACTCCAAATTTCCCAGAAGTTTCTTAAACTTTCATCCACACAGGACTTCTTTGGCCAGCAATGCTTTATCAATTCAATGATCTGTTGCAAACACCTATCTTCCAAATATTTCTTCTTCCACACTCCCTCCGACACTCTGGGAGCACCTTGATCATGTATGAGTGTCACATGCAAATCTTCCCATTCATTTCCCTCACACTCTTGCATATCCATGGGCATGCGAAAAGAAAATCTGCTAAAACATTGCTCTTTTCCTGTACATATTCCATCTTATAGATGAAATCTTGAAGACGCACAGACATTCTCTCTATTCTTGCTGAAACATTGAAAAACCCTTCCGTGGTTAACAGTCTTATGAAGGGTTTGTGATCACTACAAACTATGCACAGTTTTCCTCAAATAAAAGAACAGAAGTGCTCCAATGCCCACACACAGCCAAGGGTCTCTTTCTCAATCACTGAGAACTTCTCCTCTGTAGGAGATAGTGCACATGAAGCATAAGCAATAATAAATTCTTTACTTCTGCTATCCATCTGGGATAAGACTCCTACCAGGACCTTATTGCTTGCGTCCACAGTAACAATATTACTAAGTTCCGGGTCAAAACCTTTCAGCACCGGTGCTTCAGTGATGGCTTTTTTAATGTCAGCAAATTCTTTCTTGCATTTCTCAGGTCATACGAACTTAGTTTTATTCTTCAATAACTGCCTGATGGTATACACTCTGTTGGAAAACCCCTTCACAAATGTATTATAGAATTCAATTAGGCCTAAACATGACCTAAGCTCATCCTTATTAGACGGGTGAGGAGCGTTCTGAATTGCTCCACTATCTTGGGTTTGTCGCTACCCCGTCGCCACACAGTACATGACCTAAATAGGTCACAGAATGCACTGCAAATTTGCATTTCGATTGTTCCACTGTCAACCCATTCTTCTCTAAAACCTCCAAATATTCCTCCAATGCCCTATCATGTTCAAGCTTGTTCTTCCCAAAAATCAAAATATCATCCTGAAAACTCCTTACTGTAGGATGTTTTCTGAAAAGCTGATACATGACTCTTTGGAAGATGGCTGCTGCAGAAGCTAAGGTAATCTTTTGTACCGGAAACAGCCCATGGGAGTTATGAACGCTGTGTATGGTTTACTCTCCTCCTTCAATCTAATTTGGTGGTTCGCAGCTGACAAATCTATAGTAGAAAACCACTTGGCATCCTTTACGAATGCAAGCATTTCTGAGATCTTGGGCAATGGGAATTTATCAACCACAATATTATTGTTTACATGGTGCAAGTCAATACAAATTCTGATCTTCCCATTACTGCGTCTCGCCACTACAACTGGAGAAATCCACTGTGAAGACTCAATGGGCTCTATTACGTCAGCTTCAACTAACTTTTCCAACTCTTTCTCCACTTCTTCCCTGAGAAGCATGGTATATTCCTAGCTTTATGCACTTTTGGACAAGCACCATTTTTTAAGACTATGTATTGTTCAAAATCCTTTAGCATTCCGAATTTTTCACTGAAAACTTGTGGAAACTTTTTAAGTATCTCAGACCCAACACTCTCACTTTCATCAATCTCCAAAACTGGCTCTGGACTATTTAGGTTTAGGATTATATGCAGATCACATTGGTCCCTCCAACCTAGGACTGAAGGACCTTTTTTTGCAATGTACAGTTTCTCTATCATTTCGCTATTCTGAAATCAGAAAACGAATGCTCTGAAACCAATTTCAATCAATCTTTTCTCCCGAAAATCCTTTAGGATTTATATCTGGTTCCTGCACATTACTTCCTAATTTATCAATACATTTTTTGTTCCACACATCCTCGTTGACTATCGTAAATGGAGATCCAGAATCTGCATCCATATGTACCTCCACTCCCCCTATGGACATCAAATATATAGGTTTCTTCTTGTCCCCAGCAACATTATCGTTGATATTCAAAACAAATAAATACTGTTGCACCTTACTGTTTGCGTCACAATGCATGATTTTTCTAACAATATCTTCCTCCTCACTTGAATCTGCCTCATCCACCCATTTAACCTTGAACCCTTTCTTCTTTTTGCAAACGTTTGCAAAATGTACAGTCACTCCACATGCTGAACACCTCTTCTTGACTCCTGGACAAAATTTACTTGAAGCCAGATGTGAGGCATTTTCACACCTATAGCATCTAAAGCATTCTTTTTTTTGTGAACTCATGTACCTTAACAGGGTCTTTCTTAGTGAGTTATTGTACTCTAGAACCATCCTTCCTTGATTTGCTAAAACCTCTGTTCTTTACTTTTCCAATAACTACTTCCCTAACATCCTTGCACTTTGCCTTTAGAGCTTTAGCACTGCGGCTAGAAAGCTCAGCTTGCCTCACAAAAGCCAAAATATTGTCCAAACCAGCATCCCCATTAATCCATAATCTCTCTTAGATTGCTGGATCACAAGCATGCATGACCACCCGATTCTGTTTAAGCTGTTTTTGCAAACGGTCGAATTTGCAATCAGCAGCCAGTTTTTTGAGTGCAACCACATGCTCATCAATAGTTTCCACAGACTCCTGTTTCCTTTAAAAATGTGAACCTGACAACACATTTGAATCCCCAGCACTAGTAGTTTTTTAAATTTTTTTCATGTACTTTTATCGCCTCCGATCCCACAGAATGCAAGAAAATGTTCTTTTTCCTTTCAGGTTTCATCTTCCCTGCTTCATCAATTGTGTCAAACGTTTTTTTTAAAATACGATTTCCACTCAGTCCATTTCATACACGGATTGCCTCCTGCAGGTCAAAATGCTTGTGGGGGTTGCAGAGCAAAATTATGAGTAGCCATTATATAAGTGATGAGAGCACGATCCACAGTGTCCACTCTTCACCCGAAGGACTTGTTCAATGAATGCAGATAATATTATGCATCATTTGCAAGTTAAAAAGTAAAAATAGGAGGTACTGACCACATGTGGTAAATACATCGCCCTGTGGTAATGGTATGTCCCACGTGGTAAATCCCTCACCCACCCCGTTCCATCTATCTTGTAGTGAGGGCCCAAGTCATCTTGAGGACAGGGCAACATATAAGATCTCTGTGTGGTGAAGTGTTCATATGTAGGCCATCTTACCGTCAATTTTTAATCAATACAGTTTCCATAATCAATAATAACATGTAAATGAAAATGTTACCCTAATTCAAAGGTTAAGATATAATAAAAATTCATTAATTACACGTAGGATATATGTCTTGTGCTCAAAAGCAAACCGATCCTGGAAGCAAAATGTCTCCTACGTGTCTTTGTTTTAATGTCACAAACTAAACTAAACGCAGACAGTTGCGAGGTATACCAGGAATACTTAATATGAGGCAACCAATGAACATTTGTGTATTGAAAATTACCATTTCAAAATTATGCATACAACATAACGACATTAAATGAATAATTGTATTTTAATATATAGTGCAGATGATGAACTGAATGTCTTCTATGCATCTTGAAATTTTGCTTGGTAAGAGAACTGAGGCCAGGGAAATTAAATGATATGTCGAAGATTACACATTGTTAGTCAAGTTGAGGAGTGGGCCCTAGCTTGTGGTCTCTGCTTAGAAAGCCACAGAGAGAAGCCAGTGCGAAGATAACCCAAACATGGAGTAGGTCCTGCACAGATATGCCACTTTCTAAAAGTAGCAGCTAAAAAATTCATACCTCTCAATGACATTTCAGAAAGGAGTTTAAGGGTTGAAACATGTTAACAAACGAATCGAAAAACAACAGGCTGATGTGGGTGCAGGGATAGCTCTTTAGATGAACAGGGGACTCTAAGAAAGGTGAATAAAGTTTGTGTTTTATTAGTGCAGTAGGACCTATAATTATACAACTACAACCATATTGTAAACAAGGAGAAGTAACCAGAATTAAGGTTCTTTGAATAGCCTGAGATAAATATCTTCTGTGGAAAATGTTTCTCCTGTCAGACAGGAAAGCTCCAAACTGTAGTTCAGTGGAAGGAATGATTCTCCAGCAGAGACGGTGAGATCAACATCCTCCGTTTGTCCGCAGCAGAAGGGAAGCAGCCTCGCATACACGGGCTTATGGAAAAAAGAAAACAGGACAAGGCTGCCGGGAATGTTCACTTTTCACGGGAATGTCTACAGTGCTACACGTACCAGGAGACAATGTGAACAAAAACCAACCATACCAGGAGGCAAAATGACCAAAAAACAGTAGGTTAGGCTTTTCTACAGTGCATGCACACAAACACAGAACATCCGTACACATATTGACATAAATCCCACACACATTCACATATGCATGTATTCATACACACGAAAACAACCCAATAACAGAAATCCATGTGCACACAAACCAGTACACAGACACCAAAGTACAGAGACTATTAGACATGCAAGTGCACAGCACAGAGATATACAGGAGCCAAGTTCATCAGAGTACTGGCACCCAATCACGCAGCCGCCCACACATGCAGCTGCCCGTGCACACAGACCACCAGACATGCAGTCACCTATGCACAAAGACTTTTAGCGATGCAGCAACGCTAGACCTTACAGTCATTTATTCACACAGGCCAATGGAGGTGCAGTGACATATATACACAGACAGCAAGTCAACCAATGCTCACTATTTACAACACATATATACAATTACACACATACATATATAGGGATGAACGTACATAGCCACACAAGTTGGCAGGAGAACACAAGCAGGTTTAAATAAATTGACCAGGTTGCGATGGGCAGAAACAGAAAGAGGCAAACATATAGGTCGATGCAAGATTCATTTACAGCTAATCTTTAGCCTCTCTGCTGAGGAAATACAATTTGAAGTGGAGAAAAGAATGGCGTGCCAATGCCCATTCAATTGTTGGCCCCTCTATTTGTTTAATGGATAATGGAATAATTCAGTCAACAAGCCCATCCAGCCACCGAAGTATAAAACAAAAAAAGTAGTGTACGCTCCAACATTTTTGTAATGCAGGGATGCGCCGTATTTACAAATATACGGTGCACCCCTGCATTTACCCTAGCGCTGGCGCCATGTTGCAAGGGTGCCTGCGCAGCAGGGGCAATTTTTTATGTGCAGGAAGGGACACCTTCTTGCACATAAACAATCTTTGAAGGCGATTTGTTGTTTAGATGTGTGCTTCAGAAAGCAAAAAAGAATGAGAAATCAATAATTTCTCCTCATATCGCCATCCTAAAACAAGGTTTTACCTGGCCTTAGTATTTGGCACTGCCCCATCCTTGTAAATATGGGGCGGGTAAAAAGCAATGGGTGTTGCTGCAGAACGCCCACTGCAACACCCATTGCATGCCCCTTTCTCGCTAAGTGAAGCGTGAAAGGGGCCTTATTTACAAGGTGGCATTAAGCCATGTTAACTGGCTTAACGCTGCTTTGTAAATAAGGAGAAGGGGTCCAGTACCAGGCCCATAGGCATGCTATATTTTCACAGTTTTCTTTTTCTTGCTAAACTTTACCACAGAGGCATTGGTCCTCTGATGGACCTCTCCTCATTGTAGAAAGGGGTGGAATCTAGGAAAACCCACTCCTGGCCTACCCATTGAGGACCATTAATTGGTAGCCAACTCCCAAGCACAGTTTCAAAGAAAGTACATTCATTCACAAATAAATGACCCACAACAGATCTTTAAAATAAATGAATTATTGTATTAGAGATTCAAAATTAATACAAGTGAGTAACATCTTTAGTGTTTCTGTCATCCATACTATTGCATGCAGCAAAAATATAAACATTTAGTCAATCAAATCAAGGAATGCAAAGGATTGTTTCCAAGGTAGAGGATGGTTCAATTAGAAATCTCTCAAAGTGGACACCGAATTCAAGTTAAAGATCGCTAGGGGAACGTCAATAAATATAGGCAAAGGGGAATGGAGCATTTATTCAGTACGTTCAATTCTGGATTCTCACCAGACAGCTCCAAATAGTCCAGCAGATAAGTTCATTAGCATAAGGCAATAGCAAAAACTAGATAGTTCGGTAGGCAGATTAGAGTCAAGGAAGTGATGGAACGATGGCAACGACCACAGTTCTCAAGAGCATCAGCAAAGAATACTCAGAAAACCAAAACCGATAATGGAGAGAGAACACGAAGAAGCAGGGGAGCGCACTTCTCCTAAATCCAATAGTCATTATACTGCATATTTGTCATCATGATGTTGTTGTCAGTCCACTGTGGAGTGATCCCATGTGACCACTCTTCCGTTCAGCAGGTACAAATTGATACTCTAGGATGTTTTCCCATACGAATCATGAGAAGAACAGTACATTCCATCCTCACAGGTTTGTTGGCAAAAGCTTTAACATTGTTGCTTGTCCATGGAGCAAGACCTCTGACCTCCTGGTCAGGGAAACTGCTCTCCCCTCGCGCAGCCCCGTCATTGAGCCTCTGCCCCCAGCGCCTTTCTGGTTCCAGGTAGGTGTTCGAGGCTCTCCTCCACCCGCAGACATCTGCCTGCGCCTCATCCCTGGTGGTCCAGTGGAAGAGCCTGCTCTTCTGCTGGTCCGCTCTGTCAGCCTATTCTGCCTTTTATGTTCTGCTTTTTTCTGTCTTTTCTATCTTTTTTCTGTCTTTGCCTCTTTTGCCTTTATTTTGCCTTTATTTTCTGTTTGCCTCCGTTTCTGACTTTTTTCCAGCCGCTGCTGCCCCCGCAGCTCCTCCCCCCTGCATGTTCCCGCCTCCCAGCTGCTCTCCCTCCCCCTGACCCCTACTTAATGGCGGCCGCTGCACGGCCGAGCGCAGCGGGCGCTCCGCTGGCGCACCTAAAGCATGCCAAAGGAAAGCCCGTCTGCGCCCGTCCGTGGCCCGACCGTGAACAACGCCAGGGACCCTGGTCCTCCGACCCCCCGTCGCTTTGACTCCAGCACTCTCCACGCTCTCAACCCTGGACGCAACAACAACTGCCAGCATTTGATGCCTAGCAACTCCCAAGGCCCGTTCTCCTGCCAACACTGCCGCCGCGCCTTCACCCACCTCTGGACCCAGACAGCTACCGCCACCCCACCGGACACCAACGCACCCAAACCCCCGAGCTGCATCCTCCTCAATGTACGCTCCCTGCACAGACATCCAGTAGAAATCTGGGACCTCCTCAACACCCTCTTGCCCAGCGTCACCTTCTTCACAGGGACCTGGACCAATGCCAGCCCCACTCCCGACATCGCAACCACCATCCCCGACGTGTACAAGATCCTGAGGAAAGACCGCCCCAACCACCCAGAAGGAGGCCTCGCCATCGTCCACACAAGCATCCCTCCAACTGACTGCCACCATCTCGAACGACGCCTCGCCCCCCCATGGAACACATCCACTTCCAGATCCAGCCCAACCCCAGAACGACTCTACGCGGGACTCTCACCTACAGACCTCCCGGACCCCGCTCCCTGTTCACAAGCACCATTGCAGACTACATCGCGCCCCACGCCCTCGCCTCCACGGTCTACGTACTGCTCGGAGACCTGAATTTTCACCTTGACAACCTCAGCGACCCCAACTCCACCGCCCTCCTAGAGAACCTCACAAACATCGGACTGAAGCAACTCATCCCCACTCCCACCCACACAGCGGGACACACTCTTAACCCCATCTTCGCCGGAGGAAACAACATTTCCTTCAGTCACACCACGCAACCTCTCTGGATGGACCACCACTGCCTCCACTTCTCCTTCTCGAAACCCACTGCACACAAGCCATCACCACACCTCCCACGCAGAAACTGGAGCAAGATCACCAGAGAGCACCTCACCTCCTCCCTCAGCCGCACTCCCCCCCGCCACGACTGACGCCAACTCTGCAGCCAACGACCTCCACTAATGGATCGCCGACAGCACCAACACGCACGCCCCCCTCCGGATCTCCAACAGACGATACAACACAAAAGCCACCTGGTTCACAACGGACCTCCAAGAATCCAAGTGCTTGTGCCAACAACTGAAGAAACCATGGAGGAACAGAAAAACTCCGGAAGCATGCACCGCATACAGGGCCGCCACGACGGCACACAACCAACTCATAAGATCTACGAAGAGAAACTTCATTCAGGACAGAATCCTCTCCAACTCCCACAACTCCAAGGAACTCTTCACCATCATACAAGAATTCACCAGACCCCACAGCGAATCCTCCGACATCCTTCCCTCCTAGGACCTCTGCAACAAACTCAGCTCCTTCTTCCACCACAAGATCAGGACACTCTACGACAACTTCAACGACAAAGACCAAGGCACCGACCCAACATCATCCACCAGCAATGCCACCCAGCCGACCCAGCCAACCCTCCTCACCTGGACCCCTGTCACCACAGAAGACACCGCAAAGACTATGATAAGCATCCACTCCGGTACTCCCACTGACCCCTGCCCGCCACACAATTTCCACAGAACTTCCTCCGCCATCACACCAGAACTACGACGGACGATCAACTGCACCCTCGAAACAGGCATATTCCCCGATGATGGGAAACGCGCCGAAGTCAAACCCCTCCTCAAGAAGCCCTCCGCTGACCCGACGGACCTCTAGAACTACAGGCCCATCTCTCTCCTCCCCTTTGCCGCCAAAGTCACCGAGAAAATAGTAAACGCCCAGCTAATGCACTTCATAGAATCCAACAACATCCTCGACTCATCTCAATGCGGATTCCGCAGCAACCACAGCACCGAGACCGCCCTCCTAGCCACCACAGATGACATCCATGCACTCCTCGATCGAGACCTGTAGGGAAGTAGGATCTGGTTCTATGGTTAACCCCACTTTTTGCTTGATGTATTGCTGTTTCTGACTAGTCTGACTGGGATCCTGCTAATCAGGACACCAGTCTCTCTGCTTTCTCCCCTAAATTGTAATCGTGAGTACTTAGGTACAGCCCAGATTGGATACTGGGGTACCCTTATCAGTCCCTAGTATATGGTACTAAGGTACTCAGGGCATAGGTACTCCAGAGGTCCCCTATAGACTGAAGCATGTATTATGCCACCTGTGGGAGACCATTCAAACTATCTCTACAGGCCTGCCATTGCAGCCTGTGTAAGCTGGTGCTAGCACCACTTACGAAAGACATAGCTTTCCCTATATCTAAGGTCACTGCACTTAAAACCTATAAGTGACCCCTACAGCAGGCCTTTTCAATCCTGAAGGCAGGGTGCTTGGTTCTAAGTGTGAGGGTGCCCCTGCATGAGCAGGACACCCCTACAGCCTTCAGAGTCCATTCTCCCGAGTTGTAAGTGAGACAGTCATATAACATATAGAGGGACACTGCATCATTACGCGTGACCATCTCAAAGCTGGTTGTACCGAACACTGTCGTGTTTGGTATCAAACATGTTGGAATCATACCTCGGGAGGTATGATTCCAAGCACTGTAAAGGCCCTCCTTTAGGCCCTCAGTGCTCCCGGTACCAGTCTTCTAGACCCAGACAGCACAACATGGCTGCTGCCGACCAGAGACACGATTTTGCCCTCCTGCTGCTGAGCCAGGCTTGAGCAGGGGAAGGCAGAACAATAGGCATCCTGTCACAGGGAGGTGTGACCACCTCCCAGACAGGATTTAGTGTATTGGGGCAGGGTGGGAGCACTTGCCAGCGCCACCTAGTCTGCGTGCAGGGCACATTTGGTGCCCTCCATGCATAGTCCAGCTCAAACCAGTTCAGGGAGCCATTGGCGCCCGCTCTGGCGCAAAACTAGACAAAGGAGAGGGGAGTATCCTCCCCCATGTCCAACCCCTCCTTAGGGAGGGACCCCGGTATCGTCTCAACCGTTTCCTTAGGGTATTGAAGGGCTTACCCGTGGCTGGGTCCCTAGATTCATAGTGGGACACGATACAATTTAGACACCACTTCAACTTCGACCATCTGGGCACTCTGGACTTCGCTGGACTTCCCTCTGGGCATCAAGGCTGAAACCGGGAAGACTCCTGCTGCTCCTGATCTCTTTACCCTGCTCGTCTGCTGCAATGTCCGTGCCTGTGCTCCATACAAGAACCCGTCCAGTGCCTGTGGACATCCAAGACACCTGAAGGAATCTCCCTTGAAGTGAAGGAGTATCTTCCCTGCATCTGCAGGCACCGCAACCAAGCTGACCGGTCTGCTGATCCTGGGTTTCTACGGACTCTGAAAGGCTCAGCAACACAGGTGGTAGTTCTTCACATCCGTCGAGGCCTGCCCTGTCCTCTAACCAAGTTTGAGGCCAGTATCCCTCTTCGGAGCCACAGGAACCATCGGTTCCTGTGCACCGCGCCGACTTGCAGTTGCAAAGACTTGTTGGCTTCCTTCCACCAAGATCTTCGGGCTCCAAGTAGCCCCAACCTCAAGCATCTCTAGTGACCAAGATCTTTGTCCTCACCACATCACTTGCAACATGGGCCTGCTTCTTTGGTGAGCTGCTCGAGGTCATCTGTGACTCCAGAGCCTCCGGCTGTGGGTCCTCTTGAGGGTCACCTTTGAATTTTTTTGGGCTCCCCTGATTGCTCGTGGCCTTCCCTGAATCCCCTGCTTGTGGTGAGTCTCCTGGACCTTGCTGGTCCCAAAATTGCACCTTCTCCAATTTCCTCGTTGGTTGCAGTTGCAAAGGCTTGTTGGTGCTCGCGCCGGACACCGACCCCTCAACTCTTGACATCTGATGTGGGACAGCTCGTGTACATCTCCTGGTCTTCCACAGAATTGCCTGGTCCACACAGCTGCAGTTTCAAGGTCACTGTCAGCTCTCCTGCAACACCCAACATCGGTGGTCATTCGTCTTCCGTGCCTCCTGGTCACTCCTGAGTGGCATAGACTCTGTCCCCTCTGCTTGCAGGTTCTTCCCATCTTGAATCCACCTTTGGGTTCCACCGGACACTTTCACCTTCTCCAGCAGCGGCATTTTTCTGAAGTCTCCCATTGCGTTTGATGACAGTTTCCGACGCCTCTTCACATCTATGCACCCAGCTCCCCTTTGGCAGGTATCCTGGTTCCTAAGGTATCCACGGGTGGGGTGGCTCTCCAACCTTCTGTCTTCCACTGGGTTGCTTCAGGGTCCACTGGGAAGGGTCCTTCTTCTTTAAAATTGCAACCGTGACTTACACGTTGATTTGTACGGAGAACGTGGTTGTGTTCCTACACTGCACACAACCTCCGTGGGGCTCCTAGATACTTACTTTGGGTCCCCTGCACATCTACGTCCTCTGACTATTGTCTTGACTTGAGTCGTGGTTCGCATACCACTATTTTGGTATATGGTTTGTTCCCCCCCGGTGACCATAGTGTATTCTGTGCTACTTACCTGTTTCTATTGCAAAGTATTGTGTGCATTGTGTATATCTCCAGCTAGGAGATATCTGTATGTGTTAGTGAGTGTCTTATAATAAATACATATTTTTATAAATACACTGTGTGTTTTTTTCACTTAATCTATACCTTTAAGATTGTGTTCTGGTAAAACAAGCAGCTTTACACACCTTCTGGGCTAAGCCTGAAGGCTGCTCTACCCAGATACCATTCAGAGAGCTTTCTAAGGTTGTCTAAGACCACTAAAATCACCATAAGGGTTGCCTGGATCAGTGCAAAGTGTCCACTTACATAAGTGTATATCATATACTGAGCCAGCCTCTCACAAGGCCACACTGCAGCCCTCATCCTACTAGACCTCTCAGCAGCCTTCGACACCATCTCCCACCACATACTAGCCCCCAGACTCCACGACACCGGCATTCAGGAAACTGCCTTGGCCTGGATCCGCTCCTTCCTCTCTGGCAGAACTCAAAGATTAAGTCTACCTCCCTTCCTCTCCGAACCCCCAGAAATCAGATGAGGAGTACCCCAAGGATCCTCCCTCAGCCCCACGCTCTTCAACATCTACATGGCCCCCCTTGCAACCATTGTCAGAAAACATGGACTCAGCATAGTATCCTATGCCGACGACACCCAGCTCATCCTCTCCCTCACCAAGGAACCCGACATCACCAGGCACAGTTTCCAGGAAGGAATGAAGGACATTGCATCCTGGATGAGCAGCAGCTGCCTGAAGCTCAACTCGGAGAAAATGAAAGTCCTCATCCTCGGATCCACCCCCATCGTGTAAGATGACACCTGGTGGCCCCCCGCCCTCAGAAACCCTCCCATCCCCTTGGACCACGCCCGCAACCTCAGGATCATACTCGACTCCTCTCTCACCATGAACCGACAGATCAACGCCGTATCCTCCACTTGCTTCAACACCCTCTGCATGCTCTGCAAGACCTTCAAATGGATCCCCCCTGATTCCAAGAAGACCGTCACCCACGCACTCGTCACCAGCAGTCTGGACTACGGAAACGCCCTCTACGCAGGAATCAACAAATCTCTCCTTCACAAACTCCAGTCCGTCCAGAACGCTGAAGCCAGACTCGTCCTCAGCATCCCACGACACGACCTCATCACCCAGCACCTCCGAGCCCTCCACTGGCTCCCCGTCGAAAAAAGAGTGACCTTCAAGCCTACAAAGCCCTCCACAACACTGGACCCCAATACCTCAACGAAAGAATCTCCTTCCACGCCCCCAAGAGAAACCTCCGCTCCGCTGACCTAGCCCTGGCCGAAATCCCCCACATCCACAGAGCCACAATGGGAGGCAGATCCTTCCCCCTCAGCATCAGACATAGCCCTACACTGCAAACCTTCTGAAAAGACCTCAAGACCTGGCTCTTCGGATGACCTCGAGCTGCCCGAAACCCCCTCCCCCAGCGCTTAGAGACCCTTACGGGTGAGTAGTGCGCTCCATAAACCGTTGATTGATTGATTGGACATGGTCAAAAGGTTAGGTTGTCATGAAATCCACATAAAGGAGAATTAAGGAAAAGTGTCCGGTTTGTTCTTTAAGGAATATGGCATGATCGGAACAAATAAGCAACATTTGAAAACGTGTCAAAGTTCATTGCATCGGTCCATGGAAAAGACACAGCCTAAAGAGAAAGTCAATTCAAACATCTTTTAAACTCATACTTCATTGAGTGTTAAACCCCTAGTTTATGTTAAAAAGCAATATGAAATCACTCAAATATATCAAATATAAACATACTGTAATGTTTGTCAGTAATTAATACACATAAATATGAAACTGTGATTATGGCCTACTATTGCATTCTCAAAGTAACAACGTGTAAAATATTTTTTTACAGCATTTGACCAAAATCTTTTTCATAAATCTACAATCTATATAATATTAGGCATCTATACTAAAAATGTCCAAGCTCTAACATGTTACATAAGAGTTTTGCACTGATACATGTTATCAAGTCATTCTGGAAGAAATGCTAATTTTTCATTTTCACAACATCTTTGTTAGAATTGTAAGTATTTAGTTATAAAATGAATCTCAAAATCACTATGTTTATTGACTCTACCATTCTCTAACTAACCAAGCACACTTTTAAGGTGCTGGATGGTTCAACTTAACTCGTTTTCTGTAGTGTTTTTATACACCTGCAAGGTGCACATTTAAATTTCGTTGTCGTTTTTGGTAGTTTTGTCTCAATCAGAAAAATCCATATTTTCACACTAACAGTAGTATAATGCTGATATTTACCTGTGGGTGTAGTGTTTTGCTATATTTGGCTGCCTAATTTGCTAAAACGCGACAGGCATCAAAGTATGAGCGCATGTTTATCGGTTAAATAAAAGTGGAAATATACCATTTTGCGACTTCATTTATTCTCAAAGCACAAAATAAATATGGATAAATGCAAATAAGATGGCCAAAAATTAAATATGGATCAATACAGATGGAAATGTTAAAAAACAAAATATCATAAAACCAGGAGCCCTAGTTATATATAGACACTGAGGGACTTATTTACAAGCCCTTTGCTCCACCGGTGCATCACTTTTATTAATGCACCAGCAGTGCAAAGGGATTCCCGATATTTACAAGGCCATGTAAAGTCACCCTGTGTGACTTTTCATGGCCTTGTAAATATGTATCCCTTTCACGCATAACTCTGTGTGAAAGGCGTGTTCCGCGGGTGTTGCTGTGGGTGTTCCCACGCAACATCCATGGAACTTGATGCATACCCAGACTTCCAACATTTTGTAACCCTGGGAATGAGTCAGAATCTTACGCCTCCCCAGGGTAGGCATAATGAGGCGTAACAAGGAGAAATACTTTTATTTCTTCTCGCTTTTTCCTCTTTCTATTCATGCTGCATTCTGCAGCACACATCGAAAGAGGAAAATGCCTTTAATTATTGTTTTTGTGCAGGAAGGGGTCCCTTCCAGCACCAAAACAATCATCCCCTCAGCGCAGGCACCTTGCAAAATGATGCAAGGGTGTCTGCGTTGGCACACGGCTAGCGTTTGTGTGCTGGGGCAGGGGAGGACAGGAATGCGCTGTATCTTGTAGATACAGTGCAATCCTCTCCTTTTATTTTGACTCTCGGCAGCGCAGCAGGAAGGCTTGCTGCACTGTCGTGCGTTAAAATATTGTAAAAGAGGCCCTGAGGATTTATGGGTGATAAAGTACATATGGGCTTGTAGCAGTAGCTTTTGCTGTGGAATTGAAACTGTATGGAAAGCTGAAATTTACCTACAAGTGCCCTCCTAGAACTAGAGGTCCCAACATGGAACAGTGGAGAAAAGTGTCAGCATTAATATTGCTACCTATTTTCTTAGAAGGGGTGGTAAAACTGCATTTACGCTTCCCTATCTTCTCCACCTAGAATGTAATTTCCTCTGCAGGGCATCCGACATGAAACCAGTATCTCCTCAGCCCCAATTAGGCATCCATCTGTCCATTCACCTTTGCCTCCCTCTATTTTCTACCCACGAGTTATTTCTGGAAGAGTAAATGGAAGCACTGCAAAGGTCCTGCAGGAATTTGATATTATTCTTAGAAATATAGAATGCGTCAGCAGACAAAAATTACAAGTCCCACCTGGCTTGCCTATTTCCTGCCTGTTAATGACATACAGGCACTACATGGTCTCTAGCTTTACCTTTGATGTCTCATCACTGTTCCCAGAAGTCTGTATCTAGGCACTTTTTAAAGTAACGTAATTTACAGACAGCTAGTCTGGGCTGAACTGCCTTTACAGTCTGCTCATAATATGCAAGCTGTACATGGTTTCAACTTTACCTTTGCTATTCCCAGAAATATTGTCCCTGTCTTTAAACAGGAACCTTTTTAAATCATTTTCTCTAGGGGGTTGTGATATACATCCAATCTGTGACCTCTCTTTGGAGAATTTACTTCTACTTGATGTTGCGAAATCTCTATGTTCAAACCCAAAAATCTTTGCAAGCTTGGCAAAGCTGCAATAATTCACGAAGGTGAGCCAGGAGGGCAGCCACATTTGTCTCTAGGGCCTGGTCAGCTTCCCTCGAGGGCTGATGCTGCCCATCGGCTCAATGAGTCGCCAGCCAATGTGTCTGTGAAAGCCGGGGGTGGCTTCACCTCCGATGGGGTGGTTGGGGGAGTGAGGGATACGCCTCAGTACCATTCTCTACCCCGATCCCCAGTGACCAAAATGAGAGTAGGGTAAATGGCACGACACAACGTAAGTCAGCCATGAGGAAATCAAAGCTGGCCAATATTCCTGTGCCTGATGGACAGGGGGTAGTGGGCATTAGCGGCAATCAGGACTGTGTAAAAGACTGTGTAAAAGAAATAGATTCTGGTGAAAACTTCTTTTCCATGTCGGATCCCTCTGACTCATCAGGAGATGAGACCTCGTCTATCCTCAAGCTATGTTCTGGAGGAGAGTCACCTGGTAGCTGCTGGAGTGAAGCAAGTAGTACACACCCTGAGGAAGAAACTATTGGCAAGCCGGATTCTGACTCGCTGACAGTATGTAAGAGGCATGAGTTGCTTGAGGGTGTCGCGCCGTATGTTGATTCAGGCACACTCCAGTGGGACTACTCATTTTCGGCAGGTCTTGAGACTGATGGGGGGTCCACACCTAAGCAATAGGGGGAGGCCTTGGTGGAACAACCCAAGGAGATATCTTTGGCTGTGCTCTATCAAAGAATAATTGCGCACAGAGAGGAGACACGCACGCAGAGTCAAAGAATGCAGGGAGCATGCCGAAAACTTCAGAACTCTGTAAGGCGTATTGCCAAATCTTGTTCAGAGTTTGCAGAACGGATCAACGAAGCAGAGGCCCGGATTTCATGTTGGAGGATGTTCTTGCGGCTCAGAAAGCTATAAATGAGGCAATACGCTTAAAAAAAGATGACACACAATGGAAACTGTCTGAACTTGAAAACAGCCTGTGACAGAGCAATCTTAGAGTCTTGGGTATTCCAGAGGGCATGGAAGGACAGGACATTCGAAAGTTCATTGTTGAACTCTTTGCTCAAGCTTTCCCTGAACTATTGATGTGGAATTGGAATCTAGAAATACAGAGGGCGGATTGTTTCCCTTTTTCACAACAGCAACCGAGAGCTGGACAAACTACCATCCCTAGACCCAGGGCAATTTTGATATGTTTGAACAATTTTCTGGCTTGCCAAGCGGTGTATGAATTGTCATGACCAGATAGAAAGAGGGTAAGCAAGGGGAGTACGTTTTTTGTTAGGCCCGATTTTTGCCACCAGATGGTGGAAAAACGTTGGCAGCTTCGGCAGCTTATTTCCCTATTCCAGGGTAAGGGTGCACAGGCGTTTCTTCTAAGCCCGTCAAAGCTAAAAATAATCCACAATGAAAGAACCCAATTTTTTTCCTCGGAGGTTCAAGCTAAAAAATGTTTACAGCTGGGGCACCAGGGTTCATACCTATCAATCTGCTCTCTTCTCCGCTCTCATGTTTAGGGACGGGGTGAGACGGGTCAGACAAATGCTGCTATGGTGGGGGGTGAATCGGGTAGGTTGGAGCTTTTCATCTCACTGGACCATGGGTCCTACTGCCTCGTGCTTGGGTTGGGATGGGGGGAGTCATCCGAGGCTGTCCTGGTCAGGGGTCCCCTGGTGGGGGTGGGGGTGGATGCACGTGTGTTTGGGATGGGCTGGGTGGGAGGGCTGCATAGAAAACCAATCCATAGCATGTGGAAGTTTGTTGGGTACATACAAGTTGTAATTTTTAGGAGAGCTACTCTAGGGGATGGTGTTGTTTGGCTTAATGGGGGATTGGTTGGCACAGTTGGGGGTACGTATATGCTCCTTTAATATATGTGGTCTGAATAACAAGGTGAAAAGGCAGCGAGTAGTGGCCGAATTGCGGGTGATGAAACCTGATGTGATTTGCATACAGTAAACCCACATTCCATGGGGTAAACACAAGATTTTAACCGAACTCGGTTATACGCTAATTGCATGTACACAACAGAGTATGACAAACTGGGGGGTGGCGATCCTGGCAAAAAAGGGTATACAAGGCACCGGTAGGATAGTAGCTGATAGCAGGGCTGGTGGGTTATTACGGAGTGCATCTTAGGGGCTGCTAAATTTGTTGTATGCGCAGTCTATCGGTCGAATCATGATGATCAAAAGAAGAATGGTACGTAGTTCCTTCGTGAGTATAGGATTTATTATCAGAGAGTTCGTTGTTATCACGGTGGCAGGGTTTCCTGCCAAGTCAGTGGTAGGAGGAGAGGAGTTTCTCCTTTCGGAACTAGTGCCCTCACACACCCAGCAAGCTAGGTGTCATGCTTCATCATATGGGCCTGCTCCTCGTCGGGTCGGCGCTGCAATACCCGACGGGCACCCATAAAGGGGCTCTTTATCGGAGATCTTTTGTTCCTCGCCGTTTAGGTGCCGTGGGTGTGAGGGCCCTAGTCTGTGTGGGTGTACTAGTGAATGTGATAGTTAAAACAAGTCAGGAGTCCTATAAAACGAACTTTTATTCTGGGAAGGCCCCTGCCTGATTAAAAGAATAAAGGAGAGGCGACTATCTGACTATAATGGGTCAGGAAATGGTGCTCTACTGCTGGTGAGTCAACATGTTTCTCACCTGTATGTCTGGAGGATCAGTGGCGATTCTTCAGGACCTTAAAGTGGAACTATTTACACCCTGTGGTAAGGTTGGGAACCTACCTACCACTCTGTGCATAAGCGGGATATGCGTCCGCAAGTTCACTGGGCAACCTGTGGTAGAGACAAAAGATACTCAAGAACAAGGTATGCCTTAAATGCAGTCGTGAACATACACAGATACTCTGATTTAAATCTTGATTGTGGTGAGGATCAATAATGTCTGCTTTAGTGAGCAAGGTGCCTGTTAATTTTACACATAATATGTGCTAACCAAGTGGTGTGTTTCTGTCACAAGCACGTGACTCAAGCTAAAAATAAAATTAAAAGGTGAAGAAAATAGTTGTAAAAGTAGTGTTAATGGGAAACGTGGGTCAAATTTGCCACAGGACTCACCTAATCGCTAATTAGATCGTGCCTCATCAATTTCCAGCGGGCTCTTAACACATTGAAGATATGTGTCTTGTGGATAGAAAAGGGGGGGTTTCAGTTAAATGTGAATGAGACTCATAGGATTGTAAAAGACTGCTTACAGAGACACGTGCCCCAAATTCAGGGACCAAAGAGTGGTGCTGGGCCGGAGAGGGTGCTGTATCTAATCGAGCACCCGTCCTTATCTAGCGGAGATTAAAATGCCTCTCAAGACTGCTGCTCGTAATGAGGATTGCCAAAATCCGCCGCAAGCTTGGCCGGTGGCCCACAGGTGTAAGGGTCAACCATGGAGTCTGTGGAAGTGCGGCTAAACTCACGGAGCCGCTGTCATGTGGGAAGACATCAGATTCTCAAGAGGCAGGTACAGAGAAACTCATTATTAGAACTCAACAAGCTAGACCCCAGCCGCTTACCTCTGTTGTCGATGTAGATAGGGGGAGTTCTATTGAAAGCATTTCCAGATACTCACCTACTTCAAGTTGAAGCCGAATGGTAGACCTACCCCGCACCGCTGAATCCGGGATGGTAACTGGCTTGAAGGTGCGGTCTATTTTATACCAACCGGGAAACCAGTAGAGGCGGGGCGGGGTAGCCAATCAGTATCAGCTGCAGGCTCCATACGTCACATGACGTTTCCAGAAGGCCAAGTGTATGGGAAAATGAGTCGTCCATCTTGGAGTGTCTATGGATGCATATATCCGTATGAGTATTGACAAAGGGGTCAAGATTGTTGGTGTTATGGTTATCCAAGTCCGGGTTCTCTACCCTCATCGGTATCAGCCATCAGTTCCATGCGTCACATGACGTTCCTGGAGGGCTGAGTGTGTTGGAAAAAATATGTGTCGGCCATCTTGGAGTGTCTAAGTTAAAGTTCCTATATGTCAGTTGTTGGCCATCTTGGGGTGTCTAAGTTAAAGTTCCTATATGTCAGTTGTTGGCCATCTTGGGGTGTCTATGGATACATTTGTCTGTATAAGTTTTGACAAAGGGGCCAAAATTGTTGGTGTTTTGAGTACCTAAGTCCGAGTTCTCTACCCTCATTGGTACCAGCCATCAACTCCATGCGTCACATGACGTTCCTGGAAGGCCGAGTGTGTTCGAAAACTGTGTCGGCCATCTTAGAGTGTCTAAGTTGAGGTTCCTCAATGTCAGTTATTGGCAAGGGATCCCCATGGGATATCATCATTCAATCCTTGGCGGTCAGTACTTAAATGGTGCACCCATCTTTGTTCCATCCTGTATAGGGCACCCTGTGTAATCTGGGGGTGGGTTTCTAGGACTATCCACCAAAGACTTTCAGGGGAGTGTTTGAGTTCTTTGAAATGTGTGTATAGTTTGGTAGTTGTTCGTTGGCAACGGATGTTGCTCTTATGTTCTGTTATTTGAGTTTTTATCATCCTCATTGTCATACCTATATACATCATCTTGCATGGACACATCATCAAATACACGAACTGAGTTGTGTTACAGTTGGTGTGTTTCCTGATTTTCCAAGTAAAGGAGTCTGAAAGGGTTATCTCCTTTGTGGCTTTTGTCTGAGGGCATACTGCACAGGACCCACAAGGGTAGTGGCCCTGGATTGGTGGGAGATCCCAAAGGGATCGTTGCTCTTTGGTTTTTACTAATCTTGGTCTTGTATGTATTAGTATGTCTTTCAGGTTCTGAGTGCGTTTGAAGGCGAATCGAGGTTTGGGAATCTGTAGGGACCCTGTGTTGAGAATCCCCCAATGTCTATTAATCACCTTTTTTATCCAGTTGGATTCCGGTGTGAATGAAGTGACACAGGTTAGTATATCAGTAGGCTCTTTCGGAGTGACCTCTAATAGGGCCTCCCGATGGTTATTTCTGGCTCTTTTCATTGATTGTGCCACTTGTCTCTGTGGGTACTGTCTCCTCAATAGATTCTCAGATAGAGATTCCGCCTCTTTTTTGTAATCAGTAATAGAACTACAATTTCTCCTAATGAGTAGAAATTGACCAAATGGTAAATTATCCTTCAGTGTTCGTGGATGATGGCTACTGTATAACAGCAAGCTATTTCTATCTGTAGGTTTTTTATATATGGTAGTACTCAGCTGACCATTGATGAGTCTGATGTTGAGGTCTAGGAAAGGTATGTTGGTAGGTGAAATAGTGTGGGTGAATTTGAGGTATTCGTTTTGTGTGTTAATCCACAGACAAAATTCGTGGCATGTGGTCACATCACCTTTCCAGAAGATAAGTATATCGTCTATAAATCTCTTCCACAATCTCAGGTTGTCTGAATAGGGATTACTAGGGTGTAAGATGACACTTTCTTCAAATGCTGCCATATACAGGCAGGCCACACTAGGGGCAAAAGTACTCCCCATGGAAGTCCCTTGCGACTGGTGGAAGAGTTGGGTTTTGTACTCGAAAAAGTTCTCTGTTAACGCCAGAGTTGCACATTCCATTATGAATGTCACTAGTGTGGGTGACGTCCATGTTACATTCTCTAGAGCTGTCTCAATGACCGTCAATGTAGCATGTTGAGGGATGTTGGTGTACAGTTGTTCAACATCCAATGTTACTAGTAGGTTGATTTCATCCCTATCTCTGGTTTCTCCTATTATGTGTAGAATATCTGTGGTGTCTCGCACATAGGAGGGGGTCAGTTTCACCAATGGTTGGAGGAAGTGATCGCAGAATTTGGAAAGGGGTTCCAAGATTGAGCCTATGCCTGAAAGTATAGGTCTCCCCGGGACCGGTGAGGTACCCTTATGAATTTTAGGGAGTGTATAGAAATAGGGTGTTTTAGGATTTTTTGTTATGAGAAAGTCTGCCTCTTTTCTGCTGATCCAGCCATTTGATTCAGCTTCAAATACTATGCTGGAAAGTTTTGTTGCTAATCTCGGGGTGGGATTCCCAGTGATGGGTGTGTAATACCTTGTGTTCTCTAGTTGGCGTTTACACTCATGGTCATAATCCGTGGTGGATTGGATCACTGTTGCCCCACCCTTGTCAGCCTGTTTGATCGTGATGCTAGTATCTTCTGCTAGAAACCTGGCAGCCGCCAGTTCAACTCTGGAGAGGTTATGGAAAGCAGTCCCCCCTGTCTCTTGTCTCAGGTCTTTTAATACTGCCTGCTCGAATGTGAGTACTTCCACTGGAATCATACTGTTGTTTGGAGTGAATGTCGAGGGTTTTTTTAATCCTGTGTCTTCTCGGATAGATTCTAGTCTTTCTTTAAAGAAGGCTCTGAGGCGGATTCTCCTAAAGAAATTTTGTATTTCACATCGATCCCGAAATGTGTCTTTTCTAGGGGTGGGGACATATCCTAGACCCTTCTCTAGTACTGCTATTTCTGTTTCTGTAAGGGATCTGTGTGAGAGGTTCACTACCAGAGTCTCATTCCCCTGGTCTTGCTCCTCATTTCCATTGGGTTGGGTGGTTGATCCTGCCATTGTACTTGTTTTTGCGCTCCTCTTTTGCGCCCTCTTCCTCTGCCCCAACCTCTGCCTAAAAAGGAGGGTTACCTGTTGGAAAGAACTGTGGTTGGCCTTGTGGGTACATAGGGAATGGCCAAAAGGGCTGAGGCAGACCTTGGTAGTTTGGTGTGTTGTAGTTGGGGAATTGTGGGTAATTAGCCCTTCTCAGTTTATTGTTACCCCAACTCCCAGTACTGGAGTCACTGTCAGTAGAGCCTCTCCTATTCTCATCTGCACTCTCATCAGTAGAATAACTATTCTTTGCTGATGTGTAATCCGCCTTCAAATACGGATATACTTTCTCTGTCTGGAATTTTTGGATATCTTTCTGCAACTTGTTGACTTTTTGTTTCATTAGATAGTCTTTATTCTCTGCGAACTCATTGTTTAGATCGGCCAACTTGGTTTTATACAGGGTCAATTGAATTGTGGTTTTTAATGCTCCTTCTGCGATTTGGATCTTTATCAGAAGGGCATCCGCAATCCATTTGGCGGTGTTTATGATCAAGATGAGCCAGTCCCTAGTGCATTTCCATGCTACTAGGGACCACTCTTTCTTGAACACCGCGTCCTCTAGAAAAAGCCTAGGGAGGTTTTTGACGATGAGGCCATTTGGGGCAATGTTTGCCCGCAAATATTCCGTCATCATTGCTCCATGCAGGGTTATCTTCAACCATTCTTTTTTCATCGCCATTAAGGATGTCCAGTCTTCAGACTGGCTACCTGATGCCGAGCTACCTTCTATCTCTAGAATGGATGGCGTAGTTCTCAAGATCTCTTTAGCTATTTCTTCACCAAAGCTGAGTCCCTGGTTATGCTCCATTGCTGTGGAGAAAAACCATAGATTGTCGATAATTTCTAAAGTTGGGCCAGATAGGGCTAATTGCATTTCTGGTATCCTGATCAAACTGTCCCACGGGCGAACCCGTGCATACAATTATTCACAAAGAGGGGGACAATGGGCTTTTGAGAAAGGTCCAACGTACATGCCCTAGACAGTCAAAAGAAGAATGGTACGTAGTTCCTTCGTGAGTATAGGATTTATTTTCAGAGAGTTCGTTGTTATCACGGTGGCAGGGTTTCCTGCCAAGTCATGGTAGGAGGAGAGGAGTTCCTCCTTTTGGGAACTAGTGCCCTCACACACCCAGCAAGCTAGGTGTCATGCTTCATCATATGGGCCTGCTCCTCGTCTGGTCGGCGCTGCAATACCCGACAGACACCCATAAAGGGGCTCTTTATAGGAGATCTTTTGTTCCTCGCTGTTTAGGTTGGGTGTGAGGGCCCTAGTCTGTGTGGGTGTAGTAGTGAATGTGATAGTTAAAACAAGTCAGGAGTCCTATAAAACGAACTTTTATTCTGGGAAGGCCCCTGCCTGATTAAAAGAATAAAGGACAGGCGACTATCTGACTATAATGGGTCAGGAAATGGGTGCTCTACTGCTGGTGGGTCAACATGTTTCTCACCTGTATGTCTGGAGGATCAGTGGCGATTCTTCAGGACCGCAAGTTCACTGGGCAACCTGTGGTGGAGACAAAAGATACTCAAGACCAAGGTATGCCTTAAATGCAGTCGTGAACATACACAGATACTCTGATTTAAATCTTGATTGTGGTGAGGATCAATAATGTCTGCTATAGTGAGCAAGGTGCCTGTTAATTTTACACATAATATGTGCTAACCAAGTGGTGTGTTTCTGTCACAAGCACGTGACTCAAGCTAAAAATAAAATTAAAAGGTGAAGAAAATAGTTGTAAAAGTAGTGTTAATGGCAAACGTGGGTCAAATTTGCCACAGGACTCACCTAATCGCTAATTAGATCGTGCCTCATCAATTTCCAGCGGGCTCTTAACACATTGAAGATATGTGTCTTGTGGATAGAAAAGGGGGGGTTTCAGTTAAATCATGATGAGTCGCAGGTACTTGATGATCTTAATATAGAACCAGCATCATGGTCTACACCACTGATATTTTGTGGTGATTTCAATATTCACATGGGCTGTCAGAGAACACAGCTAGATGTTGCCAATTAAAGGGGTAGGAAGCCCAAAGTGTTCAAGGCATTACAGCAGTTGTTGGCTGATCATGGACTTGTCGATGTTTGGCCTATGTTGAGGTATCCTGACCTGTGATTCATGTTTTTTTCACATCCACACAATAAATTTGTCAGGCTATTATTTTTTTATTTCTAGTACGATCATCTCAGGGACCCAAATCGAGGTTTGCTCCAGGACACTTCGAATCACGGTCCACTCCTGTTAGTTATTCCCTCCATAGTTATCTGTAGACCCCCAAGATCCTTTTCATTTGGTAGGAAGCTTTTGCAGGACACCTTGTTTATTAGCCATATCAGACTGTGGATTGTGCAATTTCTTGATATCAACTGCAACTCAACCTCATGCTCAGTGGTGTGGGATTCTTTAAAGGCAGGAATTAGGGGGGAAGCTCTCAGCTTTGGGCTTTATAAGCAGAATCAATTGAAAATTGTGTTGCAGGGCCTCTATCAGGACCTTAGAAAAACTGAAGAGAATCTCATACAAGGGTACATGCCAGCACCGTGGTCCCCACGCTCCAAACAGAGGTAGCCCGTTGTAAGGCTAAGATTAATCTACACTGGAGCAAAGAAATTGCTTGTAAATATAAAACACATAGAGACGAGAGTTATGAATACGGGGAGGCTACAGGACGGTGTCTTGCGCAACGACTTCGATCGAAGGAAGCGGCGCAAGGGATTGCGCTATGACAGATTCAACAGGGAAGATAGTTGAGACACCGGCTGAGATCTTAAGTATATTTAACAGTTTCTTTGATGCACTCTACACCGAGAGTTACCCCGGGGCAGACCGGGGAGGCCTTGTTGCAGAGTGTGTGCAGTGAAAGGTTGGGCAGTGACGAATCGGCATCGCTGGATGTTCCCATCACAATGGAGGAGCTAGAGGAAGTGATAAACTCACTGGCGACTGGTAAGGCCTCTGGACCAGATAAACTTCCATTGGTAGCTTAATAAAGTCTTTTTTCAGGAGTTAAAAATTAACATGTTGGATGTTGGCCATATTTCAAGCAGCACAGCTTGGAGATGCCTCGCCTTCGTTGGATGGTGCGAATATTATTGTTTAAAAAAAAAAAAAGGAAAAACCTCCTACTCTACCAGTTTCTGATAGGCCAATGTCATTGTTGATTAGTGACGGGAAGATATACGCAAAGATTCTGGCCAGCGTCATTATCCCACTGGTTTCCATTCAACAGCATGGGTTTATACCCAGTAGGGACACGGTCAATCACATCAACAGGGTTGTCACCCTGTTGGATATTGTAAATGTACATTGAGCTACTCTTGGCTTGGTGTTATTGGATGCCGAGAAGGCCGTGCCTCCTGGGAGTGTTTATGGGCATTTCTGAGGCACCTTGGGTCAGGTTCTGTTAAGGCTAATCAGGTCATGTATAGGACTCCTACAGCTAAGATTTGTATGATGGACTTAGAGTCAGACCCGGTTTTTATCTCCAGAGGCACAAGGCAGGGATGTCCATGTTTCCCGCTTTTATTTGCTTTTTATATGAATCCATTTTTAACTATGCTGGAGGGAAGCAAGAAGATCCAATCTGCGATATGTGGACAGGAACACTTTAAGGTGCTTGCTTATGCAGATGACATAGCAGTTGTAACTTCTGACACTGTCACAGCTATCCCTGAGATAGAACAACTGGCGTATACCTTTGGGATGGTATCGGGTTACAAACTTAACTCATCCAAAACTCAGGTCATCTGCATTAATCAAGTGTGTAAGGGTGACCCTAGGATTACTGATGAGGTTACATACCTCGGTATTAATATTAGGGCATGCCTGAAAGAACTAGTAAATGCTAATTGGGGTTCTATGCTGATGGGAATTAAAAAATCATTAGATGGGATCGAATGTCTCCACCTTTCATTGGTGGGTTGGTGTAACGTGCTCAAAATGAATATTTTACCTAAAGTGCTTTATTTTTTTAGATCAGTCCCACTCGAACGTACCCGCGGACAGCTCCAGAATCTACAAGCATTATGTGGTAGAATTTTATGGGGTCATGTGAAATCACGCAGAGCTATGAAATTCATGACGCTACCCCGTAACAGAGGTGGGTGGGCAGTGCCTAATTTTACACTTTACTATTATGCTAATATTTATATATATGCTAATTTTATTGACAGGGGAAGAGGATGGAAATTTGGCGGAAGCCCCATCCATTTATTAAATGTTGCTTGGCTCAGAGGCCGAGAATTGCTTATTCTAGGTACTAGAGCCAAGTTATTGCAAGAAAACTCATTTTAAGGTTTTGCTAGCTGCTTTCAAAGTTTGGAAAGCAGTACAGAGGTGTTTTCAGATTGAAGGGGTTTGTTTTTATATGCCCATGGCCACCTCGACACTCCTGCCTACCATTTTTTCGGACATAACATAAACCAAATGGAGATGTAAAGGGATTAAGCAGATCGTTGATTTTTATAATGATGATGGCATTCTTACATTCTCAACATTGGCTGGAAAAGTCTCGTTACCAAAACTGAATTTTTTTAATTTCTACAGGTTCAGGATGTGTTATGTAGGAGGCAGAGACAGAGTATGGTTAAACCGAACCCCCTGGTGGAAGCCATTAGATGTAAAGATCGGATCGGCTCTCTATATAATTGTTTATTGGAATCACAGCAGGATGACCGAGAGGCTCAAAATCATAAATGGAATACTCGTCTGGGCATGCAGGGGGTCTTGTTGGAGGATTCTATTGAGATTGAGGAGAAGATTTTGATTTCTGCTAGCCTAAAATCACAGCACTTTAAGACTATATTCGATATTTACTAAACTCCAGCCAAAATGCTCAAATGAGGCGGGACAAATGATGGGAAATGTTTTCGCTGTGGGGGGACCAGGCCTATATTTTGGACATTTTTTGCACATGCCCTCATCTAACTCAATTAATGGGGCTAATTGAAAACTTTTTGTCCGAGATTGCTGGAGTGGATTTTAACATTACACCGACAATAATGTTATTAGGTATAGGGGATGGGCTAACCCAGGGACATGCTGTTCATAAATATCATTATTTGATATTTATTGCCAAGGCAGTGGCACGCTTATGTCTAGCTTCTGCGTGACTTCAGAAAGAACCCCCCACTTTTGAAATGTGGAGAGCAAGATTTTATGCTATTTTTAATCTCGAATATAGCCTCTATTCTTTTAAGGGGCCACGTGGTCGGAAATTGGGTTTACAGATTTGGGGTCCAATGATTGAGCATATGCTAGATTAGAATTTACTTTTTTGTAACATACCCCCATTTTATCTGCAGCATTTTCTACTTTTTAGACAATCTTAAACCTCTGTCTCTTGTTTTTTAGGGCGAGCCTAGCAGCGCGCATGTGCTGCTCTGCGAGGCTTGTAGTATTTAGTCAGGTTGGTTAGGCCACGCCCACGGCTTTCCATTTGTTCCTACTTGTGCCTTTCTTAATTCCTTTGTTGTTATTGGCAAAAGGCTGCTCTTTGGCCTGCCTTTGGGTGTTTCTTTCACTTTGTGGCGACCACCCATGTTACATGTCCCCTTACATTCTGATCGCATTTACCGTGTTTGCCGCACTCTTTTTTTCACTCAATTGGACCCGTGCCGTGAACACAGCAGCTCTTTGTGTCTTCCCTGCCATGCACTTTTCACAAAAGTTCCTCGTGTATTTATGTTTTTGCACCCCTGCCACACACGTTTCAAAAGTCCCTTGTTAACCTATTTCTTTACATGCTAAAAGCGGCCGCCCGCAATTTCCTTTAGTATTCATTACTTTTGTTACAATCGTGGCACCGGCGCGGGTGCAATGATTGCATCAAAAGTAAGATATAGAAAAAAGTGCTTTTTTTTTATTTACTTTTTATGCAATCGTGATTGTAACAAAAGTAATGAAAACGAAAGGAAATTGCGGGTGGCCGCTTTAGCATGTAAAGAAATAGGAAACAAGCATTTGGAATGCAATAGGTCTCGTATTTACACGAGTTTAAGCTATTGGCATTGTAAATGACAATGCCTTGTATTTATGTTTTAAAAACCAAAACATAAATAAAAGGCATTGTCGTTTACAATACCAATAGCTCAAAGTTCCGTAAATGCGAGACCTATTGCATTGCAAATGCTTGTGTTAATTTCCTGGTGGCACTTTTGGCTCGTGCCACGGCAAGTTCAGGCACTGTTCACCTCAGTTATTGGCGGGGGCGCCACCGAGGGGAGTGACAAGTATGGGGGTGTCTCGGCATGAGACAATTCGAATCATCAATCTATGGTGTGTCAAAACAGCGCAAATGCACTCCTAACATCACGCACTGGCAGTGCAGTTAACATTTCAGCTACTGCAAAGCACTGTGAATTGGATATGAAATTAGAACATTTTTCAGAAATGAATCTTTTTATCGGTCCACTGCGTTCAGAGACGAGCTTTGCCTAGAATCCTGCAAGGTTTCATAATTTTGATGTCGGGTGTTTGCAAATAAATCTGTTACCGAGGGCAGCACTAGCTTACCAAGGGTCTGTAAAATGTACACCTCTTCATGTGTCTCACATGGAAATTATGCAAATATTTTTTTCACTTTCCGAAAAATCACCTATTGGTATAAAAGAGACCATGGGGTGCTGTCCCCCAGAAGGACCGCACTGCTCCTCCAGATAGCCGCAACATTATACATTTGTATCACCATAAGGTGTTAGAAGTGCAGTTTGCTAGTATTGCGGCTGTTTCAAGAAACCCTTGTATCGAGCAGTCTGTGCCCTCGCAATCCCTCTGTCTCTGTCTCTCTCTCCCTCTCTCAGAGCATGCGCAAAGCACAGGATTTCAATCAATTCAATACGTGATTTCGATGCTGTTGTGTCTAATCATGTGTGAAGTGCTATTGACGACTAGAGGCCGCACATTATGTTTTAAAGCGTGTTTTTGTAGCACAGTATGGCACTGCGGCCTGTTTCTAGTTCCTCCCTATTGTGATTGGGGTATGGCTCCACTAACCACCACACTGCTCTACAACATAGCTTAAAGATATTGTCATAGCCAATAGCTCTGGCTAAACACTTATAAAGTCCCAAGGGCGAAACCTATTGGCTATGCCAATGCTTGTATATGCATGATTTGAAGTATTTAATATTGTATGTATTTTGTGATTGGCTCTTCTGAAGGAAATTTTCTGTATGTAATCATGTTATGGATAGAATTAATTAATGAAAAAATAAAAAAAACTCTGGTAGCTTGGCACAAAGCAGTCATGCTTAACTTAGAAGCAATGTGCAATGTGAAAAGTATTTATGCAGCACACAAACAGTAATAAAATGAAAACATAACACAAGAATGTAGAAAAATGGGGGGCGTGGCTAGCCAACACCTAAAATGGCCGCATTGCTCTGAGGATCCGAGCCTTAGAAATCTAATTCTCCCCCCAAAATCCGTACAACTATCCGTATAGCCCGTTTTGATGCCGGCACTGGGTAGCTGCTGATCTGTGGAGTCCCCCGGTCCCTCGCTGCTGCAGATCTGACCATCCGGCCCGGGGTTACGACATCGCGGCTCCAGACCGAGGCCGCGAGGGCGTGCTGTCCGTGACGGAGTCCGGAGCTGATTAACGCAGGGGCCGCTGCTGCGGCCGGGCCTAGAGTGCGGGGCGGCGCTTGGCCTTCGGCGCGGCTGTCCCTCGGCGCCGGGGGAGCTGCTGCGACGTGAGCGGTGTCCCCGGTGCTGTCTAGTGGCTGCGCTGGTTGCTGGGCGTGGCGCCGTGCTGGGTGGGCTACAGTGCGAGCGTGAACATCGGCAATAAGGACGCCATCACTCAGGCCATCATTTCAGTCCCCGGGGCCGGGGAAGACGCGGGGGCCCTTCCCCCCCCCCTCAGCAATGCATACCAGCACCGCTGGGTAAAGGATTGGATTTGGACCGCTTTCCCCGAGTGGGGCTGCCATCGCAGTGGCGTAGCTAGGGTGGGGCGGTGGGGGCGGTCCGCCCCAGGCGGCACTATTTTGGGGCGGCCACTATTGTGGGGACACTCACTGACACTACTGTCAGTCACAGTAGTGTCAGTGTCCCCAATTAAATGATAAAGGCCGCCACAACGGGCCACGTGTGCGGCCACGTTTGAAAGTGCATTGCAAGCGGCCAAGCGCACCTGACCTGCTTGTTGTGCGCCTGCAGTGCTGCCAATTTGAATTTGCCGCCCCGACGTCCCGCGTTTGTGCTTGCTTGTTGTTGGTCCGTCCCAGGGCCGTCAATCTTGTAGCGCGCTAGCGCTACCAATCACGGCCCTGGGCGTCATTTTGGCCAGCCCTCGCGATGAGAACGTAGCAGTGACGCGTCACGCGCTTCACCACTACGCGCTCTCGTGAGGAGTCGATTCTGGGCTTGCAGTGGCAGCGCTGGGCGATTTTCTGGCTGCAGCAGAAGTGAGCCAACCCTGGTCGCCTGCCATAGAGACCCTGGCTGCCACCACTGTGGAGTGCTGCTGGAGGCTGAGTGAGGAGGTAAGAACTAAACGTCTTTCTAAAAATGCCCCCAAAGATGGTGACTAAACTGGCGTATACTCTGTTCCGCTTTTTAACTGATTGAATTTATTTGTATGTCTTTTTAGCAGCATTTTAAAAAATTTACATAGCTGCCAAGGTTTGAAATTTGCTGTGTGTGACATTTTCATAAATTCAGTGTAATTATGAGTGACATTTCAACGACGAGTGACACTCGCGAGCAAAATCAAGCAAGGAAGAGGAGTTTACCTAGTCATCTAAATAAATGCTACAAATAACCAAGTTTTAACCGTATACAATCAGCGCATTACCGTACAATAATGTCAAGGTACAACCTGTCTGCATTAACTTGAACTGTGCACAACATCAAAAAATAGCCTAGCGTTTAGAGATTGTGTCTCTGCCTTGTGCCTGCACTCCGCAATGCAAGTGTGCTGTGTATACAGGCTGTGTGTGTGTGTCTACACTCAGCACAGGGCACGAATAGTGAAGTGAAGGTCGCAGTGTGCGTATCTGGCTGTCTTAGGTAAATTATAAAGCACATAGTGTAAATGTCAGGCCCCCTTGCAACCTATCAAGTAGCCTCAGTCTACCCAGGGCCTCTCTGTCCCGCGTGGATCCGGGCTGAGTCTCCCAAGATGTGAAAGGCCCCAACTCGTCAGCTGCCTAATAAATCAACAGGACTCAGCTGACTCGAGTCACCAAAGCCACCACAGACTGGCACTGGGCAAGCCTCAGGAGAGTGAGGCCGAGGCACAGGACATGTATAGTTCTAAAAGAAATTAAATAAAGAGAGGTATGCTGTCATTGGGCTATAATAAAAGCTGCACTCTGTGTAGACATGTGACGTGGCTGGTGCTGATTTTGCACACACAGTGAATGAGCTGCATTTGTTGGTTCACCCGTCCCTCGGACCACCGCTCTGAGTCCTTAATCATCAATAATTCGTGCTCTTAAGTAATAGGAACTGCTAACAGGCAGAGGCTGCACATTAAGGCAATTACAACATTTTGAACTTTAAACTTTATCCGCAACTTTTGTCTTCAATTAATTATTTTATGAGTCCAGGGCTTGCCTTGGACACACACTTACTTTATCCTGCGACGGCCAAAAGAGCAGCTTCATTACCATGTCGGCCGCCTGTGGCCCCAGCTCGTCTCTGATGACCGTCTGCTGAGCTTCAGCCAGGGGGCCTGGGTTGGCATACTCTGGGGCCGGAAGCGAACAGTGCTACACAGGCGGCACCTCAGCAAGCACGTGACTCAGCCGCCGCCCAGACTACGGTGGCCCCCGTGGGGTCCTCGGGGTTGGACTCACACTTAAAACCGCAGAACTCATTTTACAGCAGGCTAGTTTACAGTCCAGAATTCAACTGCCGCCCGCTGACTGCCCATTGGCAGGCACTGACAGTGACGTCAGTGAAAGATTGCGGAATACTGCGCGGTGAATTATTTCAACTATCCGATAGGTTGAATGATTTGTGCCATGCTCAGCCCAGCCTCTAAGACTGCTAACCTGCGTGTACTGCGCGCTGCGGCTGCTGTGTCACTAGTAATTAAACAGGCTACAACCAGCGCTCGAGCCACAGCGCTTAACATTGTAGCACAGGCAGCAGTGCACATAACTGTTAACTGAGCCTGTGCTGGTGGCAGCGCCCGGGCCGGGCGGCAAGTCTGCGGGGAGCAGCAGCAGAGCCGGGACAGGTGTCACTGCGCCGGCACGCGCGGCTAGCAGCCTGGCGTAGCCAGTTTTAGAGCTGGTGTACAGCAGAGAGACAGTGGCATTAAAATGCGTGACAATGCATTTCAGTGCGGTGATGCGGAACACCACACTGAAATGCGTTAGTCACGTCAGATGCGTGATACTTGGCAGGCATGAATGTATCTAACTTAAGGTATACATCACCTGGTGATAAAGACTATCAAAAAGTAGGACTGGCGTTAAAAGGTCTATAACAATGGTTTTAATTCCTTTTTGATTGAAGTCAACTGTTTTTATACAAACTTTTTAATCTATATTTAAGGTTCTGCAAATTCCCTATTATATTATGCACCAGCACTTTAATGTAACCAGTTATGCTGCTAATTGTCTCATTGACCGATTTAAGCACTTTATATAAATGTAGATATTATCGTTTTTGAGTTTATCTGAGGGTCATACTAAGTGCAGAAAACATCTTGTTATTATAAAGTGAACATAAGTACTGCATATATAGGCAATTGCAGACCGTGATACCAGGACTGACTGAAAATTAGATCTTTGTAGGCTATACTATATACTTAGATACAATTTAACTTGATGTCTGTATTCCTTTTTACCTGTTTTTACACAGATGAGATGTGCAAATTATGTGTAAACTGCTTTTATGGTCATATTGATCGAAATAAAGTTTTACAAATGGCTAAACGTTTTCAGAGGGGATATTTAGAGAGTGGCAGCATAGCTGCCAAGGTTTCAGGTGTGTGGCATATTCTCATAACTTCACTGTAATTATGATTGACATTTCAACAACTATGAGCATAGCTGCCAAGGTTTCAAATTGCTATGTCTGACATTTTCATAATTAAATTGTAATTATGAGTGACATTTCCACGACTGAGTGACACTTTTTGTGAGCAAAACTCAAGCAATGAAGACGAGGTAAACATATATATATATATATATATATCTATCAGTAATTACACCCATTTGAGCAATGAGAAACTCTAAGAAGACTTTAAAACTGGTGCAAATGTCTGCGGCGGCAGACTCAATTACAATAAAATTATGAAAATATCACACATAGCAATCTGAAAGCTTGGCAGCTATGCACTTTGAGGCTGCTCTTTACCAACTGACGTTGGAACTACTCAAAACAATGTACAGTAGAACGCTTCTTACTGTGTATCATCTGTGACTTGTCCATGCACATCTATCGTACCCTAACCCAACCCTCTTTCACTTCTATACAGTTTCTCCTCTCAACAATTCATTCTTTCTTTGACCTGCACCTCTTACCTAGTTTTCCATTTTCCTTTTCACATAACCCCAAGCCTCTTTTGACTGTTTTTATCTTACATTCACCACTCTTTCCCCCACATTTATCTTTTTGAGTTTCCTTTCACCTTAAAATCTTCCCCTTTGCACCAGTTTCCCATTCCGGTGTGTCCTATACCTCACTCTTTCATTCTCTCAAAGAATTTCACTCAGTTACAGCTCAGATGGTCGCCTACCTATCTTCTACCGTCACCTTCATGCTTCACAGTGCTCTACTCCATTCAACATTAAGTCCAACTCTTAATCTCTTCTTGCCTATATCTCAAATGCATCTTTACTAGTCTAATTTTCTCATTTCTATTTCTTCCAATTTCCTCACGCTATGCAACTTTTATCCTCTTTCTCTCACTTTCTTTCACTTCCATCTCCTTTGGTTTTACCTCTTGAGTGCAACTAGAACTTGCATTCTATCACATTCCTGTTTTCCTCTCGCTTCCACCTTTTCTTTTCTCACATTCGTTGTTTTTTAGACACCCTCTCGTCCCTAGTACCCCTTCACTCCTCTAATTGCTTTCTCTTTGTTCTCTTCTCATCTCCAGTTGTCTCTTGTATCGTATTATAGTACGATGTGTTTCTTGTGCGAGTAAGAATGCGCACAATACCAGGCAGAGCTGTTCTGGACCCGCAGATTTAGGTAGTGCGAGTATCACTGTGAAAGACCTATTTATTAATCTCCTGACATCTTCTTGATTTGTTGCTTTTCTGTAGCAGGCTCTTGTGGCCTCTTGTGTGCTTGTTTGGTAATTTAATGCCCGCCAGTCAGCTATTATGATCACACTCATTTGTTTTTATTAGGTATATCATGAGTGCATTTAAGCCCATTATGATTTTTAACAAATTAGATTTTGCTTTGGGGTTGTGCTAAAAAAGTGGCACAATCCCAATGCAAAATCTGGGCCTCAACTAATTTTAATTTTTTTAAAACCCTGCCACAAAGAAATTGACAACAAGGAGAAGCATGTTAGTAGATCTTTATGCTTAATTGGTTACAAAGTCTGCATTTTCTAATATTTTTATAGGGTTAAGACATCTGCTGCAGAGGTGCCCAGTAGCTATCAGGGAATAATAATTGGTGAGATAACCCTGGAGGTTAAAGTATTTCTTGGAGAAATTTCTGTTTTGTGTAGTCCCAGATCTGACTCAAAGTAGTATAGAAGGTTAATGTGCCTGCAAAGCACATCATGTAATATGCAGATGACAGATTTGTTTTAATGTAGCTAGGTAAGGTTACTGCTTTGAACACAGATCCTTTTGTTACTTGCAGTTCATGATAAATAGTAAGCCTTTTAATATAGCACAGTGAGCTATGTAGGATATGTGACTGCTACAACTTTTAACACACACTGACTCATGCAACACATCTTGTACACTGATTTACACGCTTGCATGATTTATTTTCAATCTGTATGTTATGTAAATCGCTCTGACACCCTGCATTGGGATGTGTAGCGTTATAAAAGAAAGTAAAATAGTGCAATTTAAATTGTGTGTAAATACTGGGACAGACCAACACATCTGAGATACTTACAGTTCATGCACTTACATAAAGGGACCTAACAAAGTCAAAAGCATGCCTCTCTTAAGTACCTGTGCAGCGATAACCAGCTGTGTGCTTTTGTTTCCCTCAGTTGTATTTACATTTAAGTGTGAGGTTCCAGGCCACTCGGTCATTTAATGTCAGCTGTAGATGATGGATCCCTGAACAGTGTCATGTATGTGCATGTTTGCATTGTGCTGAGGGGATTACCAGGTAATTGTTCACGCAGCTCTCTGATGGATGTCACATGCGGTTTTCTGAGTCCCCAGATAGATCATGCAGTCTGTGTGTTCTCTTTTGTACTGCCAGTCACCGGTGTATTCAACTTTGTAGCCTTGGACCGTGTCATGTATGTGCATGTAACTTGCATGATCGAGGCAACTATTAGCGGCGATACTGCGTGTCTCTCGGATCTCTTTCAAGTGCTCGCTGTCCTTTTTCCCCAGCACCCCCTCCCCTCCCCCCAGGGGCGGCAATCTGAGGGATAGCCCCGGGCGCCACAAGCTCTAGCTACGCCTCTGTGCCATCGCGATGCGGTAAGGTGCCCCTCCCCCATCATTACTATCGATTGTATGGGCATTTGCCTGTTGGAACTTCATAACCTGCGCCAGGAGACTCTCATGAACTAGGGAATACCGGTAGATCACTCCCTTGACTTACTGCATCATCTGCTATAGTGGGGTGTGGTTGGCCTGGCATATCTTTGTGCCCAAAGCACGCAGGCATGGTGCAAGCCCGGATTTAATTATAGACCTCATTCCGTCTCCACATATTCCACGGCCGGGCTCAATGTGAGTTGGGTGTTTGCAGTGGTGCTGTTTGGGTCTGGATTGCGGTGGGTGCGGACCCCCCCAGTTTCTACGCTTCATAGCCATTACACTGGACTAGCATCAATAATTGTGTATCTGGCACCATGGCCACTAATAAGGGATCCAGACAATCCAGTATACTTAAATTATCAAAATTCGCCCACTCCAAGACTGATGCAGGGGACGACAAACAAGCGGAGATGGAGGTGAAACAGCCGGCTCCTGATGAGGGCCCGTCCCTCGTCGACGTGATGGAAGCTATCCAGGGGGTTCGCACGCCGTTGGAACAGAAGATTGATACTGCCATGACGGAGATCACTCTCATCCGTGCCGACCTTCGTAAAATGGGGGACAGGGTCAAAGAAACAGAAGTATCAGTGAAAACCCTCCAGACTTCCACAAAGTCCCTCGAAATCTCAGTCAAACGTCTGCAAGCTCAAGCATCGGACTTTGACGCGAAGTTGGAGGATTACGAGGGGCAAGCGAGGAGAAACAACGTGCGCATTTTGGGGGTTCCAGAAAAATCGGAGGGGCAGGCTGCTGACTTGTTCGTTGAGGAATTGATACTGAAACATCTACAACCCCGGTCCCTTTCAAAGTACTTCTCTGTGGAACGGGCGCACCGTGTACCAGGGGGCCCCCCGAAACCTGGCGCTCCTCCACGACCTCTGTTGGTGAGGATATTTAATTTTCGAGACAGGGTTGTAATCCTCCAGACAGCTAGGACTGCCCCGCCACTCAAGTTCGAGAATGCTACTATCACCTTTTTTCCGGACTTTACCTACAAAGTGCAGCAGAGGCGCAGATCTTTCCTTGAAGTCAAGCGAGCTCTCCGAGATCACGGCCTCAAGTACGCCATGCTTTTTCCGGCTAAATTGAGGGTCCTCACAGATGGTAAATCGTTGTTTTTTCAGACCCCTGATGAGACTTGGGACTGGCTCGAAGGCTGGCGCGCCTCCAGTGCTCGCCAGCGATCATCTCCAAGTCATGAACAGGGACGGGACAGTCAACAAGAACGAACTGAACGAAGTGGGAGTGAGTGATCGAAGGAACTGTGATGGTGCGATTTAGCCACGATGAGTATTAATTAGCTTTTGGGGGGAGGCGGTTCAGTTTTATAGTTTGGGGGGGGTGATGCTCCATTTGTTTTGAATGGCTCCACAAGCTTAAAAGCAGTCGGTGCTGATGTTGGTGTCCTATGTTGTCCTGTGGACTTAAGATGGGCCGAAGGTCGGGATATTTGTATTTAGTTTGTATTGTTAAGTGCCAAGCTTCGATAACATTGTTTTTCAGGGACTTTTCCATTGGCTTCACGGGGGGCCAGCAGATTACCGTTTGGGTTGTTTGGTTGAGTGACACTCCCTCCATAGAATAGTTGATTGGGGTTTACAGGCGCTCTGCAAAATTGGGTGGTGGGCAGTTCGAAGTCCACGTTGCAGGGAGGCAGGGTGGGGGGGCATCCAGGGTTTGTTAATGGGGGGTTTTGTAGTTTTTGTATGTGTGCTCAGTACAAGCTTACAAATGAGACTTCTTCCATGGCGTGTAGGGATATTCTTAACATTGATCTCCATATTGCACTGCTGTTGTATTCATTATTCTGTTCTGCCGCTGGGGGGGAGGGGTGGGAAGATTTGTCAGAATTGTCTTTCGGTGATCCATTATGTATATGTGTCCTTTATTGCAGGTTAAATGAGTGCGGTTCAGGGTTCAACCCGGGATTGGGGGCCTTAAATTGCTTTCTTGGAATGTGAATGGATTGGGTGACCGAATTAAATGGGGGATTGTACTGCAATATTTGAAACAACAGGCTCCTGATCTGGTTTTGTTGCAGGAAACCCACATCCAGGGTAACTCCTATTCTGCCCTTAATAGATGGGGATATAAATTGGTGGCGCATGCTGGGTTTGCTAGAGGGTCCAGAGGGGTGGGTATTATGGTGCGAAAGTCACTCCCCTTTCAAATACAATCAGTTTCCCGTGATCCATTGGGCAGATTTGTGACGGTTTCTGGGCAATGGGAGGGGAGGCCCCTTAACGTAACTTCTCTTTATGTGCCACCCCGGCTACATTCCATTACACTGGCCGACCTAGGGCCGAATATGTTAAGTTTACCGGACGGTGATGTACTGGTGGGGGGCGATTGTAATGCTGCACTAAATGGGGAAATGGATCGTCTGCCGCCCAGAGTGGGGGAGTCGGCTGGGAGGCTATTGGGTGACTTTCTGGAGGCACTGGGCTTTATAGATGTGTGGAGGACCTGTAACCCCACCTCTTTGCAATACACCTTTCATTCAGGGGTACATGGGAGCCTGTCCCATATCGATTATATATTCTGTGGAGCCCCCCAGCTTCCCATGTTTGATGGTATATCCTTCCTCCCTAGAGGCATTTCTGATCACTCCCCGATAGTAACATATTATGGCGGCATTCCCCCGCTACCAGGCATGAAATGGTATTCAATCCATGGTATTTCAAGGTACCAACCATTAGAGAGCAATTAATTAAAACTACCCAAAATAATTTTACGGAAAACGATGGGTCGGTGGCATCCGATGTCACACTCTGGGAGGCTTATAAAGTGGTTATCCAGGGTGATGGGGTGGCAGCTGTTGCCGGTCACAGGAAGGAGAGACGCAAACAATTGGAGGACTTAGAAACAGAGGTGTCCGCGCTAGAGGCTGAATTGGTGGCCTCCCATACTCCTGCTACTGCACATAAGTTATCCATTAAGCAAAAAGAGTATAGGGATGTTGCTGAAGAGGCTGCTAAGACGCAGTATCGAGCCACCCAGCATCGTATTTATGATATTGGGGATAAAGCCAGTAAATTGCTGGCGTGGCTGGATAAAAGAGAGTTGGCGTACAGATGGGTGGCCCAGATAGTGGGACAGGAGGGAGCGGTGATAAGGGACAGAGCCGAAATAGCGGGTGCCTTCGCCAGACACTTTGAGCAAGTATACACCTCCAGACAGTCATCCACTCAGGCTGATTCAGCAGAATTGTTGGCTACCTTGCCGCTACCTACTCTGGACGCTGAAGATGTGGTGAGCCTAGAGGCAGATTTTACAGCTGAAGAGGTTGCAAAGGCAATTGGCTCTCTGCAGTCAGGTAAAGCTATGGGCCCGAGTGGACTTCCAATAGAATTGTATAAATCCAATGCTAATACTATTGCCCCATTCTTAGTAAGAATGTATGATGAGAGCTGAATTCAAGGTGTTTTGCCTGATACACAAAGATTAGCCACTATTGTAGTAATCTATAAAAAAAGGAAAACCCCCAGAGGAATGTAGCTCCTACCGTCCCATCTCTTTATTGGATCCGGAAGTCAAGATCCTCGTCAAGCTCTTGGCACAAAGCCTCTCCCCATGCCTCCTTAAACTAATACACCCGGACGAATCGGGCTTTATGCCCACCAGAAATTCAGCATTGAATCTCCGAAGGTTGTATGGAGTGTTGGGTAGGGCCGCCACTAGACAAGAAGATTCCATCATTATGTCCCTTGACGCCAAAATGGCCTTTGATATGATCGAGTGGTCGTTTCTTTTCGCCGCACCTGAGCGGTATGGTTTCGGGAGCCGATTCCGGTCTTGGGTGCGTCTTCTTTACGCTGTGCCCTTAGCATGGATTTCCGTAAATGGTGCCCCTTCCGCATCTTTTGTCCTGGGGAGGGGTACAAGTCATGGCTGCCCGCTCTCGCCTCTGCTCTTTGCCCTAGCCCTGGAGCCCCTGGCGATTTGGATAAGGGGGGACCCACTCATTAGGGGCTTGAATTGGTCGCCTGAATGGTCCGATAGATTTCCCTTTATGCCGACGACATTCTGTTGTACCTGGCCAGACCTTTTTTCTCACTGCGGCGTGTCCGCCATATCTTCGCTTTATTTAAAAAATATTCTGGGTACACTATTAACTGGGACAAGTCCATGGTGTATGTGTTGAGTGGAGCTCCTCCGGTTTTACCGATGGGTTGTGAGGCCCACATAGTGACTGACGGCTTTCAATATTTAGGAATCTACGTTCCGCCGGATTCCTCTGTCTTTTATGAACACAACTTATTGCCCCCCTTGCTTTGTCTCAAAGCAGATATTCGTCATTGGAAAACATTACCCCTTACATTGTTAGGTAGAGCGGCCCTTTACAAGATGATGGCCCTCCCACGTTTTTTGTATGCCTTACAGAACGCTCAATACTCAGTTCCTCCGCTGTATTTCCTGTTAATAGACTCCGAAGTTAGGGCATTGCTCTGGGATCGGGGGGCCCCCCGTATCGCTCGTACTAAATTGACAAAGAGCTGGTACGACGGTGGTATCGCCCTGCCTGACATCAGGTCTTATTACTGGGCCTCCCAACTAGTTGTTTTAAATCGATGGGTTCATCAACCTATTTCGGACCCTGGTTATAGAATGGACCGGCACAATATGCTACCTGGCTCCCATCTTAGAGCACTTTATGGGGGTACACGCTACGTACCCAGGTTCACTCCCACGTCATCTACTGTGGATATATGGCATAAAACAACGCGGGCTTTGGGGTGGAGAGATAAAATAACACAAGCTACCCCCCTGCTGGAATCTAGCCGCTTGGGTATGCTCTCCCAGCAGCCGGGTTTCGATGGATGGGATTTGATAGGTCTTTCTACAGTCAGGGATATGTGGGCGAGGGGTAGAGTGATTCTTTTTGTTGATCTACAGAGGGACTATCAATTGCACGATCGAGAAACTTTCCGTTATCTGCAGGCTAGAAATGCGTTGTATAAAGCCATTCCTAAGAACTCGGAGGTACCGGTTTCCTCGCCTCTGGAGGATAGATTATTGGATGATTATCTCCCGGAGAAAGCTATTTCTTTGGCTGTCCGGAAAATCCTCCATCATACTCCAGACGCCCAGGATAAACTGCGGGTTAAGTGGGCTGACGATGTTGGAGATCTGGATGATGACGATTGGAGAGAGGCGCTAGCATCCCCTCGCGAGGTAGCGATCCGATCACGATTCAGACTCATACAACTTAAATTGCTGCATCGGACGTATTACACCAGCTCTGTTTTGGTCAAGATGGGTGTGCTGGGTTCCCCTGCTTGCCCACGTGGTTGTGGCCTAGATGGTACTTATATACACCAATGGTGGTACTGCCCTGTCCTACGAGAGTATTGGGGAAAAGTTATTGCTGGTATGACTCGAGTTTGTAATTCCAAAATAGACGACTCCCCCCGGATGTGTCTCCTTAATATTTGGGACGCCACAGATTTGTCACGTACTGAGAAGATGTGGGTTACACTGGGATGTATGGTGGCGAAGCGTAACATTGCTAGAACATGGAGGGGTGGAGTTCAGCTGTGTTATAAGGATTTGGAGTCAGACATGGATTGGTGCATGCAGGCTGAGAGGGTGGTTTATGAAAGTAGGGGGTGCCCACAAAAATGGTCCAAAATATGGGGTCCATGGAACGAAAGCAGAGGTCTGTTGTGCACCCCTGTTGTCCTCCCCCCCTCCCTAGTGGTAGACGATGAAGATATTTAATTGCTTTGAATATGGAACAATAATGTATGTTTTTGTAATGTTTCCCAACGCCTAAATTTACATATTTGCTGTGTCTTGAGCTTTTTGTATTGCGAGATCATTGTATTGTACTGTCTTGATTTGGTTTGTATGGTTTTATGTTTGAAATAAAAAGATCTTTTAAAAAAAAAGAAGAAGAAAAATAGAGTACATTTTAATACATTATTTGAAACCAAAACAACAAAAATCCAATTAGTAGAACTGGAGTTATGAATTTTAAAATTTAAGGTCAAAACCAGGGGCGGCTCCTTGTTTCAGCAGAGGAGCATCGCCCCACTGGTTAAAATGGCCCTCCATGGCCCAGAATTGAAAAATAAAATGGTAATAAAGTTGGTTTATTACCATTTTATTTTTCAATATAATCCAGCTCTGAGGCTCGTGTCAGGACGGGGTGGGCCGCTGTTGAGTGACAGCAGCAGGGAGGAGGGTGGGCTGCCTTGGCACTTTTTGATGTGTGCATGTCTTTTTGTCCGGCCGTCTTGCTACGGCCAGCCAAACATGCGCACTTTGAAACCTCTAACCCAGCTGTCTTTAGTCAGCTGGGTTAGAGTCAGGGCCGGACTGGGAACCGAAACCGGCCCTGGCAAACTGCTCGGCTGGCACCCCTGGGGTGAGGGGGGTGCAGCCGAGCAGTTTGCGAGGGCTGAGTTCGGCCGATTTTGTTACAGGGGGCGCTATTTCCGACCCCGGTAACAAAATCGGCCCCCAGGGGCCCAAAACCGGCCCCCACCCTAGCGGCCCACCGGGGAAACGCCCGGTGCCCGCTACAGCCAGTCCGGCCCTGGTTAGAGTAAGGGCAGTGCTCCAGTGTCCTTGGGAGCGGCGAGTTAAGCCGCTCCCTCCAATTAGGGCACTGCTCTCACAGTATGCAAGCAGCGCCAGGATTGGTTAAGGCACTTCTCAAGGGCTCGCGCTGCAGGAAGAAGACGTGCAGCGAGGAAGGGGTTGGAGTCGGACGTGTTGCAGGTAGGTGTTTTTTATGTTTTATTTTACCCACCACCCATTTGCCTGTCACACCACTCTCCATAGATGCCAGCCACCACTGGTAAAAACTAGCACCAAAAAGATCAAAGCGCTGACCGTGGATATCTAGTTACTGAAAACTGGGGTCTAGCTTCACCGCTGGAGCTGTTAGCACTACATTACACCCCTAACTGACACTGGAAGAACAAGACACCAACTCTGGAACATGCAGACATTGACACTGACAACAGACTCCAATGGAACACCAGCAGCACATTACTGCTTTGTAACAATCAGCTACCCCAGTGACACTGGGACAGAGAGACACATTGGGGTAGGAATGGAAACTGATGCAGGCACAGGGAAAGAACCAACCCTGGGCCGCTCAGTCAAACCAATCCCATCCGCACTAGCCCACAGTCCTTTCACGGCTATTTCTCAACGACAAAATGTATTTTTCTGCAGATGTGCCTTGACACATATATGTTTATTTTGAAAACGCTAACGCTGGTGTATGCTTCAATGTGTGTAGTCACATTTTATTATTCAACTACGAATTTTTGGGTGCCAGTTAATTGACCACTAAATTGTTGGAACCATTGCACACTAACATGCGTTTGAAATGTGCTATAGGTTTGTTATTTCATGTTGAATAATTTACAATTCTTTGAACAGTGCTACCAAAGCGTAGCTTTATGGTGAAGTCGGCACAGTAAAGTGCGGATTTTAGAAAATAGTAGAATCACCTTCTGTTAGTGTTCACTGCATCTCTCTTTCAAAGTCTTTTCACATTCCTTCCCTCAAAAGGATCTTTGCCCCTGCTCATTAGTGGCTATCTACAAGTTTCTCTCCTGTCACCTTCCTGCTTCTACTGTATAAATGTAAACAAAAAATATATGATTTTAACATTACATGCTCCAACTGATCAAGGGTGAAGCTCTAGTCCATTGAAACAGCATTTGGTTTGTTTAATGAATGCTTGCTGGCTATTCTGCAATAAACACGTTAGCCTCCTATCATTATCCAGAGAGTTGTGTTTTCTTTTAGATCAGTCAGGCTGTTCCCCAAACAATCACTCCGATAATTCCAAGCAAATTCTGAACCATACCCATCCAGACTGTTCTGCTGTCAATCCATTTTCAGATCAGATCTTTCCCCTGTCAGCTCCTTCCTCTTCCACTTCCTCTTTCTCCTTCTCCTTCTCCAGTTGGGCTACTGTCCACATCATTTGACAGGCTCCTGCATGTGGTACATGGGTCCCTTGAGCAGTAGATGCCCACATAAAGGCACTAAAAGGCGTACGCCTCATGTTGTATGGCTGCCCCTCTAAACCTGTGTGCCAACCATCTCATTTATTTTTTTTCAAATCAATAAAGGGTTCTGGCCCATAATCAGTAAAGGCTGGACCAATCTATGATGTATACACCACTACAAATGCCAATAGTGATATTGATTCGCCACTTCACTCATCACAATCACACGTGACACTCATAGTGATTGTAAAACAAATAAATGTTTATTTTTCTTTTTGTGTTTTTGTTTTGTCTTTTAGAGAATTATTTCAAAATAGATCGGTTCATGTTATTATTTTCATGAACATTCAATTGTTTTTAGGACCACAATACAATACAAACATATAACACCAATATAACAGTCACAAATATGACACTACAATCCATTTCATATTTAAAAGCATTTGAGAAATATGAGCAAGCTCAAATTCCAACAGAAACTGGAAAGAATAAGTCAAAGGGAAAGAAAAAACAGAAAAAGAACCCAAAGGAAAGGTTGGGAAAGTACAACAAAGAATTAAGAATATATAAGGTACAACACAGACCCAGGGAGAGAGTTTGCCAAACAGTTCTGTATTCAGGTCAATAAAGAACTCAAATTAATTAGTTATCACAATAAGATGTAGACCTGATACTCAAATTTTGTAAAGAACAGTTGTTTGGTAACAAACAAACGGTCAACGCGTTTCAAACCCAATTGTGTTTTAACGGGGTTATCCTCAGGACCTGGAAAGAGAGCTGAAAGAAGAAAAAAGAAAAGGTGCACGTGTTGTCGTTAAATCAAATCAATCTTCAAGCACTCCAAGCCATCTCATTTATGCCATCTCATTTTCTTTGCATCCACCAAAGCACAAAAGGCCAACCCACTGGCAGCAGGGCTGGACTGGCCGTAGCGGGCACTGGGCATTTTTCCGGTGGGCCGCCAGGGTGGGGGCCGGTTTTGGGGCCCTGGGGGGCCGTTTTTGTTACAGGGCTGTTTTTGCAGCATAGCTGCAATATCGGCCCCTGTAACAAAATCGGCCGAAACCGGCCCTGGCAAACAGCTCGGCCACACCCCCAACCCCCTGGGGGGCCGGCCGAGCACTTTGCCAGGGCCGGTTTTGGTTCCCAGTCCGGCCCTGACTGGCAGCATGTCAAATTTAAACAATTCATTCACACTAACATCTCCCACTGACAGTATATTTTATTGTCTTCTTCTCAACACAAAACCATCATGGTGCCAAAAGCCACCCCTGGCCAAATGGCAATGTAGGCATGTTCTGCTTCCACAACTATAAACCCTTCTGCATGGCATATGCTCCCACAGTTTCCGTCATTGCATATGCCTGAGCAGGCTGATCTACGCCACATCCTTGGACTGGTCTGGAGTTTCACCGAGCCATGCTACCGCACACACTTGGACAGCCCAGACACATGCAGAAATGCACAATCCGAAATGCTCAGAACAAGAAATGCTATGATGCTTTAAGAGCGAAGGGGCCACACCAGAGGCAGAAACATGCTATAGAAATCTTGCAACAGTGTGAGATAATATAAAACAGTACATAATAGAACACCAGCACTTGGGGTCTATCGTGCAGAGGTGTGATATACTCCCTATATGAATCTGTAATATGGAGTTCTGCCTACATGGCAAACTGACAGTATCAGAGAATCATTGTTTCAAAACAATACATGGAAACACCCTCTCTGTTCCCTTGCAAGTAGACTTCGCAATTAAGAACTTAGAGCCCATTGTACTATATAATGGTCACAAAAACGAGTGAAATTTGTGACCAGTAAAAGTTTTACCAACCAAACTATGCAGTAATGGGTTAGTTAGCAAAGTTCCAATTCAGTGTGGGTTGTAACCCAACCTAGCCCATGAATATTGATGAGGTACTCACTCCAATTCATGGCCATTACAAGGTTGATGACCTGTTAGGGTCAGCAGGCCACCATGTCTCAGATCACTTTAAAAAAAACTTTTTTTTTTTTTTAAATGCAGTCCATGTTCCTTAAAGGAAATGATGCTCATGGAGGTCATTTGTTACTTGCAACCCCTGCCACTGCCCAGGCGATCCCCTGACCTCAGAGGTTTTAAAGGTAGAGCCAAGAACAAAAAGCAAATAGGGTCCTGATTAACCCTGTTTACTTTTTGCATCATCCATTTTCAAAGGCTTTCATTCTAAACAAGCATTGGCAGTTCCAGTAGGTCTGGTTTATGCAAGAAAGTGCCTTTTGTGTTACTGATGGGTGTAAACACTCAATAAATCATCACACATGCACTCCGTCACTCATATTTGCACTCCCACATTCACTCATTAATCCACTGACTCATCCTTCCATTCACCCTCTGACACAACTACAACAAAGCACACACAAAATCAACAACATATGCAAGATATAATTACAAGAATACGAATAGAAAAAAGAAAATATGCTGCGGGCATATGTTTGAAATAACAAAACTAAACATAGCAGCGGGTGTCCGTCTTGCAAACGTATTTTAAATAGTCTATTGTTGTTCTAAAGATCAAACATGGCTTCCAGACATAGAACCAATGCGTTGACCATCTTGGAATGGCAAATTAATGATACGCTATGGACAATAGCATGCCATAATGATCTCCTGGTTTAGAGAAAGTGTCCATGTGACATGCGATGCACTGCAGATGAAATGAGTGGCATCCAAGCAACCTGTTAGCACTGCCTGGAGAGCTCTTAAGAAAGATTAAAATCCTCTTAGGAAACATTAAAATAAAAAGAGGAGTATCAAAGAAATGAAAGGAGGACTATAAAAGGAGAAAACTCAAATCTAAAGGACTGGACAACCAGCCCTGGTAATGAAGTGCACTCATTTTCAGGTGCATGTGACACACATGATCAGAAAATGCCAACACTCATAGGGAGAAAAAAACAACGACTGATGAAGACTAAATTACACCATGCCATTCGCTGTCATGGATGGAAGGGGCTAAATGACACCCAGGCAGAACAATGGCAGAACAAAGTTGATCCAAAGGCCTCCTATGTATCTATATGTATATATATATTCCTATATATGGATGGATGGATTATTTAATACAATTTGTTGTTACAAGATTCTGGCAGATATCTAAGAGGAGATTCTAGCAAGAATTATTACAGTGTAAATCGTCCACCCCTAGGGTTTGTTAGAGGCGGTACCCAACACCAAAACCATTTAATACAAAGGTAATCTGACTTTTCATATAATAAAATACCTTTCTATGGACTTTAGCACTGAGAAATAACAACCCACCACTAAATGCCTGCTGATTTTCACATATGCTTTTCACAATCCATATGTCAAGCATAATGTGTTTATCATAGCTTTTCATAATATACAGATCAGACATGTGACAAAATAAATAGTTTCTTCTAGTGAGGCAATCAGGCCTGTCGTTGTTATCGCCATAGCCAACTGAGGCCTCCAGTACTGAGCATAAGGTTTCCCACAAAGCACAGTCATAAAACTACATAGTATGTAAAATTACAGTTGGCAAAGCAAAATACTATAGTTCCTAAGAAGGCCTAACAAGGATTCTGACAGTACAAATCTTCCCATGGTTTGTCAGAGATGTAACCAGCACCAAAATGCTTGCCTACTATGGTAGTCTGTGAAATTCCATTTAACAAAATACTTATCTGTAGGCTTTAATACAGAATAATACCAATCTACCCATAAATGCCTATTGACATTAACATACTCTTTTCACAATCAATATGTCAGGCCTACTATCTTTACTATACCTTTTCATTATAAACAATCAAACCTATAACCTTTATCATTGGCTTTTCACCATAAGCAACTCAACTTCTAAGCTAGTAAATATGCCTTCCCACAAGAAAACCATCTGGTATACTGTAGTAAAATTACAAATATGTAGAAAAAACAGTTAGCAAAACAATATAGAATCCCTCCTAATTAGTGAAATTCATATATCCCCATGGTTTGTTCTGTTGGGTCACTAGAATCAAAACACTTGCCTACTAGAGTAATCTGCAAGGTTCCATGTAACACAATAACTCCCTACAATCCACCCTTAAAAGCTATTTGCCCATAACACATACTTTTCACAATAAGTCCTACTCGGTTTGTCATAACTTTTTATTACAAATAGATCACACCTAAGGAATCTGACATAACTTTTCCTGGTGAACTGATAAGGCCTCTACCCTTTAATATTGGCTTGACACTGAAGGAAGCTGGCTCTGTATATACTATACCAAAATGAGGTATGGTGTACACAGAGTCCAGTGGAACCCCAAAGGTAGACAGAGGTAAAAGTAGATAGCACCTTACTCTCTATTTGTGGTAGTGTGGGGGAGCAGTAAGGCTTTATCAGAGGGTAGTGTTAAGCATTTGTTGTAGACACTCAGGCAGCAAATGATGTCACACACTCAAAGACTGAACTCAGACCAATTTGTTTGTATCAATAATATTATTAAGTTCTTTTATTTCTAGAACCAAGCCAATCCTGGTGCAGGTAAGTGAAATAATACTTTGCAAAATCCTATGCAATCGTTTACAGTTGAATGCAGGTTCAAATGCAGTTGGTTGAATTACAGGTAATTCAATATTTTGAAATCACTTTTCAGTTACTTTACAGATTACTTTGTACGTTACTTTTTACGTTAATTTTTTTACTCAGTGTGATATGCCTAGATATCACACTGGGACATTTCCTAGAGTAAAGGCCAGTAAATCGGTTTTTGTACATTTCCAGTTTTTCAGTGTTCATACAAACCAACTCCACACTTAGAAGAATTTTCAAGGAAAAGAGTCAATGCAATCCTATGGGAGAAAAATCGGTTTGCAGGTAAGTACAAGTTTTTGGGAATTGGTATTCTGGCGTTAGAACCAGGGTTACCCCAGGGTTGAGGATGCACTCTTGAAACACCCTCAGCGGCACTAGGGCGGCCGGGTGCAAAGTGCTGAGGCCCAGTGTTGTCCAATAGGGGATAGGGGGCCTCCAGTTGGTGGCTGCTCACGAGCAGGTCACAAGGTTGTGGGAGCAAAGCTCCTGGTGTTAGGCTCAGGGCAAAGGGGGATACGAGTTAGCACACAAGGTGCACCCACAGCGGCGCAGGGGGAGCTGGGTGCAGGGTGCTGTTTTGGCGTCGGGTGCCCTGTTGTTTTCAATGGGAGTTGCCGGTTTTGGATTTTGGTTGCAGGCTCGGTCCAGGAAGACCTCCGAGAGGAACCAACAGCTGGGCAGGTAAGTTGAAAGGCTCGGGGACGTAGGTGCACCTCGGGTTCTCTTCTCCAGGGCGCAGAGCGACTTGATGCAGGGGTGTCTTTTGAGGTCGGATTTCACCTTACCGGGCCACTCGCGGTTGGGGGGGGTCTCCGTGCAGAGGGTGCAGGTGACGTCGGGGTGTCCTGGAGGGGTCAACCCATGGTGGACTTGGACTCTGGAGTGCTGGGGGACCTCGCTGGGACCAGTGGGCCAATCGAACTCGGGCCCTAGGCGTCGGGTGCAGTGGTGGTTCCAGGCGTCAGGTTTCTTTGTCCTCAGCAGGCTCAGAGTCTTTCTTGGCTGTTTCTTTTGAACAGAGCTGCTGTTCACAGGAGATCTGGTCTTTGTGGAAGGCAGTCAGTCCTCCCAGGGGTTCTGGAGGTCGCTGGCTGCAGGACAAGGCAACTTTTGGCGCAGGATGTCTGGAAACTGCAAGGGGCCGGTAGGGCTGGGGCCAAGTCAGTTCTTCTCTGCAGTCTCCTCTGCTGGGCTTCTTCTTTCGTCCTTCTTCTTCATAGGTTGCGGGAATCTGACTTCTGGGTTCAGGACTGCCCCAAAATACTGCATTTAGGGGGCATTTTAGGGGTCTCAAGGTGAGTAGCCAATGGGCTACTGACCTTAGGGTGACTACACCCTTGGTGTGCTCACCCCACATGGGGGAGTGGACACAATCCCTAATCCTGATTGGAGAGTGCCTGCCATCTGCAAGATGGCGGGCACTGAGAGTGGGCTTCAGCTCGCCTCCCCCACCTGAGGGGTGGGATTGGCAGAGGTGGGCACACCTTCTGGGCTGTGCTAATTTATTCCGCCTGTCTTCCCGCCAAAAGGAGGGGAGACAGAAAGGGGGCCTGTTCCTGATACCAGGAGAGGCTGGGGGTCACGTTACAAAGACGGCAAGGCCTTTGAAGCTCCCCTGCCACAGATGGCTCTTCCTGGCGTGGGGGAGGCGTGACCACCTCTGCCCAGGAAAGGCTTCGTTTCTGGGCTCAGGGAGCGAAGGCTCCCACCCCAGGGGTCCAAAAACATGTCTCGTGGTGGCAGGCTGGTGTGTACCAGTCAGGGAAGCCACCAGAGGCTGGTCGTTTTTCAGGGGGGATCTCTCAGATGCCCTTGAGTGCATTTTTCATTAAATCCCACACTGGCATCAATGTGGGTATAATGTGCTGAGAAGTTTGATACTAAACTTCCCAGTTTTCAGTAAAGCCATTATGGTGCTTTGGAGTTTGTAATGACAAACTCCCAGCACCATATACTCTTAATGGCATTACTGCACTTACAATATCTATGAATTGGTTTAGTTAGACACTATAGGGGTACAGGGCTCATGCACCTGTACCCTCACCACTGGTATAGTGCACCCAGCTAGAGGGGTGGCTGACCTATGCCACGGCAGTGGGTTGTAGGCATGGCACACTGGGATGTGTGCCATGTCAACTCTTCACTTTGTTCTGCACCACAACATGCAGCCTGCAATGGCAGTGTGTGTGTGTAAAGGTACAGGGCCTCTAAGGGTGGCATAATAACTGCTGCAGCCTTTAGAGGCCTTCCCTGGTACATTTTACAGGGGACTGACATGTGGCCCGAGAGGTGCCAATTGGGGGTACAAGGTACCATTTTGGGAAAGAACACAGGCCCTGGAAACCTGATTGGCAGGGAACCAGGGCACATCAAGTCAAGGTGCATCAGTAATCTGGCAAAAAGTGGGGGGGTTACTGCAACAGAAACCCAGCTTCCTACAGACACTACATACAACCAAGGACTACAGAAGTGTGTAGAAGTCGCAAACATTAGGCATACGTTTCTAAGAGTACAAATATGTTCAAAATTACAGTTGGCAAAACAATATACAACCCCTCTCAATAGGACCTAACCAGAATCATCACAGTCAAATTCTACTCTCCAAGTTTGTGAGAGTGAGTGACTAACACCAAAACCATGGCCTATGATAGAGATCTGTGAGATTACAGGTAACTAAATACATTTCTACAGCCTGGAACTTAATGTGCCAACAATCCACTGTTAGAGGCATACTGATTTACCATATGCTTTTCACATTAAATAAGCCAGGTCTACTGCCATTGTCATAACATTTCATTATAAACAGGCCAGACCTATGGTCACGGGCATATTTCCCTGCACACCAATGAAGCCTATAGCTGTTATCATTGACTTGTCACCATAACCAAGTCAGGACCACTGTCCTGAGCATGAGTATTCCTACAAGGAAGCCATCAGGAATACAGCCATAAAATTGCAAATGTATATAAAATTACAGTTGGCAAAGCAAAATACTATCTTTCCTAATAGGACTAAACAAGGATTCTCACAGTGCAAATTTGCAATACTCATGGTTGTTCAGTGGGGTGGGGGGGGAATGGTAACAAACACCAAAAACCCTTGCCTACTTAAATAATCTATGAGATTCCATGTAGCAAAACACATATCTGTAGGCTTTAAATCAGAGTAATTCAAATCCACCCTTAAATGCCCATTGAACTTAACATATGCTTTTCATATTCAATGTGTCAGGCCTACTGTGTTTATTATAACGTTTCAGAATAAACAATCAGGCATATAGCTTTTATCATTGGCTTGTCACCATAACTAACTTAAGCCTATTGTACTGTGTGTAAGCTTTCCACAAGGCAACCAACTGGTATAGAGTCATAAAAGTACAAATCTACACAAAATTACAGTTGGCAAAGTAAAATACAATCTCCTAAGAGAGCCTGATAAGGATTAGCATATTGCATCTCTTCTATCCCCACAGTGTGTTCGAGTAGATAACTGTGAGAGGTTGGCCTGGTATATGCTGTTCACTAGTTAAAGTGGACACCTTGCACCAGTCCAATTCGACTCTTATGGTAGGTAGGTTTAAGACAACCTTTATAGAAAGCTATCCTAGTGGTAGCTGTGGAGAGCAGCCTTCAGGCTAAGTCTTGGAGGAATGTAAAGCAGCTTGTTTTACCACACAATCTCTTGAGTCACCAAATGAAAAGACACCACACAGGTATATATATCAAATATATATGTATTTATTATTAACAACTCTCTACTAATCTCTTTATGAGATTAGAAGCCAGGAACATATGTACAAGTCAATGTTTTATCAAAATAAGTTAGCACAAGTAAATATCACAATCTTATCTTGGCTAGACCGTGGTCTAGAGCACATAGAATCGAGGGACCCCAAAGAACCACCCCAGGTAGTTGTAGGAGACCCACAGGGGACGGACGCGGTGTTCAGACAGTGGTGCGAGTCCTGATCGAGTCTATGCGAGAGAACGCGATTGAGTTATCAATGTTACAGGTCCCTGGCGTGTTCGAGGCGAACACACCGATCGGTCAGTACGAGTCGAAGGACGCGGATACTGATAGAGTTGCAAGGGAGTTGGACGCGATGTGTCTAACACAGACGCGAGCCCTGTACGAGCCAGTGCGATAATCGCACGGGAAAAATAGGAGTTTTAGGGCACTTCTAGGGTAGCTACAAGCAAGCCACTTACAGGGTAAGTAGTTCTAGGGCCCACACCCACAGGAGCACCGTAGTGCTGAAGTTACCTCACCCAGGGGAGCCGGGTGCATAGGTGTCCTTTGGTGTCGGGTCGCGGCGTCGTTTTCAATGGGAACCAATGAAGACTTGCTGCTTGCGACGACAGAAGAAGTGTCCGTTGGAATCCAAGCCTGGATTCGGAAGGAGGAAGACCTGAAAGCAGAGGGGACAGTGTTCACAGTCACTTGGCAGTGACTCTGGGCAAGGAAGATGAATGCCCACCGTCGTCGACAGCTTCGGGTCGTTCACGGGTGTCTTGACTCTTCGACCACGTGGTCCAGGCAGCGTCGATGATGACCAGGAGCTGGATTCGGTGTGTCCCACGATGTCTGCAGCTTACTGAGGTGTCGGCGACTCGATTGGAGCCAACAAGCCTTGGTATCAGCAAGTCTCGTGGTGATGAGGAAAAGTCAATGGGGCAGACCAGCAAGGTCTGGGGGACTTACCCAGCAAGGGTAGGTCAGGGCAGGCCTGGAGCAACCAGGGGAGCCCTTTGGTTTTGTTGGAAAGTCTTCTGGGGACCCACAAGCCGGCTGGCAAGGGATCGCGAAGACACCTCGGGAGGATCCACTCAACAGGGGCCACGGTCACTCGGGACGGTGTAGGCCTCTGAATTCGGGAGGGATCTCTGCTAGAGGCTGGGACCACATGTGGTCCAAAGCACAAGTTCGTAGAACGTCGTGAAGGGGTTGCACTCGACAATAGTGCACGGTACCCAGGGGCTGCGGTTCCTCGTCGCTCGTGGGGTCCACTTGCCTCAGCTTCGCTGGGGACTCACGATGGCCTTGGAGAAGTCAGGAAATCCTCTTCCTGGGCTGCAGGGACTTCGGGCTCTGGCGGGAGCGGCGTAGTTTGCGACCGTCGTTTGTAGTTTTTGGTGCCTGCCAAGCAGGGGAGTCACTCCTTGACTCCAAGGGAGATTCTTCAGTCTTCCAGAGGTAGTGGAACGTCGAAGGTCCAGGATTCTTCTTGAGAGCGTCGTCCAGGGAGATCTGGGTTGCAATGCACAGGTTCCCCCTCTTATACTAAAAAGAAGGGAGGGACTAGCTCTATGACCCCACCTATGGGAGGGTCAGGGGAGTGGGTGGCTACACCCACTTCCCTTTGTCCAGTTTCGCGCCAGAGCAGGGGCAGGTAGCCCCTGAGCCGGTTTGAACTGGGGTATGCACAGAGGAGCCTTCTGCTCCCCCAGTGCAGGACTTCAAAGCACTCTAAGAGTGCACCCACCCAGCCCCAATACACTAAACCCTGTCTGGGAGGTGGTCACACCCCTTGCGACAGGATATCTATTGTTGGGCTTCCTCCACTGTGAGTTTCGGTCATCAGCAGGAGGTCAGCCCAGTGTCTGTGACTGGTGGCATCCATCTTGTGATGCCAGGGCTCTGGAAAGAAGTTACCGGTTAGGCCGGTGTGTACATGTCTCTCCCTCTAGAAGGGTGGAATGCTACCCCCGCCGCCAGAACTGGCGGGGGGGTAGTATTCCAAGATGTTTGACACCAAACACGACATGTTTCCGTGCAGCCATCCCAAAGTTAGCATTTAACGCGAGGTTATAATGCGCTTAAGAGTATATGGTCAGGCTGCACTACAAACAGCATCAGAGAAGGGTCTCTGAACGCTGCAGAGGGGCTCTGCTCATGCAGGGACACCCTCCCACATAAGAACCAAGCACTCTGCCTTCAGGATTGATAAGGCCTGCCATAGGAGTGACTTATAGGTTTGTATGTGTGTATGTATGTAGTGGTATAGGTAGCCCATACCACAGTAAGGGGTGCATGCACCACCTTACCCAGGCTGCAGTAGCAGACCTGTGGTGTCAGATTTAGTCTGCTTCCCAGGGGTGGCATAATACATGCTTCAGCCCCTGGTAGGCCTGTGAAGTACCTATGCCCTTGGCACCTAAGGTACCATATACTAGGGACTCATAAGGTACCACAGTATCCAATCACTAGTGCACCTAGAGTGCACTCCAAGTCGTTTAGAGAGAACAGAGAGGCTGGGGCCCTGATTAGCAGGGACCCAGCCCGACTATAGCCAGAAACCAGTGTAAACATCAGAAAAAAAATGGGGGCAACATAAGAGGCAGATCCTACTCTCCTACACAACCCCCCCCCAAACGCAGGGACACTAAACTAACCTTGACCAGTTAAGTCTTCGTGCTCTAAGTGGAAATACCTTGAGAGTCCATCTGCATTGGCATGTTGGGTCCCAGGTCTATGCTCCACTGTATAGTCCATCCCCTGTAGGGAAATGGACCACCTCAAAAGCTTTGGGTTTTCTCCTTTCATCTGTTTAAGCCATAGGAGGGGCTTGTGGTCGGTCTGAACTATGAAGTGAGTGCCAAACAAGTATGGCCTCAGCTTCTTCAGGGCCCACACCACAGCAAAGGCCTCCTCTCTATAGCTGACCAACGTTTCTCTCTAGGGGTCAGCCTTCTGCTAATGAAAGCTACTGGCTGATCTTGACCTTCATCATTCAGTTGAGACAGTACAGCTCCCACACCCAGCTCAGAAGCATCTGTTTGGACAATGAACTTTTTGGTGTAGTCTGGACTCTGTAAGATGGGGGCAGTGCACATGGCCTGCTTTAGGTCTTCAAATGCCTTCTGACAGCTAGCTGTCCACTGAACCTTTTTTGGCATTTTCTTTGAGGTTAGATCATTCAAGGGGGTCACTATAGATCCATATCCCTTTACAAACCTCCTATAGTACCCAGTCAGGCCTAAGAAGGCTCTCACCTGTGTCTGGGTGGTTGGAGCAACCCATTCCATTATGGTTTGGATTTTGCTCTGTAAAGGCTGAACCTGGCCTCCACCTACAAGGTGGCCCAGGTACACAACCTGACTCTGCCCTATCTGGCACTTAGTGGCCTTGATAGTGAGGCCTGCTTTCTGCAGAGCCTCCAAAACATTCCTGAGGTGGACCAGGTGATCCTGCCAGGAGGAACTAAAGACAGCAATATCATCTAGATAAGCTAAGCAATAAGTTTCCATCCCTGCCAGAACTTTATTCACCAACCTCTGAAAAGTGGCAGGTGCATTTTTCAATCCAAAGGGCATCACCACAAAGTGGTAGTGCCCACCAGGGGTCGAAAATGCTGTTTTGGCTTTTGCATCATCAGCTAATCTGATCTGCCAGTAGCCAGCTGTTAGGTCAAATGTACTTAGGTACTTGGCTGAGGCCAAAGTATCAATCAGCTCATCTGCCCTGGGTATGGGATAGGCATCAGTCCTAGTGACTGCATTGAGGCCTCTGTTGTCTACACAAAACCTCATTTCTTTCTTACCACCCTGGGTATGAGGCTTGGGTACGAGGACTACTGGACTAGCCCATGGGCTATCTGAAGGCTCAATCACACCTAACTCCAACATTTTCTGGACTTCAGTCCTGATACAGTCCCTGACATGGTCAGGTTGCCTGTAGATTTTACTCTTGACAGGCAGACTGTCCCCAGTGTCCACCTCATGGGTGCACCAGGTAGTCTGACTAGGGGTCAGGCTAAACATATGTCTGTACTGCTGCAGAACTTGTCTGCACTCAGTTTGCTGATGGTCAGTGAGGCTGCTTGCCAAAGCAACACCATCTGCTGACCCATCATCAGGGTTCTGTGAGAGCAGGTCAGGGAGAGGGTCACTCTCCTCCTCCTCATCAGTTGCCATGAGCAAGCCCATGTCAGCCCTGTCAACATATGGTTTCAATCTGTTGACATGGAGCACCCTCAGGGGGCTCCTGGGAGTTCCAAGATTCACCAGATAGGTGACTTCTCCCTTTTGCTCAACTATTGTATGGGGGCCACTCCATTTGTCTTGGAGGGCTGCTGGGGCCACAGGCTCCAACACCCACACTTTCTGTCCTGGCTGGTACACAGTCAGCACAGCCTTTTGGTCATGCCAAGCTTTTTGTAATTCTTGGCTGGCCTCCAGGTTTTTGGTTGCCTTTTTCATGTATTCAGCCATCCTGGAGCGGAGACCAAGTACATAGTCCATCACATCCTGTTTGGGGGCTTGAGAGGTAACTCCCAGCCCTCTTTTACCAAACATAATGGACCTCTTACAGGATGCCCAAACAGAAGCTCAAAAGGGCTGTAACCAACCCCCTTCTGTGGAACTTCTCTGTATGCAAACAACAGGCAGGGAAGAAGAAGGTCCCATTTCCGCCTAAGCTTCTCTGGGAGTCCTTTAATCATTCCCTTAAGGGTTTTGTTGAAGCGTTCAACCAAACCATTGCATTGTGGGTGATAGGGGTAGTGAACTTATAAGTCACACCACACTCCTTCCACATTGCTTTCAAATATCCTGACATGAAGTTAGTACCTCTGTCAGAGATGACCTCCTTTGGGAAACCCACTCTGGAGAAGACTCCAATGAGGGCTCTTGCCACCACAGGGGCTGTTGTGGTCCTCAGGGGAATTGCCTCTGGGTACCTGGTGGTATGATCCACTACCACCAGGATAAATCTGTGCCCAGATGCAGTTTGAGGGTCAAGGGGACCAACAATGTCAATCCCTACCCTCTCAAAGGGTACCCCCACCACAGGTAGTGGTATCAGGGGGCCTTTGTTGTGCCACCTGCCTTGCCACTGGCTTGGCATGTGACACAGGAGCGACAAAACTCCTTTGTGTCCTCTGACATATGTGGCCAATGAAAATGTGGAACAAGCCTGTCCCAGGTCTTGTTTTGGCCCAAGTGACCTGCCAAAGGGATATCATGTGCTAGGGTCAAGAGGAACCCCCTAAACTTCTGAGGTATTACCAACCTCCTGGTGGCTCCAGGGGCTGGATCTCTACCTTCAGAATATAGGAGTCCCTCATCCCAATAAACTTTATGGGATCCACTAGCACTCCCAGCAGCCTCAGCAGCAGCCTGCTGTCTGGGGGGTTCAAGAGAGGGGCAGCACTGTTGCTCCTTACTCAGATCTTCCCTAGAAGGGCCCCCTTCCCCCAAGAACTCAACCTGATCAGGCTCAAGTTCCTCTGGGGCAGTTCCTTCTTCAGGATCTGCTCCTCCTCCCTGGGGAGGGGAATCAGTGATCTGAGACAGAGGGGAAGGCACTGCCTTAACCCTACTGCTCCTCCTCTTGGGAAGCATCTGGTCCATAGTTTCAGGATCCAGAGCTGGTTCAGTGTTATGCATTTTGGCTTGTGACCTGGTCACAGCAAATACCTTCTGCAGGGATGCCCAACATCTCAGCATGAGTCCATAACTCTACTTCAGACCAGGCTGAAGTTTCTAGATCATTGCCCAATAGACATTCTACAGGGAGGTCTGCACTGACTACCACCTTCTTGAGGCCAGTTACCCCTCCCCAGGAGAAATTCACAACTGCCAGACTATGGTTGGTCCTGACATTGCTTGCATTGGTCACCTGGTACATTTCGCCCAGGATGATCTGTCCAGGGTCCACAAGATCCTCTGCCACCATGGTGACACTAGCACCCGTGTCCCTAAATGCCAAAGCCTGTTTGCCATTTATTACAGGCTGCTGTTTGTATTTGCCCAGATTACTGGGACTTACTAGGAAGGACATGTCAATGTCTCCATCACAAATCAGCATTGCCTGAGTGGTTACTCTGACTAGGTCAGAGTCCACTTCAGAACCCAGGGTCAACCCTACTACACCCTTCTTCTGAGTACCACCTCCACCAGTAGCTGAACTAGGGGGAACAGTTGCCTTAGGGGCAAGAGTGGTGGTGGTTTGGTCTTTGGACTTGTTACAATCAGAAGTCCAGTGCCCTTTCTGTTTACAGAATTTGCACCAGGGCTTCTTTTGGCCTTTTCCCTTGTTGGACTGTGACTCCCCCCCAGATGCAGATTTTTGGGGCCCTTGTGAAGACTTCTGGTCATTTGACTTATCCCCACCTTTCTCAGAGCCCTTAGAATCCTGCTTCTTGGTGTCACCCCCTTGGTTCTGGGTTTTCTGCCTCACCCTGGTTCTGACCCACTTGTCTGCCTTCTTTCCCAATTCTTGGGGAGAGGTCAGATCTGTGTCCACCAGGTATTGATGCAACAACTGGTTCTGGCAATTATTAAGGATCTGTTCTCTCATCATTAGATTATACAATCCCTTGAAATCAGTAACCCTACTGCCAACCAGCCAACCCTCCAGAGCCTTGGTTGCACAATCTACAAAGTCAGTCCAGTCCTGAGTCTGTGCCTTCTGGGTGTCTCTGAACTTCAACCTGTACTGCTCAGTGGTTAAGCCCAACCCATCTATCAGTGCACTCTTCAGGACTTCATTGTCATCAGCATCCTCTTCTCTAACAGTGAGGAGCTTGTCTCTACCTTTATCTGAAAAGGAGAGCCACAAGATTGCTGCCCACTGCTTTTGGGGGACCTGTTGTACTCTACAGGCCCTTTCCATAGCAGTTATCCACTTATGGATATCATCCCCACTCTGGTAGGGAGGAACAACCTTGCTCAGGTTCCTATGGTCTGGAATATATTCTCTGCCTCTAGGGACACTGTTGCTGCCACCAGGGGGTCTAACCCCTCTTTTCTAGAAGCTCTCTAGAGCTCAAAGGCTTTTCTATCTAATGCCAACTGCTTGGTTTTGAGGGCAAATCTTGCTTCCTCATACTGCAGCAGTTTGCACAGTCTTTCAGAGGAGGTCTCTCTTCTTGGGAAGTAGGAGTTCCTCTGCTGGACAAATTCTCTGCCAGAGTGATAGAAGCGGTCAGAGTCCCTAGAAAGGGACCTGTGCCTCTCCTCCACTGTGTCAGTTCTCTTAGGGAGAATTCCTCTGTCCTTTTCAGACCCTCTGGGGCCTGGCCCTACAATCACAGAGTCTTGGTCAACTTGATGTTCATCATCTGACCCAGACACTGTAATTGACCCACCCCCTGATTCAGACCCATTAGCTCCTAGAGCTAATCTAAGATCATCTGCTGTCAGCAGATCTATCAGCTGTAGTGTGGAGGGACTCTGTCCTATCTTCAGGTGCCTCTCAGCACACATGGCTTTCAAGTCAAAGAAAGTCATGTCCTTATACTGAAGCTGGGTGGATCCACTGGGTCCATCCCTTAAGGACATTCTAGTGTTGTGCAGTGTTGTACTACCTACACTAGTTTGTGGCCTACTGATCCTAGCTTGAGCTGTAGAAAGGGTGTGCTATCCCTTGGCACACAGCTCTAAGTTCAGTAGAACTTATTGATACTAAGCTTGACTTTATATGTACCGTGAGTACCTATAGTGGTTTTCAGTTAGTAATTCAAATAGAGATTTTCTGGTAAAAAAATAGCAAGCTGGAATCCCACACGCTGCCACCAATGTGAGAGGTTGGCCTGGTATATGCTGTTCACTAGTTAAAGTGGACACCTTGCACCAGTCCAATTCGACTCTTATGGTAGGTAGGTTTAAGACAACCTTTATAGAAAGCTATCCTAGTGGTAGCTGTGGAGAGCAGCCTTCAGGCTAAGTCTTGGAGGAATGTAAAGCAGCTTGTTTTACCACACAATCTCTTGAATCACCAAATGAAAAGACACCACACAGGTATATATATCAAATATATATGTATTTATTATTAACAACTCTCTACTAATCTCTTTATGAGATTAGAAGCCAGGAACATATGTACAAGTCAATGTTTTATCAAAATAAGTTAGCACAAGTAAATATCACAATCTTATCTTGGCTAGACCGTGGTCTAGAGCACATAGAATCGAGGGACCCCAAAGAACCACCCCAGGTAGTTGTAGGAGACCCACAGGGGACGGACGCGGTGTTCAGACACTGGTGGGAGTCCTGTACGAGTCTATGCGAGAGAACGCGATTGAGTTATCAATGTTACAGGTCCCTGGCGTGTTCGAGGCGAACACACCGATCGGTCAGTACGAGTCGAAGGACGCGGATACTGATAGAGTTACAAGGGAGTTGGACGCGATGTGTCTAACACATACGCGAGCCCTGTACGAGCCAGTGCGATAATCGCACGGGAAAAATAGGAGTTTTAGGGCACTTCTAGGGTAGCTACAAGCAAGCCACTTACAGGGTAAGTAGTTCTAGGGCCCACACCCACAGGAGCACCGTAGTGCTGAAGTTACCTCACCCAGGGGAGCCGGGTGCCTAGGTGTCCTTTGGTGTCGAGTCGCGGCGTCGTTTTCAATGGGAACCAATGAAGACTTGCTGCTTGCGACGACAGAAGAAGTGTCCGTTGGAATCCAAGCCTGGATTCGGAAGGAGGAAGACCTGAAAGCAGAGGGGACAGTGTTCACAGTCACTTGGCAGTGACTCTGGGCAAGGAAGATGAATGCCCACCGTCGACAGCTTCGGGTCGTTCACGGGTGTCTTGACTCTTCAACCACGTGGTCAAGGCAGCGTCGGTGATGACCAGGAGCTGGATTCGGTGTGTCCCACGACGTCTTCAGCTTACTGAGGTGTCGGCAACTCGATTGGAGCCAACAAGCCTTGGTAGCAGCAAGTCTCGTGGTGATGAGGAAAAGTCAATGGTGCAGACCAGCAAGGTCTGGGGGACTTACCCAGCAAGGGTAGGTCAGGGCAGGCCTGGAGCAACCAGGGGAGCTCTTTGGTTTTGTTGGAAAGTCTTCTGGGGACCCACAAGCCAGCTGGCAAGGGATCGCGAAGACACCTCGGGAGGATCCACTCAACAAGGGCCCATGGTCACTCGGGACGGTGTAGGCCTCTGAATTCGGGAGGGATCTCTGCTAGAGGCTGGGACCACATGTGGTCCAAAGCACAAGTTCTTAGAACGTCGTGAAGGGGTTGCACTTGACAATAGTGCACGGTACACAGGGGCTGCGGTTCCTCGTCGCTCGTGGGGTCCACTTGCCTCAGCTTCGCTGGGGACTCACGATGGCCTTGGAGAAGTCAGGAAATTCTCTTCCTGGGCTGCAGGGACTTCGGGCTCTGGCGGGAGCGGCGTAGTTTGCGACCGTCGTTTGTAGTTTTTGGTGCCTGCCAAGCAGGGAGTCACTCCTTGACTCCAAGGAGATTCTTCAGTCTTCCAGAGGTAGTGGAACGTCGAAGGTCCAGGATTCTTCTTGAGAGCGTCGTCCAGGGAGATCTGGGTTGCAATGCACAGGTTCCCCCTCTTACACTAAAAAGAAGGGAGGGACTAGCTCTATGACCCCACCTATGGGAGGGTCAGGGGAGTGGGTGGCTACACCCACTTCCCTTTGTCCAGTTTCGCGCCAGAGCAGGGGCAGGTAGCCCCTGAGCCGGTTTGAACTGGGGTATGCACAGAGGAGCCTTCTGCTCCCCCAGTGCAGGACTTCAAAGCACTCTAAGAGTGCACCCACCCAGCCCCAATACACTAAACCCTGTCTGGGAGGTGGTCACACCCCCTTGCGACAGGATATCTATTGTTGGGCTTCCTCCACTGTGAGTTTCGGTCATCAGCAGGAGGGCAGCCCAGTGTCTGTGACTGGTGGCATCCATCTTGTGATGCCAGGGCTCTGGAAAGAAGTTACCGGTTAGGCCGGTGTGTACATGTCTCTCCCTCTAGAAGGGTGGAATGCTACCCCGCTGCCAGAACTGGCGGGGGGGTAGTATTCCAAGATGTTTGACACCAAACACGACATGTTTCCGTGCAGCCATCCCAAAGTTAGCATTTAACGCGAGGTTATAATGCGCTTAAGAGTATATGGTCAGGCTGCACTACAAACAGCATCAGAGAAGGGTCTCTGAACGCTGCAGAGGGGCTCTGCTCATGCAGGGACACCCTCCCACATAAGAACCAAGCACTCTGCCTTCAGGATTGATAAGGCCTGCCATAGGAGTGACTTATAGGTTTGTATGTGTGTATGTATGTAGTGGTATAGGTAGCCCATACCACAGTAAGGGGTGCATGCACCACCTTACCCAGGCTGCAGTAGCAGACCTGTGGTGTCAGATTTAGTCTGCTTCCCAGGGGTGGCATAATACATGCTTCAGCCCCTGGTAGGCCTGTGAAGTACCTATGCCCTTGTCACCTAAGGTACCATATACTAGGGACTCATAAGGTACCACAGTATCCAATCACTAGTGCACCTAGAGTGCACTCCAAGTCGTTTAGAGAGAACAGAGAGGCTGGGGCCCTGATTAGCAGGGACCCATCCCGACTATAGCCAGAAACCAGTGTAAACATCAGAAAAAAAATGGGGGCAACATAAGAGGCAGATCCTACTCTCCTACAATAACCATCAACAAACCCTTTGCATACTACAATAATCTGTGAAATTCCATGCAGCAAAGTACCTGCCTACATGCTTTAGCACAGTGGAATAATATTTCATCCATAAAAGCCTTTGTCTTAACCACATGATTTTCACAATAAGTAGGTCAGACCTACTGGTTCATAATAAGCAGATCAAACCTGTGAAATCTGACATGCGTATCTCAATGTACTGGTGAAGCCTGCACCATTTAACATTGGCTTCACACTTTACCCAAAACTGGCCTATTCAAGTGTACATAAACTGGCAACCTTCATGTATACATTTATAAACCCCCAGTGTTTGTCGGAGGGCGTGGCCAACTTCAAAACACTTGTCTACTATCGTAATCTGTTAAATTCAAAAAAACAAAATACCTATCTGTCGGCTTTAATGATGAATAATAACAATTCACACCTAAATGCCTATCGACTTTAACATATGCTTTTCACAATAAATATGCCAGGCCCAGTGCCTTTATCATAACATTTCATAATGAACAGATCAAGCCTATAGCCATGACCATCGGCTTGCCACCAAAAACAACTCAGTCCTACTGCACTGAGTATAACCTTTGCCACAAGCCAAATTGAGCAATACAAATCGTCTTTTTAGTGGAATCACACAAATTTGGCCGAATCGAATCCTGTATTCAGGGCGGACCGACATGTGATTGGGGCCCAAGCCTTTTTCTCAGTATACTCTGAAAGCTCTTTATTGTTGATCACATAGGTTCAGATGACAGTTGCACTGTCGAGCCAGACCTTAACCAATAGCACTTGTCATTTATATTTCACGCAATAAGCATGCCTGTAAGCATCAGAGGATAAGCATGCCTGTAAGCATCAGAGGATAAGCATGCCTGTAAGCATCAGAGGGTAAGCATCAGAGGATACGCATGCCTGTAAGCATCAGAGGGTAAGCATGCCTGTAAGCATCAGAGGATAAGCGTGCCTGTAAGCATCAGAGGATAAGCATGCCTGTAAGCATCAGAGGATAAGCATGCCTGTAAGCATCAGAGGGTAAGCATGCCTGTAAGCATCAGAGCATGTAAGGTGCTGTTGGATAAAATCAATGACTGCTTTAAATGTCTGACACAACATGATGCCTTTTGAAAGCTCTTCACACCTGCCACCTCATTGCTGCTAGTACTGTGTACATGCTTTGTAAGGGAGGCTTGAAGTGCTGATTACTTCTTGTACTGCACTATTTTGTGAGGTAGATATGCTCTGCTGCTGTACATGTTGTAGTTCCTGTTGGCTCCCTGGGCTCTGTCTGTTTTTAGAGCTGCTGCACATGCTATTCATGTTTTGTGTGAAGGAGGTGTACACACACACACCTCTTCCCATTCTCTACAGAGAGGGAGGTTTCTACTGCTACTTCCTGTAGCTATTTGAAGGAGGCTTGCACAACTGCTTGCTGTGATGCACCATGTTGTGTGAGAGATGTCTGCCCAGCTAATTGGTGCACCTGCTTTGCCTGAGAGTTGTTTTCATATTTGCTGTCGTCTATACTGTATGTTTTTTGTCTATGTGTGAGGAAAGCTTGCACTTCATCTGCCCATGCTTCTGCTTGTGAAGGAAGCTTGGTAGCTAGTTTTGCATTTTTTCCTCTACTTGCAGTGCTGCTGTCTGAGGAATACCTCTTCTCTGTGTGATGAAATCTTGCCTGCTAGCCCTTGTTCTACCTGTTTGCTGTGTGCATCAAGCCTGCAATGCTGCTATCTGTGCAGGACGTGTACTGCATGACTTACGCTTACAGTGCTGCAGCTTGTGCTGCCCTACACCCTATGAGGAAATCCGTGTTTGTTGATGCCTATTTATCTTTTTGCAAGCAGTTCAGTGACAAATATAGGCCCCAGACCCTCCCCTGCTCACCCTGACTTTGAGATATGCTCTCAAGCGCAGTGTCATAAGTATTAAGGGTGAGAAACTGACTTCACTAGGCTTAAGAACTACAGGCATAAAGGCTGCAGAGAGCAGGTTGAGAGAGAAAGACATAATGGAAATAAAAGAGGTGAAAGTGCGGTTAAGGAAGTGGGAATGCATCAGTCAAAGAGGAAAGGGAATGAATGAAAGGGAGAGGAAAAGGAAGGAAAAGGAAGAAGGCGACCCTTAATATTACTTACTGTTGCATCTACCACCCTCATTTTCTCCTTCTCCTTTCAGCATAAGCGTTAGAGAGTGCACCTTGTTCTCCAACAAGGTTGTGTAGCACAGCATGGCCTCTTCCATCATCAGGCCACAGCATGGAACTGATGTTGCTGTTGATCCTGGGTGACCTGAGAGGAGAAATGCATGCTGGGAGTGACAGTGCCTAGATTCTTTTGGCTCTATTGGCACCATTCACAGTTGACATCTACCTTTCATAAATGGTTTTACAGAGGTGGGTATTCAAGGTAGTAGCTTAATCTAGATTGCTATTGCAGTGTCATGAATTTCCACCCATAATTGAATTTTACAAACTCTCTTCAGCTGTGGTGTGTGTGTTCCACTGGCGTATGACAAGGAAAGTACAACAATTCGAGCTGAGTGTTCCAGAGTCTCTCATGCGAGGAAGAATGCGGGCTTAAGGGGGCGGTGACTTGGTACCGTTTCTGTGTGCTGCTATTCCATGGAAGACGCATCATTAGTATACAATACCTCTGCTGAAAGTGCAGACACTGCATCATTATATCAGTGAATGAATGCATTCATTGCAGCTATCTTTGTTTGCCCCATGGTCAAAGGCTTGAATCCATGCCTGCCAAATCAGCCTTCGCCTTTCCGAAGGAAAATAATTATTGCCATTGAGTGGAGTGATATCAAGCATCCATCATTTTCCAAAAGACCCACTGGGTGTACATGTACTTTCCGAGTATGCCATTAGTGTTACCAGTATACTAAAGCAGCAACACTGAGAAGTGTTCATAATGTACACAACAAAGTTGTGCTGTACTTCTAGTATTCTATTTGTCTCATCATTTGTCCCTTAAACATATATCACCAAGGTGACCTGTTCGTATCTCAATGCCTGAATGGCTTGCACAGATGACAATGAATTTAACTGTCAGTTTACTCATTGTCCACTTTTTTGAGATACATTTGAATACTTATGCGACTTCAGAATCATATTGAAAATGAATGGATTAGATTATAAAAGTAATCCAAGGCATTATTGGCATTGCATTAGATAGGAAAGTTAATCCTATTTCCAAACTTGGTAAAGTAGGAGATCGGATGGACCACATGGAGAACATTAAATTGCAGTACACTTACTGCAGACTAGGCAGAATGTGGATTGGATTGCGCTCAGGGAGATTTCACCAGGCATTGGAGCATCGGAGCTGCACCTAGGAAGGTCACACACAGTGGCGGCTGGCATTTATGGGGAGGAGGGGGGCAGGCACGCGCGCACATAAAATTAAAACACTTACCTTATTCGACAGGACCTCCTCTCTCCGGACACCCTCGTTGCTTCTGCAGCCCGGCCACAAGGACACTCCCTTGACAAATCAGGGTGCTGCTCTCACCAGCATGAGAGCAGTGCCCTGATTGGAGGGAGTGGCCTCACTCGGTGATCCACAGCGCTCTGGAGGCATGCACTTACTCTAACCCCACTGTCTCATAACAGCGGAGTTAGAGGTGTTTAAAGTGCACATGTGTTGGCTCGCCGTCGCAGGACGGTGAGCCAAAAAGACATGTGCACGTTAAACAGTGCATTTTGCAGCCCACCCACCTCCCTGCTGCTGTCACTGAGCAGTGGCCCCACCCCGTTCTGATACTCGGATCAGGACGGGGATGAATAATAAAATGGTAATTAATTGCCATTTTTTTTTCATGATCTTGGGGGCATTTAAGTGGGGCGACGCTCCTCTGCTCCAATGGAGGAGCCTCCCCTAGGTGTACAATGCTCTGGAGGCTGGACTTGTGAACTGGATCGGAAGTTGCACTAGAACTTCGGTGCAGGGGTGTATCCTGGAGTGTACACTGAGCCTGAAGCAGAACTGTGAGGCATTTGGTCCTTTGTGAAATGAAAAATAGCATAACTGTGTTAAATAATTTATTCTATTCAACAATTTGATATCAAAAGATGATGCTGGTATAATAAAACATTGATTACAAATTGTATATGATATTTTTATTGTAAATTCCATTAATTACCAATAAACACTGGCAAGAACAGCAGAGCAATGAAAGGCTTGGCATGCAGTGGCTGTGCCTAGGTGTTTTAGGCGGCAACCTCTTATTACCCCAAGAATATTGTGGTTCTATCCAAGTTAAAATATCGGTGGTATACAAAAAACTCTTGTGTCTTAGTAATTAATAATTGTGCACTTATTGTTGACTTCTTAACAATTATGTCAATTAGTGTAATGGTATGAGATCAGAGGTCTTTTGGCGTCACTTCCTGGAGTGACTGAGGTCAAAGGTCATGTCATGATAATTTCTGTGATGTCACTGAGGTCAACAGGAGTGTTGTCACTTCTGCCACCTTTAGCATTTTGGTGAATCAACTTCCAATACAGTGCTGATTTTAAAAAAACGTTTAGTTTTATTTCCAGAGTTTGTTCGAGAGTTGGTTTTGGTCCACTGGACCCCTGCCTACTCCCCAACAAACTTTTTTTAATATTCTCAAAGCGGGATGAGTTACCCCCTCATTTGAAGTGTTGGTGACTTTTCAATGGTTTGCAACCGGAATTGAGGTCACAAAGCATTGATATATCTGGGGCTTGATGTGCTATTATAATTCTGTTTGCAAAACGTAGTTACAGATTGTGTCCTGACATTTTGTGACTGGGATAGGTATTTGTGAACTGACCTATGCATAAATCGGTCAGTTCACAAAACACTGAATCACAGAGGGTTGCAGAACAGCTTGCTTAATTAAAATTCATTAGGCAGGTCGCAATTTGCGACACTATGATTGGCCATATTCACAGGGTTAATGAAGTGTAAGGGTCAGCAAGCCTTAATGTCTGTGATTGCGTTTAAATAAAGAAAGCTTTTTTTTTAATGAATGTCCATTTTTAGGTCTCGCCTAGCGGTGCAGCGCATGCGCTGCTCGCTTTGCGAGGCATGCAGTATACAGTATAGTGGAGGAAACTCTGCCCACTTTCCGTGCATCTTTTTCATTGGCTTAAATTGTAAATGCTGTATTCTCATTCGTTTTCAGCTTGTTAGTCCCTCCTCCTGACGGCCATGTTGTCATTTTTCTCCTTCCATGGCTATCGGCCCCTTTATTTTAAAAACTCTTTTGTTCCCCTGCCTCCCCCGTTCCCTCCCGCAGTCCGTGACTTCTCTGACCACCACCACCACCCCCCCCCACTCCCATTCCTACGTTCTTGGATGCCCGCACTTTTGTTTACAATGCAATAGGTCTCGTGTAAATACGAGTCCTATTGCATTTGTAAATGCTTGTTTTCTCCTGGGATTGGCTGGGTGAGTTCGCACTATATTTTGCCTGACCTGTCCACAACACATGCGCATACAACGTCTTTAATGTTTGCAACACGGGCCAATTCACGGCGGAAGGCTGAGACAGCACAAGCAGCCAAATGAAACAGGACAAAGTGAAGCGCAGCTGGAGCTTTTTTTATTTAAATGCTTGCCATCCGCTATTTCTGAATCTATCAGTGTGCAGCTATAGTGAGTTCACCTCTGTGCCCTGCGCATCTCCTCTGTTTGACCTTGACCACGCGCAGATGACACTTGCCTCCCCCTAGAGACCCGTAGGTCCATCTTTCCCTGTTGGACTGGCCCCGTGTCTCCCCCATGCCTGCTCTGCTGTCTTCCATTTGCGAGAGGTGGGGTTCTGGTGGACTGGTCCAGTGCCCCCCCACCCCTCCCACCAAGCCTGCTCTGCAATGGACTTCTGCCCCCACGCCTTCCTCGCTGTCTGCTCAGGCTCGCTCTTCTGCGAGATTACTGAAGGCGTCACGCCAGTCTGCCGTGTGATGGATGGCCGGGCAGGGGTGTTAAACTCTGCAATTAGTAATCGTACGAGGGCTCAGGGTGTTCATATTCGATAATAATACCCCGGCACCGGCGGTGTCTGCTGCTGGCAGTCACTTCATGTAGAGCGGCGAGATTTATTTCTGAACACCTTTTCTTTACAGTTTCTCCCTTGACTCCTTGGGGGGATACGGGGGACGTTACCGTCCATTCGTTTTATTTTAGATGTGTGTATTATTGCCATAGCAGCAAGGTTTGGAGAGCCCTCACCTCGTAAACGTTCTAACAACTGAGAAACGAAGTTAGAGGGAGAGAACTGTGCGCGTCAAAATTACTGCTCTTTTTAGACAAAGGCACCAGGAGAGGAAACAGGAAAAATAAAGCGCCCCCGGGAGGGGGAGGGAGTCACGGGGAGAAGGGAGGTGGGGAAAGAGCCATCCGATGATGCAGCAAAACCACCGCCAACCCAACCACCCTCACCATGGGTGGGCAAAAAAACGTTCAAACCGCAGGCTATAGCGCTTGCCCCTGCGCTGTGATTTTAGGCACTTCATGTATTCCTTGTTTTAGCACGTGCTCTTTTGACATTTATTTTCGGAGTATAAAATAGTGGCTAATAACCGGCTGTGAATGCACAAAGTTGCATATGAAAAGATGCAGCGCCGTTTTTGAACCCTCCCTGCTTCCCAGTGCCTGGTGTGTTAATTACAGCTCCTGTTTTCCATATACTTGCCGTGTCGTGGTAAAGCCCGGAAGCATTCATTACTTCCGCCCCGTCCCTCCCCTGCCCCTCCGGGAGCCTGGTGCCTGCACACATAATGGCGGAATGCGGGCCTGCACGCTTAGTGGTTCCCATGAACTGCCTGCTCGCTGCAACTGAGAGGGCCCACCCGCTCGAGTGGACCAGCAGAGGGCTCCCAGCCTTTCACTGGTGGCCGCATTTCCTGCTTTGGAACACATGTTTAAAACATTGCTTTCCATCTAGGGTGACCAGATTCTCAAAACAAAAAACGGGGACAGGTCATAGACATAGAAGTAGGACTATGGTTTGCAGTAACCAGTGACATAAAAGTAGGACTATTTGACAGCTGTCATAGACATAGAAAAAGGACTACAATGACAGCTCCCTCCACAGACCGAGATGAAGCATTACAGACGACAAATCCGAGGTCTTTTATTGGCAGTAACCATTAATTCCATTGAAACAGACTTTGCCTCAACATTTGCTATAGTAGGTGACCACCCTTGCCTACAGTCTGTCTCTCTCTCTCTTAGTAAGTCAGTCATTCTCAGTCAGTTAGTCTCAGTCAGTCAGTCTCAGTCAGTCAGACATTCTCAGTCAGTCAGTCAGTCACAGTCAGCCAGTCTCAGTCAGTCGGTCTGTCTGTCAGTCAGTTTGTCAGTTTCAGTCAGTCAGTCTCAGTCAGTCAGCCAGTCTCAGTCAGTCAGTCAGTCTCAGTCAGTCAGTCTCAGTGAGTCAGTCAGTCTCAGTCAGTCAGACATTCTCAGTCAGTCAGTCATTCTCAAACAGTCAGTCAGTCTCAGTCAGTCAGTCAGTCAGTCTCGGTCAGTCACAGTCAGCCAGTCACAGTCAGCCAGTCACAGTCAGCCAGTCTCAGTCAGTCGGTCTGTCTGTCAGTCAGTTTGTCAGTTTCAGTCAGTCAGTCTCAGTCAGTCAGCCAGTCTCAGTCAGTCAGTCAGTCTCAGTCAGTCAGTCAGTCTCAGTCAGTCAGTCAGCCAGTCTCAGTCAGTCAGTCTGTCTCAGTCAGTCTGTCTCAGTCAGTCAATCTCTGTCAGTCAGTCTGTCAGTCTCAGTCAGTCACTCAGTCTGTCTCAGTCTCCCCTCCCTCTCTCTCCACTCTCTCTCTCTCCACTTTTTCTCTCTCTCTCTCTCTCTCTCCTCTCTCTCTCCACTCTCCCTCTCTTCACTCTCCCTCTCTCCCTCTCTCCACTCTCTCTCTGGGGGGCCATGGGTACATTACCTGAAAGGTCCGTGGGCCGCCAAGAAAGGCCTGCCGGGCCGCTGGCGGCCCATGGGCCCTACTATGAGTACCAACGGTGTAGAGGAAGATGTGGGTAGGAGGTGGTATTGCATCATAGTTTCATTTTTATAGCGCTTTATACCGTGACGAGGTGCTGAAGCAGTAAGAATATGGTAACCTAGGTAGAGGATGTTGTATTTGTAGGAGTTGTTGAGTTTCATAGCTCCTCGCAAGGTGTGTGAAGCACTACATAGTAGCTACTACAATACAATATTCAGTGTGAGTTGTTAAATTAATGAGGGATTGAAAGTGACTGAGACTCAGGAGACCAGATGTGATCTGCGAGTGTCTGTGGTCTGCTATTTGGAGCGGAACTGAAGTAATATATATGAGTGTCGGTAATCTGGGGTGGAGAGATGCAACTAACCCTTCCCACCAAGACATAGGGAATTTCAAACATCCAGAGCCAAGAAATTGAAATATTAAAGGAATCTAAGTCAAATCTCGTTCCTCTGGTGTTCTCTCATCTAACAAGAACTACCATTTTTTTAGGAAAAAAACACATCACCACTAAAACAAAAAAAAAAACAGAGTGTACAGTCTATAGGTGCTGCTGCAATATGCAAAGTGACATCATTGGCAGGAGCTTTGATTCAGCGGCTAAGCTGCCGACAATGCAACTTGGGAATTTGAGTTTGAACGTGGCCTCAGCTATTGAGTGAACATCACTGCATGACTTTGTCTCCCTGTGACTAAAATTGTAGGTAAATGTACCTGTGTAATTTAAAGATGGTCATACCAACTGGATAAACACGATCTTGTATCGTCTCCAACAACCTCAATAACATCCTCCGAAAAAAAGCCATTCTCTACTTAATACAAAGTCTGGAGGACACAGCGCCTGCAAACTGAGTTTCACTAAATCCCCATCTGTTGCTGCTCAGATGTGCTGACAAGGGCCCAGGGCTGAGCAGCAGCACGGCAGTGGCGTGCGGCTGGTTACTTTAAGAAACGTTTGGATTGGAACCTCATTATTTTTGTTAAGGTAGTTCAGTGGGTTACAGTCCCTGCTGCAAGGATCACTGTTTTGGTCTCCAGAATTGTAAGAATTGGGATCACTCGCCACATGGCATTCAAGACAGACATTTATGCCCCACTTTAAAACATCACCAGCTACCACTGCATTTCTCAGAGATATTAATTGGCATTGGGCCGAAAGGGGGCCCTCAAGGGCTAGGGACCCCTCGAAGTGTTGCCCCAACCACTTTTGCTCCGCAGGGGCCTGCGTTACACCCCTGTACGTTTTATTTTTTAGCTTTTTCACCACAGCGCCATGTACTTTAGTAAACAAGGACTGTTATGTGAAAAAGATGCGTTGTCATTAAGGGGTTGTGGTCTTTTGTTTTAGAAACAGTGCGTTTATTATTTGATTTTAGGAAAGAAAGCCTGGCTGGTTCGGGTTTCTTTTGTAACCCTGCAGTTTGTTATTCCACAATAGTGATGGGAAAGCGGTGAATAGTCAATTTCTGAAAAGCGTATTTTTACCAATAGTCCTGCTTGGTGGCTCAAAAGTAACTACCTCCAGTGGCGTGCAGCCTTTACAGCACTCACCTAAGTGACATCACACAGTAAGCAGTGCAATCAACCGGAACAATAATGAAAAACCGGGACATTTCTGTGTTTAACCCGGACACTGTTCGAAAACCGGGACATTTGATTCACTTGGAGAAAAGTGTCGGGACACGGGGACACTTCTCCAAAAACGGGGACCGTCCGGGGAAAACCGGGACGTCTGGTCACCCTATTTTCATCGCTTCAGAGCAGGTCTTGGAGCTGTTAGACAAGGACTGCTGGACCAAGGCCTACAAACTCTCCCAGGAAATATTTCCACACCAAACCTATATTCTTCAATCACGTGCAGCCGCAGCTCCATGTATTCCGGGTTTGTAGCACTTCCTCTTTGGAATGTTGTTTGAACATTATGCCAAACTATTCAGTTGGAGAGGACATGGCTTAACGACAAGAGCTGCCGATGTTTGAACTGGGGAACCAGCTTTGAGTTTCCTGTAATGCTGGGCAATTCACTTATATATAATATATCTATCTCCCTGTGCCAACAAAATAAATAAATAAATAACGTGTCCATGTGTAATATAACTGGTACTCATGTAGAGACCTCTAATACCTTGGAGTAGAGTTTGCTACATAATGGCTACGTTGGCTACAATGTGAGTAATTGTGAATGGTCTGCTTGGGTTCGGGGGGCTGTTAACAGCTGTGACGTAAGGGTTAAGGTTCGCCTTTCAAACAAAACTTCCCAGCTCAATCTTGCACCTTTCTTTTTGGTCATTGCTTCTCCATCCCACCCATCCATCTACTGGGACTATTCCCCAGTAAGTGCGATGCAGTCATAAGACTGTCAGCCATACGGCCATTATAGGATCAGGCCACCCTGGCAAGCTGGCATGCTACAACAAGCATTTGCAATACAATAGATCTCGCATTTACGCGAGTTTGAGCAATTGACATTGCAAATGACAATGCCTTTTATTTTTGTTTTCGTTTTTTAAACATAAATAAAAGGCATTGTCATTTACAATGCCAATAGCTTAAACTCACGTAAATGCGAGACCTATTTGCATTGCAAATGCTTGTTCTTGATGGAAATGGATTGTGTTTAAAAAAGTTTTCTTTTTAGAAAAGTAAATCCCTGAGAACTTGCAGTGGTCCTGTGGACCGCTGCCTACTCTCCCTAAAACTTTTTTCAACATTGACAGAGGGAAAGGGGCCCTAAAACAACCCCTTCCACTTTACAAATCAGTTACCACCCCAGTTTTAGAGTCAGTACCTGATCAATGGTTTGCAAACAGAATTATGGTTGCAAACTATTGGCGCATCAGGGTACAAATTGCAATTTGGATGGAATGCCTACAACATGCATCTTCCAAATAGTGATTCGTAATCTATTTCTAAACCTACCGATTCTGAAACACTTTTCTAAATCAATAAATGTGTTTAGTAAATACAAAAATGCTTTTTATCAATCACAAACCCTCTGATTTAGTGGATCGGGGGTATGCAACTGTTAAAAAGTTGTGTACATCGGGCCCCTGATACCAAATTGCAATTTAGAAGATACACTCAAAACACGCATTTTTCAAATTGTGATTTGGTATCAATTTCTAAACCCATTTTGTGATTCGGGATGCCTTAATGGATTTGCAGAATGGGTTTAGTGAATAGCAAAAGCCATTTTGCAATTGCAAATCCTCTAATTTTTCAAATTGCTGGGTTTGAAACTGCAAAATGGCTTAGTACATCTGGCCCTTAGATTCTGTTGCAAATTTGACACCTTTATTACTGTGTGCTCAGTTTTGGTCAAATGAAGCTCTAGACTGCTATAAAACTACTCTGCTCTGTGAGGCTCTTCATATAAGGAACGTGTACAGTATTTCCTTGACCACCACATAAGCCTAATTCTTGAATCATTGGGTCTATCACAATGTTGGAACTACCTGGCCTCTAGTACCTATAGTATGTCCCACCTCATCAAGAAGGTATACTGGTAATCTATACTGATCGTAGGAGATAGTTGAGGTCCCACAAGTCGATCTCATAGAGGCCTTCCTAAGTTTTAAATGCTCACCGCATTTTTAAATGTATCTGGATAGCACTGAGCCGCCATTCACAATAATTTTGTAACTGAAGTTTAGAATAGTCATGTTACCTTTAGCTACACGTATCTTGAAATGGCTCCCGTCCCAGCTATTGTTGATAGCCTCTTATTATTGCGACTCGACTGAAGAGACCGAAGCTCATTTCTTATTTTATTGCAAATTCCATGTAACACTTGTGATTACATGTAATCTTGTTGTCACATTACACTCTATAATTAACTTTCTCGGACTGGTTATGCACAGTTTAGACTGGTTTTTACATGAAAATATATAGTAATTGTGTTCTCTTTTATTTTTAAATTCATTTTTATATATGTTCATATAACATGTTTTATTAGTAATCATAACCCAAAACAAAGCATTTGATTGATAAAAGAGTAGCATGACATGTGGCTGGGGGTAACCCTAGGCTTGTTGCCAGCCTCCAAAAACCTCTGCAATCAGCATCTTTTTCAATCATACTTAATGCTTCTCAAATCTTGACTCCTCAAGCAAGCAACATCCTAGTTTCCCTATATGGACAGCCATCTCTGCATTAGACATCTCAGACAGCATATATTAATTCATTACTAGAGCCACTGGAACAATGTCATTCTGCAACTGTGGCGTTTTCCGTATTATGAAAGATTTACCACGCTTGTCATATTATCCACCAGCATTATTTGCAGATTACAGCAAAAAAATTGCTTCTAGCTCAAACGGATATAAAGTTGTTAAAAAAAACTCCAAACATGATGCGGTGCAGCAGCAGACCCTTTGCAAATTTTTTTTTTTTTAAAGAATGTATTTATTTTCATTTTATCAGTTCCTCGAATACATTACATAACCTTGTACCATGAACAAAGTCCAACAAAAAATAACAAAGTAACCATCTGCCCAATCCTGTGAAAAAGTCAGAAACTTCCCCCAAAAACATGGAGCAATGATAAACCAGACAGTACTCTCAATAGTTACAACGTTTAAGCCTCCCACCCACACATTCACATAATTCTCCATAAGCACTGATTTACCCCATCACTCGGATCCTGAGCAATCAGCTGTGTGCCTCTCCTCATTCTCCTTGACGCCCGTCAGGACCTTCCCCCAGGTAGCCAAGTCCTCCTCTGCATGTTCGTCTGTCCTACACCAGCGAAGCTGGACCTCCTCTGCCACCGCCCATTCAACAAGTTCACCCAGCACCTCCCGGTCCCGGCAGAAGTGGGTAGGTCAGCTGGCATGTTGCTGATTCAGCAAATGTGAGTACTCTGAGACCAATAACGCTGTGTATCTCGGGTAACATTTTGCCCATAGTTAACGCAATTTTTTCATAGCCGTACCTCCCAGCGTATGTTCTGCTACCGTTAACTTGGGTTCTCGGCTCTCTGCAACTCATCGAATTAACGCAAGCATTTTTTAGCACCCAGCGGGGACCCACAACCTGTGCTGTCTTTGAAACTTTTCTAAAGACCTTTGGTGCTCTCGCCATAGATATATACAGCAGGCGGAATGTTTCTAGGTTGCTAATAAGCCACTAATGTAATCTGACACGCGGCACTTGTACAACTATCCGTCCTTATGATATATAGATACATACGTAATTTTTACTAAATAAGCTGTACACTAAGCTTATGGCTAATTGACTACCATATTATTTGGGTTACAGCGAATCCGTTTTATAATATATGTGAATGCTACCTCCCGACGATTTTTTGCTAGTTGCAAACTACTCCTTCATTGCTCCATGTAGATAATCACGTACCTAAAACGAGTTACGTGTTGTGCTTCAATCTCCTTTTTCTTTTTACCCACAACCCGCACAGTACATTGGGAATTTCCTTGTGTCGTACCTGCCAGGTATTGATGAAGTAGAATGAGAGACCCGACTGGGGTGAGTTCATCATTTCTATCTGCTACCATGGTGGTGTTCCACCATACGTGTTTGTGTAATTTTCACGATAAAAGATCTGTGAGAGTCACCCACACGGCACTCACGTTGGGCCCGATTCACAGAACTAACTTAAGACAAAATCCTAAACTTACTACCATTTTGGTATTCACAGAAGGCACTTACTCATTTTGGTATTCACAGAGGCACTTACTCATTTTGGTATTCACAGAAGGCACTTACTCATTTTGGTATTCACAGAAGGCACTTACTCATTGATGAGTAAGTGCCTTCTGTGAATACCAAAATGAGTAAGTGCCTTCTGTGAATACCAAATGAGTAAGTGCCTCTGTGAATACCAAAATGAGTAGCCTCAGAAGATACTTACTCATTGATGAGTAAGTGCCTTCTGTGAATACCAAAATGAGTAAGTACCTCAGAAGGCACTTACTCATTGATGAGTAAGTGCCTTCTGTGAATACCAAAATGAGTAAGTGCCTTCTGTGAATACCAAAATGAGTAAGTGCCTTCTGTGAATACCAAAATGAGTAAGTGCCTGCTGTGAATACCAAAATGGTAGTAAGTTTAGGTTTTTGTCTTAAGTTAGTTCTGTGAATCGGGCCCTCTGTGTTTGTTTTTAGCCATCACCATTGTGTGCTGTGAGCTTGTCACACAGGGGACACGAGTGTTTTGTTTATATTGAATTCTCAGATCTAAACATATGTTTTTTTATTTTTCACCAGGTTGGTCTTGTTCTATCAGGTACTACACATAGAATATGTGTTAGGTTGGTTGATTAAGGCATATTACTCCAGACAACCACCCGTGTGTAGATAGATTTGATTTTATAAGGTCCTGACGAATCGCCACTAGTTTGACTAGGCGAGAAACATGTTGACCATACTATAGAGCGCCCCACCTGAGACATTACCTCAGGCATGCGCCTTTGTTTCTTTTAATCAGGTTGGGAGACCTATTGATTAAAATTGTTTTCTCTGGTACTTCCAAACCTGTTTTAATCTTCTTTTAGGTTACACACCTCCACACGCTCATCTACACAGGCTCGGCCCCTCACCCCATAGGCACCAGACGGCAATTTGGAATAGAAGATCTCAGCCAAAGAGAGCCTCATAGGGAGCCCGTCAGGTATTGCAGCGCCGACCTGACGAGGAGCAGCCCTATGATGAAGCATGACACCCAGCCGGGTGTGTGAGGGCCCTAAATTCCAACAGGAGGAACCCCCGTCCTCCTGCATCTCATGACCACGCAAAACCGGTTTCCTCACTTTTCCCTACTCCCGTAATTAGGAACGGCATACTTTCTGTATCTATACCGCCCATTCTTTAGCATCCCTAATCCATCCCTGTTCATTGCGACCCACCGGGCTCATTCATGTAATAGCCACCTGTCTTTTTGCAAGCAAGAGGGCCAGTTGCATAAACTTTCACTGCATTTTTTCACCGTTGCGCGGTTTGATAGTCCCCAACTGACATGTGGTAGGTTCCAACTCGAGTGTTACCCCCCAATACTTTGCAATCTTTGAACCACGAGTTCCCAAAAGGCATACACCACAGGGCAGTACCAAACCAGGTGGAGAAATGCTGCTGGGCTAGCCTGACACCTAGGGCATCTGTCGGATTTAGCAGGGTCTATGCGATGTAATAACACCGGGGTGTTGTATGTACGATGTATGTAATTGAAATGGACTAGTTTGAATCACGCATTACATGTGCCCTGTTTAACCAACCTGCAGGCCTCCTGCCAGTACGTGTCCTCTATCGGGCGTCTGGATCTTCCTCCCACGCTGCCTTAGATCGAAACACCGGCTTAGGTGTATCTGTAATCATGGCTCTATATAAGTGGGAGATGAGGTGCCTTCCCCCTCCAAATTCCAGGAGCGTCCTAAACAAGTCCGAGGAGCCAAGAGCCTCAGGGTATGTGGGCCAGATGCCACAGACTATGTCTTCAATGCTCGCATACAGTTGGAACTCCCCCCCCCACCACCAACCCGAAGGTCCCTTGTGTGGCCTCAAATGTGATAAAAGTGTCATTGGGGTAAAGGTCGGCAAATGTGTCAAACACCCCCCTTCTCTACAGCGAGGAACATCCACATCAGAGGGAGGAACGCTGGGAGGTCCCAGAATACAAACTCTCTTGCAAAGGGGGCATGCTTCAGGGCCGTCTTCACCGCCTGCTCCCATAACTTATCTGTATGTTTAGTGAAATAGGCGACCACCTCCCGACCCCTCCCGCCCCCGTGCAGCAACTGTGACAAGGTCTTTACTCTTGTTCCATCTACAAGTAGATCCTTTTCCCAGTTATCCTCTTCAGTCAACCTGTGTGCCGTGTTCTGTAACTGTGAGGCCAAGTAGTACAGTTCCATATTGGGGAGCGCGAATCCTCTGTCTTCCAGAGGCAACTGAAGTATCTCTCGGTTCACTCTGCTTCTACCTCCCGCCCACACCAATTTTATTAACAGGGAGTGGAGGCGCCCAAAAACTGTCCTTGGAAGAGTGTCCAAGGAGTGCTGGAGGGCATAAAGGCAGTGCAGCAGAAACACCATTTTTGCCACTGCCACATGTCCTATAAGGGACAGGAAGGGGCGTATTACAGAAAGCGATGGACCTAGCTAGGCCCTCAGTGACTCGGTCGATGTCACATTGCTTCCTCTTCTGGGTGGTGTGGGGAATCATAATTCCTAGGTAACGGAATCGGTCAGTTTCCCACGCAAGGGCGCTGTGGGCAGGGTGGTGGGGTCCCGAAGCTTCAAGCGACCCAATGGGAATATCAATGACTTGTTCATGTTAATACGCAATCTGGAGATGTCGCCGAAAACATCAAACTGCTACAGCAAGAGTGGAAGCAAATCTTTTGGCGCCGCTAAGAAAAACAATGTGTCATCGGCATATAATGAAATCAAATGCTCCCTCTCGCCAACCCGCATCCCCACCCTTTGCAAAGTTTAGCTTGTCACCTTTCAGTTGCTAATTTATGTATTGAGGTGTTGCAATGGTACTAATGTGTGAAACATTTGCCTGGGAAGTATTAATTTGTGTTAAAATGACAAAAAAAACAAAAATATTACTGCCACGGTGTATGCTAGCTTAGGTGCCACTATTTGTTTTTTCTTGGTACATTATTTAGTCAACCCTACCCTATAATTTGGTACTCCACCGTCTCATAGTTCCCGCCCTGCTCAGCAACAGTGAGGGGTGAGAAAAGGGAACTAACAGTCGGGTGTCCTTTAAGTTTTAATCAGTGAGAGGTGAATTTCGTAGGTTAGTGTTACACATTTTCTGTAAGAAGACGTCTCATGCGCTAATCTGTTCTGACACATGTACGCAGGCCCGGACTGGCCGTCATCCCCCCTCCAGCTTCTGGAAGTTCCACTGCTCACAGGACAAACAGATCTCCATGGAGGCTTGACAGGGCTGACTGCGTTCTAGAATTTACTGTACATGAGAGAGTAAGGGAAATGTTCGTTCTAAGGAGAGCAAACAAGCATGTCACTCTTCTGTGTTCATCTCTCCCCTTTCACATACATAAGTATTTACAGATCCCTGGTTTCCTGGTAACGACGCAGCTCTCCATTCTCCCTGGAGACAGAGAGGCCTCTCGATGGACAATCGGTCACTTATTGCTACATTAGAAGCACGAGGCTGGCAATATGGCAGCAGCAGACTCAACGTGCAGCGCGTGGGAACAGCCACGCGCATACATACGTTCCAACAAACCCGATGAAGGGGTGACTCCCGATTTTTAAGCAAAAATAAAAAATGGCTTTATTTTAGCAGTCTCCCACCTAAAGTTGTCTCTGTTTGCATTGTAGTCAATGGGGAAAATAAATTCGCCAGATTTTTTTCATTATTTCCCTCGTTCCTATCTAGAAACGTTGACATGCATGCGCACGCGCTCAAAGGGCTATGGATAAGCAACACCAGACTTTTATCTGGGAAAAGAACTTCACACTCCCAAAGGACTACGGGAAAACAGCTTGGCGTGGAAACAATCGCACACATTTAAAGGGCCTTTGGGAAACAGCCCCGCACTCAAAGAGCAGTGCTGAACGCAGCACAACAGCCTCACAGTCACAAACCCAAAGCGGCTTGTGGTGAGCAAACCCAGACTCAAACTGTTTGTAGAAAGAGCCTCAGACACTTAAGGAGCAGGTGGGAAGTAACCTCAGACCCATATTGCTGTCGAAAGAAACAGTCCCAATTACAAAAGTAGCAGCAGGAAGCAGCCTCGGCCTGAGAGAGCTGGTCTGAGAAACAGATTCACCCACTCAAAAGCACGAGCATGTAGCGGATTAGTTCCATACTCAAAGTGTTTGCTGTCTGTTGAGATAGTCTCCTAGTCTCTCGCTGAAAGGATTGAGGGAAAGCCGCCTCAAAGTCAAACTCCACCTTCCTACTCAAAGCACAGTTAGGAAGCAGCCCTCTTGTAAAGAAGACACTGGCAGGAGAGAACATAGCGCGAGATGTACAAAGCCATTTTGCAATCACAAAACCTATGATTTGTAAAATCACAGGGTTTGCGACCACAAAATGGTGTTTTCTGTTCGTTGAATCCATCTTGCAAGTCAGAAAAGCCTTTCTGATGCGCAAAATTTGAATTTTTTATCCACTCCGAATTGCAATTTGGAGGGGCATTAAAAAGGTTCTGCCCTCCTAATTGTAAGTCGCAGTGGTATGTATAAATGGTTTCCAACCTCAGTTGGGGTTGCAAACAAATGATCAATTACAGATACCTCAAAGGAGGCAGTGATTGATTCAGAGGTGCAAAGATGCCCCCTTGGAACACCTTCCCTTTTGTGAATGGAGTCAGCAGCATTGGGAGTAGTAGGCTGCCTGCTCCCTTCCCTGATGTTTTCCCAAATGAGAAACTTTTTTAAAAAAAACAAAAAAAAACAGCACCAGTGCCTTGAAGGAACATGCTGGTTCCACTTTGAGGATGCAAACACAGGGATGGTGGTTTGTTGTTCATTGTAGGACACTATACCTGTGTTTAGCCAATAACAATTAAACTGTATTCTGAGGCTCCTGCGACTGGAGATTTTGTGATGTGACATATCATTACATACGTCGCTTAGAAAAATAGTTTCGGAGTGATATAGCATTCTGGTCACATACGTATCAAATCAGAAACTTATATAACTTGGAACATACTTATTCCAGCATGGAAGAGACTAAACTGTACTCACAAAAATGTGAGCTGCACTATAGTGAGTGTTGTGTCCTCTAATACCGGAAGTGCACCCTGGAACTTGTAGTAAAGCTCCAAAAACCCTAACCTCCTGAGGCAAAATCTCTGTCCTTTGAGATAAAGAACAATTTCAGCCCAAATCCCTTGGGGTACACACTCCCATCATCAAGTGGTCTGCTCTAAAGAGCTTCTCTTTACAAAAGAGTACTCTCTTATCTCATTTCAAATAATTACATAGCAAAGTTCTGGGGTAACATAGATGTGCATCTCCAAAAATGAACAACTTGATTGAAGACCAAGGTTGTGCTGACAAACGAGAGAGAATTTAATGCATAAAGACTACCCCTACTACCCAACAAATATGGTAATGCCCAGTGGAGTGACCTTTGGATACTCTCTGTGCCCACTGCCGCTGTCCATGTACCCTTTGGGCATAGGTTGTGCCCATGCCCAGAGGTCAATGGGCACACAATTTGGTCTTTTGCCATGCCCTTTCACAGCACCCTAGTCCCTATAAACACTGGAAATGGCTTACAGAGTATCCACAAAGGGCATTGCCTGTTGTCTTACTAAGCAGGCACTTGGCACTGAGTGTGTCTTTCGGTCATGCCGCATCACCAGGACCCACGCTGTTATACCAGGCCAAATCCAGCAGGCATTCAACATTGGCCGAGGTCTTTGGTCACATCACCCACAGTACCCTCACCACCTGAACCTGCTGGGCATGGCCTATGGCGGAGTGCAGTGTGTTCTAGTTACAGACACAGTTCTAATGAGCTTCTACAGTGCCCTATGTCCAGTTTATCTGCCCATAGTACTAATAAGACATGGCCTGTAGCTGTGCCCAGTACTTCTGAGCCCAGTACTCCTATCTGCTTATGCAGCCTTTTCCCATTTTTAGGCAAGTGCATCTGTAAATTTGTATTTACAATGGTGCTTGAGTACAGCCGAATTCAGTACAATTGGTAAAATATGTGATTATATGTCACCAATAAAAACCTAACAATCTTTGCTAAGGGATGGCATGGTTTTCCTGTAAGAAAAGTTACTAATAAATGTTATTAAACATTTTTTAAAAACAGAATACAAATCTTAAAAGCACTCAATTTTCTCAGTGGTCTTGACCTACTTATGCATAATGACCCCAGTGAACTGCTTATGACCTCTCATACGGCTTTATAGGGAAAATCATAAATGACAACATCTACGAAATTGAAAAGGGTAAAACAGAGTGCTAAAAACATCTTTTGTAAAGCTTGGTGCAGATTGGTCAAAATGACCAACAATATTCTTAGCTATGAATGACCTCTTTTAATACACATGCAATTGAGACATGATCTTAAACATACAACCTCCAAAAAGTCTAGGCTCTTAAATGTAACTGGCCCATTACTCAATTTAAGCATGAAAAGTTGCACCCTTATCGGTTCAATAATGAAAGAAAACGCATCACTTTTTTTGCAAATCTGAAAAAACCTTAAACCTTTCGGTACATTTATAGTCTTGTCACATTCTTGAGACCATCACCCAAGAAGTGGCAATTATTCTAGTCTGTGCTTCAGAAATTCCCACAGAAATAAATTGTCTCTGGTTTTATTTGTGATCACTGAGGGTAAGGAATTCAGAGTGAGGTGGTATCTCACTTTGGACCACTTTCCTCATCCCGGTGACTAGAACACATACAAAAGCTGTGGGGGGGAGGGGCGTACTGAATCAATTTCTCCTGAGAAACAGTGATTCCTGGTGTGCCAAAAGTAGACTTCATGCTGCATTTTCAACAGCATCGCCAAATGGAGACTCCATCTTGAAACTTCAAAGATGAAGGTCTGCAAATTTCCAAGGAGTAAAATACACCTCAGAAAGAAGAACCACTATCTCTTTCGGACAACGGCACTGTGAGAGGTGGGTTCTATCTGGAGTTCTTACTGTGCCCCTCAAAAGTTTTGTCCACATACTTAAAAAACTAAAATATGATAACCAACTACCAGCCCTCATTTCTATTACATAGCTCGTTCTGCATCCTAATATGTAGTTACGAACCATTTTACTTTTTTTCAATTACAGCTTTTTCTGGATTCTAACAAGTGGTGACCAACTACTTGCTCTCATTTCTATTACATGACTTATTCTGCATCCTAATATGTATTAACAAACCACTTGACTCCTTTTATGTTATATAACTTTTCCTGCATCCTAATATGTGATGTCCACCCACTTGACCTGACTTCTATTAAATAGATCTTTGTGCATATGATAGTAATTGTGGGTTAAACACTTGACCTCATTTCTATCACGTAGCTTTTTCTGCATACTTTTGATGAATGTTTATGTTATTCATCCGTAATTACATGTACAAATACTACAGTTAATAATATTTTTTATTTAAATAAAATGTGTTTTATATTTATAGTTACTTTACACTAGGTTTGTTTCTATTGCCTGCTCTACTGCCTCATCTGGGCTCCGATCCTAGCCAACTGACTTACCGTGGTGGTGGCCAACCAAGCCCAGACGGGGCCAATGTGGACCATGCCCAGCACCGGCATTCTGGAACAGAGCTCAGCTCGTCTTCTGAGCATTATTAACAGCGCAGAGGGGGTATAATGTGCAATATGGGTTCAAAACCTCTAGCTCAAAAATTGTCAATTCCCACCTCTCTTTCTGTTTTCTGAAGCTGAGCTAGTGCCTACTGCTCCTCCCAGAGGCTTCATGTAAGGCAGCCAAGCGGTTGAGCGATGGAAAGAGACAAGGGACAGGACAGGTCTGTACTGCCTTGACACATACTGGGCCCTGATTACTGCCTCTTGGTGCATGGTTGTTGATTGGTTTGCTTGGTCTCTGTGCTAACGGAAGCGGAGGTGGCAGTCTTGTAGGGCATCTGCCTGTAATCCCAGGGGTATGGGACCAGAATATCATCTGACAAAAATATTGTATCTTAAATATTGTTTACAAAACTATCCCCCATTGGAGATAATATTAAAAAAATACATCCAAAACTTTAATTATCAAATTGTTTCAAGTTTGATATGAATTAAGTTTCATTGATCTATGCAGGAAAGAACCTCGCAGAGCATACATATTTCCCAACAGATGATGCTCTAAGGCAAAACTCCATTGAATATTTTATTCCACCAATGACACCATACTTTATATATTTGAAAATGTATTTCTATTTTTCAACTTTTTACTCCCTTCAATCCATATATACTCTTTCTTTTGCCATATTAGACATTCTGTTTAGCTTCATCATGGCTCGTTATTTTGTTGCTACTTACCAATCTGTAAATTTCTGTGACACCTAACGACTGACATCTACAGCATACAAAACTTCAAATAATTAGAGTGAATTTTTTGTAAGTATGACCATATTTTTTGTTATCAACATTCTGACATACAACATTCTGCAGTCAAGTAAAGACAAGTAAAATAATGATAGCTTGCTGTTTTACAAGGCAATACAGAAGCTAAAAGTTCCAAAACCACAGTGGGCAGAGGTAGGTGTGTGTGTGTGTGTGTGTGTGTGTTCACTGAAGAAAACAAAGGTTAGTGTTAGTTAGCTCTAGTAACTATAACTTGCGCTCCTGCCATTGCAGTCTCGTTATCAATAATGTCATTTCAAATGTTGCAGTGATGTTATCAATGGTGCCATAGGATTTAGCTGTGCATGGCGAGGTAGCGAGTTATAGTTACCTTAAGGCACCCAACTGAGACACCCATATATTATATTTATAAGGGGACGGAGACGTGCACCTCCCCTCCCCAAGCCTTTCCAGGACCTGGAGACCCTGTCCCTGGGGTCATAATTTTTAATGAGGGGACGGGGCGCAGGGCCCCCTCCCCGAGCCTATAGTGGCCCCGGGGACGCCATATCCCCAGGGTCATTTTTTTAAAAATAAGTGGAAGTGGGTTGTGCTACTCCTTTCCCAAGCCCATAAAAGCCCCCATTCCCTGGGGCCTTTTTAAACAAGCATTGGCATAGCCAATAGGTCTCGCCTTTGGGACCTTATAAGTGTTTAGTTATCCAGCACAATATCCTTGGTGCAACAACATCAACTGTTGCATGGCTAAACACTTATAAGGTCCCAAAGGCGAGACCTATTGGCTATGCCAATGCTTGTTTAAATAGCAGAAATTTCGGTTCACGCTCACTCTTTGCTGGACACTGTAAAACGCCACCAGCCAGGGGCGAGTGCCGCGAAGGAGCAGAGCTGTGGAAACCTGGGAGTGAGTGTTCCAGGGAGCAGTAGGCTGCGCGAGCCAGGACCCTGCCCTTTTTTCTCTGTGAAACGCAAGTTTTATCAAAATAATCAGAACTATGCGAGCTATGGAATGCAGTTTATTGGTGGGCGGGGCTCTACGGGTTTTGATTGGTAAATTGAAACACATGGGTGACTGAGTGAGAAACGCGGCGTGTAGGAACACACCGCCGGCTGTATCACTCGCCTTTTACTGGTTCGTCCCTAATAGGAACCAGCTGCTAATAAAAGCCGGGAGTTCATGGGAACCCACCCTCTGTTGGAAACCGCCTTGGTGTCAATACTAGAAACACATGAGTACAAAGAAAACAGATGTAATTGGCTTGTTTCAGGTCAGGTTATGTAAAGAGCACGAGGAGAGAGGTGAGGCATCGTTTGACGAGAGTGACTGTGAGAGGCAGCCATTGTTTCCTATCCGTGACGGTGTATGTGGGTGCAAGCACTGCAGAGCTCCCGAGCTGCCAAGGAGCTCGTCCAAGTTAGGCTTTAGATGTGCATTATGGGATTCGTAGTCCCATTCACACCAATATAGATTCCAAAAAGGAAAGCCAAAAGCCGGAGTGGATGAAATAAGCACGCTTGGACCTGGGAAATTTGAGAATTCTGCTGGAGGCCACAGAACAAGGTCCGGCGAAGGCTCCTTCAGACGGGAAAACTCTCGCGTTTTCCAGGTCCCCTTGTAAGCAGCTCCTCCAGTCCAGGTTTTCCCTTTTTAATCTAGGACTTGTACTTCTCACTTTAAAGTGGGATCAACATTACTTCGAGTTCCACAATGCGATGGAAAGGGAAAACAAGCGCTGAAACACAAGCGTGAAAGTTAAAGCGACGCGCACTCTTGTGGAGGTGGGGTGGAGGGGACGTGCATGGGGACCAGACACACACAGCATTTCCCTTGCGGGAGCGAGCAGGGGCACCATCTGTTTTCAAGATAATTACAAACAGATGGCGCACATGCTCGCTCCCGCAAGGGAAACGCCAAACGAGCACGCGTTGCAATAGAAAGCAATGCAAAACGTGCACGTTTTTGGCCAAAATGCTGATCGATTCCAAAAGGTCCCCTCCTATGCAGCGCATGCGCGCTGCGTAGGCGAGACCTAAAAATGTTATGGGAAGGAGGCTTGCAGCCCCCCTCTCTGAGCATTAAGGACCCTAGGGACCCAATCCCCCTTCGCCTCTAGTGGGTGCCCCAGTTCCCAGCTGAGGCACCTACAAAGCAATACTTTGGAGGCTGGGGGGAGCCCCAGGGCCCCCGCAGCTATAGCCGGCTCTACATACTAGGTGCTGGCAGGAGCTGGCACCTTTTCTTTGCTCTGGCCTAGGCGGTAACACAATTTTCAACTTCTTTTGCACCAGACAGAAGCAAAGTGGAATTCCCTGCCTGGGAGAGTGCGGGCAGGGTACACCCCGAATGCGGAGGCTTCGGGTGTGGAGAACTCGTACACATAACTATAGGGAGCGTGGAGTCGTAAAACTCTGCATGAAGATTTTTAACCAAAAAATAGTAAACTTACACAAAACCGTAAGTTTAACTTTGTGAATCAGGCCCTGAGTGTGAAGTTGCTTGTGCAGAGATCCTAATGGAATCTCAGTGTTTAAAGTAATCAACTAAGTCTGGGGACGAAATTTAAATTATGCTGGCAAAAGAAATTTTGCATTAAGTGATTCAACCTAATTTTTGTGTTCAAATATTTTTATTGTTATAAAAAAGGAATACAAATAGTTAAGATAAAATATATATAATGCAATACAATTGATCTTGTGAACCAGAACAAAGTGAGCAATTCATAAATAGAAATATATTTCATGTAATAAATAAATCTTAAGTAATATATAGATATCTATTTGAGCAGAAAAACAAATTCATGAATCTGATTGTATTGCATAAATAAAACAACTATGCAAAGTAATGAAAAGAGAGAAGAAAGTAAAGATCGAAAAGGATAGTAAAGAAAGGAAAGAAGGAGGATATTGAGAGAAAAAGAGGATAGATACAAGAGAGAGCAAGTGCAAGAGAGAGAGAGAGATGGGGACGTCTGCTTCGTAGAAAAACATAAACTAGGAGGAAGACACAAACGGAAATTGCTCAACCAGCCCTTGCGAAGCCAAGTCCATATATCTATCCAAAGAACTCCAGACCCCACTAGAAATAACAGGTGTATACCGTTTCTCCTCAACCGAGGTATGAGCCCCTCGAAGGAAAGATACCCAAGCCCACCAAGTATGGCATGATACTGATTTAAACGATTTCCACTCTGTTAGTATAATCTTAACAGCAATTGATATAAGCAAATCTAGCAATTGCATATCCGTATCATCAAGCGGTAACATAGACGGCGCAGCCCATGGACCTAAAAGAATTAAAGGTATTGAAAGCTCAAAATTAACACCCAAAATTAACAAGAGGTGTTTGTGGACCAAATCCCAGAAAGGTTGCAATAATGAGCATTCAAAAAACATATGTTGATGGGTGCCAGAGCCTAATTTGCAACTCCAACACAGATCGTCATCTTTAAGGTTTAATTTGTGTAGACGAACCGGGGTCCAGTGTAGGAGATTAAGCGTAAAGAATTTGGATTGAATAAGCGAAGGCGCAATCTTATTCTTTAGTGAACGCTTGCCAATGATCTGCCAGGTCTCTTGTGAGATATGTTGAAACGTATCAGGTTCAAAATGGTGTAGCCATTTCTCCTGTGTAACTGAAGGTTGTGAGGCCGACGAGTCAGATAGAAACTTATAGATCTTGGAAGCAATATGGCCTGATCTATGCCACATAGCAAGAAGCAAAATGGTAGTAGACTCAGGAGAGAGGAGTACTCTAGATAAGGCTACCTTTACTTTCAGAAAGGAATAAAAATCCAAATTACTGAGATTATAATCTCTGGCCAAGGAGGAAAAAGGAATCGGGTCATGATTAGAATCATAAAGGTCTTTGACCAGCTCAATACCCTTGGTCACCCAGTAGGACACCGTAATAGAGTCAAAATTAGTCACAATCTTAGGGTTATACCAAATCGATGACCACCTGGATTTATGAATTGGTTTAGAGACCTTTTTGTCTATGTGTTTTAATGCCATAATTGTATCTGAGATAATACGGCCTGAATACGGTAAGATCAACTTAGATGCGGTCATGAAAGTAGAAGTGGAAAGAGGAGAGCACAACTCCCGTTCAATATAAATCCATGGAGGAGTATGGCTGGAGTCTGGGGCAAACCAGAGAGCCCCTTGAGACGCTAAGAAGGCAGTTTGGTACAAGTTCCAATCTGGAAGATTGCATCCACCCAGAGTATAAGGTTTCCTCAAGTGCTTATACGCTATTCTAGCACGTTTATCACTCCATAAAAATTTCGAAGTAATAACATCAATCTCGTGGAAAAAGGAGGAAGAGAGCCTTACAGGCAGCATAGAAGACACAAAATTAACAATGGGAGTTATCATCATCTTCAGGGACTGAAGGCGACCCCACCAGGAAATGTATTTAGGTGACCACGCGTTCAGTAAATCCTTAACCTTAGATATGGTGAGAGATTCATTATGAGCAATAGTATCTGATATATTGGTACAGAACCAAATCCCCAGGTATTTAATATGAGTCGGTTGCCATTTGAAACCCGCTGTCCCCATATGAGAAGAGAAACACGATGCATTCAGGGGGAACATTTCCGTCTTGTCTTTGTTCAGAGTATACCCTGAAACACGAGAGAATTGTTTGATTGTGTTGGAGATGGCAGGGATAGCACTCACGATATCTTCAGAAAAAATGAGCACATCATCCGCATACGCGGCCGTTTTAATTGTCTGAGAACCAAATTGAAAGCCTTTAATATCCTGATTTAGATTAAATAATCGCAGGAGAGGATCAATAGACAAAAGAAAAAGAAGAGGGGACAACGGACAACCCTGTCTCGTGCCCTGGGAGAGATTAAAAAAGCAGAGGTAGCCCCATTAATTCTGATATTAGCTTTGGGTTGAGCATATAAGGACATTACCAAGTTGATAAATGGATCTCCTAGATTATGAGATTGAAGAACTGCCTGTAGGAAAGGCCAGGAGACCTTATCAAAGGCCTTCTCGGCGTCGAGGGCAATCGCTGCCGACGGAAGGTCAGAAAGTTTCGCTTTTTCCAGAATATGACAGAAAGTTCGAATATTATCTCTAGCCAACCTACCTTTAACAAAACCAGTTTGGGAAGAGTGTATAAGATGAGGGATATGGCTCTCTAAACGTTTAGCCAGTATTTTAGCAAAAATCTTAGCTTCCATGTTAAGAAGGAGATAGGTCGGTAATTTTTAGGGTCTGAATGATCCTTCCCATCTTTAGGAATTACCACTATAGTGGCTTCCGCAGCTGAGCCAGAGACCTTTCCCGATAAAGCAAAAGTGTCAAACACATCTTTGAGATAATTTAAAAATGAGGGTAAAAATGTCTTATAAAGGCAATAGGAAACCCGTCAGGTCCCGGAGCCTTCCCTGATCTAGTATTCTTAATAGCCTGAATTATTTCTTCAGATTCAATTGGTTTCCCCAAATCAACCATATCTGAATCAGAGACAGTATTTGTGGGAATAGTAGCCAAAAATTGTTGACATGAACTAAGATTACATTGATCTTTGGGCGTATATAAGCTTTTATAAAAATCCCGGAAAACCTCAAGAATGTCCTGAGTATGAAACTTCCTGGCACCCTCCTTATTAGTGATACAAGAAATCTGAGTCATCTTAACATTTGAATCCTGATATTTTAATGTAGCAGCTAACAGTTTACCTGCGCGGATCCGTAATAATAGCCGTTTAGATTTTTGTGCCTGTACTCCCAAGTGAGCTCTTTTGGTAACTATGGAGTTATAGGAATATTTTAGGTTCTTAATCTCTTGTAGAAGGGATTTGTCTTTGGAGCTTCTATATAAGATTTCTTTGCTTTTAATTTCATCCCCCAAGGCAATGAGTGTTCTTCTAATATCAGCGTTCCTTTTAGCCATTGTTTTTATAATCTGACCTCTAATAGTGCATTTAAAGGCATCCCACAAAACTATTGGGGAGCTTACCAATGACACATTTTCTCTGAAGAAATTATGAATCTCCACGTTTAAATGTTTAACCTCCTCACCATCATCCAAAATTTCTGTATTTAGACGCCAAGTTCGCGACCTATGAGTATCTGTACAATTAAGCAGAGTAAACGAAACCGCCGCATGATCAGAGACAAGTATTGGATGGATTATCACATTAGTAGTATGTTTTAGAAGTGCTGCGTCAACCAAGAGATAATCAATACGGGAAAAACTAGAGTGTGGAGAGGAGAAAAAAGTAAAATCACTACCAGTAGGGTTATGCATTCTCCATACATCCACAAGATGGTGAGAAGAGCACATATCCAGCATTTGTTTGTGCGCCCTAGGAGGACGAAACTTAAAAGCCGATTGTCTGTCTAAAATAGGATCCATAGGAAGGTTAAAATCACCACCAACAATCACTTTAGCATTTTGAGGGATATCCGACAACTTCCTACTAATAGCCCGCCAAAAGATTGATCATCAATATTAGGGGCATATATATTCATAACGTAAAAATCCGTTGAGCCATTAGACAAACGCGAAAGCAGCCATCTACCCTCTGAATCGTATTCGGCAGATACAATAGTTAGACCAGAGTTTTGGGAAATCAGCGTAATAACCCCATTTCTTTTACCAGAAGCTTCAGAACAAGCTACATCAAGGACCCACTCTTTCCGTAAAAATAAAGCTTCCTTATAAGCAACCTTAGTTTCTTGAAGTAAAACAATGTCGCCAGATAGGCTTTTACAGTAGTCTAAGATCTTGGCCCTCTTAACAGGGTGATTTAAACCACGCACATTAAGTGAGAGTACATTCAGACCGGGCATAGTGAACAGAAAGCAACATAGATAAGCACATATGGTGTATGAAAAAGAAGAGGCACATTAATTTTAACTTGAATATAGTAGGGAATAGCAGATAAAGCAAACAGAGAGCACAAACCGGAGCATAAGTCCCCAAGAAAGAAGAAAAAAAGAAAGAGCAAACAAAAGCTAGGAAAAAAAAAGAGGATAGCAAAAGAAAATACAAGAGAGAACTTAACATCAAAAAGAAAAGGCCCCATCAGGGGTAGTCTGTAGTAGACAAAATGCATGGGAGGAAAACGTGGAGGAGCAACCACAGAGGCCAGCACCTATAACTCAGTATGCTCAACATCATAGATAAAGCTTAAGCAGCAGAGCAACAATAATCTGTTAATGTTCAGTAAACTAAAATTTACCAACGTATCAAAAAGGCCTAAAGATTGAATCTAAAGGAAAGCCTGTATATATTCATTCTGTTAATTAATCAAAGACATAAAAATAAATACTATATATTGAATTAAAAGAGAAAAATAAATAACAGTATCTAATAAATCTCAGATCACATATGGTAAGGCAAATAACATTCAAATAGAATATTAAAAGTCTAATCCTAGCATTAAAATATTAAATAAATCTGGGAAAACAGACTCAGATAAAAGTCATTATGGAATTAAAAAGAATATGCAAGGAAGTAAACAGCTTATATACCGGGAAGGAATTAATTAGAAACATCTTATAAATATTAAGAGCAGCCTAAAGATAAGTATAAAACATTACTCCAAAACTATTAGTAGAAAAGATAATAGACATATAAAGCAATAAACAATACCTAACCAAATGATATACATAACATACTAACTATCTCGACTAATTTATTGATCATGTCTAATAATGTTTACGATAATCTATAAGTTAACATATAATAACTGCACAGACTAAGATATATAAAAGAAAAGCCAAAGGAGAGTAAGAGGGTGAATAGAACATCTAAGGACAAACCCCACCCAATTTTACTTCCTGGGACAAAAAGCAACGATATAGCCGACATCCAGCACAGAAATACTAGATAGAAAATCTATATTACCGAATGAAGAAATCAAAGAAGGATGTCTGAGTTTACACAAAAACATACCAGATAATGAGAGAGGTAAAGTGAGTCAAAGAAGATGACGAGAAATAGATATAGAGGGAGAATATATAAACACCGAGAAAAAAAACAAGAAGACATATATAACAAAGATATATATAAAGCCAGTAAATACTAGGAGATCATTGTCTTGGGGATGAAAAAAGGCATCTGTGAAAGGAAAATGTTAGTAGCCTCATGAGGAGAGCGCCGCACACTCAAACACCGTAGATCATTCCAGCATGTTTCACCACAAATTTCAAGATAACATTAAAGCAATAAGAACCTAGCAACCCACAAATGCTCATTAATACAGCCACCTGAAGAAGAAGAGATTAGGGGTTTGATGGGCCTGCAATAGCCTCCGCGTCCATCCGAGATTCAAACTGATTGTCCAAAAAGGTGGACAAATCCGCTGGTTCGTGAAAAATCTGGTTGCGACCCCTGAAAGTTATTCTGAAGCGTGAGGGACCAGCAAATGAGAACGGAATATTCATCTCTTGAAGTCGACGTCGAATATTTAGGAAACCTTTTCGCCGGATGACTGTGTCTCTGGCAAAGTCTTGAGAGATAGCGATTCTATGTCCTTCCCATTGCAGCGATCTAATTCTCCTCATGTGAGCTAAAATTTGTTCAGAGTGTTGGTGTCTTAAAGGTTTAAATATCACTGGTCTTGGATTAGTGAGAGACTTGGGTTTAAACGTAGGTACTCTATGGGCACGCTCTATTTCAAAGTCCTTTTGAAAAGAGAGATTTAGCGTCGTGGGAATCCATTTGAGTAAAAAGTTCACAGTCCTCTGGCAGACCAAAAATACGAAGATTACTTCTGCGGTTACTATCTTCCTGTTCCGTGAGATCTCTTCTCAGTGAATTTAAGGTACGTTCCATGCTCTGCATATGTTTGCTCTGCTTATGTGTGGAATCATCAACTGCCCCAATCCGGGTCTCAGCATTGGAAACACGTAATGATAAGTGTTTAAGCTCATTCCTGACAGCCGCCACTTCCACCTGAAGTAGATCAGTGTTCGTTTTTGTGCCCTGCGCAATCTCATGGACGGAATTGAGGCGAGAGAGAATGATGTCCAATGTAGCCCCAGATTCTGGTTTATCTTTAGGTGATATATCCGGTATGGGAGAGGCTTGCTTAGACCTCTTTAGAGCTGCTTTAGAGTCCTTATCTTTCAAGGGGACCCCCATACTCTCAGCCATTGAAGCAGGACAAATAGGTCAGCAGATGAAGGATAATACAGAGATCGTAATATCAAATGAGAATCACAAAACTTCTCTTCAGGGATGGCAAAAAAAAGAGAGACAAAAACAGCAAACCAAAGGAAGCCAGATAGCGTCGTTTATTACTCACTTGAGACTCAAATTCTCCTCTTGACAAAGCCTGTAGAATATAGTCACCAAAAGCAAGAGCCTCAGATATTGATCCCTTGACAGACTGTGCCAGAAAGACCTCCAAGACACATCACATGACGCCAACAGCAGGCTCCAATAATTGCCCACGAGAGACCTTTGCCATCAGAGGAAATGATAGATTCAGCGAGCGTACTGGAGGACACAAACTAGTATTAGTAGTAGCGCAAACCGCCACGTATGTATAAATATACACGCGTGGATGGGCGGACAAACTTAAGCAGGCAGCTTGCATCGGAGTTTAGCTGCGTAGTGTATTTAAGGCCAGCATTAAATATCAGTCTCAGGGAAGTCCGAGGAAAATCATGTTTAGACACCATACCTCATGAGTATAAGGAAAAACAGTGTCACCACAGCGCCAGCGCCCCAACTACGATAGACCTCCATCAAGATTCCTCAGGAGCCGCCATTTTGTATCGAGTCTGTGAGGAGATGACCTCGAACGCTCTCACATGGCGAAAATCAACCCAAAGACGCTACAACTCTCGCAACCTGGTCCCGCACCGTTCCGCTGCCGATTTTTTCGGTTTGAAGAGCAGAAAACCGGGATTAAGTCATCCGGAACTGCAAGACCGCCTCCGCGATCCGCCGGAGCTCAGCACAGCGCAGCCATCTTAGTTGCGCGCAAGCCACGCCCCTCGATTCAACCTAATTTTGTCTGCGAATGACTTGTTCACACAGAAAATGGCTCACAGAGAGATATTTCTTTCTCAAACTAGTCCCCTGGTGGTATTTTACTGATTCTTTAATGAAAATCATGCCATCATGTGTAAACCTTAAGCAGAGACAAGGGAAAGCCACATTTCGAGTTTAAAGCACATTTTTACGGAACTTTGTGCAGTTTCCAGGACATTTCACAAAATTTCATGAAAAAATACACAAATCCTAGCCTGTATAATCAACTTAAAACACAGTGAATGAAAAACACTTGGCATTTCCTGTTCCTTATAAAGTTATGCATATGTTGTTCTGGGACTGGGTATTCCTTAACGAGACCTGCACCGGTTTGCATAGGACAACATTACTTGGAGTGACTGCACAGACCACTTAGATTGACTTTCGGTTCGCCTTGCAGACTTTTACTTGCCTGTTGGTTGTTTCGATGACTCACAGGGAGCAGTCCAGAAGCACCATGTTTAAGGTATGCTAGTGGAGAGAACGACTGTGGAGGGAAATATGTATACATTTCACATAAGGAAGGCATATTCCAGTGGAAGAAGTCAACAGCCAACTCAGAGCCAGTATTTGGTCATCCTGCTGACTTAACTTCCGGTTGGACAGAGGAAGGAAGGCAGACAGGCTTCACAAGTATTCTCGAAAGTGCCGCGGGCTCAAGCCAGGGTCTCTTGCTAACAGATGCTTACCGACTAAGGGCCTGATTTAAAGTTTGACGGACTGTTTACCCAGACACAAACTGAGGGATATCCTGTCTGACTTCTTACAAGTGCATTATATCCTGTGGCACTTGTAATAAGGCAGACAGGATATACGTCACGTTTGTGATGGAGTAACCTGCTAATCAACTCTAAATCAGCCTGTAAACGACTGGTCACCAGCACAGTGTCTTGATACCTTTAGCAAATTTAAGTGCAAATTAGGCTGCAAAATACACCTTTTGACCCATTTTTTTCAATAATTTCATTCGGGGATAAGTTTCCTTCAAATCCACCTTGAGGAAGGGGTGGCTTGCTAGCTTTGTTTACTCGCTGCAATCCGGCATTGAATATTGTCCATTCGGGCAGAAGGTTGCACCACTGGTGGAAGGAGAAGAGGCACTGTACCAGTGGTGGAAGTGAGTGGTGACTTGGGATGGAGCGCATCCCTCTTAATTTTATTAAAATGAAGCACGGCTGGTTCTGTCTAGTCTTGTATGTTCTGGCCTTCCTGTCAAGCTGATCAAACTCCTAGGGGCACATGTATGTACCTTTCGTAAGGTCGTAAACGGCCCAAGTCACAGAATTGGGCCATTTGTGACTGGAAAAAAGGCTTTTCCTATGTACCAAACCCTATTTGTGATTCGGTAACCTATTACTGAATCGCAAATAGAGTTTGCGATTCAGTGTTAGGGAGGGGCGTGTTTAGGGCGTCCCTTCCTAATACTGAATCGCAGCGCTATGTAAGAATGTTTTGCGAATGAAATACGGTCGCAAAACATTCTCATTTTGCCACCAACTTCAAATTGGTGGTAACCCTTCTGAAATGGGAAGGGGTCCCCAAGGGACCCCTTCCCCTTTGTGAATGGAATAAAAGCATTTTTAAGAGCAAGCAGTGGTCCCACTGACCACTGCCTGCTCTTATAAAATGCAAAGAAAACTTTTCATTTTTCTTTTTTAAACGAAACCCATTTTCCTTTAAGGAAAATGTGCTGCATTTAAAAAAAATGATTGCTTTATTTAAAAGCAATTACGGACATGGTGGTTTGCAGTTCCCAGCATGCCACCATCCCCGTGAGGTAGGTCGATTTGCGACCCCCTAGGAATCGCTAAATGAAACTCTTAGAGTTTCATACATTTGGAACCGCGATTACCTAATTACAATTCACAGAAAGTCGCAATTAGGTAATTGCTATTCCTAATATTGATACATGTGGCCCCTAATGAGGTGCTCCTTTACAATGTATTTGTTAATTTGAACAACAAGAAGGATAAATCAAGTATACAGGGCAATCAGCACGATTCTGGACTGTATAAATCGGTGCGACTTGTGGCGGATGCTGGTAATGCACTGATTTCCTTTCAATAAGCATCTATTTCTGACAGACACAGAACTAATGTTTGAAATCAGCTCCAGGGGTAAGACATCTGGGGCACTACGAGCTGGCAATTGTATAGGTTTTATCCAAACGTACAGGAGTCAGGTAGGCGTGATGTAGAATGTTATGCTGGATATATTGGGATCTCGCATTTCAAGAGATTTTGTGTGGCTGAGATATCAATTTCTCTCAATCTTTATGTGTAAAAGCCCTACCAACATCAGTTACCCATTTTTCTCTGAAATGTTCCAAGGAGTTGAAAGTCTGGGATTGAATAGATTGCGTAAGCCATAAAATAAGCTTCCTGCCTTCTATGGTGTATAATGTTTTGGTTAGAGGGTGAGTGGATGGTTCAGTGATAGTGATGCCCCTAGATTGAGTTGAGTGCAGCAGTAAGGCATCAATGAGTTAAGAACTGCCCTGTAGGCAGGCCAAATTGTTCAACCAGTGTGTCAACGGGATCAGGGCCCCATCCTAGAAGAAGTCATCCATGCAATTAATGCATGAGTTCTATAATCCCACTACGAGTGGCCAGGTCACAAGAGCCTTAATCTAGAGTGGAATCTACCTGGATCAAAAGACGATTTTTGGAGATATCACCTCACCCACAAGGATCATGGCATGCTTCATCATAGGTGAGATTACCCACCATGATAGGTGAATACCACCGTGGCAGACTCGACCATTGCTGGGTTATCCCTGGTGCGTAATGGTGTGGTATGGGGTAAATGCTCAAAGCTCTGCAATAGCTGTTATAGGTGATACGCAATAATCTATTTGAAAGCTAGGTTGAAATGGATTTGGGTATTAATAGTTCCAGCAGCCAATACTATTTCTTCTTTTAAAAAATGGCTGCACAGATTTTTTTTCCAATTGCCAGAATGACTCACCCACATTAGCAGGCCTAAAAGTGCCAGCTTTGCTTTTTGCGGACGGTACTCTATTGATTTCTAAAACTCGAAAAAGGACTCCAGATCTTGATTGAGAAATTAGCTTCATTTTGTAGTAAAAATGGGCTACAGATAAATGCTCCCAAAACCAAATTCATGGTATTTAATCCTAAGAGGTCATCAAGGTTTAGGATAACTTTGGGTGGTAACTTATTGACTATTTAGGCATTTAGGCTGTCTGACTCGGGCAGGTGGGGTGAGCCAGTGTACAGAGCAAGCTGTTGCTAAAGCACAGGGCTGCTGCCATAGTTATATTCTTTAGGGGATTCTAGAAATATCCAGGGGCTTATTTACAACATTTTGGCACAGAGCAGCACCGCAAGCCTTCCTGCTAAGCTACCCTATTCAAAAGAAAAGGGCAGGAATGCACTGTGATCCAGTGGTTCACCAACAACAGATATTCTACTACCATATACTCACCTGGGCCCATAAACTCACGGTGGTTAAAACCGCTGGTCGGTTAAGGGGTTTTCCGTTTAAATTTAGGATTAGTTCATTCAATACCTTTTGTTCATCTCTAACTAACCCTTCATAGATCAACAAGTTCTTTCCTCTGGTCGATGGACCATTAGTTGAACTAGTTGATGGTGATAATTAACATAACTTTAACTCTCATTTATTTGAATTAAATAACCACAGGCTCAGGAATGTTTAAATCTTTATCTAAATTAAATGTATGTGAACAACTCAGTACAGTGCAGTCACCTTCATTCATTTGGAGAGAAAATTCAATTCATAATCACCATACATATGCCTCGGACTCATGCAATAATCAATACTCAGAGAGAGAGAGAGAGAAAAAAAAAAAAAAGACAGAGAGAAAAGATCATTTAGCAAATACCAAAATTTTTAGTTACCAAGGATGGTGTGGAAGACCGACCCCCTGGCCAAAGGGCTGGTAAGGGTCCCCTGGGATAGGTCAGGAGACAAAGACTTCAGGACAGGAATCAGGACAGGATAGTTGATCTCTCTAGAACACCGACGGATGCGCCACACCCCTCTCTGATACTCTCCTCCTCCTCGAGATTCTTCCGCAATCTTCAGATCTAACCCAATTAAATTAGGATAGAAAGTTCCTCTTCAAGTTCTGCAGTCAGCTCTTCATCAGCAACTCCAGCATCTCAAAGCATCTCCCCCAGCACAGCTTCCAGCTTCAGCATCTCTCCCTGCAATTCTAACTAACTAACTAAAGCTATCTTAATTATACTTTTCGTTTTTCCATGTTCCACCCACTAAAGTTTCAATATCGTTAAATACGAAATCTGATTGGTCAGGCAAGGGGGGTTCTTCATCACACCATGCTTACATGTCACTAAAATCAGTTCAACTATTGTTCACAAACCCATCACCTTATTCTTTATTCATAAATTTTATTCCCATATACTAAGAGTATCAACATGGAAACATTTTAAAACTGTCATGAATGTGTCTCTTCATTGTTCAACTCTTCACCATCCTGTTCCCAGGATGTAGCATTTATCCTTTGGCTCCCATTCAACTGCACAGTCATTGTTCATGGTTCACTTCAGTAGGCATGCGCAGACTTCGCGTCACTCCATTCAATTCGGCTATGCACGAGAGGCCCAAATACGCACTAATGATAAAAGTCAGAAGACAAATGATACTTTCTAAAATAAAGTGTTTGCACTGTATACCACCCACCTCTACTCTATCTCAGTTTATTTATTAATATCTTCTCCCCTGCTTTAACATTAGTTAAATTGCTCGATTCAGTCCAAATAAGCAGATGCCATGCACGCGAGTCTTCAAGACTCCATTTTAGTATCTTCTGCTCATGCGCCAGAATTTCCCTCCATGCATTAGTTCGTCATCCTACGTAGATGTAGTTGACGCATGCGCATAACAGTTTCCCCATTTAAAGCGGTTTTAGTCCTTCTTCATTGTTATCCGCGTTAGTACACACATACGCAAGCTTCACTAACCCGTGTGTTCATGTAGTGCGTATTAGTTTTCACAAAACGTATTAATAACTTTGTTAGTGAGTTAAATGAGTGGATTGCTTCCAAGCAAGTCTCTTTTCTACGAGACCTTGCTCCATCAATCCCCTCTCTGATGGCATTTTTGAGCCATCACAAAATTACCCATCCCTTCCCAGATGCCAACTTTACCAATTCTCAGTTTTCTCCTTCTTCTCTCCTCATTTCATCAGTTACTTCTTTTCCTTCTAAATCTTTCATCTTTTTGTATAGCTTTCCTTTCATTTCCTCTAACTGAATTTCTTCATATTCCCTCTTTCGTTTCTTTCCTTTCCCTTCCCTCTCTGCATGCATCCTTCTTTTTCCCTTGCTTCTGCAACACTTGCATGTGATCATTATTATCAATACTATTATTATTATCACAACTACTGGCAATATTATTTGTCCTAAGAAACTCTTTCCAAAATTAGTAAACCATTTCCCTATTGATGTGATGCTTTTTGTTAGTCTTTCCCATACACCGTCAACCTCCAGTTGGGCCAAATCTTTATGAATTTTAGTAATATTTTCAATATACCCTTTAATTTCCTGACTTTTGTCAGGAATATAAGTGCAGCAATGTTGAATTTTCAACATACCACAGACTCCGCCCTCTTTTGCCAATAAGATGTCAAGCGCAAGACGATTTTGTAAAACCATAGACCTTATTGCAACCATTTCTGTATTAATCATTGAGAATCCTCCAGCAGTATCAGTTGAAAGACGATCAACTACTGTTGACAATTTGCAAATTTTCTGTGAATTTAGAATGACTCCAACTGAGGGTATCAATGCACCAAAACAATCTCCCACTATTTCTGAAAAACTAGCTCTTCTTCTTCGTGTTAGTCCATTAGATATTTAATTGATTCCATTGATTCTGTTCACATGGTAAATTTTTGGAAATACTATTCCAAAATAACAGCTCCCATACCACTGTGCAGGTAACCTATAATAGGCATTATTCCCGCATACATAGTATACTCCTGGAAATACCGGATCGTTTCCCCCCTTCAGTCCCCATCCCCCTAGAATTAGGAAGTTGTGTTCACATTCACTGGAACCAATGAAAATGTTATTATAATCAGTCTTTAACCTATGGAGGCAGAATTTTCCCTTCTTCACAAAATCTAGGGACATTGCAGCATAAGCCTCGCCCTTTGCATAATTTCCCTCTTTCTCAGCCCATGGAGGTACATGGGATTTCTGTTCAGCAGCTTTCTTTGTTAAATCCTGTCTCCTTTCTTCTACTAAATTTTAAAATTATTTTTCTTCTTCACGCAATATACATGTTAAGTTATCTCTATGTGCCTGTGCTATATCTATTGGGCTCATTGTTAAGAAAAATTCGCCCATGAACTGTGCATCTTTACTACTAAGTACTGGATTCATATTCTTTCGAATAGGTAGTTCTGAAAACACTACATCTAAGTTTGAATAAAAATTCTGAAGTTTCCAGGTTACATAAAATAAACTTGATAGAACACTACATGATACACCATATGTTAAAGGTATATTGTGATAAGTTACCCCTTCTGACACTGATGAGGGTAATTTCATACAGACATAACAATCACTAATCTCCATTGTATTAACGTACTGAAATAACAATTTAGTAAACACATTTAAAGACGACTCATTATCTGATTCATTACGATTATAGATTGTCTCATCTATTTTCCCTAATTCTGTCTCAGTTCCTTTCACTGCATCTACTTTTTCATTAGTAACTGTATTATTCTTGTTACTGGTTACCATTAATAAAGGTACCACCACTGTTAGAAATAACCATACTAATGTTAATAATAAAATACTACATAAACAAACTCTAAGACATCTTTGTTTCAGATTTCGTTTCGGTTGTTCGGTCACTTTAACTTCTGCCATTTTAATCTGAGAACATTTATTTTCTCTTTTTTTCTTTCCTTATCTAAATTTTCTTAAAATTCAGTCCTTTATTTTAAGGAGGTCTTAATTTGTTTTCATCAATCTGTGCAACATGAACTCTCTCTGATTCTTCACGTAAATCTAAGTTCTCAAATTCCTCTAGTATAACATAGGTCCACTCAGGGGCCTTGTATTTTCTGTTTAGAATTCTCAATCTTGGGCTTCTTAGCGTGAGTTTTACTAAGGTTTGTTTAGATTGCGTCTGACTCGTAACTTAATTTACTTGCTCTGGTTTCTTTTCTGACTTTCTTAGGTAATATCTTAGTCTCTTCACTCTATCTGGCCAATTATCTCCTTTTCTAACTCTTTTGACCTGAACTGCACTTTTACCTTCTCCGTCTTCTTCTAAGGTTCTTTTATTTTCACTTGGTCTGGGCACAATCTGCTCTTGTTCTTTTTCACTCTCTAATTGTCTTTGCTCTGTATGTTCTGTATTGTTTTCTTCTTCTACCTGTACCTGTTCAGGTCTTATTATTGTTATATCTTCTTCCGCCTGAACCTGTTCTTCTTCTTTCTGGTCCTGTTCAGGTCTTATTACAATTTGTTCTTCTTCTGCCTGAACCTGTTCTTCTACTTCTATCTGATCCTGTTCAGGTCTTATTATGATTTGTTCTTCTTCTGCCTGAACTGGTTCTTCTTCTCCTATCTGCCCCTGCTCAGGTTTCTGAGTAGCTTGGTTCACTTCTACCTGAGTGTGTTCTTCTTTCCCTGTCTTTTCCTTTCTACCTTCCTGTTCCCCTAATTTGATTCTTCTTCTTGTTTTGCTAACAACTTCAGGTATGTCAATCACTGGTATCCACTCTTCCTGACTGGTACTTGGCTGTTCGTCATATAGTTGTCTTTTAGAATCTATCACTCTAGATTCTTCAATTTCACAACTTTCAATTTCTGACGTCTCAGCTTGTTCAGTCAGTGGCTGCTCTGGTTGTTCAGATGGGTTTGGAACTCTTCTGGTATGACTAGCGTGAATCCAATTGGGTAAACCTGCACACTTCACTGCTGTGGTTGTGCCAGTATGACTTGACGTGGTTTATCCCACCTGGGTGCTAGACAAGATTTCCTTGCGTGTTTCTTCACTAACACCCAGTCTCCAGGATTCAAATCATGCACCTGGTTTGGCTGCCTTGCAACTGCGTCTTCTCCAACCTGATGAGAGACAGAACGCACCAGATCAGCCAATCCTTTGCAATAGTTCAATACCAGATCATCAGTTATATTCATCAATTTATTTCCAGGAATATATGCTTGTCTCATTGCCCTTCCCATGAGTATCTCATGAGGACTCAATCCTGTTTTTCTGTCAGGAATACTTCTGAGACCCATCAGTACAAGAGGCAATGCATCTGGCCATTTTAGCATTGTGGATGCACACACCTTCCCTAACCTTGACTTGATTGTGCCATTAAGCTGTTCAACTACTCCAGAAGCCTCTGGACGATAAGCACAGTGACGTTTTCGTTCAATGTTAAATGCAGCACAGATTAATCGAATTATCTCATTGTTAAAATGAGGTCCTCTATCTGATTCCAAAGTGACTGGAAAACCGAATCGAGGTATCAGCTCTCTCAACAGTAATTTAGCAACTGTGAGACTGTCATTTCTTCTAGTGGGGTATGCCTCCACCCATCTCGAGAATAAGCACACTATAACAAGAACATACTTCAATCCATTGCACGGAGGCAACTCAATGAAGTCTAATTGCAGCCTGGTGAATGGTCCTTCTGCCTTTCCAATTTTTCCCCAACTAACCACTGTTTTCCTGCCTGGATTTTGCTGCTGACATATTAAGCATCGTTGACAAAGGCTTTCTGCAACTACCCTAAACTTTGGATTGTACCAATTTTGTCTGAATAGTCTAATCATTGCATCCCTACCAATATGGGTTGCCCCATGATATACTCTTGCCATTTGAGAAAGCAAACAATCTGGCATGACTGGTCTGCCATCTGAATATATCCACACTTCATCTTCTGTCCTCTTTGTACAGCCTGACCTTATCCAGAGTTCCTTTTCCTTCTCCTCATCTTCTTCCTGCAACTGTCTGACCTCATCCCATGTTTCTAGAGCTGAGAAAAACATAAGTTGGCAGCTGGTTTCACCTGTTTCCATTTTTCTGTTTATTGCCATTGTATTTCTTGCACAGTATTGAGCAATTTGGTCTGCGTACCTATTGTCCTCCGTCACATAGTCATTTCCTGACCTATGTGCAGCACATTTTACCTCAGCTATTTCTTTTGGCAATTGTAATGCTTCCAACAAATCCTTTACATTTTTGCAGTTCCTGATCGGAGATCCTGAAGAAGTCAGAAATCCCCTCTGCATCCAGAGCTGGCCAAAGTCGTGCACAACCCCAAAACCATATTGACTATCCGTAAATATGGTTACTCTCCAATTCTTCCCAATTTTGCATGCTTTTGTTAAGGCCACCAATTCGGCTACTTGTGCAGACTTGACTACCGGTAAACAGGATGCTTCAATGACTCCTGATATTTTACATACAGCATATGCAGCGCTTAGCCCTCCTTCTTCCGTTCTCAGACATGACCAATCCACAAATAATACATGATCTGAATCCGTCAAGGGTACTTCTTTTATGTCTGGGCGGGGCTTAGTACACAATTCAGTCACATCCAAACAATCATGATCAACTTCATCTTTTACTTCTTCACAACATGGGTCTGGTAACAATGTGGCAGGATTCATTATGGTACATCTTATCACTGTCACATTTTCTGCTCCCAAAATCACTCTTTCATACTTAGTCATCCAACTAGGAGTGAGGTACTGTTTTCGAGTCCTTGTTAAAAGAATCTCGACTGAGTGTGGCACATAAACCTTTACAGAATGTCCCATCACAATTGATTCACTTTGCTCCAGACTCATACAAGTAGCAGCTACTGCTTTTAAGCAGCCAGGTAAAGCTGAAGCCACTGGATCCAAAGTAGCAGAAAAATATGCCACTGGACTTCGGCTTAATCCATGCCTCTGAGTTAGAACTGAGAGTGCACAACCTTCTCTCTCACAGCAAAATAGTGCAAATTCTTTTGAATAATCAGGCATGCCCAAGGCAGGGTCCTCACACAGACAATTTCGCAGTTTTACAAAGGCTTCCAAACATTCATCATTCCAATCAATTGGATCTTTCGCTCTTTTCCGGGTCAATTGTATCAATGGTTTCGCCAGCAGGGAGAAACCATTTATCCACTGCCTACAATACCCAACCACTCCCAGAAACATTCTCATCTCTTTCTGTGTCTGAGGTAGTTGCATTTGTTTGATTATTTTTATTCTTTCTGGGGTCACTTTTCTAACTCCTCTTTCTATTTTATGCCTTAAATATTTAACTTCTTGTTGACAAAACTGCTATTTCTCTGGACACACTTTGTGTCCTCCTTCGGCCAAATGGTTCAGTAATGCAATTGTGTCAGTGACACAATCTTCTCGTGTCTTTGATGCCACCAATAGGTCATCAATGTACTGAACCAGAACTGATTTTCCAGGCATAATTAGTGACTCTAGACACTTTTTCAGAATTTGATTGAAAATTGAGGGACTCTCTGTGTACCCTTGAGGAACTCGGCACCATGCCAAAACACGATCTTCAAACCGGAAGGCAAAAAAGATACTGACTGTCTGGGTGTAAAGGTATGGAAAAGAATGCTTGGCATAAATCAATTACTGTATACCAACTTGCATTCCAGGGTATTTGATAAAGGATCATTGCTGGATTTGGCACCACTGGGCAACAAGGTACTACAATTTTATTAATCTTCCGCAAATCCTGCACTATCCTGTACTTACCACTAAGCTTTTTGAGTCCCATAATTGGCGAATTACAAGAACTACCCATTATTTCTTTCAGAATTCCTTGCTCAATCATTTGGTCAATTACTGGAGCAACTCCTGCTTTTACTTCTGGACTCATTTTATACTGCCGTGTGTTTGGATAGACAGCACCCTCTTTTACCACTACTTTCACGGGGTCTACATTCGCCATTAGCCCTATATCTTTTCCTGAAAAATCCCACACCTCTGGATTTACTGTGGTTCTTAATTCTTCTGGTAATTCTCTTTCAGTTAATAATGAAAACATTTCATCCACTTTTGTACCTTGCTTAGATAACATCATCTTATAAACAACATCCTCATCAGGTGTTTGAAAAGCAACACCATCAGGTGTACAATTGATTGTGCAATTCATTTTACACAATAAGTCTCTCCCTAACAGATTTACTGGGCTTGAATCACAAACCACAAACCGATGCATGTCTTTAAAATTTCCTATATGCACTTCCATTGGTTTTGTAACTGGGGTTCTAATCTGTTTGTTTGACACTCCTACAACTTGGATAGTTTCTCCCGAGAGGGGTAGGTTTGGGATGTCTGCTGTTCTCACAGTAGACCGGGTAGCACCAGTGTCCAATAGAAAAGTGATGTCACTACCTTCCACTTTCCCGTCAATAAATGGACCCGTCTGATCTACCGACAAGGATGCGCCAAGCACGCACTCCTCGTCCTCCCCCCTCAGGCACCGTCATTGCATAGAGTCCGAATCATCTTCATCATTCTGTGAAAAATATTGTGAAACCACAGAGGTATTCTTACCACTTTCTCCGTGAAATCCGGTGTTCGCACTATATTTTTGAATGTTCACATTGTTTGGCATAGGAGCTTGTGGCACCTGATACTGTGGAGTAACTTCCTGCTGCTGCTGATGCTGATTCACAACCACTTCATTCTGCATCTGCGGATTTAAATTTTGATTTGGCCCATTATTATTCTGGACATTTTTACACTCGTTCTTCCAATGTCCATGCTTTCCGCACGCATGACAAGGAAATTTCTTCCTTGCTTCCAATGTACTCATTCGTCCTCTCCCTTTACCACCACTCGACACTTGTTCACCCTGAGTCTGTCCTTTTGTTTGATTATCAGTTTGTGAAGTTAAATTTGTTTCCTGCTGCTCTGCCAATTTTACCTGTGCCCACATCATTTTCTCTTTTAACTTTCTATGTTTTGCCTCAATGTCGTCGCTACAATACTTCGCATATTTCAATATTTCGTCTATTGTCTTGCTCTGCCAGCACAACATGTGCTGTTGAATCATCTGACTAATCTCCGGTTTCAGACCATACACAAACCGATATACAAAGTGTCCCATATCTTTATCGCCAATGTTCTCAAATCCACTATACTGCTTGAACACCTGCAACAACCTTTCATAATACGCGTGTACAGACTCCTTTGGCTCCTGAGTTGTTCCATCTATCTTTACCCAGTCTGTTTCTTTAGGAGGGATTTTCCCTTTCAGGAAAGTAATCACCTGGAGATATTTCTTCATCACCTCCTCTGACGGCGCTCCTGTTTTAGAGTCTCTTGCATATTCCTCATTTGGCCAATCAACTGTGATTTTACACTCTGTCCATAAATCAGCAGGTACCACAATATCAAATAAACCATCCAGATCCTTCAACAAAACCTTTGAAACCTTCACAAATCTTTCTACCTGTTTATACCATTCAACAGGTTTTTCTCTCAACCTAGGGAAATCATTCGTAAATGACAAAATATCCTGTCTGCTCCAAGGAACATGTACATATCCACCACCAGGAACTTCTCCCATTGGACATATTCTCTCAATCTTTTCTAATTCCCTCACCGGAAATGCAGACGACGCTTCCCTTGCTTGTACTTCCTCTTTCTTTCTTGTCCACCTAATACTCCACTTGTCAATGTCTCCCCACTTTCGCAAAATGTTCATCAACTCTTTTATCTGTAGTCTTTTACCAGATGTATTTACATTTTCTAAATCCTTTTCAGTGAACTCCACTCGATATGGTTTCTGCAATAATTTTGATCTTCCTATATCTATTCCAATCTCTGATGCAACCTCTGTTAACTTCTCATGAAATACCTTTGCTCTTCTGGTTATGCTCTTACATAAAAATAACAATTCCTCATCATCGTAGATGTTCAATCTTTCTGTGCTCACATTTCCAGCTATCATTTCTTCCAAATCTACTTTCAATCTGCTAATATCTAGAACCTTTGGTTGCAAGTTTCGTTTTTCTATTCCCTGTGCCCATCTCTCTAAATCCTCGGGAGTAACCGTTGCTGAACCTCCGGTTCCTATAGGGACCATTGACCCTTTTTCTTTCAATTTTTCAGGTGAAACTCTCTTTGGAGTTTCGGCTAAATGTTCCATTATTTGGAGATCCATTAATGAAATGACTGAATCACTCTCACTGGCCTGATCATCAGATATCATTACTTCTTTTCTGGGATTACTTAACGGAATTGTCACAGCTTGAGGTTTCGGATAAACCTTTTTATCTCCATATAATGGGATAACAGGGCCAATAGTTACTGGAACTGTCAAAGCTTTGGCCTTTAGATTTAATTGACTTATTTTCTGAACTAATTCTTCCCTAGTTTTATTGAAAGCTTCCCTCTCATTATCTTGCAACACCCTATTAACTGACACATCATGTAGAATTTGTGGGGTTAAATGTGTTCCTATCACCGGTGCACTTGGAGTAACTCTACTAGGTTCCTCTTGGTACGGTGGAGGGTTTTTAATTAAAATATCTTCCAATAATTCATCATCTGATTCACCATCTCCTGACGTATTAATGTTTTTCGTTTTCTCCTTACACTTACTTCCTGTCTGTTCTTCAGCCATTAATACTGGATATAAACCCTCTGTCACTACAGCTCTTCTCCAACGCTTCATTTGATCTCCACGTGATTCATACGGATACCTAGGCAAAAATCCTCTAAATCTTCGACCACTTCTGAATTTTTCTCGTTCAAATGCCTCAACTTCCCATTCTTCTAAAGCTTCATACTGTGTCAATCTTGGATTTGGTTCTAACATATTCATCTGATTTCTTAAATTCTGAAGTATCTTTACATTAAAAGTACCATGATCTGGAAAAGCCAAAACACCATCACCTTTCGTGTACTCCACCCAATTCTCTAACCACACACAACTATGATATCCTCTTTCCATCATCATAAATGAAGCAGGCGTTTTAGGTGGCGGAATAGGAATTCCCTCTCTAGTCATCACAGGCTTGTCTTTCTTAAAGAAATTTTTAATTTTCTTTATTAACGTCATTTTCTTTCGTTCTCCAAACATTTCAGACGGACGATATAGAAAAGAGTCTTCCGTATACCTTCGAACTCTATTACCTACGTCCCGTCCTATGTCAACACGGCTCACACCAGCAGTCAAATCAGGACTCAACATACAATTCCTTTTTCGGCCAATCCTAGCGCAGCTTCTATCTATCAACCAATCAGACTCCGGCTCGCGCTTGTTGTTTGACCAATGCCAGCGCGACTTTCTGTGACGTCAGTATTGCTCCTCACTACTGACCCTCCCTTTACAATCTGCTTCTTTCTCACGCCCGCTGTTTCAACCAATCCCAGCACGGCTCTTTGTGACGTCAGTATAACTCCTGCGACTGACCCTCCCTTCACAAGGTAATACGATAACTTATTTCCTTAAAATCTTCTCATAAAAATCCGTTAGTAACAACATAAAAACAGCGCTACTCTGTCTGTTCCACTAAACAAGGATAGATTACGACTTATTCCAGACTCCTTTTCGCTACGAGTAAAACCCCTGTTTACCCTTCATTCGAGCTCGGGAGAACCTGTTACTTCTTCAGTGTTACCCCTTTTGGGAAATAAGACCAAAGTTTCACCAGCGAACTCTCTGCTACCATTCGCACTCTACTTCTACACGATATAGTCCCTAATATAACACTGCCAGCCCTCCATAGCTTCTCAGTGTTATTACAACAGACGAGTAACCTTCTGCAGTGTGGCTTCTATCACCACCCGCTATTCAAATTCCATTCCCGGGATGCCCAGGCAACCTCTGTACCTGTGCTTCTAGACAATAAAACAAGACACTAACTCTTTTGTTAAACATAAATCAATAATCAATAAACAATATTTATCACCAAACTAGTCAATAATAACCATAGCTCTGCTACCAGAAAACTGATCCAGGGGTTCACCAACAACAGATATTCTACTACCATATACTCACCTGGGCCCATAAACACACGGTGGTTAAAACCGCTGGTCGGTTAAGGGGTTTTCCGTTTAAATTTAGGATTAGTTCATTCAATACCTTTTGTTCATCTCTAACTAACTCTTCACAGATCAACAAGTTCTTTCCTCTGGTCGATGGACCATTAGTTGAACTAGTTGATGGTGATAATTAACATAACTTTAACTCTCATTTATTTGAATTAAATAACCACAGACTCAGGAATGTTTAAATCTTTATCTAAATTAAATGTAATCAATACTCCGAGAGAGAGAGAGAAAAAAAAAAAGACAGAGAGAAAAGATCATTTAGCAAATACGAAAAATTTTAGTTACCAAGGATGGTGTGGAAGACCGACCCCCTGGCCAAAGGGCTGTTAAGGGTCCCCTGGGATAGGCCAGGAGACAAAGACTTCAGGACAGGAATCAGGACAGGACAGTTGACCTCTCTAGAAAACCGACGGATGCGCCGCACCCCTCTCTGACACTCTCCTCCTCCTCGAGATTCTTCCGAAATCTTCAGATCTAACCCAATTAAATTAGGATAGAAAGTTCCTCTTCAAGTTCTGCAGTCAGCTCTTCATCAGCAACTCCAGCATCTCACAGCATCTCCCCCAGCACAGCTTCCAGCTTCAGCATCTCTCCCTGCAATTCTAACTAACTAACTAAAGCTAATTAATTATACTTTTCGTTTCTCCATGTTCCACCCACTAAAGTTTCAATATCGTTAAATACGAAATCTGATTGGTCAGGCAAGGGGGGTTCTTCATCACACCATGCTTACATGTCACTAAAATCAGTTCAACTATTGTTCACAAACCCATCCCCTTATTCTTTATTCATAAATTTTATTCCCATATACTAAGAGTATCAACATGGAAACATTTTAAAACTGTCATGAATGTGTCTCTTCATTGTTGAACTCTTCACCATCCTGTTCCCAGGATGTAGCATTTATCCTTTGGCTCCCATTCAACTGCACAGTCATTGTTCATGGTTCACTTCAGTAGGCATGCGCAGACTTCGCGTCACTCCATTCAATTCGGCTATGCACGAGAGGCCCAAATACGCACTAATGATAAAAGTCAGAAGACAAATGTTACTTTCTAAAATAAAGTGTTTGCTCTGTATACCACCCACCTCTACTCTATCCCAGTTTATTTATTAAATCTTTTCCCCTGCTTTAGCATTAGTTAAATAGCTCGATTCAGTCCAAATAAGCAGATGCCATGCACGCGAGTCTTCAAGACTCCATTTTAGTATCTTCTGCTCATGCGCCAGAATTTCCCTCCAAGCATTAGTTCGTCATCCTACGTAGATGTAGTTGATGCATGCGCACAACAGTTTCCCCATTTAAAGCGGTTTTAGTGCTTCTTCATTGTTATCTGCGTTAGTACACACATACGCAAGCTTCACTAACCCGTGTATTCATGTAGTGTGTATTAGTTTTCACGAAACTTATTAATAACTTTGTTAGTGAGTTAAACGAGTGGATTGCTTCTGAGCAAGTCTCTTTTCTACGAGACCTTGCTCCATCAAGAAAAGGGCAGGAATGCACTGTATCTCTGAGATAAGGCGCATTCCTGTCCTCTTTCACAGCACTGCCACACAAATGGCTGCCATGTGCCAATGCAGGAATCCTTGAACCATGGTGCAAGGGTGTCTGCGTTGAAACAGGTTGTGTTTGGGAGGGAAGGGACACCTTCCACACACAAAACAACCCTTTCGCCACCCCTGGGGAGGCGGAGGCTTTTGACGCATTCCCAGGTTTACAGCATGCTGTAATTCTGGAAATGTGTCAAATGCCATGGGTGTTACGTGGGAACCCCATCGCAGTGCCTCCCCATCGCAGTGTGAGGCAATGCAGTGACTTGCGCTGCATTGCCTAACACCATATCTACGAGGCCATGAAAAGCCACACAGAGTGGCTTTATGTGTCCTCGTAGATATGGGTAAGCCCAGTGGGCTGCCGAAAAAAAGTGACGTTCTGGTGGTGCACTGGGCTTGTAAATAAGCCCCCCAGTATACCCGGCATTAGAGATTTATAGAACACAGGCTGTTAATGGGGTAATCTATGGAGCAGAATTGTGGAGCCACTGTGGAGTTGAAAACCTTGCACCTGCTGAGAATGCATTTAGAAGGTTGTTGTCAAGGCTTCTGCAGAGTACTCCCCTCCTGCCCCTGCAATTAGACTTAGCCTTGCAATTAATAAGTGAGCTTGCCAGACTGAAACCAATTTTATACCGGGTTAGAATCTGGTCTACTAAAGAACTAGACCATTTTAGATTAGGGCTTTACAATGTTATTGGTAGACCACAGCATCAAACATGTCCTGGCTGAGGTATATCAAAGAGACACTAGCCAATTCGGGGTTGGGAGAATTTTGGTCAAAAGCAGCTTCCATTCTTTCTAATGCACCTTCTATAGTCAAAAAAAGATTTTGCTGCTGCGCTCAGGAAAAATTAATGAATTCATCCTTGGGGAGCTTCAAAATTATTTTTTAACTATAAAGTCTGACCATAAATTTGAGAAATTTTTAGATCATCTTCAAACCCCGTTCTGCAGGAAATTGTATGTACAATTAAGACTACCAACAACCCAGGTTAAAGTGTCTTAAACCATTGTGCTTAATCCTGGGGATTAGGCACTTTTGGGAAGCATTAAGGATTTGTAAAACAGATACTAACCTTAGGGTTATGCATGCTGTGTCCAAATTCCTTCAAGCGGCTTGGGTTAGAAGATCGAAACTGTTCAACTCTGTGACTGATTGTTTGTTTGTTCATCTGGCTGGGTTGTTAGATTTTACTCAATACTCCCAGGAATTTACCATTGAGATTTGGATATAAGCGTTTTAAATTTTTTGTTTTTATCCTTTTAATCCCCTTTTTATCGTGTTATCATGTTTTTTTATGAAATGTATGTATTGTCGATGAAGTTAATATATTCAAACTGACAAATAAATAAACAAATAGTTCCAGCAGCCAGAGTGTTGGTTCATTTTAATATATCCTTGTCAAGAGTTTACTCTGGTAACTTTGTAGTAGTTTCCAAAGCCAAATCTGGTCTGTATATTGGCCTGGAGGATCATGTCCAGCTTCTCTGTTGAGGGGGGCTAACCACACTACTCCTTTAGAGTGTTATCTGCACATTTTCGAGCCAGACAGTGATCCCGAATCATATGGCAGTTTTTATGTAGGTAGGTAGGTAGGCGAAGGGGCTTTCCGGACCTGATTGTTCCCATCTGAAAAGCCAGTAGTGTGGCAGGAGTGAGGAACGCAATGGGAGCACACTGGATCTGTTAAGGCGAGGCAGTAATTGAAGTGCTCATGTGTTCGTATGGAATATGCCTCTTTTTTCCGCAGCCTGTCACCCCGCATGTTGTTACAACGTGGTCGTTACCATGACCGCGTTGTAACAACGCATACCATTACCCGCAAGTCGTAACAACGACTTGCGGAGGAAGCGCTGGATGTTGGAATAGTATAATTTACTATTCCAACTCCAGTCTGTGCGGACAGTAGGGAAGGTGTTAGATTTTAAATCCAACACCTTCTCCCCCCTCCGCAAGTCGTTGTTACGACTTGCGAGGTAATGGTATGCGTTGTTACAACGCGGTCGTGGTAACGACCACGTTGTAACAACATGCGGGGTGACGGTTTCGTGGTGAAGGTTGATTACCGTTCGTAGGAGCTCAGGTAGGTTGTCCACTCCATAGAGACCCATCTCTTCCTGGCCCGCAGGATCCGTGTCACCTACCTAGGGAGGCACAAGCAGTCTTGGATGCTGACAGAGTAGGGATTGCTTCTGCCCAGCGGGGACAACTAACAGCTGGCCATATTTGGCATAGAGTTCCCCTTCCCACTCTCCTGAAGTTTGAGTAGGCAGAGTGCGGGTGATGTAGAATGCCCATGTCAATGATACAGGCCACCCTTGAACTGGCGTTTGGGAAGCCGGTAGTGTAGCAGAAGTGAGGTATGCTGTGAAAGGATACCAGTCTGGTAAAGGTGAGGTGGTAGTTGAAGTGCCAGCTTCCACTTTTTTTTACTCTAGTAGGTTGTCCACACCGTAGGGACCCTCCTTGCCCCCTGGCCTTGTAGGATGTGCAAGGTCAACCAGGGGAGGCATGAGCAGCCCAGGCCTCTGGCAGTTCGATGAGTTAGTGATAGGCTCTGCCCAATGGAGGCAACTTCAAGCTATCCATGTTTTGGGTAAGATGTCACTGCCTATGCTCCCAATGTGTGGGCAAGGGAATTGCGCATGATGTGACGTTTACAAGCCAATGGTACAGGTGATCCATGACCTGGAATTAGTAGTTTCCCACTGTCACAGTCTGGTCAGCCCAAGACCATGACAACGCATTGCAATATGTTACCAGCAGGGTTAGGTGAGAGGATGATTGCTGGATGGAGAGTCCAAACTCCCCAGGCTCAGTCCGATGTTTCAGAGTGCAATGGATGGGGGTAGTGACAAGCCCTCTACTCTACTGGTGGAGTCACACTGACCCAACAGGGCCAGACTACTGGAGGAGAAAGAGGCAGAGATGAGCCCCCAACAGTCCTCTAGTCTGCAAGATGATCCCATAGGTGTGGGGGTGCTGCTGCCACCGCAGAGCCCACTGTCCCTAAGGGGTACTGCTGCTTGCTGGGATAAGGGACCTCCAATGTGGTCATGCCTTCGAATGGCTGCTCCTGCGCTAGGCCAACACCTTCAGCAGGAGCTACATCCCCTAGGTGACAGGAGGAAAGAGGCAGAAACATCAAGCCGCCGGTGGGTGCGGAGGTGCAGGGACCCTCACATGACGGGGGCAGGGAGAAAGAGCAGCCCTACCCAGCCTGCCTCACCAGATCCACAGAATGAGAGTCCGGCAGCCCTCCATGTAGGTCCCAAAACACACCTCACCTGCCATTGGGGAGCAGAGGACCACTGCAGTCGCTTCAGAGCTGTATTGCGGCTTGAGGCTGTAGCCGCTCCACTCCCTGAGATCAGGCAACAGGATTCAAAGCCAATGGAGCCTCGGTCTATGTGATGGATCTGTGCTGATATGACAGGTACAGCCAGGATCTCACTTAAAAGCCATCTACCACCTTGCACGGCTAAGCCACACCCAACAAACTTGATGTCTTGACTTTCAAAACGCGGCACACTCGAGAGCCTGTGGTGTAGAAGGGCACTCAGTGGAACTGTGAGGTTGTTCAGCTCCCTTGTTTTCCACACTCAAGCAATGTACTATACAATATATAAGTCTCCAATAAAAAGTCACAACATATATATACAGAGTCATGCCACATGAGACAACATTTGCCAGTGGCGTCGCTATATAGAGACAACATAAGCCATTTGCTCTGGTGTCACTCTGACGGGGGCAGCACACAGTGTTCATTTTGAACCAATGTTTGCTGGCATTGAGCACAGAGACTAAGCTGGGAGCCCTGGGATTACATACATTTTGCATGGAAAAAGTTCACACTTTCAGCCATCCACACAAAAAAGATTAGTAATAAAAAATTTAAAGCTTCATTGGCAGAAAAAAGGCAGTTCTGGAGATGGGTTTTGATTGAGACGGGTTCTTGTTTGGAAGTGCTTTTGTAGTTGGTTCCAAGAAACTAACTGCCTTATTAAGAGTAAGCCTGGGCGGAGTTCCGCTAAGTGCAAAAAAACTCTGCTGCGCTACACGGAGCTCCGCAAGCGGCGGAGTTTCTTTGGATAAATGCTGTTCGCGGTGATTTTCAGTGCCAGGTGCTTGTCCACACTGTGCACCATGCATAGCGCAAGCGGGCGCTGCTTCCTTCTGCCGCTGGAGTGGATTTTTACTCGAGCGGCAGCTTTCTCAATGCGAATTGACGGTTTCTCAACGCGAGCGGTCGCGAGCATACGCGACCACTCGCAATGAGAAATCTGACCGCCCGCGTTCAGAAATCTCGCCGGGAGGATGATTTTCCGCACTCGCCAATTTGATGTTGACGATCGCGAACGAGGAACAATCTCGCCGGGAGGTAGATTTTATTCGCTCGTGCTCCCCAACTTGACGTTGATGAGCGCGAGCGAGGAAAAAAACTCTGCTCCGCTTTGCGGAGCTGAGTTTTTCGGAACTCCGCGGCTCCGCGTAACGCGAAGTGCGGAAATCTCCGCAAACTCCTCAAGTGGAGCGGAGTGGAGTTCACCGCCCAGACTTGATTAAGAGTTTAGCAAACGCGGAGCCAATAAGGAGCAGATGTGCCATCTGCCCTATACACCCAAATGGGGCAGACAGAACTCCTGTCGCTTTTTGGAGGATATCTTGCAACTGACAAACTCTAAATAAGGTCCTACGTCTGAGGATGAAATTAGGTTCAAAGTGTATCAGGATGTTTTGATTTTGCAGAGATGGGTGACTAGTTAGGTCAAAAGATCTAAAGTTTGGAAAAGGGCATTGCAGTGTTTATTGGAGTGTTCAGTACAGTGCTTAATTTTAACCGGTGGTTTCCAGTGCTCGGCACCAGGACTTATTTGTCAACACCAGCACTTATGACAGTCTGCGAAGTGGTGACACTGATTGTCTAATATAGGGATGAACACATATAGGGATAAACACAACAACAGTTGTTGAATTACTCAATACACATTCAAAATAACTACTTTCGATGTGATTCGCCCACGGATCCAGCATTTGCGCTAGAACACATGGCAATGGAGGGCACCCCCTCCTTCAACTCCTGTATAGCACGCAGAACGTGGACTTTCTACACCCTGCCAGTGGCACAGTGGTTCGACTCTGGAGATCTGCGGTTAAGCAGATGGGATGGCATGGTCGCCTGACTTAGGCGACCCCGCTGTGGCATGGTAAACATCTACGCTCGGTGTCGGCATTAGCGGGATTTCGAGGGTGAGACTTAGTGGGAATATCCACTCTAGTTGGCGTAGTGCGAAGTACAACCTTAAAGTCATTCCAACAGCTACAGACAGAGTTTCAGCTACATAAGACTCAATTTTATAAGTATCCAGCTGCGGCATGCTCTAACTCCCCTACTTCAGACGATTGAGACTTTGCCGGAATTCCACCCTCTGGAGGGACGCTTATTGATGGGCGACTTAGGCGACTATAAGATCCGTCAGTTTTACCAAACACTGACGATGCACACTCATACAACCCTACACAAGACCAGAAGTGCATGGTTAGAGGACATACCAGATATGACTGATAATGATTGGACCGAAGCCTTGGCTATCCCTCGAAGTGCGGCTGTGTCATCGCGCTATCATCTCATGCAATTTAAATATATACACTGCATATATTATACAAGATCCCGTCTTTGGAAGATGGGCGTCATTCAGTCCCCCTTATGTCTGAGATGTGGGATAGAGGAGGGGACTTTTATACACACTGTCTGGGCCTGTTCAGCACTGCAGCCATTCTGACGGAGGATTGTAGCATGTCTGGGCCAGGTGCTGTCGTGGGATCGCCCACTGGATCCGAGATTACTGTCATTACATAGCACTGATGGGATAGGTGGGAACCGGTACAAGCAACACCTGTTATTTTTAGCTATTACCATTGCTAAACGGGATATCGCCCAGGTATGGAAGGGTACGTCCCCCCGACGATTGGCAAGTGGAAAAAGGCCATTGATGATTGCATGAGTGCTGAGATTGCGGTGTTTCAAGCTCGAGGCTGCCCCCAAAAGCATAGGAAAATATAGTTACGGTGGGTGAAATATCGGGGCATCGAGTTACCCCCCTTCCACCTCTAGACCCCTGACAGGATACGCTCCCCTAATGTTATTGGTCATTGAGCAACCCGGACTATCATTTGAAACCTTCGGAATGTTTGTCCAATTCGACAAGTATGGATTTGTGGGATTTGGGACTCACTGCGCAATGTTTTTGTTATTGTACCTGCAGGTTTTACAGGAGTTACAATGTTATGTTTATACAGCCATACATTGTTTTCAAACTATATACTTCGGGCCATGGCCCGGTATGTATCTTGCAAACTTAATAAAATATATTGTTAAAAAAAATGACTACTTTCTGCAGCCCATCTCATTCTTATAGCTTTGGGGGCCTGGAATAGTCTGAATTGTCACAATTGTAGGAGCGCAATGATTAGAGGTTGCGTTGGTATTGTCATCGGCAGCGCTGGCAGGAGCAATAGGTGGTGCAAGTTGCAGTGGCCTCCTGATTTGTTTACAAACTAAGCACTGGTGCCGTATCTTTTGGCTGGGAGTTTTTTCAAGGGGTGGGTTAATGCAATATCATAACCAAGATTATTTATTTCCTCATAGCTATTCACTACCTATTTGTTCATAAGTAAGCCATACATTTTAGGTTTGGCCTAAAAAGTATGGTTGCAAAAGACCATTTTGGGATGAGCAAGAATTTACAGTGGGCTTAGAACCCGCCCATTGCTTGCCTTTATAGTTACCCTTATTTACCTGCTTCCTATTTGTTGGTCTGCATTGGCTTACCTTCCTCTTCTTGTATACAAAAAAAGGCAACTGTGGTGTAGGTGTGGCACAACCCCACCTTTAAAGCACTGTTCTGTTAGATATTGGTGCTCACGATATTTTACATCTTGTACCACGATGTACCTAAGAGTGGTACCATAGAAATATGATAACCACTGCTCAAACCATATAGCAAATAAATAATGGAACACTCTTGCACCTGTAGAAAGGCACTTTTATAATATGGCACCCTGATAGGTTTAATTTCAGACACTCAGTAGCATTTAGTCCTTGATATATTCCCTTGAAATCAATAGTCCAAAACTCATGGAAAGTGGTAAATTGTTCCTTTACTTAATCTCAGCACCATCAAAAATGAAATACAGTTGGTTCAATCATAAAAGATACAGATGATTCAGCCGACAAGTGTTTTGTCCAACCTCAGACTATTTCAAGGCTGATATGGTATCTTACAGATGGCATAGAAAAAAGAGGGAAACACAATTGATGATATCCACAATGGTATTACTGTATGTTGTATTTTAATAGTGCTCCCTTGCACCATGTGCATGCACATACGTGTCTTTAAAACCAAATTGTGAATGTATGACTTTCACTTAGCATCAGTTTCCTTCCACTGACCATTTTTGAGGGAACTGTTTTTTTTTTCTTTTTGGCTAAGCACTCCATGACAGTGTTTGCATTCCAGCTCTCGTCCAGCTCTCGTAATTTGGTTTTCTCTTCTCACACTCTGTGTTGCTCACTCCCTCATGTCATGTTTTATTCGCTGCGCCCACCATCTCTTCCTATCCCTGCAGTCCTTATTTATTTATTTTTTTTTAATGAAAATGTCTTTTTTGGAAGGCCAGGAACCAAATTGCTGATGGCCCCGCTTAAAAAAGCGCTTTGCGTAATTAAAAAAAAAAAATTAAATTACAGATCCAGCTCAGATCAGTAAATAAAAAAAATGGTGCCTGTATTTGCTTTCGTTATTTCGCATGCACACATAAATCATCATGCATTCGCTTGCTTACAAAATGATTGGCTGCCATTAGCAGCCACCTCATGGCAGCTTTTTCCTTTTTTTTCTCTTTTGGCCATGCTTGACAGCATCACCAATAAATGCTTTTTGTAGATATTGTACAGCATCGCCTTGGCATAGCCAATAGGCCCCAAAGGCAATACCTATTGCCTTTTCTATTGCTTGTTATGTTTGGGCCTTTTTTAGTTATTGTGTACTTTAGGTAATCATATATTTAGGTTCCAACAGGAGACTATAATTGTTACAAAACAAAGGAAACATAAGTGTTCTACAATACAGTATGCAACAGATATTTTTATTTGCGTTTCGAACGAAACCAATAAACCCATTTTGGTGACAACATCAAAGGGATGAATGTCAGTAGTTGTGTACTTCATGCTAGTGCTTCTCCATCACCCTCTTCAGGGTGAACAGAACAGGAACACAGCAGTGTCTCTTGACATTTGATTTGCAGCAGTTTTTCTCGCTCTACACGTTTCTAAAATGTAGATATCCTAGCAAGCAGTTCAGCTAGGGGCAGATTTACTAAGATTTTATACAGTGTTCGCATCACAGAAGTGGCGCAAATCGGTGAGAAATCTTTTTGTCCGATTTTCTTTCCAGCTCTAAACTTGTTTAGCACTGGAAATAAAGAGAAAATAATGCAAAGTGGCGCATACCGCTGTTTTGCCTTTTTTAGCGCCAAGGGGGCGTCCCATGGATGGTGCATGGACGTTCCCAAGCAACCACTCAAGGTTTCTGATGCTAGACCCAATTTACTAAATAAAGTAGACAGGGTTCAGTGTCAGAAAATAGTGCACGCTTTAACCAGGCGCTATGAAGGAGAAATGCTTATTTTCTCCTTTATTTTCCAACTTTGCATGTGTGCTGCGCTGTATCGCACACATACAAAGTGGGAAAATGTTTAAAATCATGTAAGGGTATCCTTCCAGTACAAAACCTATGCTTGACTCACAGAGACACCCTTGCACTATGGTGTAAAGGTGACTAAGTAGCGCACAGCAGCTAATTTCAGTGCCAGCGCTAGGGAGAGGGGAGGAGACTGCTTATTTCAGTAAATTTGGCGCTCTCCTGCTCTCTCCTCACGCAACACAGCGCAGCATTTGTGGCTGCTGCACTGCGCGAGAAAATGATAAATCTGGTCTCTAGTGTTTTAGGTGTTTGCCCTCCTTTTCAGGTACTCCCAGCTATGCCCCTGTCATCTCAAAGAAATTTGTATCTTGTGGCAGATGAAGTGTCAGTGGAGGGTACGGGGCAGCACTTTGGGACTGCAGGACTATGTGTCTAGGAGGACAATGTTGCCTGGAAGGCTGGGACGGCTTTTCATAAATGACAGCCCAAGACCCATATGAGAACAGCAGATTTGCATTTTGCACCACGTTTTTTTGAAAGAAGGGACCTTTAGAGAATCTTTAATTCCTCCACACTGCACTCAAACTTGCTTGAATCTCTTACAGCACTTGCAACCATTCGAGGCGGCCAAAATGTTCCTGCTTTTGGTACGTTTTTAAAAACTTGGCCAAGGTTGTGGTTTGTGAAGCTGGAGAAGTTAAAAAATCATGGAGTTGGGAGGTCCTGGACATTAGAACCTTGTACACCTGCAGTCATAGCTAAGGGTGTGCGAAATTTGCATAATTTCTTTTTACATAATTACATAACATTTCAGAAAAATTAATTAAACCTACAAAAAAATGGAGTTCCATCATTTAGTGCTATATTTTACTAAGAAATGCACCCGTGTAAGAACGCATTACCTTCCTCCTCCGTCTTCCTCGTCACTGTCACCCAGGAGCACCCAGTGTTCCAGGCACAGCATTCACCCATAAACAAAAAGTCCCCACCCAATATGGTAGCCTGACAGGAAGTACCTGTCACCTGACCTATAAGAGTGGGGCAAACACAGGAAACATCCTGAAATACACAAGCAGAGAAAAACCTGTTTTTTTCACTGTGTTCCGGCTGGAACACCCATAGTATCGTGAGGCCGTCACCTGCTGCCGGTTGCGGTTTCCGGTCTCGGTAAGTTGTTTTTATTCAAGATCAGGGCGGAAAGGGTGGTGGTGCTGTTGGTGGTCCCCTTTTGGCCTCTCCAGCCTTGGTATCCCCTCCTTCTTCATTTGGCTGTTGCTCCCCCATGGAAGTTCCTGTTGTCCCCTTCTCCGCTCCGCTTTCCTCTCCTGTCTCGCGGAGCTCTCAGCCAGTTGGCGTTGGGGGTTTGGAAGTTGAAAGGCGTCGGCTAGTGTCTTTGGGTTGTTCCTCTGCGGTGATCCTGTCTATACAGAATTCCCGGAAGAGCAGTACCCTTAAGGTCTATGAGCGTCACTGGAGGAATTTCTCTGCTTGGTGTTCTTCGTGGGGGTTTCTCCCTGATACCTGTGAGGGGGGTTCTGTGCTTGAGTTCCTCCGGGATGGGTTTTTGCTTGGGCTGTCGGTCTCTACTCTCCACAGCCAGTGGTCCGCCATTAAGGCTATCCGGGGGGCCTCTCTCGTCTCCTTTGAGTCCTTGGCTTCTCGCCTTTTTTTTTCGACGGCCTGTCATTGCTTCTCCTGTTCCCCCCTGGGATCTTCCTTTGGTCCTTCATGCCATGCAGCTTTCCCCGTTTGAACCTCTGCCTTCTGTGTCTCTGGAGTTTCTCACCCTGAAGGTTTGTTTTCTGGTGGCCATTACCTCTGGGCGGCGTTTGGGGGAGCTTGGCGCTTTGCTTTGCCATCCTCCCTTCTTGCGTTTCTTCCCTGGCAAGGTGGTCCTTCGTCCTGACCCGGCCTTTCTTCCCAAGCTGTCCTCCGCTTTTCATTTGTCTCAGGATAATGTCCTTCCTGCCTTTTTTCCTGCCCCCTCTACGGAGGAGGAGATCTGGCTCCATTACCTGGATTTGACTAGGGCTCTGGTGATCTACCTTGAGCATACGGCCTCTCTTCGCAAGGTGGATTTTTTGTTTGTCACCTTTGGAGTTGCCCGCCAGGGTCATCGGCCTACTACGGCTACTCTTTCTCGTTGGGTTCGGTCCGCTGTCTCCTTGGCCTACCTGCATTCGGGGGTCTCTCTTCCCCCGGTCATTCATGGTCGTTCCACCCGGGGTGTGTCTTCCTCCTGGGCTTCTTTTAAGGGGGCCTCCTTGAAAGATCTTTGTGCTGTGGCGACTTGGTCCTCCCCACATACTTTCATCTCCCATTATAAGTTGCGGATGGGGGAGGTTTTTTCTGGGGATTTTGATTCCGCTGTCCTTGCGGCTGTTCACTGATTGTGTGTACTTGTCTGAAATAAATTTTCCTTGGCATCTTTGGTGTCTGTTTCTTTTTGTTCGTCTGGCGTTTGGGTATATGCTCCTGGGTGACTGTGACGAGGAAGACGGAGGAGGAAGGTAATGACTCGGTTACTTACCGGTAATCTTCATTACTCCGAGTCATAGTCTTCCTCGTCACAGTCATATTCCCTCCCGCCCGCCCTTGGGTGTGGGGGGACGAACAAAATGTTTTGCTTTCTTTTGGTTTTTTCTCTGCTTGTGTATTTCAGGATGTTTCCTATGTTTGCCCCACCCTTATAGGTCAGGTGACAGGTACTTCCTGTCAGGCCACCATATTGGGTGGGGACTTTTTGTTTATGGGTGAATGCTGTGCCTGGAACACGGGGTGCTCCTGGGTGACTGTGACGAGGAAGACTATGACTCGGAGTAATGAAGATTACTGGTAAGTAACCGAATCATTTTGTGCTAACAAATTGTGCAAAAAAACCACAAGTGCCGCAAACAACATCCACTCGTGTATTGGTATTTGATGGTGTTCCTGTGCTCCACCAATTTTCTTTTCCACAAAACAACTGTAATTAAGTCAAGAGGCATAAAGGCACAATTACTGGAATGTAATGTAAGAGCATAACACGAAATTCTGGAAGTTTTGGGAGATTATGCCTTTGTAACCAACATTTAGCCCAGCCCTAGTCATAACTTGCAGTATGTCATGCGGTAAACTGGGTAAATGATTGCACAGCGATTTACAACTTGTCTTCTGGAACTTGGCCCTCACAGGCACAGCAAATAAGGCTCTTCTGTATGTCACATATCTCATTCCGATGGTTCCCTAGGGTTTGTTTGAAACTTGGCTTTTGCTGCTCAGCCTTGTTGGAAGTGCCGGATTACCAAATAGCAACTTAGGCACCAACCTATCGGCCCCACTCTCTTTAGGTGACAACGGATAAAAATAATATTGATTTGATCTTGAAAGAAAATTAAAATCAAGCTTTCTTAAATATTGTTTCGAAAAGATAGAAAAAAATGAATCAACTCAAAGAAACGAAAACTTTACATTAAAGACTCTATATAGAAATTACTGTATTAATGTAATGTACCCATTAACAACTTAAAGTGCATAAACCAGAGACATCAGATTCATATAACAGTAAGGGGCATATTTACAAGCTCCTATCGCCACTACAGCGTAACTTTCAGTGGCGTTGTGGTGACGATAGGGGCTTCGCCTTATTTACAAGGCAGTATTAAGCCACTTAACGTGGCTTAATGCTGCTTTGTAAATAAGGCACCCTTTCACGCTGTACTTAGCGTGAAAGGGGAGGGCAATGGGTGTTGCTGTGGGTGTTCACCGCTACACCCATTGATTCTGACGCTGCCACCTATTTACAGGGGCAGCGTAAATAGGAGGCAGCGCCAAAATTAAGATCAGGGAAAACCTGGTCTTACCCTGGCGCAACGAGGAGAAATGCGTTATTTCTCCTCGTTTTTGCTGTTTCCATGTGTGCTGCCTTGTGCAGCACACATAGAAACAGCAAAACGCCATTGATTGTTTATGTGCAGGAAGGTGTCCCTTCCTGCACATAAACAATCTTTGAAAAAAAAAATAACATTTTGGAACTTCTATGTGTGCTGCATTAAGCAGCACACAGAAGTGACAAAACACCATTTAAAGGTTGTTTATGTGCAGGAAGAGTCACCTTCCTGCACATAAACAAACTTCCCCTCAACGCAAACACCCTTTCACTATGGTACAAGGCTGCCTGCGTGGGCACTAGGCTGCTAAATGTAGTGCCAGCACAGGGGGAAACACAGGGCTGCACCATATTGTTGTAAATGTGGTGCAGCCCTGCGTTTCTGAAGTGGTGGAGCGTAAAGTTAAGCCAAGGAGGCTAACGCCACGCTCCGCCACTTCGTTGTGGATATGCCCCCTAGTCTCTTACAAGCTCATCTTCTGGCAGCTGTCAGTTTGCCAAAAAAATCCGGTACATTGGGTATTAGGAGATAATTTGCGAGGGGGTCCTGAAATATCGACTGGCTGTGGGCCTCCACAGGATTGAGGGGCATATTACCTAGGATTTGCGATAATTATCGCAAAGCGCGCTTAGCGCTGTTTTTTTTATCGCTGGATTTCATCACGGAGATAACGCATTATTATCAACACTTATCTCCAAGGAGATAAAAAATCCAGCGATAGCGGCGAAACCCAGCAATAGCGCGAGAAATCCAGCGATAAAATCACTGCGCTACTGAAAAGCTCGCTAATAGGCAGGTGAGGACTTAACCTTACAATCCACCTCCCATTGACAAGAATGGTTAAGTCAAGTTTTTAGCAGGTGTTAAATTCCAGCGATAATCGCGGTTAGCGCGACTTTTTTAATCGCTTTGCGGGCATTGCTAATAGGGGGAAGTTGTGTTTGCGACTCTTTCCAGTCGCTTTTAGTTGGGAACGCCTACTTTGTATGTCATTAGCGATAATTATCGCTGACATGCAAAGCGGCACCAAAACGGGCGCTTTCGCCATAAAGCTGTCGCTAACAGCTGTTAGCGACAGCTTGCTAATAGGGCGATAGAAATATCGCTGCTTTAGCGGCAAAAAGTGCCGCTAAAGCGGCGATACCGCCCTTGCTAATATGCCCCTGAATCCGGCACTGCTTAGTGGGTTAAATCACTAGCACTGGAGCAGATCACCAAAATGTTCTCTCTTGTCCGTCTGTCCATTGCTGGAATCAAGCGCGTTCTTTTTCATGGTTCACCTCTACTAACACTGGAGCCAAGATTAGTATAAATGCTGTATAAACCATGCTTAATTTGTAGAAGAATGAGCGCCGGTGCCCAAAGCTGTCCTTCGGTGTCATTAAAATCGGCGCGCCAAATCCTGAGGCTGCGCATTGTTTATTTCACCTCATGTCTCTTCAGTCCACTACCAGACACAGCTCTCTCTTGATCACACTCTTGCGGTCCGGCTTTCTCCATTTTTGACGGTTTTTCCATCTGTCTCTTCTTCCGCCCTTTCACTTTGTGTGTTTTTTCCTTCACTTGCTCGCGGTCAATATGTGATCAGTAAAATAAGTGCAAGTAAATGAGTGCCGGTGGACTCCACCGGCTCAAATTAAGCACTGTGTATAAGTGGAAACAATCTGTTACTGGAGGTGGGCGATCCAACAAAATAACATGGAGAGCCTGAGCGGAGCCAAGGGTCTGGCTCGGATCTTAGAGCCAGTGCACAAGCCGAGCCCGGGAAATATTTTCTATGTAAATTATACAACAAATATCATGTCAAACTGGGCAAAGTCCCTTAAAAGTTCCAAAAATGTGTTTCTTTAACATGTGAAAATTTTGACATCAGTAAAACACATTATAGCACTACTCTGAGAGGTAGTTATTAAAAGTGATAGTTTTGTACAGCTGGAAGCCTAAACTCACATATTTGAAAATGCGTTCATACGCGATAACTTTAAAAAAGAGTTTTGGTGGAAAAAAATATTTGCCTAAAATAACACAATTTACAGGAGGAAACCATGATGTATCCAGGTTTTCTGGTTTCAAATCAACCAATAAATGGTTATTTGTCTTTCTTTTTGTTAAGACTGTTTTAACCGCATTGTGCATTTTTTCTTAAATATAGTGCGATCTACACCCAAGGGTATTGCAGCGCTTTCCATGAGCGTCAGTTACATTACACAAGGGAATGGTCATATGCATTGTTTATAGGCATGGGGAGAATAAGTGATTTGCCCAAAATGATGTGCCGCAGAGACTCGAACCTACCTGGCTTCCCAAACTCACAGCCCGCAGCTCTGATCGGAGCCACATCCTGGGTAGAGGGAAGCAGGCAGAATAGACCAGCTCGGCTCTTTATGGACTCGAGGTTCCAACCGTACCTCGAACTGAGCCAGAGTCAGGCTTCAGGCTCGAGCCTGGCTCGAGCTTTCAGTAGCTCGCCCACCTCTATCTGTTACTTGCACAACAGCTGGTAAGGAAGCTAGGTGGGTTAGCGAGTGAAAATATCCATGGGAGGAGGCACTATTATCGAAAACGAATTAAAATTGTTATTATTAATATTATTGTTAGCCTCGGCTCCACTGCTGTAGGTAATTAAATGAAAGGCAGCTGCACATTTACATTCAAACTCTTATGAATGCATCATACTGTACAATGTGTTAGTAAATGCTCCGGGGAGGTGGGGGTTAGCAAGAGAAGGGGGCTACAGTACAGGACAGAGCACACTAATGCTAACAGCAGTAAAGAAGTCACTAAGACAAATGTGTACAGATGACCTTTTGTATCTTGAAATGTTAAGGTCATTAGTCAGCCAATGATGAGACAGGAGTACAGCTCATTAGCATCAGTGCTTCTGTTGCGCTGATAGTCATCACCTCCCCTGGTGAGTGATTCAGTGGGTTTTCTGTCCTGCGTTTCCCCACCAGGGCTACCGGAGGCTTCTGCAACTCTGGGGATTGCACAAATACTCCTGGGTACTGGATTTTGGAAGATAACGCTTCCGAACCAACTCAGGGCCGGGCAGCTCTTTTATCCCACCGGGCATTTCCCGGGGGGGCGGGCTGAAGTCCTTGGAGGCCGGTTTTGTAAGACCAGGGCCTGGTGCCAGTGTAATTTCCCCCAGCTGAGCTCTGAAGGTTAACTGCAGCGGGCACTTGGAGGCTTGAAGAAGGAGAGAACGAGAGGTAGAGAGGAAGGGAAAGAGATGGCAGAGATAAAGCGACTAGAGAGCTAGAAGAGAGAGGAGAGAAGGAGAGAGAGAGAATGCATGGATGGAAAGGGAGAGATAGTGTGAGAAGATGAAGGGAGTGGGGCTGGTCTGAGCATTTTGCCAGGAGGTGTTTTTTGGTGCCCCAGTCCAACCCTGCACCAACTCCTGCATGGTGTTTATCCCTGAGGCTCGCCAAGTGAAATGCACCTTAAATGCAGAGTTACTGTGAAACGGGATTGCTGGGCTGCATAACGAGCCCGTGATACCATTATCTGAACGGAAGGGTTTTCAGTGATTCCTTTAAGCCATTTTTTGACGTTTCTCAGGCCGATTAGAAAGACACAGAAACACCAAAAATATGAGCCAAGACATCAAGGAATTTCTCAACTAGAATTGTGTTAAAAAACAAGTTCCATCTATCACTGGGTGTTAGAAATGGGATCTCTAGTTGGCAAGGGCTTGCACCTTTGTCCAAGTAGGGACCCTTCTTCCTAGTCAGAGTAAGGGAGTTACACTCCTAAAATAACCCCTGCTCACCCCCTTGGTAGCTTGGCACGAGCAGTCAGGCTTATTCTAGAGGCAGTGTGTAAAGCATTTGCACATAACCAACAGTAATACAGTGTAAGCACTACAAACGGACACCACACCAGTTTAGAAAAATAACCAATATTTTTATATACTCAAGACAAGACCAATTACGACAAAAATCCACAATACTATACTTTAAAAATGAATGCTTGATAAGGTAACTTCTTCTTTGCAGGAATAACACAAAAGCAAAGTTAGATGCAGTCGGTAGCCCCGTCCGGGTCTACCGCGATGCTGAATTACACAGGGTCAAACAGTTCCAGCCGACCGCGTCGCTACGGGCCAGCAGAGTCGTGAACAGACTCGGTCACAGTACCTTTCTCGTTGTGGCTGGTACGGAGTGTACGAGCCGGTCGGCGTTCGTCGCGGTAGCGGTGCAAGACGGAGCGATGCAAGGTGCGGTGTCCCTCGATGCGGTGCAGGCAGCGGCTCGATGAGCGTCGTGCAGACAGAGTCGGTGAGTCCAAGGCGTGCGGTGCAGGGCGAGACGGTGCACGATGCGGTGCTGACAGGTTGCGATGCAGGCGACCAAGCCGGAGTGCGGGAGCTGGCGTCGGACAGCGGTGCGAGTCGGAGCGGTGCGTCGCAAGCGTGCGGCGGTGCCCCAAATGCGATGCGGTCACGACTGTTGAGCCAGTTGCAGCGTCCGCATCGGTCGGGTCCGGCTGGTTCAGTGAAGCGATGCGATGCGAACTGCGGTGCCCACAGGTCACGGTGCAAGCAGCGGCTCGGTGTTGACGGCGTCGGACGTCGCCTACGGTGAGACCAGGGTTGCGATGCGAAGCGGGGCGATGCGGTCTGCGGTGCAAACAGGTCACCGGCCAGGGATGGATTCGGTTGACGGAGTCGGTTGCGAGTTCCCTTCCTCTGTGGCAACTGAAACAGCGTTCCAGAGGCGGTACCCAGAGGCTTGTGAAGTCTTTGTAGTCCCTGAGACTTCTTAACAGGAGGCCAGCTCGGTTTCAGGCCCTTGGAGATACTCAGCACAAGTTTGTAGAAAGTTCAGTCTAGTCCTTTCACTGCCCAAGGCAGAAGCAGCAGCTGCAGGCCAACCCAACAAAGCAACAACACAGCAAAGGGGCAGTACTCCTCCTGGCAGCTCTTCCAGCTCTTCGTCTTGGCAGGTTCCTTGATTCCAGCGAGATCTAAATTCATGGGGTCAGGGCCCCAATATTTATATCCCAAATTCCTTTCTTCTCTGAAGGCAGAGAGGCCTTTGCCTAGTCCAAACCAGTTCTGGAGCACTTTGTTGACAAGTCTCCGTCCCTTCTTTCAGAGAGTAGGCCAGGGACATCAGACGCACCACAGGAGGTGGAGCCAGCATTGTGGAGGGAAGGCACTGTCCTATTCAGGGCCCAGGTGCAACTCCTCCCACCCATCTACATGTAGATCTTGCTATTCAGCCCTGTGCTGACTCACCCTGTCTCCGGGCATCCCCCAGCCCCTGTCACTCACACTTCCGACAAGGAATACACAACCTCGCAGAGGCAGGCTTGGATGGTTAGACAAGAAAATACCCACTTTCTAAAAGTGGTATTTTCAAACACAGAATGTTAAAACCAACTTCACTAAAAGATGCATTTTATCATTCTGAGTCCAGGCATACTAGACTCGAATTTCTACCATGTTCCCGGGGTCAGTTGGGATTATAAGCTGTAATAATCAAAACTGCCCGTTCTGGCCTATGGGGAACAGGTAGCCTTGCAATAGTGAAAAACGAACTAGGCTGTAATTCACTATCAGGACATGCCACACACACCAGGGCATGTCCTACCTTTCGCATACAACGCACCCTGCCCACAGGGGTACCTTGGGCCTACCTTAGGCGTGACTAACATGTAGAAAAGGGAAGGTTTAGGGACTTGCAAGTGTGCGCACTTGCCAAGTCGACATGGCAGCCCAGGCTGCGCACAGGCTCTGCGATGGCAGGCCCGAGTTACACTTTACGGGCTGTTTGCGTGGGTGGCACAATCCAGTGCTGCAGCCCACCAACAGCATTTGGTCTATAGGCCCTGGCACTCGCAGTGCACTTTACAAGGGACTGACACATAAACCAAATAGGCCAATCATGGAAACACCAATCCATAACACATTTTATACAGGAGCACTTGCACTTTCCCACTGGACAGCAGTGAGGAAAGTGCGCAGAATCATTACAACAGCAAAAAAAGAGTCAAAACCGGGAGGTCAGAAAGCAAAAAGTCAGGGGAAACACGCCAAAAGATGCCAAGTCTAACACATGTCCCCTCCAGCTGAAAGTAGGGAGAACTACCCAACCCCATTGGAGTTCTCTTCACTAAGGCGGAAGAACCTGGACAGACCATCTGCGTTGGCGTGTTCTGTACCAGGACGGTGTTCCACCGTAAAGTCCATTCCCTGTAGGGAGATGGACCACCTCAGCAGTTTTGGATTCTCACCCCTCATTTGCATCAACCATCTGAGGGGCCTGTGGTCTGTCTGAACCCGGAAGTGAGTCCCAAACAGGTATGGTCTCAACTTCTTCAGCGCCCAGACCACAGCAAAAGCTTCCCTTTCTATGACACTCCACCTCTGTTCCCTGGGGAGTAGTCTCCTGCTAAGGAAGACTACAGGCTGATCCAGGCCCTGTTCGTTCAGTTGTGAGAGCACCGCTCCCACACCATGCTCTGAAGCGTCAGTCTGCACGACGAATTCCTTGGAGAAGTCAGGTGCCTTGAGCACGGGCGCCGTGCACATGGCTGCCTTCAGGGCATCAAAAGCTTTCTGGCAGGACTCAGTCCAGATCACTTTCCTGGGCTGCTTCTTAGAAGTCAGCTCTGTTAAGGGAGCAACGATGGTGCCATAGCCCTTAACAAATCTCCTATAGTAGCCGGTGAGACCTAAGAAGGCTCTCACCTCTGTCTGGGTCTTGGGGGCTCCCAAGCCAGAATGGTGTCAATCTTGGGTTGTAGGGCGCCACCTGGCCACTTCCTACCTGGTGTCCCAAGTACACCACGGAACCCTGTCCGATCTGGCACTTACTGGCCTTGATCGTGAGGCCTGCACCTTGCAGGGCCCTCAACACTTTCTCAAGGTGCTGTAAATGTTCTTCCCAGCTGGAACTGAACACAGCAATGTCATCCAGGTAGGCGGCACTGAAATCCTCCAGCCCAGCCAACACCTGATTGACCAACCTCTGAAAGGTGGCAAGGGCATTCTTCAACCCAAAGGGCATCACCCGGAATTGGTAATGACCTTCTGGGGTTGAGAATGCTGATCTCTCCTTGGCCCCATCGGTTAAGGCAATCTGCCAGTACCCAGACGTCAAATCAAACGTGCTGAGGAACCGGGCAGCTCCCAACCGATCAATGAGCTCATCAGCTCTGGGGATGGGGTGCACGTCAGTCCTGGTGACGGCATTGAGCCCACGGTAGTCCACACAAAACCGGAGTTCTGGAGTGGCACCGGGCGCCGCAGCCTTTGGGACCAAGACCACTGGGCTGGCCCAAGGACTGTGGGAGGGCTCAATCACCCCTAACGCCAACATCTTAGAGACCTCCTCCTTGATGCTGGCTCTGACCCGGTCAGTCAACCTGTAAATCTTGTGCTTCACAGGAGGGCTGTCACCAGTGTCCACGTCATGGGTACACCAGTGTGTAACACCGGGGGTCAGAGAGAACAGTGGGGCGAACTGTCCCAACAACTGGTGACAGTCCCCCTGCTGCTCCTGAGTCAGAGTAGGGGAGAGGATCACACCTTCTACTGACCCATCATGCTCCTTGGTAGACAGGAGGTCAGGGAGAGGCTCACTCTCCTCTTCCACCCCATCATCTGTCGCCAAGAGCATACTCACTTCGGACCTCTCAAAGTGAGGCTTGAGGCGGTTCACGTGGAGGACCCTCAAAGGGTTCCTTGGAGACTGCAAATTCACCAGGTAGGTGACGTCACTTTGCGCTCCACCACCTCATATGGCCCAGTCCACTTGTCCTGCAAGGCACAAGGTGCCACTGGGGCCATGACCCACACTTTTTGCCCAGGTTGAAATTCGACCAGAGTGGCATTCTGGTCATACCATCTCTTCATTTCTTCCTGGCTTGCTTCTAGGTTCGCCTGGGCGAATTTCCTGAAGCGGGCAGTTTGGTTTCTAAAGGCCAGCATGTAGCTAAACACATCCTGGGGAGTTTTCCTGGGAGCTGCCTCCCAGCCTTCCTTTACCAAACTCAGAGGTCCTCTGACAGGGTGGCCATACAAGAGCTCAAAGGGGCTGTACCCAAGAGACTTCTGAGGCACCTCCCTGTATGCAAAGAGTAGGCATGGCAAGAGGACGTCCCACTTACGCCTCATGGGTCCTGTTAGACCCTTGATCATGCCTTTCAAGGTCTGGTTGAATCTCTCCACCAGACCGTTTCCTTGATGGGTGGTAAGGAGTGGTGAACTTGTAGGTTACACCGCACTCCTTCCACAGGGATGTCATATACTTGGATATGAAAATGGTCCCCCTATCAGAAACCACCTCTCTGGGGAATCCCACACGGGAAAAGATCCCCATTAACGCCCGGCCCACCACTGGCGCCGTCGTTGTCCTGAGAGGGATTGCCTCCGGGTACCGGGTGGCATGGTCCACCAAGACCAGGATGTACCTGTTGCCCATGGCTGTCTTGGGATCCAGTGGCCCCACAATATCCATCCCTACCCTTTCAAAGGGTGTACCAACAACAGGAAAAGGTTGGAGAGGAGCTTTGACCTTCCTCCCACTCTTACCACTTGCCTGGCAAGTTTGGCAAGACCTACAGTGTGCATCTGACTGCCTTCGCATTTGGGGCCAAAGAAGTAGGTGACAAGCCTGTCAAAGGTCTTGTCCTGCCCCAAATGTCCTGCCAAAGGCACGTCATGAGCCAGACCCAGTAGGAAGGTCCTGAAGCGCTGGGGTACCACCAGCACACGGGCTGACCCAGGCTCAGCAACCTTAGGCTCACTGTATAGGAGACCACTCTCCCAGTAGATCAGATGTGACCCGGACTGATTACCAGCTGCCTGGTCTGCAGCCTGCCGCCGCAGACCCTCCAGAGTAGGGCACTCGTTCTGCTCCCTGCAGAACTCCTCCCTGGTGGGACCCCCTTCTTGCTGCCAATGGGTCAGCTCAGAGATGTCTCCCAGTTCGGCTACCTGCTCCCCTGTAGGCACCGGGGCGTCCCCCTCGAGGTCCCCCTCCTCCCGGTCTGTGGGAACTTCGGGGGCCGGTTTCCCGCGCCCCCCTGCCCTTTCTCTTGGCAGGGACTTGGGCCACTGTTCCAGGCTCCAAGTCCTCTTGATCACCCTTTCTGGCTGCCATTGACCGAGTAGACACGCATGCCCACTCTGGCAACCCAAGCATCTCCAAGTGAGACCTGAGCTCAACCTCCTTCCATAAGGACTGCTCCAGGTCGTTACCTAGCAGACAATCTACAGGCATGGTAGGGCTCACAACCACCCTCAAGGGACCTGAGACCCCCATTCAAAGGGAACCTGCGCCACCATACACTGGCGCTCCGAGTTGTCTACAGCAACTACTTGGTGGAATGCCCCTGGGACTACCTGCTTCTCAGAGACCAGGTAACACCGGTCTGAGGTCACACTGGCTCCAGTATCTCTGAGAGCCTCTACCCTGTTCACATTAATGGTCACCCAGGTGCTATATTTCTTTGTGTTAGGGGGCACCTGGTTTCCTGGGACCATCTCACTGTCCCCTAGTGAGACAAGGGTCATTTCTGCGGGATCCCCACCCTCCTGTGGGCACCCCTCCTCCCCAAGCGCTACACTAGCCAACACTTTGGACTGTCCACCGGTGGGTGGCTGTGTCCCCTTTGGGCACTTGGGGTCCCCCTTAAAGTGACCTACCTGGTCACATGCATAACACTTGCGGGGGCCGGTCTCAACAGGCTTCCCTGTAGAGACCCCTTTCTTCTTATCACCGGGGGCTGGGAACCTTTACCCTGGGTACTAGTTTGGGGCCCTTTAGAGAACTCCTGTGCTTTACCCTTGTCCCCCACCTTTCTGCTGGGGACCCTGCCCACCTTTGGCTGAGTCTCCCCCAAACGCTTTCTTGTGGACCCTGGTACTCACCCAGCGGTCCGCTTCCATAGCTAAGCTTCCTGGGGTCAGTTAGCTTACTATCCACTAGGTGCTGGCGCAGATCTGCAAAACATAGACTAGACAAGTGCTCCCATGCAATCAAGTTGTAGAGCCCCTGAAAATCTGTTACACTACTGCCCTTCACCCAACCATCCAGCGACCTGCAGAACACATCCACACATTCCAACCATTCTCTCCCTAATGATCAGATGAGCTGTCCTCAGCCAATTCTGGCAGCCACAGCACAAACATGTCCATTAGCTGTTCCCATGGAAAATAGGGCTCCACTCAAGGCTAATCTGACATCAATGCCAAAGAGACACAAACTGATTTAGTTCAACCTAATCCACATAGGAACAATGAGGTCTAGTTGAAGCGCCCATCCTGAAATGACACTTTCCATTTACCGCCAGAATGTACCCCTTACGTTTTTGCTCTTGAGGACGTTCCACCATGAGGTCAGGGGTAGAACACCTCAGGGTGGTGGGGTGATATGACTAATGAAGACCTTTTTGCATGTAGAGTGGGGTGGGTGAGATCACACCCTAAAAAAACCAACTGGTTTGTGTGATGATCAGTTTCTAGAATCCTCACATTGTCAGACATATATTTTCTCGATTAAGACGTGTCTAATAATCTCATTGGACTCCATGTCAATCCTCTGGACTTTTTATATAGGCCCCACTCCGAGCTTACAAATCAATGTCCTAATCAAATATTGCATTATTGGCAGGAGAAAGGGCATCAAGTCAGTTACAATGTGCTGACAAGTAATCATTTTGACCCCTTAGCCTCTCACAATGATATTGACTGACTGCCAGACAGGGCAAATATTACTGTTGATCTTCTAACCACTGCCTTAGCTAAGAAAGTCTTGCCCATGGCCCCTCGAATTTTGGCAAGTTGTCAAGATGTTTTACGAATTGATAGTTTTCTCACTAACGTTGGAGGTTTGAACTTAATTTCATGAAATAAAGCAGGGGTCCAATCAAAATTGTCCAATATAGGCTGGGTGTTGTTTATTAACAATTATTAAAGTATCTGTTGCCAACAAACATGGATTACTGACCAATTGTTTATTCAGGGCTTTTCTTCTTTCCACCAATGGGCTATAAGCTCTCCGTCAGGCAGGGTGAAGGGAGGCCTGGCCACTCTCGTTTCTATCAAATTCCTCTCCGTTCATGCAGAGAAAATTTGAAGATCACCTTATTTTTTAGTTGTACTGTTATCTCTTCCAGGTCCTTTTGATATTTTACTTATAAATTTCAACTATAACATTTTTAATCAGAGGTCTTTCGAAGCAATTGAACGATTTGATATTTTATTAGAGAACTTTTGCTCGAGTTCCAAACGCAATATTTAGTTCATTTAGGCTAGGGATTTTAATATCCCAGCCTGTAACTATAGTGGCAAGTCTCTATGTGGCTTTGTAAACTAAAGTCTAGATGACGTGACTCACTCTATGGGGAGGCATTGAACAGCCTAATATCGAAATATCATTTAACATTTACCAGTGATATAGGACATGCGGATATTCCACCTATTCCAACTTTATCAGTAATGGTAAAGGAAGTATTATCAACTTTATTTTAGTCTCCCCTGAATTCCATGTTCTGCTCACTGACTTACTGGTAATCAACAACTGCATTAGTGACCATAATCCTTTTGTCATCTCCTTGAATATAAACTTGAAGAATAAATGTCTTCTACAAAAGACAGGGCCAATGAGATCCACAGCAAACAAGTGTGCAAGGATAAAATGGGACAATGTCGACCCGAAGAGTTTTTTATATGAATTAATTACAAAAAATGATGCAGTTTTTCTCTTCTATTTCGATTTTGAGGCTGACACTGATTCCATCTTGTAAGGTTTTGTCTATTTGTTCCTCAATTTCCTCCATGTGAATTGCCAAATCAAAGCGAGTCAAACATTGATGGTTCAACTCAGCCTGCTTTGCGGCACATAGGCTCCTTAAATGGCATTACAATCATGCCCCAGGTATGCATTAGAAGTTAAATTGACATAAGGGAAGGATAAAATAATGAGATAATGAGTGCAGACGAAGGATGGTCTTTTGGAGGCAGGGAAAGCCAAAAGCACCTCGAAGTTCTGGGAAGTAGTAAATCGTCCCTTTTTGACTGACTCCTCAGGTCCAAATGTTGAGGCCTCAATTCCCATGGAGGCGTGGGTAAGGCATTATTCTAAAACCAACATTTCTGATGTGTAATAAGGTATTCCTGTGAATCGGATGTGAATGCTCCCAGGGATAACAAAGCACAGCAGGAGTTTCACAACTCTATTTCCATCAACGAGGACATTTTAGCAATTCAACGGAGCCCCTGGGAAGGTCCCTGATCTCAATGGTGTCCCCATTGACATTTTTAAAGAGAATGTTCCTTTATGGGTCCGTTCGTTACGAATGCTCTGAGAGCTTCCGTGGTTGGCCCCATCGTAACTGCCTATTTTTTAAAAAGGTGATAGGAACCAATCTAGCTGCTACCACCCAATTTCTTTGTTGGACTCTACCACTAAGATCTTGGGGCGAGTCCTATTATCTCGGTTGGAACAGTGGGCAGCAGAACATAACATTGTGTCAGAAGTTCAGTTTGGGTTCCGTCCAGGAATAGGTATGGTTGAGTAGTGTTTTAATCTTTATTTGTTAACTGGTAAATATGACAAGGCCAGGAGAGAAGCTCTACATTTAGCCTTTATGGACCTATCCTGTGACTTTGACCTGGTCAACCATTCCAAACTGTGGTTGTTAATTAAAAATAGGGGGTGGAAAAGGAACTTTTAACTTTAATTAGATGTTTACACTGGGGCACCTCAGTGAGGGTTGTTTCAGCCCACAGGAGGAGGCTATCTCTCAAACTAGCTCAAATGGGCCTCTGACGCAGGGCTGTATTTTGGCCCCATTTTTGTTTTTATTATACATCAAAGGGGTGGGGCAATATTTTTTCCACATAAAGGAAAGAAACTATCTCTAATGGAGAACCGTATTGTACCTATTTTTCTTTATGCGGATGATGTTGCCCTTATTGCTAGAACAGCAAACTGCTTTCCGTTGCTGCTCAACGTATTGGTGCCATTCATGGAAGATTTGAGCCTAAAGGTAAATTTTACAAAATCTTTCGTCATGACCTGAGGGGCCCGGTACTTGGGGATTATAGCAATCCAGCAACCTTACAAAAGGTTGAGAATGGTTTTATCTGCAGACTTTGATCAGTCTTTTGTAGCACTGTCACTTACATTAGGCTCACAGAGTTAGGCCTATCCTTCTTGGAAGACGCTGTTGGCCTAGTTCCTTTATTGCTATGGATTAATAGTTGGTTCAAAAAGGAAGGCGGCCTGGTACCGTTATTTTTAAAGGATTATTTAGAACTTGATATTACCTGGATAGCCTACATGAGGAAAGCATTTTTAAGTTGGCTATGCCTGAGCTGTTTCTGAACCCTACTTGCATAGATTCTAGCTCAAGAACTTGTTAAATCACTGTATTTCAGACCGTGCTCTAACGAGTGAAATAAGAAGGCAAAACTTATTGAAGTCAGTAATAAATTGTACAGCTGTCTCTAGTACTCTGGGGCTGGAACTTTATTTGGACCTCTTGCTCAATCCCATTTTTAGATATTATCTCACCCATCTATGGCTGAGCACTTTGAAGTTGCATTTCCAGTGCAGAGATCTGTTTGGCACTTTGGAAGGATCTGGGTGTACTATATGATATGGCTGTTGAGCCAATTACAGATACCATCTTGGATCCCATCAGTATTGTTTACTTAACCTTAGCTCAACCCTGGGTAGCTGTGACTGCGAACAGTAAGGCTTGGCAAAGGAACTTAGTGTGAAGCATTTAACAGCACCAAACAACAAAATAAGAAAGTCACACAACAAGAAAGAGACACAGAGATAATTTATAAAAATAGAACATATGTTTAAACATTTTTAGAGTGCTTGATCAACAAAATCGGCCTGATGGTTCTGGAGATACAGATTTTTAAAGCAAGAAATACATTTAAATGCAACCGCAAACAAGCATTGGTCAATAAAAACTTTCCAAACTTTTGAAAAGTTTGAAACTGTTACCTTGGTAACTCTGACTTGGGTTGGGTGACCAATTCCGGCAAGGCGCAGGTATAGGAATCTAGTATGGATACTGTGGACAGTTGCAAAACCAAAGGGGATGATGGACGGAGTGTTGAACATTGCAAGCACTCACCCCCAGTCAACTGATCTGGGTTTAATCCATCATCATTCTTTAGCTCACTCCGCCACCCCAGTTCAGACATGGCCATATGCAAATCAGTCTGACCCTGTGCCTCATGGGAACAGTCCAGCCCGAACTGCCAAGCCATGTCTTCCCTGGACCGGAAACAAGCATCCTGGGACCGGTTTCTGGCTTACAGCCGTCATCAGCCAGGCTATCTTGAATCCAGTGGCAAAGTGAGCAAGGGACCCACGTCTGGGCATACCCTGCCAACTTAGAGGCGAACATAGCAAAACCAAAGGGGATGATGGACGGAGTGCTGAACATTGCAAGCACTCACCCCCAGTCAACTGATCTGGGTTTAATCCATCATCATTCTTTAGCTCACTCCGCCACCCCAGTTCAGACATGGCCATATGCAAATCAGTCTGACCCTGTGCCTCATGGGAACAGTCCAGCCCGAACTGCCAAGCCATGTCTTCCCTGGACCGGAAACAAGCATCCTGGGACCGGTTTCTGGCTTACAGCCGTCATCAGCCAGGCTATCTTGAATCCAGTGGCAAAGTGAGCAAGGGACCCACGTCTGGGCATACCCTGCCAACTTAGGGCGAACATAGCAAAACCAAAGGGGATGATGGACGGAGTGTTGAACATTGCAAGCACTCACCCCCAGTCAACTGATCTGGGTTTAATCCATCATCATTCTTTAGCTCACTCCGCCACCCCAGTTCAGACATGGCCATATGCAAATCAGTCTGACCCTGTGCCTCATGGGAACAGTCCAGCCCGAACTGCCAAGCCATGTCTTCCCTGGACCGGAAACAAGCATCCTGGGACCGGTTTCTGGCTTACAGCCGTCATCAGCCAGGCTATCTTGAATCCAGTGGCAAAGTGAGCAAGGGACCCACGTCTGGGCATACCCTGCCAACTTAGAGGCGAACATAGCAAAACCAAAGGGGATGATGGACGGAGTGTTGAACATTGCAAGCACTCGCCCCCAGTCAACTGATCTGGGTTTAATCCATCATCATTCTTTAGCTCACTCCGCCACCCCAGTTCAGACATGGCCATATGCAAATCAGTCTGACCCTGTGCCTCATGGGAACAGTCCAGCCCGAACTGCCAAGCCATGTCTTCCCTGGACCGGAAACAAGCATCCTGGGACCGGTTTCTGGCTTACAGCCGTCATCAGCCAGGCTATCTTGAATCCAGTGGCAAAGTGAGCAAGGGACCCACGTCTGGGCATACCCTGCCAACTTAGAGCGAACATAGCAAAACCAAAGGGGATGATGGACGGAGTGTTGAACATTGCAAGCACTCACCCCCAGTCAACTGATCTGGGTTTAATCCATCATCATTCTTTAGCTCACTCCGCCACCCCAGTTCAGACATGGCCATATGCAAATCAGTCTGACCCTGTGCCTCATGGGAACAGTCCAGCCCGAACTGCCAAGCCATGTCTTCCCTGGACCGGAAACAAGCATCCTGGGACCGGTTTCTGGCATACAGCCTTCATCAGCCAGGCTATCTTGAATCCAGTGGCAAAGTGAGCAAGGGACCCACGTCTGGGCATACCCTGCCAACTTAGGGCGAACATAGCAAAACCAAAGGGGATGATGGACGGAGTGTTGAACATTGCAAGCACTCACCCCAGTCAACTGATCTGGGTTTAATCCATCATCATTCTTAAGCTCACTCCGCCACCCCAGTTCAGACATGGCCATATGCAAATCAGTCTGACCCTGTGCCTCATGGGAACAGTCCAGCCCGAACTGCCAAGCCATGTCTTCCCTGGACCGGAAACAAGCATCCTGGGACCGGTTTCTGGCTTACAGCCGTCATCAGCCAGGCTATCTTGAATCCAGTGGCAAAGTGAGCAAGGGACCCACGTCTGGGCATACCCTGCCAACTTAGGGCGAACATAGCAAAACCAAAGGGGATGATGGACGGAGTGTTGAACATTGCAAGCACTCACCCCCAGTCAACTGATCTGGGTTTAATCCATCATCATTCTTTAGCTCACTCCGCCACCCCAGTTCAGACATGGCCATATGCAAATCAGTCTGACCCTGTGCCTCATGGGAACAGTCCAGCCCGAACTGCCAAGCCATGTCTTCCCTGGACCGGAAACAAGCATCCTGGGACCGGTTTCTGGCTTACAGCCGTCATCAGCCAGGCTATCTTGAATCCAGTGGCAAAGTGAGCAAGGGACCCACGTCTGGGCATACCCTGCCAACTTGGGGCGAACATAGCAATGTTCAACACTCCGTCCATCATCCCCTTTGGTTTTGCTATGTTCGCCCTAAGTTGGCAGGGTATGCCCAGACGTGGGTCCCTGCTCACTTGCCACTGGATTCAAGATAGCCTGGCTGATGACGGCTGTAAGCCAGAAACCGGTCCCAAGATGCTGATTTCGGTCAGAAGACATGGCTTGGCAGTCGAGCTGGACTATTCCCATGAACAGAATCAGACTGTTGCATATGGCCATGTCTGAACTGAAGTGAAGCTAAAGAATGATGATGGATTAAACCAGATCAGTGACTGGGAGTGAGTGCTGCAATGTTCAACACTCGTCCATCATCCCTTGGTTTTGCTATGTTCAACCTGGATGGCAGTATGCGCAGGCGTGGGTCCACTTGCTCACTTTGCCACTGGATTCAAGATAGCCTGGCTGATGGCGGCTGTAAGCCAGAACCGGTCCCAGAGATGCTGTTTCGGTCAGGAAGACATGGCTTGGCGAGTCCGAGCTGGACTGTTCCCATGAGCACTGAGTCAGACTGATTGCATGGACATGTCTGAACGTGGCGAAGTGAGCTAAGAATGATGATGGATTAAACCCAGATCAGTGACTGAGGGTGAGTGCTTGCAATGTTCAACACTCGTCCATCATCCCCTTAGTTTTGCTATGTTCGCCTAAGTTGCGGGTATGCCCAGACGTGGGTCCCTGCTCACTTTGCCACTGGATTCAAGATAGCCTGGCTGATGACGGCTGTAAGCTGAAACCGATCCCAGGATGCTGTTCCGGTCAGGAAGACATGGCTTGGCAGTCGGCTGGACTGTTCCCATGAGCACAGGTCAGACTGTTGCATATGGCCATGTCTGAGCTGGGGTGGCAGAGTAGCTAAGAATGATGATGGATTAAACCCAGATCAGTTGACTGGGGATGACTTGCATGTTCAACACTCCGTCCATCATCCCCTTTAGTTTTACTGTGGACAGTTACCTGGCCAGCAGATCTTTTTTTAAGCAAGTTCTCGAATTTACAGGATGACTGCCATAGACTTCAATTGAGTGGTCCTGATGCTTATGGATGCAGGCAAATAATGCTCAAAGGAAGCTCCTGTGCGGTTGATGGGGGTGAAGTGCAGTTGATCCCTTGGTCCACAGGTGGTTTGAAGTGACTTTGACCATGGCGCTTGGGGTCCTACAGCATCTTTGCGACATCAGAAGGTCAGCTGCATCTGGGCACTTTGTCTCCCGACACAGCGAATATATTTGGTTGGGGCTAGTGTCCCTTCGGTTCGATGAATCTGGTCACAGATAGCACTCTCAGGTACGGCAGACACGGATGCAACTTTTGGTTATCTCAGATTTGCCACTCAGTGTGCTCAGTGACTGGCAGCGGCAAGGCAAATGTGGTGGCTACCACTTTGTTGATTTGGTCACTTTCAGCTCTTGTGTCCCTGGAGCTGGTTCCAGGGGATCGGCTGACTGATCCTTGAAGTCAGTGCAGTTGTTGAAGGCAGAAAACCAACTTTTATCCTGGTCAGAAGCCACAGGCACAGTCCCAATCTTGCTAGCCCAAAAGTGCAGCAGGTGCAGTCCTCTTGACGATGAAGCCTCTCTTTGTGTGAACTAATGACAGCATGGCAGTCCTTCTTCGGTCCTTTCTTCTTCTCCAGAGTGAACCAAGGAGTAGGGTGCCAGAGGTGCCTTACTTGTTCCAGGAAAGTGCACCTAGGGGACCATGCTGTCACTAGCCAATGAGCTACTGGGTCCCAGCGTCTCTAGTGATGAAGTTCCTGTGATGTGTGGCATCTGCCTATCCTAGAGTGCCCCATTCTTGGCCCCTTCAAGACGGCACAACCCTTCCTTGGTCTTCTACGGCAGTGTAGCCCACCCTAGAGGTGTGGCTACCAGTGGGCACCACACCCATGGGAAACCGGTTCAGTCACTGGTTTCCCTTTTCTTGGCTCTGTCTCCTAAGTGTCTGCCGAAAGAAACGGCATCCTGCTCAGGGATGTTGTTGCAACGGCCCTTCAAAGGCAGCTTCACCTTTGAAGCCTGCCTTTTGGGCCAACACCCTGCATGGCCATTCTGGGGGAGGAGGTGACACCCGTCTCCACAGCAACTGCCTTTGTTCCTGGACCTGGGAGTCATTCACACATCTCCCCAGGCAGTCAGAAACCTGTCTATGTGTCAGTGCCTTTGTGAGGTCACTGGACTAGCTGGAGTGCAGAGTAGCAACTTTCTAAAAGTTGCTTAACTTTAATAGTGACTCTAAATCTGGCCTGGGCATCAGGTTGAATTTTCTGTCCCAATTAATTTGATAACTTACATGACTTGGTTAGGTGGTCCCATTCAGAAGTTAGCTAGACTTGGGTGCCAAGCAGGTAACCCTGTGTTAGCCAATGCGTCTCCTAACCGTTCCATAGTAAAACGAAAATTTGGAACGGTTTGCTCTTAAGACATAATAATATAGCTCCCTGCCATAGGGCTCCATAGGCCTTCCTTAGGGAAGACTTACAAATATCCTTAAGGGAAGTGGTGGCTTTGCCATTAGGTGTAATGGCAAAGTCGAACTAGCAGTGTCATACACTGCCCTTTCAGTCTATAGTGGCAGACTGGAGTCCTTTTTGTCTCTGTTACATGCAGGGTGACACAAACAGTGCTGCAGCCCTGGATGAACATTCTTCCTTACATGCCCTTGGTACCCTGGGTACCATATACTAGGGACTTATATGTAAGTCAGTCCTTGTCAATTGGGTGTAACTAATTAAATATACCTTTTGCGGTATATTTAAAAACACTGGTCAAAACACTGGCACTGAGATCAGGACAGCAGGCTACAGTGCACTCTCAAAGTCGAAAAACCAGCAGCTAATACTCTAAGGGGCATATTCTCAAGAACGTGCGATAATCATCACAAAAATAGGTTAACGCAATTTTACATATCGCCGTCTATCACGAGAAAATAACTCCTTGTCAACGTCATATTCACAACACGGCGGTAACATGCGATAGTTTCCCGATAACGCGTTAAATGTCCGTGATAAAATTACCTGTACGGCGATAAAAATCTAAACCCGAACGTGAAAAAAGTTGCGATGTGCCCAACTGCGATAAAAAATTCCGCGATAAGCAGCACCAGGCCTGCAAGTCACACAAGTCAGGCGGGCAAAATCACCATAAAAGCGGCAACCAAAAACACAACCAAGGCACAAACAACCGCAAAGCACCATGGAGGTAGCCGGAGCAAGTACAGAGGACAACCAGAACCCCACAAGCCCCACGGAGGACCAGCCTGGGACCATCATTGGGGAGACAGTGGCAGGAGTTGGGGGACCGGACACTGCACAACATGACCTGACCCAACAGCAACAGGGTGAGTAACGACCAGGGACTGGGGGGACGGGGGGAGATGGGCACAGTGGCACACATGCACAATTAAGTATAGCACATCTGCGGACAAACCATGCCCAAGAGTCACAACTCCGACCAAGAGCCCAATTTACCCAAGATTTGCAACATCTCAGCACTGTATAGCACAGAAGTCAAAGGCACACCGCCTGAAAGGGACAAGGGGCAGCAAAATCACAGCTGCAGGGGTGACTCTCCCAAAATGCAGCACACACACATAACATTCAGAGCACATCCACATTGACAACAATGTGGTACAAACTGCAACATTTACACAACAGAGCAGAGGACACAACTGCTGCCGCGTGTGTGTAGAAAATGGCCATTCGCATGTGGCATAGCAGGAAACTGTGAGATGATAATGTACAACACAGTTTAGACATGGCAGCTTACCAATTAATGCTTTTACTAATTCTTGGCAGAACAATAAACTTCAACCCAAGGGCTGTCCTTCTTGCCCATCGCCACATGAAACTATCGGCCATGTACTTTTTGCCTGTAAAGCATACTCCAAGCCAAGAAGCAAATGGTTAGCTCCTGAGTGCAGACAATTAGGGACACAAAGCTTTAAAGATGCCCTACGGATACTAAAATCAGACGCTAGACCCCTTTTCGCCTGTGCCACTGCGAAATTCATGGGCCATTCTTGGGCGATTAGAAGGAGGGCACAGCTGCCAGGGCCGATTGGTATGAACAGTTAAAATAGATTATGCTGACCAACCAAGATTACATTGACCAGTTAATGCTGCTATTTTATAATTTTAAATAATTGTTTTTATCGTTGTATTTTATGTATTTTATTCTGTCTTGTGACTAGTGCTAGAGCCTTGTTCTTAAACTAGAGGCAAACCCCCCCCTTTTTTTTTTTTTTTTGTGCGGGCTACCAACCCGGAAATTGATTTGTACAAATCTCGATGATGCACTTGCACTTTATTCCCATAATCATGTTAGAGAGACCGAAGTCATGAATCGTGTGGAATTGTTTTACTCATATGATGTCATTGTCATTTTATTGTGTCAACTTGAGCGTTTTTATTCCCCATTTGTACATTTGCTTTCAGGAATGCTCTTTCAACCTAAAATGACACACTCATGATTTGTATGGTTGCTTCTTTTATGGTTTGTTAAACCGAAATAAAGAATTTTGAAGAGATAATGTACAAGTACAACCTCACATCCCTGATGGTGTAGAAATGTCAACTGTCCAGCATCAATTTGGCATCTCCTCACAAACAGTCACAATGTACATTGCCATGCAGTCTGACAGTAAACTTGTACAATGCGTCAACATACATGTGAACACAATGTCAATCTGCATATCCCCTTCACATTGCAGAGGGCGAATCAACACCTCCTGCAGAGCAGACCCAACAACACAGCACTGATGATGAAGAGGACCTCCCCAACATCTACACCGACGCCCTCCAACAGCTCATGGACAGCTCCGGCACCCCACTTCCAGGAGCAGGGCAGCCCAGCTGCATCGATGAGACCCCACCCCCTGCATAGACCACACAGCAGGAAGCACCCACCACCACGCATGTCTCCCGGGACCCCCACGACCAACACATGGCATTCCAATGCCGTTTGTCACGGTGCCAGGAGAAGCTGGCTGACCAGCTGCGGGTGGGGTTCGACCCCATGGCAGCCAAACTAGATGCCATACGTGGGTGTCTAAGTCCCATCAGGGACGACTTACAGTCCCTAACGGACACCCACAGTCCGCACCATGCTCTCCAACAATCCATGGCTGACATCGCTGGAGTCATGACTCTGAGCCAAGAACAACTGTCTAGTCAGAGTGGCTCCAGCGATGTCAGCCGGGAGTTGGAACACATGCGGAGGATCATGGAGAACAGGGAGCGGATGCAGGCGGAAAGAATGGCTGCCACGGCTGCACACCAGTCAGATGTAGCTGTGACCTTCCATGCCCTGCAGATCCTCGTCATGGCATTGCCACCACAAGGCCTGTCACGGATGAATGCTGCTGCTACTACTCCATCCACATCTCCGCCCCCTGAAGTGTCAGTGCCACACAGTGCGGCAGACTAAACACCACCACCCACATGTGAGGCACCTGACACATCAGAGGACGAAGATGCGGATGATACTGCCTTAGTGGTAAGAAGGAAGAGGTAGCATTCATCTCCGCCATATGGCCTGTTTCTGCTCGGTTCTGCCCTCTGCATCAACACCTTCCACTGTCCCCCTATACACTCTGCGACACTCACCTTGTTCCACGACATGGACTGCCATATCATGTTTGGTTACCAATGACACAGCAATCATACTGCGGACTGAACTCTTCCTCTTCTGATGAACTTGTCATTCCCTAAAGGACTCTGGCTGGCCCTCCACGGGGCAACAGTGTAAAGTGGGGTTGCATGTCCCTGTACTGCTCCAGCTTCAACACTCCACTGAATGTGAATATAACATTCAAATTCACACAGATGTGTCATGTCTATGTCCAATCAAGTATGAAAGTATGGAAAAATGTAAGGGCAGTGATTCCCCCTCACGTCCATGTTGCTAATGTTGTGGGACTTAAGTCACAGGGTGCAACTAACTGCATCATGGTGGTACATATTTGACCCCAAAAGACGCCCTGTTGTCTTCTCTTGGTCACAAAGGACCGCCTTTATGTCATGAATTTGGACACATGTGATACGCTGCTGAGTGGGATTACGTACCATCTATGACACCCTGAGATGGCATTTTGGATACGTGACACCCTAAACAGCCTCTCCGTACAGAGGTGACACACCCACCATCTAATTGCCATTTGTGAGATTGTTAGCACTAAATGTTGCACTTACACTTGTCAGAGTGGTGTGCTCATGCAGAGGAGTGACATGCAGACAGGGAATGTGTGTTGGAATGAATGTATTTGCACATGCTGTCCCTGTGGACATTTTGTCCTGTCCCATGATTGCTAAGGACAGTCACAATGTGACGTGCTCATGTGAAGAAATTGTTAATGATTGTGTTCCTTCGGGCTATTCCTGCTGCAGCTGCACTGGGGTGTGGTCCACCTGCCTCATCTTCATCATCATCGTCCGGTGCATCTGGCACTTGGATCTATGGGGCATTGGTGCGTAAACATATGTTGTGCAACACACAACATGCAATGATCATCTTGCACACTATTTCCGGGCTGTACAGGAGTCTCCCACCTGTGATGTCCAGGCACCTGAAACGTGACTTTAACACGCCAAATGAGCGCTCCACGATGCCCCTGGTGCGTTTGTGGGCCGCATTGTACTGCCTCTGGGCCTGGGTGTTCGTGTTTCGGAGGGGTGTCATCATCCACGGGCAGAGTGCATATCCTTGATCACCTGTGACAGGGGAGAGAGATATGTGTCAATCGGTGGTTCTGCATTCTGTGTTGGCAGGCTTATCTGTTTGGTGGTGTGTGATGTGTGCGACTTTGGGATTCATGATTGACATGTGTTGCTTGTGGCAAATGAGCGTCATCCATGTGTATTATGTTGCCTCACATATGCTCGTCACTCCCCCCGAGCCTATTTACTTGTGTGCGCTGTGCGGTTGCATCCCTTGCACTCCTAAGATGCGCCATTGTCATGACTTCCTGCGCATGTCCACAAGCCTGACAACGACACTGTGATATTGGCCGTTGAAGGTGGTCGGCCACGTGTGTGTAGGCCTATGGTCAGGATATGGCGGACACAGAGACACACGCAGTAGTTACTTTGGTGGCCATCCCAATAGTGAACCACGCCCAGAGCCCCGGGCTATTTATTCCCACTCCTACGCTGGACTGGCGTATGCCTGCCCAGCCCACTCCGCTTACGCTTACAGGGGGGACGACATAGCTACATGTCCAAGGGCTTCCCCACTGCCTGTGGTGACATGGTTGCGTCCACTGTCCACAACACTACGGACACCAGCAGTATATGTCCACATGGACATGTCTGTGCTCTGCATACTGAAGTCTGTCCAGCACATCACTGCCACACTTGGCATTGTGTACATTCTTATTGATGGGTAACTTGCCTCCTTCGCACAGACTTGGTTCCCACCTCTCCCCACATTCTGCTATTGTGTGGCAGTGGTGCAATGACGTGGCTAGTTTGTCTACATGGCTGGGCACGGTTGCCACAGTTATATGTGTTGTCGTGTCTGGTAGGTGGGCATGTTGTTTGGCATGTTGTAACGTGTGCATTCCCACAGTTGTGAGTTGCATGATTGTGGAGTTGAGGTGTGTGGTGTGTTAATTTGGTACTTAGCAACGAGCAGTGCATTTCCATAGGTGCCATCCTGCAAGCGCTGGTTGATGATGGACTGTCGGAAGATGTAGGAGTCATGCACACTGCCTGGGTAGTTGACGACGACGTTGGTGAAGAATCCCTGGTGGTCCACTATTGCCTGCACATTGATGGAATGCGTGTGCTTTCTGTTGCGGTAATTGTGTACAGTGTCGGTAGGGGGCACAAGTAGGACATGTGTGCAGTCAATTGCCCCCAACACGTGCGGGAAGCCAGCTATGCCGTAGAAGCCTTGCTTGGTCTCCAGCTGTTCCTGCGCAGTGTGGGGGAAGTGAAGGTGCTGGGGTACCAAGCTGATGATGGCATCCAGGACAGGTGTGAGGAACTTTGATAGGGCTGGCTGTGAGACTCCTCCGACTCTGGCAGTTGTTGGTTGGAAGGTACCAGAGGCCAACAGGTGCAGCACAGCCAGCAGCTTTGTCTGAGGAGGGATGTTGGTTCTCCGCTGTGTTGGTACCCTCAGCCTGTGGTCAATGTGAGTCAGGATGCGGAGGATGGTTATCCTTTTGAGCCTGTAGTGGGCAATGACATCCTCTGGCGTTAAGTCTGTGAGGCTGGTGCATTTTCGGTAGGTCCGCTCTCTTCTTCTGCGCTGCCTCTGTGGTAGTCCGGGGGGGTGTGGTGGTCCGGGAGGGGGATGGGGGGACGCCAGGGGGGGGTGGCGTTTGGTGTTGTGGCCCTCTTGGGTCTCCGAGCTGCATGATCAGTAGCTCCATGACATGTGTTGGTCTTCAGATGTGGGTCTGGGCTGGGCTCCCTTTTATAGTGCAGGTTGTCGTCCTGCTTAACACCAGTAGTAGGCAGGTGTTAAATGCCTGCTGCTAACGCGCCTTATCGCCTGTTTTTGGTTCGCATCGCCGATCTGGCTGGTCGTTGTGAATATCGCAAAGTGGTGTTTTCGTGTGTTTTTGCACGGGAACGCCTACTCTGCATATCATTAGCGTTATTTGTCGCTCTCATCAGTGGCGATGTTTTTTGCGGCAGATATCGCAGGAAAACTGGTGGTATCGGCAGTTTGCACCAGCTTGGGAATAGGGCGATAAATCTATCGCCAATTTTGCGGCGCTAAAGTGCCGGTAAATAGGCGATAAGTCCTTGTGAATATGCCCCTAAATTGGGCAAAAAGTGAGGGGAAACCTGCAAAAAGCCTGTTTCCTTACACACTTTATATTCTTATCCACGGAAGCTGTTTTTAGTTCCTATTTTAAGAAAGTGAATATTAGGCATTATCATGCTTGGATGACTTTTCTACAACATCTAAGTCATCCACATATTGTTATGCATTAATTAATTTTTATTAGAATTGCCAGTAGGATCAGAAAGTGATATGGAGCACCATAAAATGTACCTTATTGTGAATATCCTTTTACAACAGTTGTTAAGCTTGTTCCAAGAATTTTGATACACCAAAGGCTTAATAATCAATACAACCAAAACTAAATTTATGGCCCTGAACCCCCACAAATCTTTCCAGGGATGTCCGAGGCTCGGAGGCATTCAGCTTGAAAGGGTTAGTGCTTTTGACAATCTAGGATTAAAGCTAGCAGGAAATTTGTCTTGGAGACCCGATATTAATAAGATGGTCCTGAAGCAACAACAGTTGTCTGGGGTTCTAGGGAATGAACACTGATTGTCTCATACAAAACCAAGTGGGACAGCACTGCAGTTATATGATGCCAAAGTGATGAGCTCTGTGATGTATGTTGCAGAATTATGGGCCTTGGAACATGTAGAGGAGCTTAGTAGTCTAGATTTTAAATTTCTAAGAAGTCTAGGGATGCTACCCCTGAGCACTCCCCTTCTTCTGCTCATGATAGACATGGGCAGAAATTCCCTTGCCTCCAAAGTAAGATTGCGCCCTTTGGTATTCTGGCTTAAGATTAAGACGACCCCTGAACTATTACCGTATGCACATGCTCTGGAGGATGTAAAATGCAAGGACAAAACCAATAAAACTAGTTGGCTGAGAGGGGTTAAGAATCTGCTTATAGCTATTGGGATGGGTGAGGCATGGGAAGTCAACAATTCCACCTGGCTCCCCCGGAAATGCGATGTGAAGAATGCCTACCCGGGGTGGGTGATTCAGGAGGAAATAAGTAACAGGGCTCGGGGGAAGCTCACTCTGGATTTCATGGCTCATAAACTAGATCGTTCTCTGGAAGGCCACCTTGATTTTATAGAACACCAGGTGGATAGGGAACTATATATCCAGTTCAGGTTTGGTACCCTGCCTCTGAATGATTTTATTAGCAATTGGCTTCTCAGGAACTAAGCTATTCTTAGTTGCCCTGGCTGCAAAAACCTTCAAGAAACCCTAGCCCACGTAATGTTTGCCTGTCCATTATATGCAATGCCAAGGAAAAACTGGCTTACCCCAATTTGTAAGCTATTAGGAACAGATAATTATCGAATTGCACTGAGGATCTTGAAGTCTGATGCCAGGCCACTATTTACTTGTGTGGTGGCAAACCTTTTGGGTCAAATGTGGGGTATTAGAGGTAGGGCTCAGAGGGTGAATAACAAGTGAACTTTTAACCACATTTTTCAGGCTATAGTTTTGTTAAATTGTTTTTTAAAGAAGGCGCCCTTTTGTGGTTGAATATGAAGTATTTTGTACATTGGTATTTTGATGTTTCTATTACGGTTCTATTACTGTTTTATTGCATCTGATGATTTTTATATTTGAAGCACTTTATTATGCTCTTGCTGTTTTTTATAGTATTTATTATGTCCGTTTTCACACCGTATACTGCTGAATGATATTGGAAAACAGGAACTGCTGTGGATAATTACTTATTTTATTTAATTGTATCACTGATTATATTCAATTGTAAATAATTTTATCTTACGATTGTGCACTTTACACAGATATTAACTTAGCATTGCTGCCATCCATTTAATTGGTTTTATAAGGTCGACGTATAAAAGTTTATGGATTATATGACTGCTAGGAGATAACCTAGCAACGGCAGAATTTGCCACATCACTGTTGCACTTCTGTATGTATTAACTTGGCCTTTGATCAAGATCTGCACCTATTTTAATACCATTGACATACTGCAAGCAAACTTTTATGACTTGATGTCGAAATAAAGTAATTACAAGAATATCCTTTTATTTTGATGTAATTAAAAAACTTTTTAGATAAATCATGTCATTAAATCTGTCTAAAACTTTTGACACAGTGTATTAATCTACTATACTTTCTATCATGCCATCTTTTTGTATTTCTGTTACTGCCTGGTGTGGTGCAAATTTTATGTATCACCCTAATATTAAAATGCCGCTTTATTCTCCTTATTTCATTTGTTTTTATTTGGATTTTAACTTCCAATTTTTATTTTGTAGTAAAATATTTGTGAGGTTGGTGTGTGTTTGTGTGTGTGTTTGTGTCTTGTCCTGAGACAGCAAGTGTTTTGATTTCTGGCTTATTTTCATAATATTGAGACCTAAAGAGAAATTAGGCGAATGAGCGCAATAGGACCAGCAGATGGGCTAAACTATTACTGCTACCTGACTGACTCGTTCAGTACACGCATCATTAGCTCATTCACCCTGTTTTAAAGCTGGAAAAGATGCAAAGGAATCAAACATAAAGCATAGAGAAATCTCGTAGGCCCACTAAAACCAGATGTATGTTCATATGTATGTGGTGTTCCTATAGTGTGAAGCTAGCCAGAAGGCATCATAGCATGTATAGGGTTAAAGGTAAGCATAAAGTGAACCAGTGATGGGAGAGGTTACTGGTTTGTGAGCTGTTCATGCATTGTGATGTAGTGTTCTTTAAAGAAATGTGTATTTGCTTGACATATTTTGTTGTAGTGCAGTTTGCTCTGTGGGTGATGTGTTGTTTTTGGGGTACAATATTGCAATGTGATGTTGTTGTGAGGTGCCCTGCATTCTGGTTTAACTGTTTTATTATTGTGTTGTGGCCTGTTTTGTTTTAATTGTGTTGTTATGTTGCTTTGTGTTATGTTATTTTTTTATTTCCTGTTTTTCACTTTAGTGATGTCAACAAATGCTGCTACATTTCCATCCTAAAGCTGCATTTGCTTTGAAAACGTTTCCCTGACAACCAACCAGTTACTACTGTCAAAGAAAGTAAAATACTGCTGTTCGAACTCCTTAACTATTTCTGACACCAATCACCCCAAAAGAGTGGCTGTGAGTATGTCTTACATTAGCACCTTCGGTGCCCACTTTATGTGACACGGTCTATTATGTTTGCATGTTTGAAAAAGAGAGCAATAGCCTAAAATCTGCTTTAAACCTGTCTAAACAATGCAGGTTTAGGTCAGTTTGAATTTCTCTTCCTTCCTCCCTCTCCTTCTTCCCATTCTATCTTCCCATTTCCATTTATCTACACAAAGTTAAAAAACACCCCATTCTAGGGGTCTAAATTAGCTTGATCTGAACCAATAGATACCTTTGGTCGGGTTGGCTTATGGCAAACTCTACCAACTTCCAGTTGAATTGTGCACTTCTATGTTTGAAACGTCCTACAAGCCAGTGGCGTAGGGAGTGTGCCACGAACCCTAGTTCAAGGATGGAAAAAACCACCAACGCTGACTGTTTGAACTGTGAAGTACAACAATAATTGGGGTTCAGTGGTCCCCGGTTCTACTGCACCTGCTGCACTAACAGAAGCTATACCCCTGCTTCGAGCCATCTTGGGAGTAGTGTGAGAGATTCAAACCTGTTCCACGCATTAATGTCAAGATATGAAGCAACACAAGTCAAGCACTATAAGGCGTGTGATAAATGGTAAAAAAACAGAGTGGCAGCAAGCACTACTGCTCTTTGGCAAAGGCCACCTTCCTGCAAATTTGAGTGTTTCTCCGCTTCCCTCTACTAGTAGCCGCTGCTCTTGGTGGTAGTTACGGTAGAAACTGAGCACCCAAGCTTACCCATTTCCAGTCATTCGATCAGAGGACATTGCCAGACCAGCAATGGGGCAGTTGTTGGAAGCCAAGGTGTCTTACACCCTTTGGGGCAACAAAACAAGAAAAACCTCATTCACATGGATCGAATTTTACACCTCCTTCCAAAGCTCCTGGTGGCTTTCTATTCGGCCTTTCAGCATCTTTTCTAAGTTGTTGGTAGTTACTGCAGTCTCCAGGGTAGTAGCTCCCAGGGTGGGGGGTGTGGAGGGGAGGGGTTTGGGGAGTCACACCCCCCTTAAAAAATGTATTGTGTAGTAAATAGTTGGGTAGAAGTGCTTTCAGTAGGATCATGTGACACACTAACAGAAACACACACTCTCTCTCGTCTATGTTTTGAACAATGTTGATCAGTTATGAAAATTATTGTATTTTAAGTACCCTAACAATCTGCACTCCTCTCTCTTTCCACTGTCCATTACGTCCCCCTCATGTCCTGTGTCTCCATATAATGTGTTTTAACAAGATGTCCCAGCAAGATTGTTGGGAAATCTGAAGCTCACTCCCACCCCCTCCCCCAATGATACTGACCAAGCTACACACCTGGCAGTCACAGCCATCACATACACACTACAGGACTCTGGGAATAATGCTTCAGAACCTTTGGCTCTCTTCATCCTGGAGAGAACTGTTTTCGTCCCCATAAGGTGCCCTTTGTCGGGTGGCATAAAATTATCTTATGATAATACCTCCAATAGCGTTTACAAATGATGTAGTTTGTGCCTCCAACACAAACACTTCAACCATCATTCTAAGTTGCCTTTTAATTCCGATGGGGCTGGTAATTCTGTGGATCTCGCATCTTTCATCTCGAGACTTCAGCTGCTAAAAGCAGGCAGTGCCTTCAGGTGAAATACTGGCGGGAAATGTGGAATAACCAGGGTAATCAGAACCAAGATTTCCAATTTTCGCAGTAATTCCACATTCTAATGTGACCTATAGAGAGCCACTTGTTCTCAGTCAGTAACCTGTCCCCACTCACCCTGTAAAATATGTGTTGGATAATTACCAGCCACATTACTCGGGCACTCACACAGTGGCGTAACATAGGCCCACAGCCCCCGCAGTGCAGGGGGGGGGGCTCTGAGCTCCAGGGGGCCCCCTCAGCAAAGTACCCTGGCCTGAGAGCTCCTGACTGAGTCAGGATGGGGGCCCCTTCCTCTAGTTTGTAGGGGGGGGCTCAAATTTCGTTACGCTAGTGCACTCACACTGAGGCCCTTCACTCTATCTTGACAAACGGGATTTGTGGTACTTCAAACCCTCTAATCAGAGATGGCTCAAAATGTCCAGAGTGCTCATGACATTTAATTGGTAACCACTATATATCATCCTACTAGCTCAGACAATCCATATAAAATCACACGCCCAGGGTTCATGGGACAAGGGAGGACATATCCCTTCAAAGTAATAATGCCCTGCTAAAACACACAATACTGTGTTAATTAAATTATGATTTGAATGCATTTAATGTTTGGACAGTGAGGTTTCTTCATGCTGTGTGTACCTTGGTGTCAAAGAGCCACGTGTCAGAGAGCCCTCAGTGGAACCTTATCGCTCCGTGACTCGACACATTGTGTAATGCTGGGCAATATGTAATTTAAACATTTCCGAAATAAAAAGATCTTAATCTGCCTTTCTCTGAAGTGATGCACAAGCTGTCTCGGAAACACTGTCTCCCTGCACACAGAGGTGGACAGGCCTCTTGGGAAATCGAGAAATTGTGCAACATGCGAAGGACACAGGAAGGCCAGTTAGGCAGGCACAGAGTCACCTAAGTAATACAGTGCGCCTTCGACTCGGGCCTTTAACGCTGAAGCGGGCCTTTAATGGCTTGCAAAGCCCTCTACGGTGGGCTATAAGGCTATATTATAGAAATACATAAAAATTGTAAATATAATGATAAACAATGAAATTGAAAATATATGTAAGGGGGAGATATTCTACTTTCTTTCACAAGCACATTGCTGAATCTCGCAGATAAGTAGCTAATACATTATTTTGCATTCCATTGCCCTAGGTTAAAACCCAGATTTGGCACTTGACCAAAAAACACTGTTCTCAGCAAATCACTTCATCTCATTGCAATTCTTAATATATTTATTATAAAGGTATGAATATACATGCTGTTTTCTATAGATGTTCCAGCTTTATTTTCAAACCCCCTCACATCCTGGTATCGTAATTTGGTTTTGAACAGATTCCACACTCACACCTTACTGTACATCATCTCATTTTTAGATATTATGCTGTATCAATTTTATTTACTCAACACACATACACACCACTTCCTGGCACTGTAGCATCGACATAACCAACTAAAAATTGTATTAGGTTGGAGGGATAGTTTGCCACCAAAACAAAGGGCCCGATTATGATGTTGGGGGGCACACCGCCAGCCCGCGGCGGTTGGGAAAACGCCAGCAAGCAGGGGGCATCCCGACCACCGTATAAAGATATCGCCACGGGCTGGTGGTGTGCCTGCGGTGCAGTCATGACAGTGGAATGCTGCGGCTCTAGTTAAGAGACACAGCCAATGCCGGCCATGCTGAGAAGGCTCTGGGCGATCAGGTACGCTGTTTCCCTGCCGCAAGGTCTGCAGGCAAAACAGTGCGTGCCAACGTGCACCAGCCATGGGGGCACACACAGAGCAGCACCAGGAACATGTCTCCAGAGCACACTCGCCCGGAGACATGTTTGCACTCCAGAACCTGCCCTTCCGCCGACCTTTTCATGGCGGTGTCCCCGCCATGAAAAGGTCGGCGGAGAGGCAGGTTGTAATCCTGACGACAGTGCCCATGCCGGCACTGCCACCATTGAATGCCGCTCTCCCCAACGCTGCCACCAAGGGAGCTCAGATCTTGGTGGTGGTAGTGGTCTGGAGTCAGTTGGATGGCGGTCTCACCCCTACATCGTAATCAGGTGGTCCGACCTATAGGTATGGGGGCAGTTGGACCCCCAAAATGCGACAACGGTCCCAGGACCTCCAAAGTCTAAATTAGGCCCAAAGTCGTGATTTGCATGGCACAAATCCAGCAAGGCCAACTTAGACATAGGCAAATTGAGAAGCATGAGTGGGTAATACTAATATATGTATTTAAACACTTAAAAAGGGCATAAGTATAGTAAGAACCTCTGCATAAAAAATTCTGAAGCAATACAATATATTATTTATCATATCTCTTTTGGGGCTTAATTTTATGAAATCATAAAAGTATATCTCTAGTTAAATTTTGCTGCTGCTATAAGAATGTTTTCTCTATGGAGCTATAACGCCACAGGGAAAAAAACTGTTTTCTTTTCTCTCAAAAGTTAACAAATTACTACAGATCTTTTTCCGCAATAAAATGAAAATACATGTTTTCTTGGGGAAATTAAATCGGGACACCTGTCAAATGCATTAATTGGCATGCATTCAATTTCTAATTCTAAAGAAGGAGATTTTATCAACAGGCAGCGATTTGTTTTTTGCCGGAGTTGAATATATTGTGATCCACATGACCATGGTCTGTCAATTCTCCCCTTATCTTATGTTCTGATTAACCACTAAAATTAAAGGTCGTGCTTTTTTCACTACATTTTGAAGTGTTTGCCAATACATAAATTTCTCTCTGAAAGAATGGTCACATAATATCTAAGTGAACGTGTGATGACTGCTTTGTTGAAGAAGCTATGACTGAACCTGACTTTGAATTGTACAGTAATGGGGTTGTCTAACGTTTCTGTTGGCCAATTATTGGAAGTCCCTCAAGCATTTACCTGGATAGCCTTTGATCTATTTGCTGTCGCCCCCAGACATGGCAGGGTACTTCTGGGACCAATGGCTACAGGCAGTGCATGGTGAAGATGCTGGCGTACTGTTGTACGTTTGCCTGTAACTTTTGATACCATTAACCGCCCTGTAATTTTGGACAAGCTGGTCCAAGAAAGTAAGCCCCAAAGGTGCAGCTCTGAAACTGACCTTTTGACTTTAAGGACTCAACTCATTAGGCACAAGGTTATGCAGGGCTCGAGTCGGGGTACCACGCGGGTGGACGGCGTCCCCCCACTTATTTTACCGGGTGGACGCCATCCCCCCTGCCCAAAAGCTGGCCGCATTGAGGGCTTCACGAGGAAATAAAAAAATCCCAGCGGTCTTTCTAACCAGTGTTCCCTTCATATCACGTGATTCATTGTCTCATTAAACCCACAGTTTGATGCTGAAAGCCTCGCAGATTGTTTATTATCATGAGGTTTGCTGCTGGCAGCCTGCCCCCATCACCTTTCGTGACGTCACTTCCTGTCGTGACGTCACTTCCGGTGACACGACCTAACTTGGAGCGTCCCCCCACTTCTTTTGTTAGGACTTGTGCCCTGAGGTTATGCCACTCTACAGAGGTCGAGATGGATGGATGGCGCACGAATATATCATGAAATACCCAAACATTAACTAGTAGAGACTCTCCCGGCCAAATTATAAACATGTGAAGTTGGTAGACACTAATTTATGATGGTGTTCTAAATTTGAGATTACTTCCAGACATTCTTCGACTTCATAAATATCGCCTAGGACTCGTGGCCTCAAGTCTTTTGTGGCAAAGGTCGTCAAAGGCTGAGGTAGTTTTCTTGGATGCAAAGGAAGGTAGCACATTTTCAAACTGGAGAGTTAAATCAAAGTTTTGAGAAAGACTCTTCCAATAAAAGAAAAGATTAAGAACCAGGCAACAAGAAGGCAGAGTGATGGGATACACGCCAGAGGCTGTGTGCCAGTGCACAGAGCACAGAGCAGAGGCATATAATTGGCTGACAGATGAATGAATGGACATGCCCAAAATCTTCCTGGAGTAGTTGGTGTGGGGAGGGAGATTATGTGGAGAGCCCAGAGAGGGAGAATTCCTCCTAGGAAGCAGGTGCCTTGCTCATCTGCTGTTGCATCAATGGTTAGTGTTATTCCTGCAATGGTCCCAAAAGCACTACTGGATGCATGGTTAGCATAGATTTGGACAGTCAGTAGTAAGCCCTATCTCAACTAATGGATGATGTTACCTGGGCCCACCTGATCCCCTAACCACTCAACAAGTTGGAGTGGCCCTGGGCCAATCCAACCTTGGAATACAGCCTGAGAGTGGCATGCTTGCAGTCATGAACACCTAGACCTATGGCACGGGCGCAGAGTCAAAGGAATTCCCTCATTTGCATAGGGTAGGCCCCTATGCAAATGAGGGAACACCCTCTGTTGATAGCGCTGGCGCTTTAAGTGCGCCAGCGCTATCGGTATTATAGAAGGGGGCGCACACACGTCTGCGTCCCCTTCTATAATACCAAAGTGCCCCAGGGGCGCGCAAAGCGGACGCAAACGCCCATTGCGCCCCCGGAGCGCCATCTGTAAAACGGCGCCTGGAGGGCCAAGGTATTGCGGTGTGACAGCAGATGTGTGAGAATAGGAAAACTCATCAGATTGAGGAATTAATGCAAATACAATTAGTAAGTAAAAATGGCTGGTGGTAGGAAAGTATCGCACAGAGCTGCCACAAAGATGCACAACAGGATATCATCAGAGGTAAACATAGATTTGATACAGGTTATCTGGCTATACCACAAAAATAACTGAAAAATAAGTACGTTTCTGAGGTTCCTTAAAATGCTGCTCTGTCCAACTTTACCACTAAGAGGTTGCTGTGCACATAATCTCTGCCTAAAAGGCACTTCTATGTTCTTCTTCCATGATCTGGGGGTCTCTAGTTGGCAATGGTATACACCTTTGACCAAATAGGGACCCTTGCTTCTTTCTAGTCAGGGTAAGGGGGATACACTACTAAAATAATCCCTGCTCACCCCCTTGGTAGCTTGGCACGAGCAGACAGGCTTATCTCAGAGGCAGTGTGTTAAGCATTTGTGGACACACACAGTAATTTAGTGAAAACACTACAGATGGACACTACACAGGTTTTATAAAAATAAGTATTCTTTATGTAGACTTAACACAAGACCACAAACGACAAAAATCCACAATACTGTACTCAAAATAGACTTAAAAGATGGTAGAAGTAACTTAGTTCAAGTTGATGGTAAATGCGACACGTTTCTCTCAAAAGTACCTGGGATGCGTAATGCAAAACAAACAAAGGGTCCGCAGGGAGGACGATTTGGCAGGCAAGCGCCTCGATGCGGTGCGACGATCCGGTGCGATGCGATGAAAGTGCGCCCTTGATGCAATGCGACGATGTGAAGACGATGCGTGCATGCCCGACGGCCGTGCGGCGAACTCTGTATCTTTGGAGCCGCGACAGGCCCTGCGACACGCGTCACCGGTGATGCGACGGCAGGCAGCTGCGACGGCGACACGCTTCTCGGGGGATGCGACGGCGACCCTTGCGGTAGCGACACGCTTCCCTGTTGATGCGATGGCAGGCAGTTGCGACGGCGACACGCTTCTCCGGTGATGCGACGGCAGGCAGCTGCGACGAAGGCACGCTTCCCTGGTGATGCGGCGGCGGCCTCTGCGGTGGCGACACGCTTCTCCTGCGATGCGACGGCAGCAGCTTCGTCAGCGACACGCTTCTTCTCGTTGCGTCGCGCTTCCAGCTCCCTGCGACACGCAGGCTTCTGCAGACAGAATCCCCAGCAAGGGAATTCCGGAGGGAGCTGGTGGTGAAGTCTTGTAGCCCTGAGACTTCAGCAGGAGGCAAGCTCTAGTTCAAGCCCTTGGAGAATGTTCTGCAAGATGATGAAAGTTCTTTAAAAGTTCCTTCTCCTTTCCTTGGCAATAAAGACCACTGCAGGCCAACCCAGCAAACAGCACACTGGCAGAGGGGCAGTCCAAACTCCTGCAGCTTCCTTGGTTCTTGTTGTTTCCAGAAGTGATCTAAAGTTCTGGGGTCTGGGTCCCCCTTTTTATACCCATAAATCCTTTGTCCTCTGAAGGCAGAGGGTCATGTACCTAGTCCAAACCAGTTCTGGGTGCATCCTGCCAGTGAACACCCTCTTCCTTTGTCAGTTTGGGCCAGGGACATCAGACACACCACAGGAGGTGGAGCCAGCATTGTGGAAGGCAGGTACAGCCCTATTCAGGCCCAGGTGCAACTCCTCCCACCACTCTACATGCAGATAGGTCTATTCAGCCCTGTGCTGAGACACCCTGTCTCCTGGAGCCCCCCAGCCCCTGGCACTCACAAAACCAGACATACAATACACAAGCTATCAGGGGCAGGCTGGATGGTTTAGGCAAGAAAATACCTACTTTCTAAAAGTGGTATTTTCAAACACAGAATGTTAAAACCAACTTCACTAAAATATGTATTTTATCAATCTGAGTTCAGGCATACTAAATTCGTTTTTCTACCATGTTCCCTGGGTCAGTTAGGATTATAAGATGTTATAATCAAACTGCCCATTCTGGCCTATGGGGACAGGTAGCCTTGCAATAGTGAAAAACGAAATTGGCTGTAATTCACTATCAGGACATGCTACACCAGTGGCGGCTGGTGACATTTGAAAGTGGTGGGGCGTAAAAGTTTGGGATGTGGTGAGCGAGCGAGCCCAACCACTATAAGGGTGGTTTGCGGGGGTTGTCCCCCGCAGGAAAATTTTGAAAAAAGAATGGGGAAATGGTGCATTTTCAAGTCAAATCACTCACTCATGTACTCGGTCAGATATGCTCACTGTAATATTCAAACTGCATCATTTCATCTAATAACTCGTCTGCACTTTTGCTGTAGCCCCTTATTCACTCTCACTCACTACCTCAGTTATTGGCACACTCACACCCTCACCTAGTTTCTAGCACCCTCTTACTGAATTTGGCAGCTACTCCTTTTTTTTGTATCACTAATGATTTGACCTGATCCACTCAATGGAAGCCCCAAGTCACTCACTCCCTTGGTCACTCAATCACTCTCACACTCTCCAATTAATTCACTCACTTGCCTATTTACTGGTTTATCAGTCATCCTGTTAGTTAATCAATCAGTCAGTATTTCAGTCAAAGAAAGTTTGTGTGTTCATGACCCATAAGTCATTTTAAAAACAAACATTAAAAAAGACAAAGCTGCTAAAATGATTAGCGATATTAAAAAACTACACATCACATATTTAAACAGAGTGATAATACTCTTGCCTATATTTCCAGGAAATTACAAGATTTAAACTCAATTGAGAATATTTAAAAAATACAGTTTTCTCTGTTTTTTTTCTCAATACCAGGCCGAAAGGAAGAATCTGGAGATGGGAAATACCAAGGGCCACTGCAATTATGGTGAGGGGAGAGCCAGATTAAGTGGCAAGAAAATGCAAATTAGGCAGCATAATGAAGTAGATTTTGTGATAGCATTACTTCATTATTTGTCATTTTTACACTTTTTGACACTGGCTGGGTTTTGGTTACACCTCATTAGTACCAGTTTAACAACCAAATATAGCAACAAGCAACAGAAAGGTGACCAGTCAACCTTTGCAAAGGGCCTTCCACTGCACAGCAACACGTCGCTTCCTTTTCAGTAACTTTTGAACCATGTGAGCTAGGAAGAATTTTTTTTGTTAAAATCTGCTGATTATGCAGCAGATGATGGATTATGTGGCAAATGCTGCAAATCTACCGCGATCGCACAATCGCATAATTCCAGTGCCTTGCAAATACCATAGTAGGTGACTTTGTTAAAGTGTCCACTTGGCCAGGTTTTTGAAAATTAGGGTTAACTTAAGATCTGTCACGAAGACCCAGACGGATCATCACCCAGTATCTTAGGCCTAGACAAGTAAGGCAGGTACCACAGCTGCCAACACAAGTGGGCATTTTACTTTCAAGCTGCACCTCATTATTCCGCCACAACTCCTGCCCTTATTCACAATATACTCAATTTTTAAATGATACCCGCCCACCCCCACGGGCACAGGACACCAGACTAAAGGTCTAGTCCGAATTGGTGGATTAAAGAGTACTGAACACACAGGAGTGGAGGTATGGGGGTGGGGAGTGGAGGGGGGACATAGGGAATGTGTCTTAAGGGAGTACCTCTGGCATGACGTTTCCACAGATGGCCTCAAACCCTGGCATGCAATAGTATATCCAGCTCGAGTGAAAAGCCTCTATCTTAAGGTGACTGGGCATTCACTTTGACACTTTCATAGCGGAAGGTAGCAGAAGATCGTGAGGTAGAACAATCAAAAATGCAAACCCTCCCTAAACGCCATGAATTAGATTCCCCTGCACCAAAGAACAATGCAAAATATTAACCCAGATTGGAGAATAACTGAAGAAAGAAAACAACGATGCGGTAACTGGTGTCAGAAACTGCACTTTGTGAGGCGCTTTCTACATACCCTTTGAAAACCTCACCACGTGCTCATTGTTCACTATTAACGAAATATTAGCTTAGTGTGTGCACACATTTAGTGACCGAAACTGATACAATTAGACCCATTCGTACTCCCTTAAAATCAGATGGGTGTGGATATACGAATAATTGCTGAAATGTTGTGGCATAAACAGATTTGTCAAAAGCAAATGTACATAAGCAGGCATGCCACACACAAATACATACACATGCATGAATATTTTGTAGCAGATAGGCACGTGCCCAGAAGCACGTACTTTACTGTTGGACTCCCGAGGAGGGGCAAGGATACTGAGAGCACAAGGTCTGTGACGGGATAACCGGGAGTAAAACTCCACATAAACATACTTTCTCGCTAAAGAGAGTGTGGGAAGAGAGATGTGAGGCGAGGCCACAATATATATTTTTTTAAAGGCGGCGAAATCAAGAAAGAATGTTTAAAAAAAAAAAAAAATAACACTAACCTATGGCCCGCCTGAAACAACATGTGAAATCTCTGGTGCTCGTGACAGCCCATGAGTCGAGGCTAGGTCCACAAGTCGGTTTCTGGCTGCTCTGGAACACACATGGGTGAAGTGCTGCAGCTTAAATGCGTCACTCACAAAGTGCAGCGCGGGAAGCAGCCACCTCGAGTGTGCGCAGACTCGATTTCTCTGCTTCCCATCTGTTTGCAGCCTCTACCCCGCCCTTTCCCAACTCGTCACAGTGACGAGTTGGGAAAGGGCGGGGTGACCATATTCTCCACTCCCTGATTGACGTGAAGCCCCGGGATTACAGGGCTTCACTGTAAAACGCCCAGGGTTAATTTTATCCCAACGGCATCAGGGGGTGGAGACTGGTCTGCAACTCTATGTCTTTGCCGATCTGATGACATCACAGACCTCAGGGCTGTGAGATCGTCAGCCGGCAAATGCTGAAGACTTTGTTACACTGAGCGTCGGCGTCACTGCAGACTGCAGTGTCATCGCAAAGTGAGTGGCAGGCAGTGTGCAGCACTGAAAAAATAAACTAATGATGTGTGTTAAGGCTGTGGCTGTGTGCATTTTCTTAAGATAAAACACTTTGCCTTTATATTGGCAGTGCCAGCTAAAGTAAAGGGGGCGGAGCCCCGACGCCCTCAACGAGAAACCGCCACTGTGCTACACACATCAGGGCATGTCCTACCTTTTACATACAATGCACCCTGCCCTTGGGCCTACCTTAGGGGTGACTGATATGCAGAAAAGGGAAGGTTTAGGGACTGGCAAGTGGGTGCACTGGCCAAGTCGACATGGCAGTCACAGACTGCACACAGGCTCTGCAATGGCAGGCCTGAGACACACTTTATAAGCTGCTTCTGTGGGTGGCACAACCAGTGCTGCAAGCCCACCAGCAGCATTTGATTTACAGGCCCTGGGCACACCTGGTGCACTATACTAGGGTCTGACAAGTAAATCAAATGATCCAATCATGGAGTCACTAATCAATGCATCAATTTACCATAGGGAGCACTTGCACTGTGGCACTGAATAGCAGTGGAAACACAAAATGGGCTGCCCCTAGTGTAGATTCCTACAGTATCCTACAGAGTTATACTGAGATGCAAAATCTGTTGAGGCATCTCATAAAAAGTTACGGACTGGCCTCACACACCGCCCGGTGTCATGCTTCATCATAGGCTGTCCTCGCCCTCTAAAAACGACGTTTGATAGAGGGCGGGCATACACCTGGAGACAGGGATGCACTTCTAAAACTAAGTGATGGCCGTGTGAAAGTGAAATGTGATCTAAAAACCATAACACCTGTCGCTAAACTATGTTTATTCAGGGAACAAATGTATGGTATTAAAATAAGTGAACGGTGATTTGGGACGTTATTCTCCCTTCATCGTCTTTAAGTGTGGTCAACATGTTTCTGCGTTAGTGTCCCTGTAGGGTACGTCGCATTCGTCAGGACCAAAGAGGTTTCTAACAGTGGGCGCTTCCTTTTTGCATCTAATGCAAGAAAGTGCTCCCAATCTGGGGATGGGGGCTAAAAAAATCAAGCTACCCGTCTGGTGTAGTACCACTGTAGGTGATCCTGTAGGATAAAGAGAAACAAAAAAGAAAAACATACAAACCAAACGTGTAAGTATATATTTAAATGGCAAATTTTGTCATCCAGACCAAGTCACACCTATAGCGCGCGTGGTGTGGTCTTTATGAGACACGTGGCAACTGTACGTGTCATCATATAACCAAAAGCATGGTGGCATTCCATATCTTACCCTAAAATACTATCCTCTATACTCCATGGGAGGGCAAGGGTAGGAGGGCCTACTTGTGACTTTCTTTAAAAGAGATATATCAATTGGGAGACAGTAAGCAGCTATTCATGCATCCACAGAATATTAACACAAAAGACTAGCATGCACTGCAATGCAATGAACAAGTTGTGTGTCCAGTATCAGTGATTAGCACACAACCTTTCAGCGAAAAGCTGACATCAAGCTTTCACTCTTACCACCATACATGACACTCATTCTCTTACTGTCTGAATTCAGCGCTCCCAGCCGATATCTCTACAGGCGTCCTCTCGATCTCCCCGTCAGTGAGAAATGATGATTAACCGGGGGGTTTAAATACTCCAGTTAATTGGTTGATTGTTTAGTAAAAACGCCCTGATTGAAAACGCATGGAGCGCTTCCTGTGTACCCATCCGGGCAGGTCTGAGCTCCTGGTGCGGGGCGTATACGATTGTGTGCGCTCCTATTGGGTGAGGAAGGAGTAACCTCTGCCCAATCGATGGCAAATCCAAGGCGCGCAGGCGCTGTTAGCTAGAAATCACATTCGGACTGTACGGCAAAAACCACGTGATTAGAAACGTGGTTGCGCATGCGCAGGGGTTAAGTGTTCCTGCTATCCATCTGCGCCTTCTGCCTCTATGTGATAGCATCCTACCTATTTGCAAGGAACTCGTTGCAGCCTAAAATGCTACAGATAATATCCAGGCTGTGTGCAAAACTCTAAGGCAGTGAGCCGTAGTCCCTACGAAAATGGGACGTGCATAAACTGGCGCAGGGGATCAGTATTCCTACTCTGCGCATGCGTGTTTAGGCAAACCTCATCATAGCGCAAAAACGCTTATGGCAATATTAAGTCTATTTGCCAGCATGTCACCATCTCGGCCCTCCTATTCCACTTGCTACATATTGGATTATCGCTCTAAGGTTTTATAAGCACTACAATCGTGGGATATACCACTCAGTCTCTCCCTCGATAGGTGATTAACACAACACAGTGAGGCTAAGTGTATTGCTTTCCATTCTAACTTTATCCCTGGGTATGAGACAGTGTCCTTAATCTGCGCAATTGCACAGTTAGGTGTGTCTCACCCACTCTTACTTCTTCCAATATATCCCCGAACATTTAAGGCAATGTGAGGGTAGCGACTATCTACCCCTAGTATAACCTTAGCCCTATACTCGCATAAACAGCCCATGTGTGGTCTAATACTTTTTTCTAAAATCACGTGGTCTCAAAGTACCTTCTGCAGTGTTGTACATCTACCTCAGTAGATGGTTGGTCCGTATATTGTGATTAGCCTGGTCACTTTGCCAGTTGTAGCCATGGTATATCATCATTAAGGCCTTGTTCCCATGTATGTAATCTATACACCCACCGTTGTTCCCGGATGTGTAATTGTCTGCCAATGTTATTTTTCTGTTTTTTCATTACTTCAAGGACAACCCAACGTAGATCGGAGTCACTATGATTTTTTTCAGTGAAGTGTTTCGTTAATTTTGTATTTGTTTTCCTGCACCGGATGGTGCTACGGTGTTCGTTGATCCTCGTTTTTTACCTTCCTTGTCGTCATCCCGACGTACTTCAGATTGCATGGACAGGTCAGTAGATAAACTACATTTTCCGTATTGCAATTACTGAAGTTTTTTAGTCTCCAGGGATTCTCTGTGCCAATATCTACTTCCATAGTAGTGGTAGTCAAGGGGCAGCACACACAGTTGCCACACGGATAGTGGCCTGTTGGTTTTGGTTGGCTCCATAGGGTCATCTGGTTTTCATTGTCATCATTTATGATCTTTGAGTGTACCAGGTCATCCCTCAGGTTTCTACTGCGTTTGAACGCAAAAAGTGGGGGTTCCCACTTCCGATTTCCACTATTCAAGATTGACCATTTCTTCTTAATGATGTTCTGCACTCTGTTTGAAACGGGAGTGTACGTAGTAACGCATACCAACCGGTCGGTTTGTTCCTTCGGCATGGTCTCTAGCAGGGCTTCCCGATTATTGTTCTTTGCCCTTTTCTTTGCTCACTTCACCATCCGGCTCGGGTAGTGTCTCTCCAGAAGCTTGCTCTCAAGTTGTTCCGCCTGTGCTCGAAAGGTGTCCACTTCAGAGCAGTTCCTCCGTACTCTGAGGAACTGTCCGACTGGCAGATTATCCCGGAGAGCTCTCGGATGGTATCTCTCATAGAGAAGAAGACTGTTCTTATCTGTCGGTTTAATGTGAACTGGGTTCAAACTGGAATGGCATGGTGAGCAAAAAAACGATGGATTTAGGCCCAGATCTCTGTACTGGGGTGAATGTATGACATTGTTCTGCATTCTGTCCATCAACTGTTGTTTTTTGCATTTGTCACCCCGAGTGGGACGGGTATGCCCAGACGTGGGTCCCGTGCTCTCCATGCCACTGGAATCAAGCTATCCTGCCTGAAGAGGGGTGAAACCCCGAAACCGGTCCTAGGATGCTTGTTTCCAGTCCAGGGAGGACCTGGCTTGGCAGTTCGGGCTGGACTGTTCCCATGAGGCACAGGGTCAAGACTGATTTGCATATGGCTGGGTTCAAACTGGAATGGCATGGTGAGCAAAAAAACGATGGATTTAGGCCCAGATCTCTGTACTGGGGTGAATGTATGACATTGTTCTGCATTCTGTCCATCAACTGTTGTTTTTGCATTTGTCACCCCGAGTGGGACGGGTATGCCCAGACGTGGGTCCCGTGCTCTCCATGCCACTGGAATCAAGCTATCCTGGCTGAAGAGGGGTGAAACCCCAAAACCGGTCCTAGGATGCTTGTTTCCAGTCCAGGGAGGACCTGGCTTGGCAGTTCGGGCTGGACTGTTCCCATGAGGCACAGGGTCAAGACTGATTTGCATATGGCTGGGTTCAAACTGGAATGGCATGGTGAGCAAAAAACGATGAATTTAGGCCCAGATCTCTGTACTGGGGTGAATGTATGACATTGTTCTGCATTCTGTCCATCAACTGTTGTTTTTGCACTGTATGATATAAGCACCTTGCTGGGGAGCGTTCAAAGGGAGCCGATATTGTGTGACACACAGTGGCAAAGTGTGAGTTGGCTTGTCTGCCACTGTGTCTTTCTCAACCTTTGCCCTAAGCCACATCACCACCTTGGCATTGTAATAAGCACATTTTTCCCTCAGTACTTCTCTTGTTTATCAGTGTCAGCCATTAAAAACCCTCCAGTTTAAAACTCTCGCGAGTCTGTATGTCACCACTTTTGACATTTGGTAATTGTGCTGTAGGTTGGTGTAAAACTGCAGCCGCTGACATTGAAGTCTATCCCAGGCCGAGGCTACTCTGTCCTGGCAGTAGCTTCTGTCTCTATTTGATCTTGACCAGTGGTTTGTCTGACTATGTTGATTGCAAATGACTCCTTTGGGGATATTTGTGGAGCTCTCTTGGTTTTACCATAGTATTAGGGCAGCTTCACGTATATCCATGCCTCATTATCAAGAATGAGCAGTTTGGATTTGGTGAAATCAGTCCTCTTGACATCTCACTTCTTTCTGCCACCCTTCTTTGACACAGTTAGTTCTGTCTTGGTAATTGCAGGATAGTTTTTAAAGTCAATGCTGGATCCTTCTGCGGCCTTCTGCAGCACTGTAATGTTTCGTAATTGTGGCAATATGTAGCGTTTTTGAGTGTTGTGATGCGGGTCCCTGTACTACTGTTTATTGTGGTCAGCTCAAGAGGTCTCCTGTTGCTTGTGCTGCCCATATACATCTTCTGTTGGTACTTCCTTATTCTGTGTGCTCCTCTTGCTTCTCCCTGCCATAGGTATGTTTGCAATCAGCTGTGCATTGAATATGTGGCATGTCATGCAGCCCTCTATCTTTGTGCTTTTTGACCTCCCACGCATGTTGCTTCGGTGGAATGTTTACTGCACTTTTTCATGATTTTTTGTGTATTATTTTGTATGAATGTAATCTCAGTCTTCACTGCCATCCTTTTTGTGGGATGGGAAGCACTGATCCCATCCTGTTTGTGTGGTTTGGCGTGTACGCATGCTCACGGTCTGTGACTAGTGCGGGTTGTGTATGATGTCGCTTTCACTCCAATGATTCCTATTATGGGCATTGATTTCTATTCTTTTGTTGAAGTAGATAATATTTTGTCCATTGTAGTTTGCTCATAATGGTGGTTCCTTTGCTATTAGATCATGGATGTCATTTAGGGGCCGCCAGGGGTCGCTACTGTGACCCCTGGCATGCCCCTGGTGACCCCTGGCACTGCCTTTGCGGCCCATAGCGTCAGCAGTGGCAAAATCAGTGCCAGGAATAGAAGCAGCTCGTGCTTATGGACGTCGGTGAGGGCTTCACTCTCCTTATTTTTTGTCCATTATTTATTATACTAATAGTGAATAATATTACATTATTCGCTATTAGTTTAATAAAAAATGGAGTACAAACAGCTGGAATATGACTTTCCCTGGCAGCTGAGGTAAGTAAAAAAATGCTTTAAAATTTATGTATGTTGTGTGCATGCTTGCAGTTTTGAGTGTGTTTATGTAAAAGAGAATGTGTGTATGTGCGTATGTGTAGGCAGTGTGTGTGTATGTGTGAGCGTGTATATGTAAGTGTGTACGTGTAATCGTGTGTATGTGTAAGCATATGTATGAGTGAAAGTCAAAGTCAAAGTGCATGTGAAGTCACTTCCGCTACCCCTGGCATTTTGGTGAATTGACATCCATGCATTCGATGTTGCGTGTGCCAATGCCTATATTTGGTTTTGTGTGGAGGAGCCTGCTTCTAAGGGGAAGAGCTGTTTGTGGGTGTGCTTTTCATCTGTAATCACAGAGTCTTTGTAATGCGAGTGATGTCTTTGCATGCATTGTACGCATAGTACTGTCAGGATATTGGCTCAATAGAAAACTACTGATGGTTTGTGTGTTGGCGAAGATAATTTTGATGATTGTGCCTTCATATGTGATGCAATTTCAGATTTTTCTCCGTCAGGACTGTGTGTTTTCCCTGATTTATCTGCAAACAAGGTAATACCGTATAAACCAATTCAGACATTAAGATCATAAGATCAATATATGTAGAATAATTAAAGATACAATGTAAGTCCACAGCTGCAGCTCTTTCTCAAATCAGGTTACAAATAAGGTGACCAACTGACAAGGAGGCAAATTCTGGACAGGACTGTAAAAAACTTCAGGACAAAGGGTAAAAATTCAGGACAAAAACTCAGGACAAATTTTACAGGTACATCGAAGGAGAGGCCATACCCTACTATTTTATCCATGCATTTATATACTATTTTCCACATAGCACTATATATTCACTATGGTCTTTATGTGATTGCATATAGGTATGCTACCTTCAGGTGGCACATTATGTCCTTGTTCAATAGTGAATTATTGCCCTTGAGCACAGTGTCAAGTACATCACTCCTATCCAGATTTAACCACACTTTCTTGGAGAGAAAGCAACAGCAAATTGTGATTAATTTTCTAAACATTTTAAAACCTATGGCCAACAATTTGGGAAACTTTATGGTAAGTGCCCATCTGCTAGTTTAGACAAGTTGAACAAAAACATCTGGCTCACCTCAACCTCCAGCCAATGTTAAACCTAAAAAAAGCAATTAATGAGGCAGAGCAGATGGTGTGGGCAACAGTCTCACACCTAATGGGAGGATGTGAGGTACAGACAACTTGTCTGTAGTCTTACAGCACTAGAGTGTACTTCCAAGACTCTACATTTAGCTCAGAACTAGGAGCACAGAATACCAGACAAACAGAATTAAAGAGCAGGATATCATGATCAGATGGGAGATCCACAGCAACTGATTTAAAGAGTTGTTGCAAAGAACCGGACAAATAAGGAAGAGAAGAACAAGGTGCGACCTTTCCTAAAATCAGATAGGATGGGCCTACCGTGAGTATCAAAAAGTATTGTGTGCCTTGGGATTTGTCTCAGCAGAGAGGAGAGAAACAGAAGAGGTACTGTCAAGAGGTTGAACAAGCAGCACCCACCCACCCTGGCAAACTCTGCTGGTACAATGAGCTGCTGATTGTGCTTGTGAAGGGTGAGCAGGGGGCAGACCCTTTGGAAGGTTGTATTGGGCAATTGCCCACTCTGTCCATCTCTTAAAATGGTTCGGCAGTTGAGTCAAGGCCGAACCAGTGATATGGCACATCCTTAAGTGCAGAATTACATGCAGAATCTTCAAAATACTTGGGATGTAAATTACACCAGCAACATTTAAGAACATGATAAAGATTTTATATTGTAAGAAGAGTTTCTTTAACACATGGTAGGGTTTTCCCCTTTCTATACAATTAGACCCCAGACTGAAGGAGAATCAGTTACCTATCAAAACTTACCAGTTTGCTTTTTGATCTTCTCTTCCACTTTCAGTAATGAGCCACATGGTACTATTGAAGATGGTACTGCTTCCCCAGTTATTGTACTATTTTGAAAACCTTCACCTGCTCATCCCTCGTTCCTTCTTCAGACACTTTGACACGTCCCACATCTGATTTGGGGACCAGAGAGCCACTAGGTAGCTCTTACCACTCTAAAGCTACCTGTGACTGCTGGTGGATTAGCTCTTCCACACTTAGAATGCTATTATTTAGATGCACTGCTCCTTTGGTGGCTCACTGGCTGTCTGGCCGCTCCCTGCATAAGACAGGTTTTACCCGTAAAGACTTTAAGGAGGGCTTACTGCACTACTCATTGTTTCCTACTGACCTTTCTCATTCCACCGAGTGCCACCCGGGGTTATCCTGCACAGCTTTCTTTTGCCTTACTAGAACCTGTAAACTCACTTACGTAGAAACTCTATGCTCCTCTAATACCTTTGCTAGGCATCCCCACTCACATAGGATGGCTTCGCTCAGGGCAAATCCGTCAGTGACATGCTGCAGACCTCTCAAAATTGGGGTATTTCTTTGTTAACAGTGAGCTACTAAATATCCAACCCCTCATGGCACCCTAAAATTTTCACCCAGGTCAATTCCTTTCTTACAAACACCGTAAACAATTATGTCCGCCCCATAGCCCACCCCCACATGAAGTGCACCAGATGCTTTACACCATAGGAACTGGTGGTAAACTGATAATATGGGTGTAGAGAGCTTTACTGCAACATGGGGACCACTACAAGTCTTCTCTCCGTACTAACAGGGAAATTGACATGGCCAAACCTCTGCACGATATGGACTGAGCTAAAATATTGAAGTATCCTCACAAAGTATCCCACAGTTCCCGTCTTAAATACATTTGATTTAATATTCTGAACTGAGCCTAACTTACACCTGCCCGAATTAACAAAATATACCCGGGAGTCGTAGCTACATTTCCTCATTGTATGCAATTAGATGCCAATTTGCTTCATATTCATTGGTCTTGCCCCACACTCCTTTCATACTGGCAGAGAGTTCTGGAGGTGCTGTCGACCGTGATGGGCCGTGTACTAATGAATTCCCCAGAAGCAGTCCTATTGGGAGTATTCCCCAGCCTTAAGTTCGAGAAACCCTCGGCCAAGTTCCTCGACCTGGCTCTTCTGCTAGCAAAACGCAATATTACACTGCTCTGGAAGGATTCACTTCCTCCGGTTACCATAAGTTGGACCAAGGTCTCGCTCTCTTGGTTTCGATCTGTGAGCACCCTGTTTCACTGGGAGTAATGAGTCGGTCTGATAAAATAGTTGTTTGCACAGGTGTGGGAAATTTTGGTGGAGGGCTATAAAGACTGCACCAAGGATGATACTCTCCCCCCATAATCCACCCCTGACACATGCACTCTTGGTTTATATATAGTAGTTATTCTTGCCACATCTAGGCAACTACTCAAGGCAGTGGTTTATGGGCATCTATCTCCGACACACTGTCATGATTTCCCCTCTAGAACACTTTCTTCTTTTCACCACAGGGTTCATTGCTCTGCTTCCCTACGCTAATAGTTAAAGTAGCTGCAACTGGGTGGGGGAGAGGGGATGGACTGTTTATTATGGGTCAGTTTGTTACAAAGAAAAATTTAAAGATTGTGTGCTAACTATTCATAAATAGCCTAGCACTGTTTTTCTGTAATTGTATGATGGAATCTATTGCTACATACCTGGTTACCAACATGCTATGTAATCTCATTTGGCATACAAAAATACAATCTTCTTAAAAAAGCATTTGGTAGAGTTTCAGTTTAGTGCATTAGCTCACATTGCATTGGCATTTATCTGAAATGAAAGTTTCTAAACATGAACTTTAAAACATTCAGTAACCCTCCCTTTTGACTACACCAAGAATGAACAAAGTGAACCAATTATCTGGTGTCCCTTACATCATGGCCAATATTATTGTTATGGATGGTGGAACATTTCAGGCTAATAAAACATTCAAGTGATTTTTTTGTACGCAGTCCATCTTAAACTGAATTAATTGAAAGAGCTCTCAAATGTCACTATCAAGTACATTAGATACATTAAGTAAATTGATTTGACTAAGATCACACAACTTGGCCATGCAGGAAATCCAGAATTTGAACCCAAACTTCCCAGTAATACATACTGCACTTAAGCCACTGACTAGATTAATTTATGTTTCTCAACTCCCTTTGAAACCAGAAGACAGTGTTTTGTATAATTCTGTAAGATGAATAGAATACTGTGTTAAATAAACACAGATCGCAGGCTAATCTGACACAATACCTAAAAAAACAAGCATTTGCAATGCAACAGGCCTCGCATTTACGCGAGTTTGAGCTATTGGCATTGTAAATGACAATGCCTTTTATTTACGTTTTAGTTTTTGAAACATAAATAAAACGCATTGTCATTTACAATGCCAATAGCTTAAACTCGCGTAAATGCGAGACCTATTGCATTGCAAATGCTTGTGATAGTGCAACAGCTGAGCAGAATTACTCTCACAAGAGCTCCCAAAACATCACACATCCCTGTGTAAATCCCCCACCCCCCAGAAGTTCAAATGTTGCCTGGATCAGTCCACCAAATGGTCAAACATAACGCATTAAAGCGCCACAATTTCGTTGACATCCACGTTTCACATAGTGCTTAATATAGGGGAGTCTGTTTTAAGATCTCGCAACAGATGGCCCAAAAGAGGCAACTCATGATCTAGGAGGTAATGATGCATTATGACCAAATTGCCGTCTGACAAGCCTCACGCTGGATTTTTTTTTTGCAGTTTTTATATAGCACGAACCAGACCCGAAGTTATAGGGGCGCTTTACATGAGCACCAGTTACATTACACAAGTACACATTAATTTTTGGGTAGGCACCGGGAGATTAAGTGATTTGCCCAGAATCACAGGCTGTTGAGCCGACGCCGAGACTCGAATCTGGTTCCTCACCTCCAAAGTCGGCAGCTCTGGCCGTCAGGCCACATCCTCGAAAAGTTCTCTTTAAGGTTGTTAGGGATGCGTATAGAATTATGTAAACGCATATCGAAAGTTCCAGAACTTGGCCACTATTCCTTGGAAGCACTAGTGTATTCTCATTGTCGTTTTAATTCCACACCTATACAATACTTCCGCTGTCACTCTCTCTGATATTGCATGAATGTGTCGATTGTGTTAATAAAAACTCAAAAAACAGATACATAACAATAACACATGGTGAGCATTTAGAACAAGTTCCGATACGAAGACTTTAGAGAAAAGTTGACTTCTTTGCTATTTTAGCTCATGCGCGCTATGAACCTGGAAAAAAACCAGTACATGAGGCGGTCAGCGTCTTAATATAAAACAACAGACACTTCAGAAACCATTAGGAAAGGGAGACAAAAACACTCACCACAGCTTTTGTAAGACACTTCCAAGTCCCCTGTTTTGCACAGAGTGTGCTCGGGCCATTCTTTGTTTTCGATGAGTGATGCCATAAAATACTTTTATACTAATACTAATTACGATTTGCAATGCAATAGGTCTCGCATTTACGCGAGTTTAAGCTATCAGCATTGTAAATGACAATGCCTTTTATTTATGTTTTAAAAACAAACACATAAATAAAAGGCATTTGCATTTACAATGCCAATAGCTCAAAATCACGTAAATGCGAGACTTATTGCAATGCAAACCGTTATTATTATTAGTGTCCTCCACAAATTGCGGGGCCCACAATGACTCTCATGCTCAGCATAGTAGCAGGCTAGTGGGAGGGCCAATTGGCCGAGCGTGATTCTATTCCTCCCTTGGACAGCCAAAGCCCGGGCCATGAGCGCTACTGCAGGGAAGTTAAGAAAGTCAATCACTGTGTAGCGCAGTTGTGTATGCTAAATGTGTACATATAAATAATGCAAGCCCGAGATTCTGTGGAGGAAATCAGCACTGCAGCCGGGTTCGAACTCGGGTCTGCATGCCTCTCACGCGGCGTGTTTTCCTGTGGTGGCTTTTCCCCTTTGATTATGTGATTCGCGTCTCCCAGGGTGAAAAGGAGATTACTTTTTCGCTCCCTGGTCAGCGCCATCAATCAATGGGACCGGATGCCAACCTATTCTTCTGGCTTTGTCTGGTAGGGATAAGATGCTTAAGTCCCTATGATGGTATGGCGTGCATGGGGGAGTTAACAAATAGGGACGACCCTTGAGGTGTGGGAGACGGGAAAGAAGCAAAGTCCTCTGTCGTAAGTGAGAGCCTCCTTTCTGCCAATTTAATTTAACTTAGTTATCACATCCACTGCCCTCACTAAAACTGGCGATCGTTGTGCGCGGTTGGACCCGAGTACATCCAGTCACCGTGGAAATGGCTCTCTTTTTCCCCATTGCCGAAGCCTACTAAACCAAGACGAAAGTTTATATTTAAAGGTCGAGGTGAAGGAGCGAACACACAGGGTATATATACCTTTAAAAAGTAGCCAGTGATAAAAAAGAGTCCGGAGATTAGCTTAAAAAATTAGGGAGAGGAAGGAGAGAAACACTCACGTAGCCTACAGCAGCCCTGAGTAACACTTCTATTTTGACAAACAGCAATGGCGTCTCTCCTCCGTGCCAGAGCCAGCCAACCGTCTTCGATAGTGACGTCACCTGCATGTCACACAGCCTACGCCCACAACATTAAAGTGATCAGCACTAGACTGAACTTTTAAAGTAGTGTCTACAAGCGTGCGCTGTGCTGTTGTCCTCAAAATCAATGCTATTAATTCCGTGTCATTTATTAACTTTGTAGAAGTCTAATAAGAAAGAGGTTTGCTTGTTTTAAAAATCGTTTGTAAAAATTGAAAGCGCATCGGACATAAAGCATGTATGGAGCTGCGGCATGGAAACAGAATAACAAGAAAAGAAGTCCTCAGACGAAGACATCAACACCTAAGTCGTAACAATATAGTACTTAGGCGGTGCTGCATCCGGCCGAAACGGAAACGAAAAGGAGGGACATAAAGGGAGGATTACCCATTGGCAAACAAGTTTTTGTGAAGGACAGTAACAGAGCCAAATAAAAAACAATCTGGCAGCAATGGGAGGAGTTTAACTTCTAAAGCATACACAACAGGTCAGTCGCCAAGCGACAGCGCAAGCGCTGTCTACGCTCGACCTAAAAAGGTCCATAATGAAATTAAGAGAAGGCAGGACACCATATGCTAATACCACTGACCTTTTGACATTATAGAGCTATTTTAGACGTGGCGAATCACTGAAACGTTGAGCCAGGCTTGAGCCTGAAGCCTAGCTCTGGCTCAGCTCAAGGTTTAGTTGGAACCTCGACCTTTCGTGCGGCTTCTTCCTGCCTCCATCAATTGGCGGCTATACCAGCTCCAGAGCAGTCTGCATTTCTTTGGGGAAGCAGACACTCTGGCAAGAAAACTTCTTTCATTTTAGCTGTCTGCCCCTCCCTCCAGAATGCAGCACAGGAGACTCCCTCCCTTCCACTTCAGCTGGGGAATCACAAGTGTGGGAATTAACTTTTGTCCTTCAGTGGAGAGGCTAAAATTACAGACAAAGGCTGTCTTTTAAGACATCTATTACAGACAACAGACCTTAGAGCTAATTTACGGACAGTCCGTGAAAATTATGGACAGTTGGTCAACCTAGTTACAAAGTTTGGAACCCACAATATATTTTAGGCCGACGCAGTACTTAATTTGTAAAAATAAAAAAAAAAGGCAAGGGCGCAAAGTTTTTCTTAGGAGCCCCCCGCCCTTGACCCATACCAGGGGTGCCAACAATCAAGGCATCCTTGTTTTATTATTCCACCCCAAGCTTCTTTCTTCCACCACCTTCACTTCCGGCCTCTTTATCTCATTTTTGCAGGTTCTTGTTTATCCCTGCTTTCTGCTTTTGTCACTGTTTTCCTGTCTTTCTCTTCCTCATTCTTTCTCTCTTTCCTGACATTCTCTCCCTCGTTCGGGGTGAAAAGTCTGATGATCAAAAATAAATTCTGGTCCTCAAAAAGGAGCGCTGGTCTCACCACCACCCAGCAGCGGTCTGTGCAGGTAAGCGCAGTATCGACAGACGACGGAATAGGATTTATTTTTCCCTATTCCGTTTTGTCGACTCCCCCCTCCCGCCCCACCACGCTTACCTGCACGGACCGCCGCTGCCACCACCAATCACCAGCCGGTAACGGGTCTTGAGGGCCCCTCCTGCAAGGTGCAAGAAGGGGGCCCCCATGTGCGGGACCCAGTGAAGAGCCCTCAGGCCCGCCAGAGCACAGTACCAGAGGGACCCCCTGGAGCTCTGGGGCCCCCCGCAACGCTGGGGTTATTGTTACGCCACTGCCACCAGCACCAAAAAGCACTGCCATTTTACTTGATAGGTGGGTGGCTACACCTTAGTACCTCTATATCCCCATTGTGAATGAATTGTGCTACATAAAGTATCTTCAGTCAGTCACTAGGGATAACCACTTCAATGTGGAAATTCCAGCTGACCATTTACAAATAGTTTCATCTAGACCCAGTTCATGAAACAAGAAAATTCCTTCTTTTAAATGAAAATACAGATGAAAACAGCGAACACCCTTAGACTCAAGTTAAAAACAACTCATGACATTAAGGCCTCGTTTAAGAGGCAACTGGATTTACAATATTATAACCCCATATCCAAAGAAATGGGTCTATTCGAAACCATTTGTAACTGGTTTATAGCTTTCCTTGCACATGTCCGAATAGTAGCATTTGGCATGTGTTCCCCATTCTGGAGTAAAAGAAACATTTCCCTTAAACTGGAGGGCCAGGGCAACTACAACTACCAGTGCTCGTTGGCGTACATAGCCTGCCCGCAAAACAGAGTGAAATATAATAACTGCAGGATTTTCCCATTCTTGGACTCTGAGAGAGGCTGATGCTGCCCGATGCCGCAGTCCCGGAGCTGGGAGAAGGAAGGGAGGGAGAGAGGCGGAGGAGCCGAGTATTAAAAATAGCTCACTCATCAGCGCTGTCATCCGTAGAACACAAGAACACTGATGTGTGAATATTCCTCTAAACACAGTAACCATAGCAACGGGGCGAGCTGTGCGCCCAAGGACGGGCTCTGAGCCTCCGCCTCTGCCGCAAAGCATTGTGTGCCCGTGGATGCTCGTAGGCTCATAGGTTGGAGAGTATGCCGTCAGCCCCTGGGTACATCACAATATAATGTGAAGCGACTCAATATTATGCAGTGCAGTGTCAAAAGGGATGGACAAATTACCTGCGGTGAGCTGTGAGAAATTGTGATGCATTGCGGCATGCTCTACACCTGGCTCTCGGGGCAGCACGTGCCACACTTATTCAAGTTCCAGGTGCTCCGGCTAATTCACACCAACCTCTAGACCGAGGGTGGGCTCAGAAGAGGGGGGCTCACACATTGTTTTCCATTTGTTTTCTTTCTCTAAGAAACACTTTAGCTGCTGCTGACATCTTTCCAACATGCCCATAAATTTATCAACGGAGTGTTAATTTTAGGCCATTAACAGTGGAATTCTGGCATCCCTCCCAATCACTGGGCTGTTTAACTCTTGATTGCCTACAAGAAAAAGGTAGAAAGTCAAGAGCTAATTTTTTATTTTTGGATTTCAGAAGCCTGGCAATTGGCCCTATGACAAATAAACCAGGGCCACCGGAATAATGCGTTTCTGCGGCTGGAGTGTTTTCCGCATAATCATGAATAGTCCCATTTGCCAGGAGGCGATGCACTATCTGCTGCATTATTTGAAGATTTCACCATGGTACAAATTCTGGGGCATATTATCAAGGGCTTTATCGCCGCTTTAGCGGCACTTTTTGCCGCTAAAGCGGCGATAATTTTATCGCCCTATCAGCAAGCTGTCGCTAACAGGCGTTAGCGACAGCTTTCAGGCGTTAGCGGCCGGTTTTACCATCGCCTTGCATGCCAGCGATAATTATCGCTAATGACATGCAAGGTAGGCGTTCCCCACTAAAAGCGACTGAAAACAGTCGCTGACACAACTAACCCCTATTAACAAGGCAGGCAAAGCGATAAAATAAATTGCGCTAAGCGCGTTTATCGCTAGATTTTAACACCTGCTACTGAGTATGACTTACCTGTTTAAAGTATAGGAGGTGGATTGTCAGGCTAAATCCATCCTTGCGTTAATGCGAGAATATCGCTGCTTTTCCAGCCATATTCTCACATTTTGCCGCTATCGCTGGAAATTTATCGCTATGGAGATAAACCTTGTTAATAGGGTGTTATCTCAGCGATATTTTCCAGCGATAGGCGGCGTTAAAACAATTCGCGCTAAGCGCGGTTAGCGATAAATATCGCTATTCCTTGATAATATGCCCCTCTGTTTCTAGCTCAAACCAATCAAAAGTTATTAAAGCAAAAGTGCTACACATAATTCTGAGCAGTGGCAGAACTTCTGCAATGTTTAACCAGTCACCTTTCAGGTGCTGATTGCTGTATGCAGGTGCAAACCTGGTACTGATGGGCACTGCTTTACCTAGATACTTTAAATGTTTGCTAAACTGTGTAAATAAAGAAATGATAATGTAATAGATTGTGCCACATTATGCCCCATAATTTACCTTTTCCAGCTGCTTAATTTTGTCATTCATAGTGCTTGATTTGGTTTTCCACTGCTGCATAATTCCAGTAGCACTGCATGTAATACCATTCATTATTCCTGACATCCCAACCAACAGAATGTTGCATAGTTGGGCTTATAGTTTTGCTTTGCATGCTGTCCTTACGGGCTCAAAACGCCGGCATGCCAAGTGCTATTAGTTACAATTCCATAATTGACCTATGGTCCTATGCGTGACATCAAGCCACTTGTCAGCTATGTTTTCCATTTTTACAAAGTAATCTTGTCAGTTTCAAAATACTGCTTGTTTCCTATATAAAAACCCTATTTCTGTTCCACATACTCTTCTTGCCATCCCATTTTTACTCACACCCTCACATCTCAATGAATGCACCTCGTACAAGAACATGTGCACATTCCATTCCATCGTTCAAATCCTCCTTTCTCTCACAAACCCTTCTTATTTGCCCTTCTCACACACTTAACCTCCTTCACATTAAGATTTCCATTGCTCATATCATTCTCTATCACAGCTCCTGTTTCTCACAAACACTTTCACTATTTCACTCTCGTCTTACACAGATGCAGACGCTCAAGGATAGCTGTGGTTTTAACGGTTCCTATCACCAAATCGAATGTTGAATGATCATTTTTTTAAATAACACTGGAAAAAACAAAGCTGTGTTCCATAGATTGCCAATACCGACATAGAGACTCAGCTAAGGAGGTGCGAAGAGGAAGTCCTATGCAGGATTGTAGATTTAAATCAATGCAGTGATGATTTATAGATGAAATACTGATATATAGTGGGGAAATGGGAGCAAAATGAAAGCCTGGGTGGCATTTACAAATTACTGGAGTTTGGGTTGATTCTTTGGTGTTTACCAGTGTGAACCTCTTCAAAAAGGTTTTGAAATGTGCATATCAGGTACTGTGCAATCCCAGACTCGGTGCTACATCTGTTCAAAATGTTGAGCTCCACAAATGATGCTGTAGTAAACTGGAGTGAGCTGTGATACATAGCAATAGACTGTAATACCCTGACATAAGCTATGAAAGAGTGCAACGGGCTGTAATCCCATGAGGTAGTCAGTGATATACTGCAATAGGCTGTAGTACCCTGAGGTAGGCTGTGATATACTGCAAGAGGCTGTAGTATTATTTCAAGGTAGGCTGTGATTCTGATTCAGTTAGGAAGGCCTGATTTAATTCCGATCCATATACCCACCCACCCCCGCGTGACCCCACCCCGCCACCCACGAGCCATGCCAGCCGCCCCTGCCTTACTCTAGCACTTGTGGTACTGATCCCCGACTGTAAGTCTTTTATTATGCTACTGGCATTGATTGTGACTGGCATATATAGTGCCAGGATTACTGAGTCTTCCTCTGTTACTTGCATTGATAGTATACCCTATTTTTTTGCATACATCACTGCATGGCAATAATATTCATTCCACTACATCAACTTAGCCACTACATCAACTACAAGAAAAGTATATGCAAATATAAAAGGTTAATATACTTAATAGGGGAAGGCAGATAATATGCAGATAAAAATACTATCAATGTAATTTTCATACTTATATAGTGGTAGACGATGTAGGGGAGGTGATATACCGATAAGTCAATATCATTGACCTCGATACAGTGTCATACACCCATAAAGATTTATTGACAATAGCTGGAGTACTACGCCTTCCAATGGTGGACAGACGCTTATAAGAACTTTGGGCCTCATTTACAGTATTTTGACGCACGACAGCGCAGCAAGCCTTCCTACTGCACTGCCGTGCATCAAAATAAAAGGGCAGGAATGCACCTTATCTACAAGATACAGCTTATTCCTGTCCTTCTCCTCTGCGCCGATGCACAAACAGCAGCCGTGCGCCAGTGCAGACACCCTTGCGTCATTTTGCAAGGGTGCCAGTGCTGAGGGGATGATTGTTTTTGTGCAGGAAGGGACACCTTCTTGCACAAAAACAATCATTAAAGGCATTTTCCTGTTTCTAGGCGTGCAGCAGAATGCAGCACGCATAGAAAGAGAAAAAAAGAGGAGAAATAAAAGTATTTCTCCTCGTTGCGCCTCCTTACGCCTCCCCTGGGGAGGTGTAGGATTCTGACGCAATTCCAGGTTTACAAAATGTTGTAAATCTGGTAATGTGTTAAGTTCCATTGATGTTGCGTGGGAACACCCAAAGCAACACGCACGGAACGCCCCTTTCACGCTGAGTTATGCTTGAAAGGGAAACACATTTACAAGGCCATGAAAAGTCATGCAGGGTGACTTTACATGGCCTTGCAAATATGGGGAAGCCCATTGTACTGCCGGTCCGTCATTAAAAGTGACGCACCGGCGGCGCAACGGGCTTGTAAATAAGCCCCTGAGCCACCTCGGCATGTATTGTCACTCATAGTGACTGAGATGACAGAGATTGTGGTACTTGGGTACTGATGATGACACAATTACTCATAGGTTAGTTGTACGCCTAGCACTGGTCACTGAATTGCTAAGGCTTCCTTTGTGGAACTGTAGTACTGACAGTGACTATGTTACTGCGGCTGCCACTGGTGGTGTGCGGACACCGATGAGGACTTGGGTACCTAGAGTTGCTTTGGTGGTGCTGGCCCTGACTGTGTCCTTGGTTTGTGTATTGTAATTTTGAATTGTGTAATATTATAAAAGTTTGCCCCAAACGTTGCTCCTATTGAGGGAGTTCTGGCTTAGTTGGCTTCGTTAATGCTTTCTCGAGAGCACACAATGTTTCTTCGTAGTTGTGTAACTGGTTTCACTCCACCAAACTCTTTCATCCTCCAGTGCTTTGGAAAAACACCCATAAATCATAAACGCTGGACACAAAGCTGTTCTATTATGTAACTATTGGAAAACCCAGCCCGGAGCTAAAAGCAGTGCTGGGCTCCCCCTCTCTACAAGACTGTACGACTGTCGTTCTTAATCATCCTGAAATAACCCTCATCTCCTAAAGCATTTCAGTTTCTCCAAATATAGCCACTGTTGGAAAATACATTATGGAAATGATATTGTATAGATTTAATTTAAAAAAAATCCGAACCGTATGTGACTCCATGAGTTCTACATTTCAGTCTAAGGACAACACATTCCACCTTACCCCACGTGCCGCCTCGTGGCACTAGTGTCAGGGTTTCATGGTTACAGGGAATGTCCACTGACAGTGAAATGCTCATCACCGGGAACTTTCCAATGACATCCACTGGATAGCTGGAAGATTCCACGGCCTGAGGTTAGACTCTCCACACGAGAACGGTCTCTAGTCTGAAACAAGAGAAAAATATAATTGCCTACACCATAACACCAAATTGTTTCTTTTTTAATGTAACTTTCTGTTTTTAGTTTTGCTCAGTGGTTACAAACATTAATCATCAAGCAAGACCTGGCTGCCCTGGAAGAAGAACAAATCACAAGTTCATTTCAGATCTTAAATACTGAAACAGTTGTGTCACTAGAGTTTTCACCCTGAAGAAACAACAACTAACAAAGTAAAGAAAACGTATTTTTAATGCATAAAATATATGGGCAGTTGTAGATTTTAGATATTTCTTATCAACTCAATTGGCTTAATTGCAATGAGGATGTGGTTGGCCTACAGCAGATTTACCAGGTTGTCACAAGTAGAGATGTAGGGCATGTGGTTGGCCAACAGCAGATTCACCAGGTTGTCACAAGTAGAGATGTAGGGCATGTGGTTGGCCAACAGCAGATTCACCAGGTTGTTACAAGCAGGTATGGCTCCCAATCATAAAAGCCAGTGATGAACCGACACAGCCGCACACACCTAACATAACACAGAACTAACACCTTCTTACTTTTATTATGTCATATTAAGAGCCATGTTGGATTGCCCCAGAATGCGGTGCAGGAGAATTAGAATGAGGTGATGGGTTTAATGAGTAGTGGGTGTGTAAAAAAAGTACTTTTTGTTTTTGAAGGAAAAAGCACAGATTTTTTTGAGTGTTTTTGTTGCATGCTGGTGAATTGAGTTTAATAGCCCATACCACCTCCACTGAGTGGGCCTTGAACTGCTCTGCTTCACTACACTGAGAAAGTCAAGTGCTACAATGGGGTACTTGGTTCCAGTAATAAGACAGTTGTTGACTTAATAATTGTGAATGACTGACACCTTTAGAGGACAGTCGGTGGGACTGTTTAAAGAGTAGGTGAGTGTAATAAGTACGCAAGATGAGGATTGCCCTTTGTTTCAGGAAGACACTTTGAGAACCCGAAGAAACTCAGAGCATGGAGCTCATGACAGGGAAACCTGTTAATACATATTAGATTCATAGTAAGTTCTGACTGCAGAAGTAGGGATGAGGTTGTTGTGAGGTTAAGTCATTTATTTTCGCCTCCACATGGTGTGAGATCAATTCAAAGAAGAAATTATTTTGTCTGTTAAATATTCTCAAATTAAGGACATCATTTAGAGTTTGGTGGATAGGATAGACTATCAGAAACGTGGCAGATGTCTCGTCCACTGTATTACAGGTGCATTATAATGTAATAAGGCAGACAAGATATCAGTGGCGTCACTAGAGGGTGCGGGGGGTGCGGACCGCACCGGGTGACACCATCACATGGGGTGACACCGTGAGCCTCTGCTTTAAAGCAGAGGCTCACGGTGTCACCCCATGTGATGGTGTCACCCGCCCCGGTGCGGTCCGCACCCCCCGCACCCCCGGACTCGGGAGTTACCGCACTGGGTGACACCAACCCTAGTGACGCCACTGCAAGATATCCATCACGTTTTGATGGCTTATCGCATCCTTCAAACTGGAAACGGCCCTACGTTTTCGTCACATGCTATGCATTGAGTCTCCAAGTGGAATGTTTGTCTTCATAGGGCTACATGAAAATTGGTTTGCGTGGGTAAATAAAATGAAGAAGCATGTATGTATTTGGTCAAGCAGAGTATTTGACCTGTTTATATTTAAGTTGTGTTTAAAAGTTTAATAATCATAGGAATGTTTTACACTCTAAACATGAAGGTGGGTGGGTCTACTCAATATTGACCCCCCAAATATCGTGGTACAAGAATGTTGAGGGACAAAATATTGTGAGGTAAGCACATATGAGGAGTACAGATTTTCTATTTCTAACTCCACATCTACATACCTTGAAGATATATATATTGCCATGGTACAAATAGGTGGAGTAAGGTAAAGAAAATCTAGACCTACTTAGCTATGGATATTTTATTTTATCCTTAATATTGTGTCTGTTCAATATTCTGGAGTCGATATTCAAGGTGCACTCCTGTTTCTTCCTGAAAGAAAAGGCACTGTGACCCACAAGTTCAGCAACAATTCCGATATCTGTCTTGCATAAAATACACACATAATAGAGGAATTTGACTTTTTGAGTGGAGTGACTATAAAATTGTGGTCTTCATTTATGAGGCACCTTGCACCACCAGAGCGTCACTTCTTTTGACGCTACAGTGGGGCAGTGTGCTGGCCCATATTTACAAGGCCACTCAAAGCCACTCTGTGTGACTTTTCATGGCCTAGTAAATATAGTCCCCTTTCATGCAGTACTCTGCATGAAAGGGGCGTTCCATGGGTGTTGCTGTGGGTGTTCCCATGAAACACTCATGGAATCTGGTACATTCCCAGATTTCTGTGAAATGTTGCCGCTGTGCACTCCTGATAAAAAGGTTTCGTAAACCTGGCGATGCGTCAGATTCCTACGCCTCCCCAGGGGAGGCGCACAGAGGAAAAATACCTTTATTTGTCCTCGGTTTTCCTATTTCTATGTGTGCTGCAGAATGCAGCACACATACAAAGAGGAAAACACCTCTCATGATTGTTTATGTGCAGGAAGGTGTCCCTTCCGGCACAAAAACAATCATCCCTGCAATACAGGCATCCTTACACCATGGCGCAAGGGTGCCTGCATTGGTGCACGGAAGCCCATTGTGCACCAGCAGAGTAGAAAAGGACAAGAATGTGCCATATCTAATAGATATGACGTATTCCTGGCCTTTTCTTTTGACGCCCGGCAGCGCAGCAAGATTCCTTGCGGTGCTGAACTGCGCCGAAACCTCGTAAATGAGGCCCTGAACATGTACATATGTCATGGTGTAACCTCACACCCATTGCCGAGAGAGTAAGACTAATTGCTTGTTAGCTAATATGCAGCACTAATAAAGTGGGAAGTTTTTACTGATGTTTACAGACATTCATGTAGGAAGCACCAATATAGTGCTTAGATAAAGTGACTGATGGAAACTGGATTGTGCATATGTTTGGGGAATATGTTGTATAGCAACATTTATACTATGCTTACTACTCATATGTGTGGCACAGAAGCGCTTGCCTAAATGGGGAGCAAGTTACGCTGTGTAGAGTGTGTGGTTGAAAGGGTATTTTCTTAGTTTTCATCATATGAGAGAAGTGTTTCCATGTAATGCATGATGACCACAGAGTTTTCAGTTATCGTCTTATGGGATGCACCGCTTACCAGTATGGTGGATGGAAAGGTGTAGCATGTTAAAAGGACGGCTTTGTGTGCTAGATGACAACACTGGCCTTTGCCATTCCTCAGCCATTCTAAATGCCACACAGATGGGATTCCCTAGTTGATCAAATCAGGCTCACAACTCTTTTGTCAGGGATCTATTTTTAACCTGAAGTATTAATATGTGACCAGAAATTTTTGTCATCTCCCTGAATGAGCAGATACGATTGATTGATTTGTGGATTTGTATAACATGTAATTGCCCAGGGAAAATGTACCCTGATGCTCTCTAGAGCAGTTTAGAAGTGGACTGAGACATTGATTGATGGAGCCCTAGACAGGAAGGTCTTGAGAGGTCTGCGGAAGCAAAGAAGAGATCATGCAGTACTGAGAGGTAGATTCAAGGAACTCCAGTGATGACTGAGAAAGCTCAACACTAGATTAGCTTGCTTAGGACAAAAAATTCTACCGGGGATGTGACGCCTAAACCCATTTCACATATAATCGGATGAGGCGCAGTAAATTTCTTTGCGGCAAAGGCACAGGGCCTTAAATAGTCATCTCTTCATAATGGAGAACCAATGTTGAAGCAAGATATCTGAGGCAGGTCACTTAGCTTGGGCATGCAAGTCGGTCCATTCTGTATGTGCTGCAGTGGTCCCAAGAAATATTCTGGGACAATAACATACAAAGACTTACAGTTGTCCAGGCCAGAAACGTTTTTTGTCTGGACTAATGTTTTAAATTGACTGGCAGTAAAAGATGCAAAATCTTCCTCATGATGCACACATCATGAGGCCTCAAGAACAGCAGACTTTATCATTTTGCTCTTTGGAGGAGAGCTGATTAGCAAGGATAATCCCCATGTTTGGAGCCAATGTGGTCAGCGTAAGAGGAGTCTGTAGCTCTGCTGGCCACCAGGTAACCAGAGGGATTGTTGAGCCAAAAGAATGAGGGCCTGATTTAGATCTTGGTGGATGGGTTACTCCGTCACAGTGTTGATGGATATCCCGTCAGCCGAAATATAAATCCCATAGGATATAATAGGATTTATATAACAGCGGACAGGATATCTGTCACTGTTGTGACGGAGTATCCCATCCGCCGATATCTAAATCAGGCCTTTTGTTTGCGTTTGACCTTATTCAACTATCGAAAGTTATTATTCATTCATCAAGCTTCTGCATTAAGGCAGTCCTTAAGGTTCTTTAAAATAATGGGTTTATTATTGTTCAGACAAACTAGAAGTTGGATGTTGCTTGTGCCGGCACAGAGATCCATGTCAAAACTGCATAATAAGGCAGCCAAAGAAGAGATATAGATATCAAATAAGGTGGAACTCAGTGCCAAGCCAAGGCCACTTACTTTAAGGCCTGTCCTTCTGCTCCGGTCATAGTGGCCTCTATTTTCTTTTTTGTCCATTCTGATCTCTGTAAATTGACCATGGATCGTCGATGGAGACTTAAGCAAATGATCAATCCATTTAAGGATGCCGGTATTCAGGCATTTCTTCATGAACCTGTATGCCTCAAATTTCTAAGAGATGTGAAAACCAGGTTCTACTTCTCTGATAATGAAGCCAGGGATATGTTTCAGCAGTGGCAGAAATGACACAAGGGAAGGGTGGTAATCAGGGGTACATTGGTTGAAGTAGTGTTAAACCGGTCACTTTCCAAAGATCACTTTATCTCTTTTTCATTTGAGGGGTAATCTTGGTTCTTTGTCTTCTCTATCTTTCTTCTTTTGGTCTAAATGCATTAGTTGATGGTGTGTGTGTGGCGGGGGAGTTGAGGTGTGTTGGAGGCTGCCCTGTCAGCCAAGGAGTGGGTACGATTTTTCCCTTTCTATGGGGTAGGGTCAGGATTTAAGGAGAGGTTTAGGCATGGGTTTTTGGTGGGTCCAAGCAGGATTTTTTTTGTAAGCCTTCTCAAGGATGTTTGTGGGCCTCTTGAGGTTGGCAGTCGGATTGAAAAAGTGAAGAATTTAAGGGGTCATTAGATTTCAGTTTCTAGGACATAATTAAAGAATGGAGCAGCAGGGTTTGGCTCTGCTTGTTGAAATGGTACAGAGGAAGGGAGCTGATGACATCAATCATGTCTTCAATCTTGGGGGGGGGGGTAAAACCAGGTCCATACGGGTAGTTTTTTTTCCCGTTGTTCTGTACCAGCTTAAAGTCATGTACTGGAATGTTGCCGGCCTTAATCTTCCTCTGAAGTGAAGCCTGGTTAAAGAAGAGGTGACTGTCCCTAAACTGCATATTTTATGCCTGACAGAAACTCATTTAGCTTATCAAATTAGGGAGTATCGACAGCAGCTAGGCTATCCCATTGTCTGCACCACACAGCAGATCTCGATCTGTGGGGTTGCAATATTGGGTCTTGGGACACTGAAACTTAAAACCATTTGGGCAGCTTCTGACTCGCAGGGCAGATGAGCAATTGCTCAGGTCGTGTTTAACTCTAATATTTATTTCCTTTGCACCATATACAGACCTAATAGGGATGACCTAGGGATATTCAATTTTTTTTAATTTTTAGCTCTCCAGCTGAACGGGTGAGCTGCTGCTAATGGGTGATTTTTAATTGTATTATGAACTTGTGAGAAAACACTGCAATCTTCCCCCGGAGCCCATGACTTACCTCCCGCTCCGCTTCCGTGGTTTCCGTATACCATGAGACCCGATGACGATGACGTGAGCTGGGGAAAAATACAGATACTAAAAAGGGACTATCGTTCACTTCCACAGGGCGGAGATATAGCGAGTCAGAGGTCGGACCAATCGCAAGGCAAGGGTGTGATATACGATGGCCAATCCGACACGAGAAGGAAGGAGAAAAGGGGACGGAAACATCGACGAGGGACAATAACCAGGAAGAGAATGCCGGAAAGAAGGAGGACGCCGCGGAGGAGAGTGCCGACACAGAGGGAGACGCTGACAAGACGGAGAACGCCGGTAATGAGGTTTCCGTTGGAGACTTAGCGGCCAGGAAGGAAAGCAACAGCCAAGACGCTGCCGAGGACGACGTTGCCACCGAAGACGCCAAAGCCAGGGAGATTCCTGACGTGTGGTCTGAAGAGTGGTGGTCCCCGGAGTAAGCACAGGAGCCGCCGCAATAAGGCGGTACGTGCTGCGGGGTACAAGGGAGAAGGTCGGGTGGCGGGTTAAGGCAGCGTGTTGTAATTCGGAGACTTGTCCCTGCCCACTAAGAAAGGACACAGACTCTTGCCTAGAAAAATAAAAGAACATGCCTTTGTTTACTTTCTACTTTATGTTTTGTTTACGTAGCGCACTGAGCACTCCCCTCCCTTTTTCCCCCCCATCACCCACATGAGAGCCCCATAGCGTTTTAGGGAAACTGGTGAACCAGCCAACAATGGGGAACTGAAAACAGAACTTACATGTGTGAGCATGCATACTGTCTCACTTTCTTTTGACTTCCCCATCACTTTGGCACTACTCTTCCACTTGAGTGTGGTAAAAAAGTATTAACACTTTAAGAGTTATACTTACCGCTCCTTTTTGTGTTGTTCTGCCCCTCTGCAAGCCTCCCGGGATCCCATCTTCAAGACAAGGAGCACCTAGAAGAAACAGAGAAGAGGAAAGCCTGAAGAAACGTCCACTCTATTGTTTTGACTTTAAAACAAAGTACCTTGTATATTCACTCCCGAACAACAGCTGCCTGTATATACCAAATAACCAAATGAAAAATAAAACACCCATTATTAACCCAATACGGCCTCCTCACTTCTGTTTCCGCCCATCCCTCCGACAGAACTATATGCTGGATACTCCATTTCGCGTATGAACAATACCAGTTGGGCAATTATGGGGCTAATCAGAGTATACAGGCTTGTCGATCTTTGGAGAATTTTATATCCATCTACTCCTGTCTATACATATTATTCGGCTCCTCATTGCGATTACTCTAGGATTGATATTGTAGGAAAGTGCCCTTTTTGGATGGTCACCCCCCACTTTTTGCTCTAGTTGCTGTGGTAATTGATCTGGAAGTGTACTTGAGCCTGTTAACCAGGCCCCAGTGCCAGTGCTCTTTCCCTTGAAAGGTAATGTGAATTGGTACATCCGATTGGCAAGATACTTTAACCCCCACCACCCTTATAAGTCCCTAGAATATGGTACCAGTGATACCCAGGGCAAGGGTGTTAAAGGGGTCACCAGGGCTGCACCACTATTTATGCCACCCTGACTGACCTAAGTAAAAGAAGTCAGCCTGCATGAGCAGCTTCCCTGCTTTGAGATCGACCCTGCACACACCACTGGTGAGAGGGGCACCTCACTGCCTTAAAATAAGTAAGGCACCCCTAAGGTAGGTCTCCTCTAGCTCAGTAGGTAGGGTGCATTATATTATTGGTTTGGACATGTATGTGCAAGCATACGTGTCCCTACAGTGATCTTTCCATTAAAGATCACTGTAAGTGAACGGTGGTCCATAGGTTAACGTGGATTGGCGACCCCGAGTTAGCCAGCTCCAACATGGCACCATGGAATTTAGTCATGTTTGGTAGCAAACACTATGCTTTTTCACCCCTGACATGACCCTTGTGGTGAGGGTGAGCTGGCATGTATCCAGGTGGCATCTTTTGAGGTTGCCCCCAAGTTGCTATAGTCTCCCTGTGCTTTGGCATGATTTCCAAGCCGGTTGCCTCCAAAACAGAAGTCTACCATTCTGCTGGGCAGTGCTATCACTCCTAAAGGACAAAGACAAAAGGGTCGGGTAGGAAGAAGGCCACACCTCCACCCTCCCAGGATGGCTAGTGAATGACCCATCAGGGCGGTGTGCCTCAAAGGCTACAGTGCCTCTGATATATAAGTGACTTGTCTCCCAATGGAGACAAAGGCTCCACCTGTCCCCAGGCTCTCGTGTTTGTCAGCAGGCAGGAAATTAGGTATTCAGGAGGCGTAAAAACCCCAAAGGCTATCCACACCTTTAGTGCGGAACCCCAGATCAGCTATGAAGAAGAAAGGACAAAGAAGAGACCTGTGCCTGCACAAGGCAGGACTCCATGAAGACAAGGCCTAAGTTCTGCACCTGTGGCAACTGCCTACACCTGCCAGACTACGACTTGTCCTGGACCAGAGACTGGTTGCAAATGGAAAGTGAACCCCTCTGCAACCGAAAGACTTCACCAGGACTCCCTAGTACTAGAGGTACTAGTCCCCTGCAGTGGCACAAACCGCATCTCCGAAGATCAAGAAGGACTGTCTGCCTGGCCTCGTCGAGGACCAGCCCAAAAGTAATCAGCTAGGTGCCGTCTGGGAAGTGTAGTCCTGAACTCCAGTGAGTCTCAGCTAACAAAAGCATTAATACGACCTCCAGAAGAGGATTTACTTCAAGTACTACATTTGCTGTGGCAAAGGTTTCTTGGTGGTCTTGATGAGTACTGACTCCTTTACTCGACGCTCCAAGAAGAGGGAATTCTCTGCTCTATCAACCTCCTGCTTCTGTGGTGCAGTTGTCGAATACTTGCCTGCAAACCTATCTGCGTTGGTATGCATGGCAAAGAAGCCCCTGCATCTCCCGTTCAGCACCGAGGATGGCCAGGTACACCTCTGCACCCAAGACACCTGAGCTGGGTAGAGCTGTTCTACCTGGAGATTCCTGGTTCAGGGTCCCCTCCAAGCTTTTCCTCTAAGGGGCTTCTCTGAGCTCAACCTGCAAGTATTGTTTTGTCAAGTGTTGTTTTTGATAGCTCCAGCGGCTCCTGTTCAGCACCAAGGACAGCCAAGTCACTTCTGCACCCGGACTCCCTGGCCAAGGTAAAATTGTTGTGACTGTCAGAGCTTGATCTGTGGATCCGCAAGACCTTAACTCCAAGTGGGTTCCATTGAACTGGCCCCGCAATTGACCCAGTGTCACCTGAAATTTTACCCAGTGATAGCAATGGTAAAGTTTGACAGTTCTAGAAAGTACTGTGTGGTATCCTCAGGTCATGTCATCCTGTTCCCTGTACCTAGCTGCTCAGCCAGTGTGAGTGTTCCGCGTAGAATGTTAGTGTGAGTGGAATGCTTGGGTGCCTGTGTGTGTGTGAGACAGTTGGGAAGATGGGCTGAGCAGCTAGGAGGCTGCTCCTGGTGGGGCCTGTTCCAGCTTATTGCAACTACTGAATAAACTACATCTACTACAACTCGGCTACGTCTACTTTGTCTGCTGTACACGTGGGCTAGACCACTACATATTTATGGCGACGAGCTGGAGCTCATCTCACGCTAAAAGAAGTTGGATGCAAAATAAGGATGTGGATTGCAGCTGGACTACGTGTAGGAAAGAACCTACTACATCTCAAAAAAAAAAAAAAGAAATATGTATCAAGAAATCCAAGGAAAAGAAAAGAAACTAGTCAAACAAGAAACCAGTTAAGAACGCCTCGCAGCCCCACCAGTGTCCACTACACCGGACAGCCCAGCTGAGGCGTGTTGTGTCGGTTTCTATACGTCTACAACATCTATTAAAGATACTACGCTTCTACAAATGGCTATAGTGCAGAAATCAAAAGTCTACAAGGTCACAACAAGAGTATACAACACCACTACAGTGCCTCTTCAAGGTATAAGGTAATCTGTGGCTGCCAGTGTTTTTGTCTCCAGTGCGTAGTGTGCTGCTTCTGTCTTACAAAAGACTGTCTTCTTAGAGCTCCTCTGTACTAGCACTGAACCGGCGTGAACCCCACTTGTCCCTGTTTAATTAACTAGTGGCGCATTAGTAATATCGCCGGGTCTCCCTGCATTCTTCAAGAGAGGAGACCTACGCTGTGACCAAAGTGAGGTTTTAAGTAATAGATAAAAACTTTTTTTTTGCACTGTGCTACGAGGCCTGGTTGTGATGACAGTTGTGCTATAAACGTTTTTTTTTTTCACTGTGCTACGAGGCATGTTGCTGATGACAGTTGTGCATCGTTATTGATTTGAAAATTGGCTCGCGCAACTCACCATTGCCGCGCGGAGCCTCTGCAGAACTTGCATTACGTTTTTGTTCAAACGCAGTACTCTATACTGCCTCTTAATGCATGGCAGCAAGAGCGTGCCCGGAGCCAACCGGCGTGCGTTACAGGAGCGTGCCGCCATCTTCTGGTTGGAGCTTCCAGCCAGTCACTCTTGGCAAGTTTATATGGGCACAGGAGGTTTTTCGGCCAACCACGTTCTTCGTTTTTTAAATAAAGTTTATTGAAGCTTTCTTCGTGAAGAGCAACGTCGCTGTGGCCAGATTTAGTTCATCAGTTTCTCGATGGTTTTCTGGAGCACCAGTAAATCAATAGTTCTGACTCTCCACTCTACGTTATTGGAGCATCTGCTGGTCGACGCGGAAAGTGTCAGGCATCAGGAGGATATGCTGTTTATTCTGGAAAGGTCAGTTCGCTGCTGTAGTTCGTCCTCTGACCAGTTTCACAAGCATGCGTGGCAACTTCATCTCTCTGGAAGACTCTCTAACGTCAAGTTGCTTTCGAGGATTGTGTGCTGTTGTTACAAAGGTACTGTTAGACTGGTGAGATGGTCGGCGTTTTTTTTTTGGGATTAACTAAGGTGCAGCCAGATCAACGTTATCAACATTCTTCGGGTGAGGGGTTTCGCTCAACGGCGCTTGTTACACAATAGCTATGTGCTATAGCTTTTTACAAGCACCATTATAACTATTCTTAATTGTGCTGTTGTTGTGGTTGGGGATCAGTTGTCCAGTATTCTAATTGTCTGTGTTTTTTTTTTTTTTTAAACCCTCATTCAGTGCTGCATTTTGGTCTGCAAAAGTGTGTTTGTATCAGTCACTTTGTGATGCATTTAGGTTTTAAGTGTGTGTAGTGCTTCACACTTAGTTAAGTAGAATGGGTTTGAGCCCCATTTCCACGTCCTAAGTCACTGTTCAGTTACTCAGGTATGACTTTTGAATTTGGGTGTCAGTCCCATTTACTCGGTGTATAGGGGGTATCAGTCACGCTTATGTCATTAGTAATGGGTTTTAGTCCCATATACTCAATGTTTAGGGGGTGTTAGTCCCACCTACTTTTCTAATAAAGGGTATTAGTTGTCTTATACCATAAAAAGTCATGTATTTTGATAGAAATGTCACAGTTTGTTACTTGCATTTTTCAGATGTAGAATCCCGACCAAGGGGATGGGAGTGGGTCTTAGTCCCATGTCTCAGGTTCACGCTTTTTCTTATGTTTTATCCCTGTCTTTGGGATGGGAGTGGGTTCAAGTCCCAGTTCTCTTATTTACGGATTTGTTGCTTTTGGTATGGGTATTAGTCCCATTTCCTTGTGTGCGTGTGCCACACTGTACTGCATTTGTGTTTACTGATGCTGTACATGTCCTTGGGTATTAGACACTAGTTGTTACGCTTCTTGGGCTCATGTCATTCCTTACAGTGGGTTTGATGTACATCCTTTCGTCTGGGTGTGTGTGTTTGGGTGTCAGTCCCAGTTACACGTTTGAACGTCATGTTGTGTTGTTGGTGTATAAGTCGCCCTGCGCTTCACTCTGTACTTTTGCGTCATTCTGTTGTGTCGACGTATTGTGTGCGTTTGTCACACTGTGCTTCTTTCTGCTGCACAAAGTTCTTGGGTGTCAGTCCCATGCAACGTTATATGTACATTTGGGTGTCAGTCCCAATCATTGTTTTTTTTTTCACTGGGGTTTTAGTCCCACAGTGTCCCTCACATGAGGGGTGGCGTATGGTGTTTTCGCCACAGTCTCCTCACGTGAGGTGTACTTCCTTGGGTGTTGTTCCACTCATTGTATTCTACTCTGGGTTAAGTTTACCCTTTTCTTCTGTTATGTGTGTTTTGCTCACTTGTGTATGTGAGCTCTTATTACGCAATTTTTTTTTTCTTTTTTCAATTACTATGAAAGGAAGAGGATGGGTATAGTGCATGCGCATTTCTATTTCTCCATTCTTCTTTCTTTCTTCGTGCTTCCCTTTTCCCTCTCGTGATGTCATTCTTTGCATCCCTGGGTTAATGGATGGTTTACTTCATGTGTACATTATTGTGTATAGTTGTTTTCATTTTTGTTTGGATCTTTTTATTGTTCAGTATAAAAGGGATAGGATATGTGGTATCCTCAGGTCATGTCATCCTGTTCCCTGTACCTAGCTGCTCAGCCAGTGTGAGTGTTCCGCGTAGAATGTTAGTGTGAGTGGAATGCTTGGGTGCCTGTGTGTGTGTGAGACAGTTGGGAAGATGGGCTGAGCAGCTAGGAGGCTGCTCCTGGTGGGGCCTGTTCCAGCTTATTGCAACTACTGAATAAACTACATCTACTACAACTCGGCTACGTCTACTTTGTCTGCTATACACGTGGGCTAGACCACTACATACTGATTTATTGAACACTATAAAATTGATAACTCTGGTTATCCACATTGTACTGATTTTATTTTGGTGTCTAATTTTATATAAAAATAAGCTTTATTTTTATAAATTGGTGCCGGATTTCTTTGAGTCGTGTCAATTTCTTATCATCCATGTATGTACTCTGAAATGCTTAACACATGTTCCTCTAAGTAAGCCTGACCGCTCTTTGCCACTCTACCAGGACTGAGATAAGGATTACAAGTGTGAATCCTAGGTCCACTTTTGGGTATTGTGTTAATATTACATGGTAAGGCTCCCAGCAATACCACATAATATTTCCACCTTGCTACAGATATGCTCTTTACTGCCCAGGCCTTCATCAACAAATCAGAAGTTGAGATTTGTCTAAAGATTACCTTCGATCACAACCCCTTATTAATAATACTTTGTGCCTGTGACCTTTAAAGTGACCAGCGAAGATGGACTTTTCCCAGATCTCATTTGCTGGATCCTGTATATATCAAAAGAATGCATGTTGATTTGTCTGCTTTGATATCCTTAAATATTGGTTCCTCTTCTCCTCATATTGTATGGGATACTTTAAAAACATATGTACGTGGGACTACAGAGCAATTTATCACCCAACAGAATACGGATCAAAAGTTCCAAATGGCTTACTCCAATTTGCTGAAGTGGGAACACATGCACTCCCAGGCTGTCCTGGCAAATTGTCTCAATAAACCTAAGATCACAGCCAAGCTAATAAAATTCTGGGGTAGCCCTTACAGGGCACAAAGAGATTAAGCAGCTGCTGCGTGCCTTAATGGTCAGGTTGCCTTATTTGAGTATGGTGAAAAAACGGGGAAGGTAAACGCTCACAAAAATGCAGAGAGTAGGCACTGGAACATGGTCCAAATGCATACATGATGCCCATGGTAATAAGCACTATGATTCTCAGGAAATTCTTGATCAGTTCAGGCTTTTCTATCAGGGACTTTACCCGGAAACCTGCCAGTTGTCCTCACAGATAATCGAAGAACACATTGTGACAGCTAAGGTAACCAAGCTTAGCCCTATTTCTGCTCAGGCACTGGAGAAACCAACAAATCATTATTGAGGATATCGAGAGTGCTATCAGAATACTATCCTCCTGTATGGCGGCCGGTGATGATGGACTCCCAGTGGAGTTTTATAAAACTTTTATAAACATATTGGCACCTCTACTTTTAACTGTCATCTAATATGCAGAACTTACAGGTGAAATATCTGACTCTTGGGGCCATGCTGATATCGTAGTCTTCCTCAAAAAGGATAAACCCACAGAAGACAGAGGAACTTACCAGCCGATATCCCTGATTAATGCTGATGCCAAGATTTTTGCACAAATACTGGCTACGTGGCTGGCTGTTTGTATTCAGGAGCTCGTCTCTCCACAGCAATGTGGATTTATCCCGGGCAAGGATGCCAAAAATTATATTAATGCTCCTATAGCATTGTTTGACACTTCTAACACACTTGGGATATGGGCTGATATGATCCTACTCGACGCCGAGAAGGCGTTTGATAGAGTTTCAAGGCCATGCATGTAGTTAACATTGCAAGCAATGGGCATAGGGAATCGGCTTTAGAGATGGATCCAGTTTTTATTTCAGTGTCCAATGGCTTGTATCATTCTAGCTGGGTCCATTTCCTCTTCATTTAAGATCACTCATGGCACTTAAAAGGAGTGTCCATTATCTCCACTGATATTCGCTCTCTGTCTGGAACCCTATTTAAGGCATAAAGTTCAGCATGCTGAAATCATCCCTGTTTCAATACATGGTCATGACATCAAAATAAGTGTTATGCTGACGACGTGGCTGTATATTTAACTGATCCTTTTTCTGCTATTAGGCTAATCACTGTAGAAGCTGAGAGATTTGGGGCGTTCTCAGGGTTTCGTTTCAACATACCCATAACTCAAATTATTGTTAATTTCTCAACACCCATTTGTGAATCGAATGTGGCCTCAGTTGCTACCTATTTAGACATCAAGATCACTTCTCAGTTAATCACATTATTTCGCTAAACTATGAACATCTGCTTTGTCAGTGTGTAGCAAAGATGTGAGCTTGGAATTAGCTTCCAAAAACCACAATTGTCCAGTGTAACATTGTGAAGATGAACATTTTGCCCAAATTCTTATATCTTTTTCGCTCTATCCCCCTACAGATCCCTGACTTATTCTGTCGAAGGGGCGGTCGGCAGCTTCCTCTGGGGATATAAAGGGCTAGATGTGCTATCCACCTGTTGAAACTTCATCCTTTCCAAGGTGGTTGGGCGCTACCGGATTTAAGAGCTACTTCTGGGCATCCTGTGGATCTCGCTTGAAATGCCTTCAGGTTGACTGTCAGCCTGACTGTTATTCTTTCCCCTATCAGATTCTTATGGGGAAGGATTGGAAGTTTTATTGGTTAGACTCGCTGATCCTAACTACTTCAAGCCTATGTGCTTCAAGCTTGTTGTTGATGTATGCAGAATTTGGACTCAAATCTGCGCTGCCTTTCAAATTCCATCATTGCACCATCATACACCGCTTTGGGGACATCCGTCCCTACCAGCTATCTTTCATGATTCGGTCGCCAAGGTATGGCTTGCCAGTGGCCTTACCATGTCCGGTCAATTCTTTGATCTTCATGGATTTTGCTCTTTTTTTGATTTACAAACCTCGAATGACCTCCCCCATAAAACATTTTTCAAGTGTCTACAGGTGGGTGATTACTTTAAACATAGTGCCTCCAATAGGTTTGTTAACGTTGACTGAGATTCTTACTTACCTATATAATATGGATCGTCAGTTAACTATCCGTGAACTCTATCGTATTCTTACTGAGAACAAAGAGGACGATCTTGACAGTTTGGCAAGCAATAGGAGCCTTAAGATAGACTCCGAGGTGCAGGAATCTGATCTTAAGGATGCTTTTGAAGCCATATATTCTTCAGTCACCTCGGCGAGCTTGAAACTCCAACAATTTAAGACTTTGTGCATGCCGTATTACACTCCTGTGAGAATATGTATATGGAAAAATGGTCCAACAGGCAATGCATGCAGATAAAACTGTCTTCAATGTAGGTTATTGGCTGCAGACCTCGTCCACATGTTTGCTAGCTGGCCACATCTCACATCATTCTGGGTCGGCGTTGCCGGCTCTCTCTCCCAGCTATTAAATTGTGATCTGCAGCTTGACATCTGTGATGTCAAGTTAGGCCTCAAGTGTGGGGTTGTTAGGCTTATTTCTGCTACTTTTTCAATCGCCCTTGTAACCGCGCGGTTATGTATAGCGACTGATTGGGCTATGTCGATGCCCCCCTACAGCACAGCACTGGTTGGCACTACTGGGTCAGGTATATGAGACTGAGACGTCAATTCTCCACTTGCGGGGGGAAAAGGGGAAAAGAATATTTTAACAGCTATGGGCCCCGTTCTTCTCTAATTAACTGTTTACTTCTAGTCAAAAGTCACTGTTTATTTTATCTGATCCATTTTTGATTCGCCTCGTTTCCATAATCAAAGCTGGTCTAAATCTTTAAGGGCGAGGAACTACTTATCATTGTTTCATACTCCCTTCCTCTATCTTTCTCTTTTGCTTCCTTCTTCTTGGCTTCTCTCTCTTTGTTTGGTTTTATCATTTTTCTTTCACTTACTCCCATTGTGCGCGACTAATTTTAAATTTTGCTGTTTAAACTTGTACTCGATTTAACTGCTTGAACTCTTCCCAAATAAAAAATATTTAAAAAAATAAATAAATATGTCCAAGATGCTCACTGGCAATGAAAGTCGCAGGGTAGCCTCCTATGACTGGAGTTACTGCTTTGAATAGGCAGACAGCTGCTGCCTGTGCTATAGCTATTAGATACCTGCAAAGGAATTTTGTACTGCTGATGCACAGCCTACTAGCTTCCTAGTTACAGTTAATCTAATCCACACTCTTTCTTTAAAAAGTGTTACTTATAGCCCTGTTCAGCCCCGAATAGGATGAGCACTATAAGTACCAGCCTGCACGGAGAAGCCTGGATTGGCTTCTCAGGCATGTTTCTATGAAACCTTAGAGCTTGGTTCATGGCTTTGCTGCACCTCTGCTGCTGTGTTAGTGAACTAATCGAAAACAATTAGCTCTGTACAAGCCATACCTTTTCTCTTAGTCAGTTGCTTGTTAGTAAAGTATGCCTTTTTTCAAGACGCTAGCTCTAAGATGCGATTCACAATCATAGATGACTAGAAATCCGTGGCATTTAATAGTGCTTGGGTGAAAAGAGGCCCAAAACTGTATAAAAAAAAATGTCTGAGTTCATCAGATACTAGACTGGACCCAGATTTCGATGTCATCTACAGGACTACTTCTACAAAGTTTCCCCGCTCTCTAAATCTTAGAAGTCAAGGAACGTGAGCTCATCAAGTTCAGCATATCAATCTAGCCGGCATGTAAGAGAAACAAATATCAAATTGCAAGCTGAGATTTCTGCCGAAAGACATGAGATATGAAGCTTTGGAGTTAGGCCTGTCATCTGATTTGGAGTCAAGTTGAAGTAAGATGGCGCCCCAGTCGGTCAGTACCATCGGCCTCTGTTGGTGCAAGTGTCAGATATGGATTGAGGTGTCTTCGGCCTGAGCCCTCTGACGCAATTCTAGTCTCCACTTATAAAGTGCAGGTGCTGGAGGAGACTTACAATTAAGGTCCGTTTGGCAGTTGCTAATGCTAAATCCAAGAACCTGAATGTAATTTTATTGCCTTTCTAACATGGCATGAGGCCTAGATGGAGGACCTTAGGCGTTAACAGATGGCTCCCACCTGTCTATTCCGAGAGAAGGTCTGGTACCTTTACCCAGAAAGTTGGGATGACTGGACAAAACCACACCATGTGAATGAATGTAGCATCGGAGGCCATGCATTTACGGCACGTGTCAGGCACAGTGGGGAATATTTTTAAAATCTAGCTGGAGTCAACTAAGTATTGTAAAGGTAATTAAATTGTAGTTTTTTCAGGTGGGTAATCTGTGAAAACCCCAACCGCATATCCAAGTGCCCTTACCCACTCAGTGTCTGCAATAATCGTGCCCAGGACAGCTTCCCATCTGGACTTCAAGTCCAGGAAGTTTGCTTAACATACAGAGGGAAGAGATTGATAAAGGTGTGTTACCATATTGCGGGCACCACCCCAGGTCAAAAGCGTCTGCAGAGTGTGGTTAGTCTAAGGTTCCTTCTAAGTGGGGCCCCAAATGGTCCTGAAAGCATACACCAATGCAGCCTGAGAGAAGAATTGACCTAGGGGTACTGATGTCTCTCTCTGCAAGTCCCTGAAAGACATGAGAAGACCAGTCATACAGCTCACCTATTTGTGTGATGTCCGCCCTTGACCACATAGGAACGTTGATGGAACCACGGAATTGCCTAAATTATTGCAGCACACTTACCGGGAGCTCCTGGGTGTATGGTTAATGCAACCTAGCCTGCTGAAGGTACCAGTGCCACCAATGTCAAGCTGCCAACAAAAAGCCCAACAATCCACCGGGGCTTAGGCATAACAGCTCTGTAATCGAAGCACTACCGATGGAGGACGTGAGATAATGCATCTCTGGATATATTGGGGGGCTCAACCAAGGAATCACCCATTGCAGCTGTACTATGCCTAAAGTCTATCACCTGTCCTTGTTCAAAAACACTACTCCTGCATTCAACCCAGCCACTCCTGAATATAAACTTCGATGAGACAATGGCATCCTTTTATCACACTTGGTGAAGTCTGTGCTAAAAAAAAAACAATCTCACCCCAAACAATTCTGCAACCAGCATTAGCGAGTAGAAAGGTACACTCTATTTTTGTTGTAGCTGTGCAGTTATATAGTATTATATTAACAGTAACAATGAGGGATCTCCAAGTCTTCTTGTGGTCATCTGCCAACTACAACTTGTCAGTTTCTCCTCCATTCCTGAAATGAGACTGTCCCGACACTGATGCTTTCAGACCGTTTGTGCCAGAGTGGGTAACGGAAGGCTTGGCAGCTACTGTCCTACTACATCAGCTGACAGTAGACCAGCACAACAGACTACTCAATCCTTCCAGAAAGTCTCACTACAGAGGTGCGTGGTATTCCACCACAACACATTCCATGAGAGCATACGATAGATGTGAGCCACAACCATAACACTGTAACAATGGATCCCCTCTTATTGTATTAACATTCACATGTACCTGAGGTTGAAGACGTCATGTTATGGATGATAACTCCTAATTATACATCATGCTAAATAAATTATATTCTCCAACTACCTGACACATAAAAAGGTGAGCACAAACAATAACCTGACGCATAAAAAGATGAGCACAAACAATAACCTGACACATAAGAAGGTGAGCACAGAGAATAACCTGACACATAAAAAGGTGAGCACAGACAATAACCTGACACATAAAAAGGTGAGCACAAACAATAACCTGACACATAAAAAGGTGAGCACAAACAATAATCTGACAAATAAAAAAGTGAGCACAAACAATAATCTGACACATAAAAAGGTGAGCACAAACAATAGTGCCCCAATACATTAAACTCTTTTGCAGCAACATCACAGCGCAGTTTATTGAATTAACAAAATCCATTGGCGTAGCTGTCAATGGCACTGGGGCCCAGGAGTGTTAGGGGCCCAATGCTCCCAAATTATGGCCGCATATTACAGTCCAGCCAGTGGACGGGAGACTGACCTAGCTTCCACCAGGGCCCATGTCACCATTGGTGACCTCAATCTGTTGAGGTATGATTACCTTCCCCCACCCATACATCCATTCCAGTAGCTTAGTCTGTTAAGAATTATATAGCGCAAAGCAATAATGCCTACGGTGCACAGAGCGGTCTGTCTGGACATTCCATCGCCCTTGTGGTGTATAGTGTTGTTCATAACAACCTTCTAATGAAAGAAAAAGGTAACTTGTCAAGGTTGCCAATAACTCATATAACACACTTAGCAAAAACGTATAAGTTGCAGATTCTATTGAATCAAAAAAAGCTGCAGCTCATCTTTTATTTAAATATGTGTTTCTCAGTGCTTTATTTGTGCAGGTCGTTGCAGGTGGGGCCCACCAGCGCTCATTTTTGGGACAAGCACTTATTTTTCCCTCAAAGGCCTTTTACCCAGAGCAAAAGTAAAAAAAAAACACAAAAGGGACAAAGGAGGAGGAGGAGAAAGACGGATAAATGTGACAAAGGTGGAAATCAGGAACCTCCAAGAGTGAGAAAAAGGGGCAGGGAATGTCTGTTGATGGATTAAAGAGCCATGAGGTAGAAACAAGATTTACCCAGCCTTGGTATTCAGGGCGCTGGTGCCGGCCGCGGGCTTCTGATCAAAACTTTGGGCACCAACACTTATTCTTTTATAAATTAAGCGCTGGTACCTGTGCTCTGGAATCCACTCCCCTCATAACTGACAGCAGTCCTCCACAGACGTTAGGTGGCAGTCAAAGCTTTCCATAAATAAGGATGAAAAGCAGCTACAAACTGTTTGGGGTGGGGGGTGGCGTGGGGGGAATCTGAAATAGCTGAGTGGCAAAAGCATTGATTATGATAAATCTGTTACCCCCTCCCCCTCCCATACAGGAGTTCGAGTGCCCTTCATATTACTTTAATCCCTAAACATTTGGTGGAGGCTGGCACTGCAGGTGCTGCTTCAATAGCCCTGTGTTCAAATTAATACAAATGCGGGTAATTTCTTTGCTTTCTTTGCACTTACTGTGAAAACAGCTGTCCAGCAAGGTGAAGCAATTATCACTGAGGAAAGCCTATTCACCCGCTGAATGATGGAGTGTGCAATGGGCGGGAAAATATTCAATACAAAGACAAAGTGGCAGCATAACGGATTAAGTAAGGGAAGAAATAAGAAAGATGGGAGTAAGGTGACCAACTGTCATGGGTGCAAATTCAGGACAGTAAGTGTAAAAATTCAGGATAAAATTTCAGGACAGAAGGTCAAAATTCAGGACAAAACTTCGGGACAAAAGATAAGATTTACAGACACAGAGGAAGTTGCACGACAGTATAAAAGTAAGTAAATAGACAACCACTTAAGTACAAGTCAAAATAAGTTTTTTATTAGGTTGAGATATGATAATAATTTATTTATATGGTTACTGCACTGGGTTGTCCAGTCTGATATTTTGTTTACAACTCATGGTCCTGAGCAGGCAATTTTGGTGAGAGAAGTGGTCAGGAAGATCTGCTCGGATAGACTTTGTTACTAGCATCTCATATCTGAGTGCCATTGTGAGATAAAAAACGGCACGCAAAGGTGAACTAAAGGGAGTATTGCTGTGATGAACCCACTATAGGGAACGCATTATGGGTGTTTCAGCAAGTGGAACTTAAAATATGGAATCTGACTTTGCTTATGGGGGCTTCGCAGAGAGTTGCACTAGCTGACGGAAGTCACAAAGGTGCTTTTCCCTGCAGCTTTCTTAAAGAATGCAAAAAGAACAATTGGTTGGAAGAATGCGGAACAATGTCATACATTCACCCCAGTAGAGACATGGCCGAAATCCATGTTTTTTTTGTTTCCCATGCCATTCCAGTTTGGACCCAGCCACATGCAAATCAGTCTTGACCCTGTGCCCAATGGGAACAGTCCAGCCCGAACTGCCAGGCCAGGTCCTCCCTGGACTGGAAACAAGCATCCTAGGACCAGTTTCAGGGTTTCACCCCTCATAAGCCAGGATAGCTTGACTCCAGTGGCATGGAGAGCACGGGACCCACGTCTGGGTATACCCGTCCCACTCGGGGTGACAAATGCAAAAAGAACAATTGATGGACAGAATGTAGAACAATGTCATACATTCACCGCAGTACAGAGATCTGGGCCTAAATCCATCGTTTTTTTGCTCCTCATGCCATTCCAGTTTGGACCCAGCCATATGCAAATCAGTCTTGACCCTGCGCCCAATGGGAACAGTCCATCATCTCCTTGTGTTTGCTTTGTTCTGCCTAAGTTGGCAGGGTATGCCCAGACGTGGGTCCCTTGCTCATTTTGCCACTGGATTCAAGCTAGCCTGGCTGATGAGGGGTGTTACCCGAAACTGGTCCCAGGATGCTTGTTTCCACCAGGGAAGACCTGGCTTGGCAGTTCGGTCTGGACTGTTCCCATGAGGCACAGGGACAAGACTGATTTGCCTATGGCTGGGTCTAAACTGGGGTGGCAAAGTGAGCTAATGAACGATGATGGATTCAACCCAGATCTGTGACTGGGGGTGAGTGTCTGAAAAGTTTCAGCGCTCCGTCCAACATCTCCTTGTGTTTGCTTTGTTTGGCCTAAGTTGACAGAGTATGCCCAGACGTGGGTCCCTTGCTCACTTTCCTACTGGATTCAAGCTAGCCTGGCTGATGAGGGGTGTTACCCCGAAACCGGTCCCAGGATGCTTGTTTCCCGTCCAGGGAAGACCTGGCTTGGCAGTTCGGTCTGGACTGTCCCCATGAGGCACAGGGTCAAGACTGATTTGCATATGGCTGGGTCTGAACTGGGGTGATGAAGTGAGCTAAAGAACTATGATGGATTCAACCCAGATCTGTGACTGGGGGTGAGTGTCTGAAAGGTTTCAGTGCTCCGTCCATCATCTCCTTGTGTTTGCTTTGTTCGGCCTAAGTTGGCAGGGTATGCCCAGACGTGGGTCCCTTGCTCACTTTGCCACTGTATTCAAGCTAGCCTGGATGATGAGGGGTGTTACCCCGAAACCAGTCCAAGGATGCTTGTTTCCGGTCCAGGGATGATCTGGCTTGGCAGTTCGGTTTGGACTGTTCCCATGAGGCACAGGGTCAAGACTGATTTGCATATGGCTGGGTCTGACCTGGGGTGGCGAAGTGAGCTAAAGAACGATGATGGATTCAACCCAGATCTGTGACAGGGGGTGAGTGTCTGAAAAGTTTCAGCGATCCATCCATCATCTCCTTGTGTTTTGTTTTGTTTGGCCTAAGTTGGCAGGGTATGCCCAGACGTGGGTCCCTTGCTCACTTTGCCACTGGATTCTAGCTAGCCTGGCTGATGAGGGGTGTTACCCTGAAACCAGTCCCAGGATGCTTGTTTCCGGTCCAGGGAAGATCTGGCTTGGCAGTTCGGTCTGGACTGTTCCCATGAGGCACAGGGTCAAGACTGATTTGCATATGGCTGGGTCTGACCTGGGGTGGCGAAGTGAGCTAAAGAACAATGATGGATTCAACCCAGATCTGTGACTGGGGGTGAGTGTCTGTTGGACTTGGCCCTTATTTTCCCAACATTTTTCGCTTTTCCCCCTGGCCTATGTATTTACATGTTGTGTCTCAAATGTAAATGGGTAAGACTGTGTAATGGTGTCACTGTCACTTTTAAAATGGACGCCATTCCTGCCTGCCTATGTGCCGCCTGACTGAGTTGAGTGGCGGTCTAGATGTTGTTTCCCAGTACTCCCAGCTTTTGGAGGGAAACCTGGCAGCCAGGGTGCTCTACACCTCCCCCTAAACCAGTTGAGACCGGTTTTCCCAGGGAACCTTCCAGAAGCTTCCAGCCCTTTCTGGTAGGTGGGGTGAGGGGTGTATAAATAACGGAGCTGGGATGCCATGTGCTCAGACTGTGTGTGGACTTGATCGCGAGGGGACACTCTGCCAGGAGGTACCGCCGCATGGGCCTGTGTTCTGGCCCCTGAGGCCATTTGTATCCCTCCGCTGTCCACCGGGCTAGTGAGAGCCCTCTTCTGGAGTGAAGACTGCTGACCCAGGAGGAGTGCCACTTTATGGGGGATGACTGTTCCTAGGAACCGCGGCCCTGTACTGATGAGTGCCCACTGACCTTACCCAGTAGTGCCTGATGCTCTCCTGCCCTAGCGCCTCGTGAGCGCTACAACTGTGCCCTGCCTGCTGGCTAGCGCCTGGAGAAGAGGAGCGCTTAACTTACTGCCCAGGAGGTGAGGACCTGATGCCTGCAGCGCTGGGATTCCAAAGCGCTAGATCTCAAGTGCCAGGAGGTGAGGAGCTGAGGCCTGCAGCGCTGTGCTACGAGAAGCGCTATAACCTAATTGCCGGTCTGCCCAGGAGAGAGAGAAGCGCTACAACTTTATTCTAGCAGTGACTGTGCCCTGCCTGCCGTCTAGCGCGTGGTGAGCGCTTGGTCTATCCTGCCCAGGAGGTGAGGGACGCCTGCCCCCCCTGCAGCGCTGTGCTGCCCTGGAGGAGCGGTGTATTTAAAAGAATCCCCGCGGGAGCCTACTCCGCATTTGTGCCGCATTGGGGTGCTGCCGGGGAGAGCGGCTTATTCGGAGGTGCGGCGGGAGCCTACCCCGCGCCTTCCCGCCTGCGTGAGCCAAGAGCGGGAGCCCACCCCGCAAGTGGGCAATCACGCGGGTGCCCACCCCGCAAGTGTGCAATCACGCGGGTGCCTACCCCGCAAGTGTTTTAGTTGAAGGCGGGAGCCCACCCCGCACTTCAAAATTACGAAGATTCACCGCCGCGGGCCGCGGAGAACGGATGCCGGCCGACCAGGAAGCCAGGCACCTTGGCCTGATTGTGGGCGGGGCCGGAAGGAGCGCTGGAAGCCCCAGCCCGCAAAGAGGAAGCGGGAGGTCCGGAGCCTCGCGGGCTCCGCGTCGAAGTCCCGGGTCCCAGGAGGGGGCTCGGGTGAAGTCAGCGGAGAAGGGACGACGCTGGTGCCCCAAAGACGGCGGGAGCAACGAAAGAAGAGTCCCGGCGAGTGGGGAGGTCGCCGGTGCCTTTCCCCAGCCCAGAGGAGCCCCGGAGCCGCCCGAGCAGAGTCCTTGGCAACCGGTGAGTGGGCCCCATTGCGGAGTTGGGGGGTGTGTCGGGGCACATTGCCGGTGCCCGCCCCCGGTGCCCGTGCGGATCCTTACAGCTGCCCCGTCTGACAGCGGGCAGCTGCGACGTAGGAGGCATTTTGTGTTGAGGGGGCCCCAGAGGCACCGCAAGTGCCAGGGACCCTTGGGGACACACAGCGGCACCGCAGAAGTGGGCCGCTGCAACGATTGGATATTTTCCATTTAATAGTCCCGGTGAGTGTGGGCTCAGTTGCATGGTGGTTGGGGGGAGGTGTCGGGGCACATTGTCGGTGCCCGCCCCCTGGACCAGTGCATGTTAACCCTTCCTGCTGCCCCGCCGGACAGTGGGCAGCTGCACCTTATGGGCACTGGTGGTTTTGGGGTCCACGGTGGGCTCCAGCAGCCTGTGTAGTGCCAGTGCTTGGTTGGGGGCATTTTTGGCTACAGAGTCCCAGCGTAGGGGCTCCCCCAGGCACAGTGGCGCCAGAGACTAATCTACCGCATAGGGGACAAGGATTTCAGGTGTTACTGTGGGTGCACTACTCTGCTCATGTCATGCATCATGTTTATCTGCTTGCTCCTTCGGATGCCCAGATGTATTGATGTGTCCCTGGATGGCCCCTATGCGCATTATTGGGGTGGGGTATAACGTTCTCACCACGGCTGGAGGATATGTGCCACGTTGAGCTCAGGTCTAGGTAGAGTGTGGTTCCAGCTCTGGGGGGGTTGTGCCCATTGCCAGTGTTGTTGAGGCCCATTGCCTCAGGTGATGTATTGCATATTATGGTTGTGTGCTACTGATGCCGTTATGCCCACATGTTCAGGCCTAATGCTGTGTCGCTAATGATGGTGGTGCCTAACCTGCTCTTATGCCTAACAGGCCTGTGATTTATGATCCTGTTTCATGATAAGGTTTCTATGCCAGTGGTTCATGCCAGAAGGGTGTTAATGTCCTGCGTAATGTTTTTAATGCCCCATAATGTTACATGCATTCTACGCCCTGTGTTTTTCTTTGCTAATGATGCCTAATGCAGATGTGCTTATAATGATTCTGGCAGCGGCCCGATTGGCGCTGCCCTGTAAATAGTCCCCACTGTTTATGTCTACCGGGTGCCGGTTGGCGCCGTGTTACCACTGTGGTTACATTCTGCTATGCTGATTGCATAATACATATACTGTTTTTCTTACTCCAACTGTGTGGTCTCCTTTTTGTAGTGTGCCTGGTGGGTCGCCTGTGTGTGCTGCGCGGATGCTTTACACAATGCTCCTGGTTTAGCCTTCCCGCTCCGCACCACGCTACCCCGTTTCCAACAGTGTCTGAAAAGTTTCAGCGCTCCGTCCATCATTTCCTTGTGTTTGCTTTCTTAAACAAGAACCTGAAAAGGGTTTGGCTCACACTACAGCAAGGCTAAGCCAAATATAATCCAAAAACCAAAAAGAATGCCAATGCTGTCTATTCACTCCAGTCATTAATCTTTAAGCGTTGAAACAAAACAATGCCAAAACTAACCACTTTTTCTGTTAGATTTAATCGAAAGTCTTTTCTTTTTTTATCAAGAATTTCACCACCAACATAGTACAAACATTTTATAATTTTTTAAAAAACATTTTCAACATCAACAAAAAAAAATAGAAACATTTACATATTTACACATCAACATAACATATACCACTTCCAACACCCCATTCGCTCAATCTCATCGTACACTCATTCCATCAAACACCCTTTTACCCATACAACCTAACACACAAACCCACGTTTATTTTGCAATATTAGCACGGACACTCTGTGAAAAAAGCAATAAACTAAGAGGCCATCAAACGAGCTAACTATATAAATCCAAAACAAATTGTAATTCTATCTTTGATTGGCCTTAAAACAGTGGTCTACGCGTTTCGAACCCCACCAAAATCGGGGATTCTCATCAGGACCAGAATAGCTGAAAAAGACAAAAAGATATCTTTGTCTTAATTAATGACCAGAAGGTGACCCTTAACTCTAAATGCCTCCATTGCACAACACATCTTACCTTAATCCAAAATAAATATTCAGCTGGTCTTAGACGGTGGGTGCCGGTCAATATCCTCGCTGTACCAGTACGGGTCAGCGACAACCATCCCCAGATACTCAAGTGCACACCCCAGTGCGTACTGACATATATCCTGGCAGTACCTTTACGTGTTAGAGCCCCCCACCCCCGATACTAGCTCACTCGTAGTTGGTGGGTACCGGCAAGTACAGGCAAAAGTCGCACCGCTGAATTCGAGGACATGGACACATCCAATCACGGATTGTGTATACAAATAACGCACGCCATTGTCCCGCGAGTGCTGGGGGGGACGGTGGGGGGGAGAGGGGTGTTGTCTACCAAAGTAAAACGCACGCCATTGTCCCGCGAGTGCACCGCTGAATTCTAGGACATGGACACATCCAATCACGGATTGTGTATACAAATAACGCACGCCATTGTCCCGCGAGTGCTGGGGGGGGGAGAGGGGTGTTGTCTACTAAAGTAAAACGCACGCCATTGTCCCGCGAGTGCTGGGGGTGGGTAGGGAGAGGGGTGTTGTCTACTAAAGTAAAACGCACGCCATTGTCCCGCTTGTGCACTGCTGAATTCTAAGACATGGACACATCCAATCACGGATTGTGTATACAAATAACGCACAGCATTGTCCCGCGAGTGCTGGGGGGGGGGAGGAGGGTGTTGTCTACTAAAGTAAAACGCACGCCATTGTCCCGTGAGTGCACTGCTGAATTGTAGGACATGGACACATCCAATCAAGGATTGTGTATACAAATATCGCACGCTATTGTCCCGCGAGTGCTGGGGGGGGTGGAGGGGTGTTGTCTACTAAAGTAAAACGCACGCCATTGTCCCGCGAGTGCACCGCTGAATTCTAGGACATGGACACATCCAATCACGGATTGTGTATACAAATAACGCACGCCATTGTCACACGAGTGCTGGGGGGGAGAGGGGTGTTGTCTACTAAAGTAAAACGCACGCCATTGTCCCGCGAGTGCACCGCTGAATTCGAGGACATGGACACATCCAATCACGGATTGTGTATACAAATAACGCACGCCATTGTCCCGCGAGTGCTGGGGGGGGGTGTTGTCTACTAAAGTAAAATGCACGCCATTGTCCCGCGAGTGCTGGGGGGGGTATGGAGGGGTGTTGTCTACTAAAGTAAAACGCACGCCATTATCCCGCGAGTGCACCGCTGAATTCGAGGACATGGACACATCCAATCACGGATTGTGTATACAAATAACGCACGCCATTGTCCCGCGAGTGCTGGAGGGGGAGGGGTGTTGTCTACTAAAGTAAAACGCACGCCATTGTCCCGCGAGTGCTGGGGGGGGAGAGGGGTGTTGTCTACAAAAGTAAAACGCACGCCATTGTCCCGCGAGTGCACCGCTGAATTCGAGGGCATGGACACATCCAATCACGGATTGTGTATATAAATAACGCACGCCATTGTCCCGCGAGTGCTGGGGGGGGAGAGGGGTGTTGTCTACTAAAGTAAACAAGCCGAGAACAGAGAAATGAAAAGCGCGTCAGCCATTGTTGAAGGCAAACGCGGTAATACGAAAAAGAAGTGCTTAGCGGCTAATTGAGAGACACTGTCTCCCACCGCAAGTAAAAGATCGAATCCCGGTGGGCGGGGCCAAAAGCGGACAGGGTGGAAACCCTCAGTGTAATGATTGCCTCCGGTGCAATCATTACACTGTGTTTTGCATCATCCATGACGCAAAATGACGCCCACCAATCAAAATTGTAGGCGGAGCAGCGACACGACTTCTGGAATCGTATCGATTCCAAGAAGCCCTCGCATGGCGAGAGCAGCGCATGCGCGCTGCTAACGCCAGGCGAGACCTAAAAAGGCACTTTCGATGCACTATTACATAATTTATTTTTGACGCCTTGCCTATTACTACAAACACAATATACATCTCAAGCACAGCTCATGGCACTATGAGGCTCTCCCTAAAACCTTACACCTAAAACAAAACTTGCAAACATTTACACTTACTAGTGTAACATTCAAGTAGCAGTTGGGTGTCACTCAAAATGTCATATGCATGGTGTATAGATCCCACACATAAGCACACAGCAAATACAGAATAGTAACACATAGTCAAGGGAGTAGCCAGAAAATATAAATACCTCCCACTTTGAACTAAAGCTCTTATGGCACCAAAGTAAGTCACCACAATCTTACCCAGAGAGCTCTCTTGTCCAAGGATCTAGCCATTCACCCTTCCATCAAACCCCTGATATCCACCATTTCAAATTTACATTCTGTCATCTATTATATCTTTCATCCATCATTCAGTCTTTCACCATTCATTCTGTCCTTCCATCTGTGAGCCCATCCATATCCTTATCTTTTCAGCCATTTGCAAACCTATCCATCATCTATCCTTCAATCCATCACTTCACTCATCCATCCCTCCATCCACCCTTTCACTCATCCATCCATCCATCATCTATCCATCCTTTCACCCAATTCATCCTTTCACTCATCCATCCACTCTTCCACTTATCCATCCATTCACTGATCCATCCAACCATTTACACTTTCACCCAAGCCATCCTTTCACTCATCCATCCACTCTTCCACCCATCCATCCATTCACTCATCCATCCAACCATTTACCCTTTCACCCATCCAGCCATCCTTTCACTTACTCACCCATCCACCCAGTCACTCATCCGTCCACCCATTCAGCTTTTCACTCATCCATCCTTTCTTCCATCTCTACACCTTCCCTTTCACTCATGTATGCATTCTTTCACTCATCCATCTATACATTCTTCTTTTTTCACTCATCCAGGCACCCATTCACCCATCCTTTCTGCCAATCATTCCTCCATGCTTTCACTCATCTATCATCCATGCTCCCTTTCTCTCTCCATTCCCCTTTCACTTAGCCACCCATCCTTCCATCTTCCCTTCGCCCATTCACCCACTCATCCACTCATCCATCGACCCTATCACTCATCCATCCTTTCACTCATCCATCCATCGTTTCTCTCATACATCCACCCTTTCACTCATCTATCCATCCTTTTGTCCATCTACCCTCCCTTTCACTCACTCATCCATCCACTCTTCCACCCACCCATCCATTCACTCATCCATCCAACCATTTACCCTTTTACCCATCCAGCCATCCTTTCACTTACTCATCCATCCACCCAGTCACTCATCCGTCCACCCATTCAACCTTTCACTCATCCATCCATCCATCCATCCTTTCTTCCATCTCTCTACCCTCCCTTTCACTCATGTATGCATTCTTTCACTCATCTATCTCTACATTCTTCTTTTCACTCATCCAGGCACCCATTCGCCCATCCATTCTACCAATCATTCATCCATGCTTTCACTCATCCATCCATCCTCCCTTTCTCTCTCCATTCACCTTTCACTTAGCCACCCATCCTTCTATCCACCCTTCACCCATCCACCCACTCATCCATTTACTCATCCACTCTTGAATCCATCCATTGACCCCTTCCATCATCTATACATCCTTTCTCTCATCCATCCACCCTTTCACTCATCTATCCATCCTTTTGTCCATCTACCCTCCCTTACACTCACTCATCCATCCTTACATACACCCTTTCACTCATCCATCCTTACATTCATTCACCTTTTCACTTATCAATTCATCAATCCATCCATCATTTCTCTCATCCATCCACCCCTTCACTCAGCCATCCATACTTTTACTGATCCACCCACCCTTTTACCCATCCATCTACCCTTCCACCCATACATCCATCTATTTACCCTCATCCATGCTTCCACTCACGCATTCATCCATCCTTTCTCTCATAACCATCCAATCACCCTTTCACTCATCCATTCATCCTTTCACTAATCCATCCAGCCATTTACCCACTCCTTCACTTATTCACTAACCCGCCTTTTCACATTAATTATGAGCTGAGCCTTTGTCTGCTGAGTTGCAGACAGAGGAGGCCCATAAAGAACTTCACCCTCGCTGTAGTTCCTAAGGCAAGGGGTGGAGTGGGGGAGGCTTCACTATGCCCCTGTACATAGGCAATCTGAAAACTAGGAAGTCATGAGTCATGCATGATGCACAGTGCCAGGACGTGAGGTGACTGTTACATGGTGTTGTTTGCAGGGCTTTAAGTAGGATGAAAAAACTGGGGGTCTCTCCAAGGGGCGTGTCTCATGTAATTAAGGGCGTGGCTTAAAACACCTAAGCTAAAAATATGTGCTGAGCATAATGTGCCGCCCGACTGGTATTTTGCTGTTTCTATCATTGCATCCAGTAACATTAGACCTACAACAAGCCATGACTATTGGCTTTGTCAATGGATGTTAGTTGCATAAAATAAATAAAAAAGCAGCAACTATGGCTTCGTTGTATATAATATTAAAAATGCTTCAGCTCTGAAATGATGAGACTGTGCAAGAACTATAACCTCTTCTTTTTAACTTCTTTCGTCAGCTTCTTTTCATGAGCTGGCACATAGCAGCATGGGCGTTTTTGTACATTTGTTTTGAACATTTCTTCCATCTAACCCTAACAGAATGACCTGCCCTAGACCGCGGTAGGAGGAGGCCACCACATGCTGTAACAGCTCAAACTGGCCCATTGTCATTCTCTATGTGACAATCAGCCAGCATACAGAATGACAATGGGCGGGGGGCTGCTCTTGTGCTCCGAGGATGAGTGCGAGGCGGCCCCATCATGGAGCTGAGGCCTCTCGCAGCTCTGCTACCTGCAAGGCCCAAAATTAAGGACAAAAAGCGTCCATAAAAGGGATCCTCACGGACAATGGACGTGAGGTCCACATCACGGACGGTCTGTGAAATTTACGGACGGTTGGTCACCCTAGATGGGAGTGGAGAGAAATTGGTATCAGATAGTATTCTCCCTGAAAGACGAGCAAGATGTAAATAAAGAACAGTCTGTAGCCCTTCATGTTTGTTTTATATGGCGCGAACTCGGCCATTGGAGCACTTTACATGAGCACCAGATTACATTACACAAGGTCAGATGCTTTTTAGGCACGTGTAGATTACGTGGTTTGCCTAGAATCACAGGATGTTGAGCCGATGCCAGGATGAGAACCTGGTTCCCCAGTTCCAAAGTCAGCAGTTTGGGCTGTTGCTGGCGCCAGACTCTTGTAAGCAGAATGGGGAAAAGAGGGCTACGTAGCTCAGCAGCAGCAATAGCAGGAGAGGCATGGGGTGCTATGCAACCCCAATAGCTGTGCAGCTATGCAGCTCTGTTAGCATTGGGGGAGAAAAAACTCTTTGCTAGATGAAAGAGGTGGAAATAAATAGCCCCTAGGAACTGCTGTGACCCGACTTCTTCAGTAGAAGAATACGCCTTACCCTCTCTGAACAAACACTGTGTGGCATAAATGCTACTGTGAGGAACGCACAAAAATAACAATGAAAGCATCAAGAGATGACAACAAGATAAACAGCAAAATCATCCAATCCTGATCAAGGGGGTGGGCCCAAGGCCCATTCTAGGTATATTTTTGGTACCAAAAAGCCTTTGCAAATATGCCCACAGGTGCCCTCCATTGAACACGGTGGCAGTTGTAAAGACATTCAAATAGCTGAAAAGAATGATCATGTCAACCTCCTCACACTCTAAACCACAGGGTCTCATTGCAGGAGGTCTGACGAAGCACAGCAGAGTCCTTTTTTCACCCACATTCTATGCCCTATCTGGCAAGGACTACTTGAGGTAACCCTTCTTTACCAGTGGAAGTGATAACAAGGATCAGTCTTGTTTTACCGTAGTATTAAATACAAACTGCAGATGAGGACTAGTGTAGTTACCTCCTCAAATATCCCTCCAACCCTAACCTAGGAGATAGAAGGAGTGGGTAAGTCCTCATAATGTGCCTATTCATATAAGAAACCCAACAGTCAGATAGCAGAAATTATACTGGTCAAACAGAGCAGGCCTGCATTTGTCAGATAATATGGTGATGGGGTACTGTTGGAAATTCAGTTATTACTTTGGAGCCAACTCAAGTAATCCACTAGGTCGAAATACCATTCTGAGAGAATCTCTGCTCAACCACTGGTAGCTATGGCACAAGTAACAGCCAATACACAGAGCATTGCATGTTAAGTTCAAGAAGTATCAACAATTGTAGAATAAAGAGCACAGCACAATTAAATTCCAAACCAATTTAGCAAATTAGAGAAAAATGTAATAATGAAAAAGACACCAAGATCATAAAATATAAAATAGGAGATAAGATTTTTTAAACCTTTACAGCAAACATTGGCAATGAAAAGTAAAGCGCAAATCAAAAACAATTGCTTGTCGTTGACTAGGACGACCACAATGGAGCAAAAGTTGGATATGCCAGGTACCTACGCAACGAGGTCCTACTAAACCAGTTTTCAGTGTGGCAAAAAGCTGTGGATGGGACAAACCTGTTTTTTGCACATATGAGGGAGACCTTCCTGGACAAGACTCAGTATCTTTTCCCAGTCCTATGAAAGTAAAAAAAATATTGAGTACTAACTTTTTCAAAGTGCTTCTTGTCAGTCCTGCAGCACATAGGTTCTCAGGGCAGGCTTCTTGGTTCCAGGTCTCTTTCTAGCCAGTGCTCCTGTTGAGACCTGTTGTCTGTGGTCACCTGGCCTTCTTGGAGTCAGGAGTCCTGCTTTTTGTGTCTCTGAAAGGCTAACCCTTTGCCCCATTGGGATAATTTCCAGGCTCTCAATGCCAGCAGGAATCAAGAGTCCATGAGTCTTTTAGTGAGTGAGTCCTCTTCTTCTAGCAGGACTCAGGAGTCTTCTTCCAGCAGGGCCTTCCTCCACAGGTGGAGTCTTCCTAGGTCGAGGAATGTTCTGAGGAGGTCGTTGTTGAGGTGACAGCTTTATTTTGTGCACTAGCCAGTGATTGGAGAAATGCTGCTGAACAATCCTGACTATTTTCTCACAGTCCCTCTACCTCCTTTGCAGCACTGCTTGCTTGTCATACTTTGTAATTCCCCAGGAGCCTCTGTTTTAAGATGGCAGAATAATACACACTGCTGTCAACTTATCACATTTAACTATCTATGCCGATGTTTATTTTCTGCATCATTCACAATGAAATTATGGGAAAGTTGAATTGGCCAATCAGGGAGTTAAAATGCAGAGCACAGGTTTAATACTGGAATCACCAGCACTTTATTATTGGTAAGCCACGGTAAAGCAAACAGAGTACTAAAGTCAGCAAATCAGACAGGAAAAAAATGGGGGGAACACAACTAAAATGGGATAATTTCTTATAAGAGAGGAGAGCAAAAACAACTACTTCACTCTCACCACTGTTGCTTGCTGTTGTGAAGCTCAAGAGACACTACTTGTTGACTGTGGTGGTGCATCTTGTAGCCCCAGCCTCTCTGTGCCCTAAACAGCCCAGTGAACAAATGACAGTGAAGGTGTTAAGAGCACAGACTTGTGCTGTGCGTTTTAAAACTTTAAAACTGCTGTTTTTCTACCCATGGCTGTTTAACCCCTTGTGTGCGTCGGACGCGCGGGAGCCATCCGACGCATAAGTGGTCATGTGAGTCCGACGGCTCCCGCGCGTCCGACGCCATGACACAGGGAATCCCTCTGGTGCGGGCACCAGAGGGATTCCCTTTACCCCCCAACAGCCTCGGGAGCTGGGGAAGAGCTTCCCCAGCTCCCGAGGCCCCCCCTGGTTTCCCTGAAATGATGATCAGCGTGCACGTCGTGCTGACGTAATTTCAGTGAAACCGAAACTGAAATGAGCCAAGAGGCTCATTTCAGTTTCGCTTTCTACGTGCTCAGGGGACTATCTAAGCCCCCCTGAGCACGTAGAAAGACGGGAGATGTATCATTGGAAAGGGGAGAATCTCCCCTTTCCAATGGTACCCCTCCCCAGTGGATCCCTGCTTGAGGATCGCCCCAGGAGGGCGATCCCCAAGCAGGGATCCACCCACTAGGCACCAGGGAGGGGGGAGCGGCCCCTTGGGCAAGGGCCTTTGCTCCCCCCCAAAAAATTGGCCAAATTTAGTCTTTCTGCCCCCCCTGGGGGGCAGATGGGGGCAGTAGCCCCCAATCTGCCCCCTCGGGGGGGCAGAAAGCGCACTGGACGCCAGGGATTTTTTTTGGGGCAATTTTAGTTAGGGTGGAGGCTGCCCAAAACAGGCATGCCAATGCCCCCACCCAACCGCCAAAATTACAGCCTTTCTGCCCCCCGCGGGGGCAAAAAGCCCACTAGAAGCCAGGGATTTTTTTGGGGACAATTTCAATTAGGGTGGGGGTTGCCCAAAACGGGCATGCCAATGCCCCCACCCCCGCAACAATTACAGTCTTTCTGCCCCCCCCGGGGGGGGGGCAAAAAGTCCACTAGAAACCAGGGATTTTTTTTGGCAAGTGAAATTAGGGGTGGGGGCTGCCCAAAACGGGCATGCCAATGCTCCCACCCCCGCAAAAATTACAGCCTTTCTGCCCCCCCGGGAGGCAGATGGGGGCAGTAGCCCCCAATCTGCCCCCGGGGGGGCAAAAAGTCCACTAGAAACCAGGGATTTTTTTTGGCAAGTGAAATTAGGGGTGGGGGCTGCCCAAAACGGGCATGCCAATGCTCCCACCCCCCGCAAAAATTACAGCCTTTCTGCCCCCCCTGGGGGGCAGATGGGGGCTGGAACCCCCAATCTGCCCACCCGGGGGGGCAGAAAGCCCACTAGAAACCAGGGATTTTTTCGGGCAGGGACAATTAGGGGTGGGGGCTGCCCAAAATGGGCATGCCAATGCCCCCACCCCCACAAAAATCTCCCCTTTCCAATGGTACCCCTCCCCAGTGGATCCCTGCTTGAGGATCACCCCAGGAGGGCGATCCACAAGCAGGGATCCACCCACTAGGCATCAGGGAGGGGGGAGCGGCCCCTTGGGCAAGGGCCTTTGCTCCCCCTCCAAAAATTGGCCAAATTTAGTCTTTCTGCGCCCCCTGGGGGCAGATGGGGGCAGTGGCCCCCAATCTGCCCCCCCCTGGGGGGCAAAAAGCCCACTAGAAGCCAGGGATTTTTTTGGGGACAATTTCAATTAGGGTGGGGGTTGCCCAAAACGGGCATGCCAATGCCCCACCCCCACAACAATTACAGTCTTTCTGCCCCCCCCCCGGGGGGGGCAAAAAGCCCACTAGAAACCAGGGATTTTTTTTGGCAAGTGAAATTAGGGGTGGGGGCTGCCCAAAACGGGCATGCCAATGCCCCCACCCCCCGCAAAAATTACAGCCTTTCTGCCCCCCCTGGGAGGCAGATGGGGGCAGTAGCCCCCAATCTGCCCCCCCAGGGGGGCAAAAAGCCCACTAGACGCCAGGGATTTGTTTTGCCAATTTGAATCAGGGGTAGGGGCTGCCCAAAACGGGCATGCCAATGCCCCCACCCACCCCCCTCTGCAAAAATTACAGTCTTTCTGCCCCCCCTGTCAGATGGGGGCTGTTCCCCCAATCTGCCCCCCGGGGGGGCAGAAAGCCCACTAGAAACCAGGGATTTTTTTGGGCAGTTACAATTAGGGGTGGGGGCTGCCCAAAACAGGCATGCCAATGCCCCCACCCCCGCAAAAATTACAGCCTTTCTGTCTCCCCTGGGGGGGGCAAAAAGCCCACTAGACACCAGGGATTTTTTTTGCCAATTTGAATCAGGGGTGGGGGCTGCCCAAAACAGGCATGCCAATGCTCCCACCCCCCGCCCGCAAAAATTCCAGTCTTTCTGCCCCCCTGGGGGCCATATGGGGGCAGTAGCCCCCAATCTGCACCCCCCAGGGGGCAGAAAGCCCACTAGAAACCAGGGATTTTTTTTTTGTATTCATGTAGGGGTGGGGGCTGCCCAAAATGGGCATGACAATACCCCCCCCCAGAGAAATTGCAGTCTTTCTGCCCCTCCGGGGGGGCAGATGGGGGCAGTGGCCCCTGATCTGCCCCCCGGGGGGCAGAAAGCCCACTAGGTACCAGCGATTACGCTGGCTTTTTTTATGTGTGGGGGTGGGGGCTGCCCAGAATGGACATACCAAAGCCCCCACCCCCCAAAAAATAGCCACACGCTTTCTGCCCCCCTTGGGGGCATATTGGGGCAAACCCCCCGTCCCCTCCCCCGATTCCCCCCAGGGCGGCAGAAAGCCCACTAGGCACAGACTTTTTTTTTTAGCAATGTGCCTACCTGTGGAATTTGGCCCTAGCGCTGCCGGCACATAGGGAAACCCAGCAAACCTATACGTTTTTGAAAACTAGACACCCAGGGGAATACAGGATGGGGTGACTTGTCTGGCTCTCACCAGGTTCTGTTACCCAGAATCCCTTGCAAACCTCAAACTTTGTCAAAAAACCCACATTTTCCTCACATTTATGTGGTGGAAAGTTCTGGAATCTGCGTGGATCCACAAAATTCCACTCACCCCGCATTCCCCAAAGTCTTCCGAGAAAAATGATACCTCACTTGTGTGGGTAGGCCTAGTGCCCGCAACAGGAAACGGGCCAAAACGCAACGTGGACACACCACATTTTCACAGTGAAAACGAACCCTTTTTTGCAAAGTGCCTAGCTGTAGATTTTAAACCCTAGCTCTGCCGGCACCTAGCAAAACCTAGCAAACCCATACATTTTTTAAAACTAGACACCCAGGGGAATCCAGGATGCGGTGACTTGTCTGGCTCTCACCAGGTTCTGTTACCGAGAATCCCTTGCAAACCTCAAAATTTGTAAAAACAAACACATTTTCCTCACATTTCTGTGGTGGAAAGTTCTGGAATCTGTGTGGATCCACAAAATTCCACCCGCCCCGCATTCCCAAAAGTCTTCCAAGAAAAATGGTACCTCACTTGTGTGGGTGGGTCAAGTACCCGCGACAGGCAAGGGCCCAAAACCTATTGAGGCGACATCAAAATTACCTATCACAAAACAACCTGGTTTTGCAAGGGGGGTCCCATGAGGTTTTGGCCCCGGGGTCAGCGGCAATCTAGGGAAACCTACCAAACCTAAATATTTCTGAAAACTAGACACCAGGGGAGTCCAGCAAGGTATGGCTTGCGTGGGTCCCCCAACATTTCCCTACCCAGAATCCCTTGCAAACCTCAAAATTTAGCTGAAAAAATCACTGTTTTCTCAAATTTCTGTGTGGGAAAGTTCTGGAATCTGTGTGGATCCACATATTTCCTACCACCCGGCGTTCCCCCAGGTCTCCCGATAAAAATGGTACCTCACTTGCGTTGGTGGGTCAAGTACCCGCGACAGTCAAGGGCCCAAAACCCATTGAGGCGACATCAAAATTACCTATCACAAAACAACCTGGTTATGCAAGGGGGGTCCCATGAGGTTTTGACCCCGGGGTCAGCGGCAATCTAGGGAAACCTACCAAACCTAAATATTTCTGAAAACTAGACACCAGGGGGAGTCCAGCAAGGTATGGCTTGCGTGGGTCCCCCAACATTTCCCTACCCAGAATCCCTTGCAAACCTCAAAATTTAGCTGAAAAAATCACTGTTTTCTCAAATTTCTGTGTGGGAAAGTTCTGGAATCTGTGTGGATCCACATATTTCCTACCACCCAGCGTTCCCCCAGGTCTCCCGATAAAAATGGTACCTCACTTGCGTTGGTGGGTCAAGTACCCGCGACAGTCAAGGGCCCAAAACCCATTGAGGCGACATCAAAATTACCTATCACAAAACAACCTGGTTTTGCAAGGGGGGTCCCATGAGTTTTTGGCCCCGGGCTCGGCGACCATCTAGGGAAACCTACCAAAACCACACATTTCTGAAAACTAGACACCTGGGGGAGTCCAGCAAGGTATGGCTTGCGTGGGTCCCCCAACATTTCACTACCCAGAATCCCCTGCAAACCTCAAATTTTGTTGAAACAATCAATTTTTTCTCACATTTCTGTGTGAGAAAGTTGTAGGATCACCGGGCTGACACAAATTTCCTACTACCCAGCGTTCCTCCAAGTCTCCTGATAAAAATGGTACCTCACATGTGTGGGTAGGCATAGTGGCTGCAACAGGAAATGGCCCAAATCGCACTGTGGAGACTTCAAAATTACCTATAACAAAACTACCTGGTTTTGGGGGGGCACCTGGTTTTTTGACCCCGGGCTCACCGCCATCTAGGGAAACCTACAAAACCCACACATTTCTGAAAACTAGATACCCGGGAGAGTCCAATGAGGTATGGCTTGCATGGATCCCCCAATGTTTCCCTACCCAGAATCCCCTGCAAACCTCAAATTTAGCTGAAAAAACCCACATTTTCCACATATTGTAGTGTGGAATCACCGTGCCGGCACAAATGTCCTACCCCACAGCATTCCCCTTAGTGTCCCGAGTAAAATGATACCTCACTTGTGTGGGTGTCCAATGCAGAATTGGCTAAAAACATATTTTAAAAAAAATGTAGCGCTTAGAATTGTCGGTGCTATACCCTAAATCCCTATTTTTGGGCTCTTCCCAGTCACAGGCCCTTTCCCCACCCACACAAGTGAGGTATCATTTTACTCGGGAGACTGAGAGGAACGCTGTGGGGTAGGACATTTGTGCCGGCACGGTGATTCCACCCCAAAATATGTAGAAAATGTGTTTTTTTCAGCTAAATTTGAGGTTTGAAGGGCATTCTGGGTAGGGAAACATTGGGGGATCCACGCAAGCCATACCTCGCGGGACTCCCCCGGGTGTCTAGTTTCCGAAATGTGTGGGTTTGGTAGTTTCCCAAGATGGCCGCCGAGCCCGGGGCCAAAAACCCAGGTGACCCCCCTTGCAAAACCAGGTTGTTTTGTGATAGGTCATTTTGATGTCTCCTCAATATGTTTTGGGCCCTTGCCTGTCGCGGGTACTTGACCCACCTACGGGAGTGAGGTATCATTTTTATCGGGAGACCTGGGGGAACGCTGGGTGGTAGGAAATTTGTGAATCCACGTAGATTCCAGAACTTTCCCAGACAGAAATTTGAGAAAAAAGTGATTTTTTTCAGCTAAATTTGAGGTATGCAGGGGATTCTGGGTAGGAAAACGTTGGAGGACACACGCAAGCCATACCTAGCTGGACTCCCCCGGGTGTCTAGTTTTCCGAAATGTTTGGGTTTGGTAGTTTCCCAAGATGGCCGCCGAGCCCGGGGCCAAAAACCCAGGTGACCCCCCTTGCAAAACCAGGTTGTTTTGTGATAGGTCATTTTGATGTCGCCTCAAAAGGTTTTGGGCCCTTGCCTGTCGCGGGTACTTGACCCACCCACACAAGTGAGGTGCCATTTTTCTCTGAAGACTTTGGGGACTGCGGGGTGGGTGGAATTTTGTGGATCCACACAGATTCCAGAACTTTCCACCAGAGAAATGTGAGGAAAATGTGGTTTTTCTTTTACAAATTTTGAGGTTTGCAAGGGATTCTGGGTAACAGAACCTGATGAGAGCCAGACAAGTCACCCCATCCTGGATTCCCCTGGGTGTCTAGTTTTCAAAAATGTATAGGTTTGCTAGGTTTCCCTAGGTGCCGGCAGAGCTAGGGTTCAAAATCTACAGCTAGGCACTTTGCAAAAAAAGGGTCAGTTTTCCCTGTGAAAATGTGGTGTGTTCATGTTGCGTTTTAGGCCGTTTCCTGTCGCGGGCACTAAGCCTACCCACACAAGTGAGGTACCATTTTTCTCTGAAGACTTTGGGGAACGTGGGGTGGGTGGAATTTTGCGGATCCACGCAGATTCCAGAACTTTCCACCACAGAAATGTGAGGAAAATGTGTTTTTTTTGACAAATTTTGAGGTTTGCAAGGGATTCTGGGTAACAGAACCTGGTGAGAGCCAGACAAGTCATCCCATCCTGGGTTCCTCTGGGTGTCTAGTTTTCAAAAATGTATAGGTTTGCTAGGTTTCCCCAGGTGCCGGCAGAGCTAGGGTTCAAAATCTACAGCTAGGCACTTTGCAAAAAAATGGGTCCGCTTTCACTGTGAAAATGTGGTGTGTCCACGTTGCGTTTTGGGCCGTTTCCTGTCGCGGGCACTAGACCTACCCATACAAGTGAGGTACCATTTTTCTCGGAAGACTTTTGGGAATGCGGGGTGGGTGGAATTTTGTTGATCCACGCAGATTCCAGAACTTTCCACCACAGAAATGTGAGGAAAATGTGTTTTTTTTTTACAAATGTTTAGGTTTGCAAGGGATTCTGGGTAATAGAACCTGGTGAGAGCCAGTCAAGTCACCCCATCCTGGATTCCCCTGGGTGTCTAGTTTTAAAAAATGTATAGGTTTGCTAGGTTTCCCTAGGTGCTGGCAGAGCTAGGGTTCAAAATCTACAGCTAGGCACTTTGCAAAAAAAGGGTCAGTTTTCACTGTAAAAATAAAGTGTGTCCACGTTGCGTTTTGGGCCGTTTCCTGTCGCGGGCACGAGGCCTACCCACACAAGTGATGTACCATTTTTATCGGGAGACTTAGGGTAACACAGAATTGTAGAGCAATTGTTATTACCTATTGACTTTTGATGCATTTCTGCCTTCCAAGTGAAAGACAATGTGTAAAAAAGAAGTCATTTTGAAAAATTACCTATAATTCTCATGCTAGTATGGGTACTCACAATTTCGGAAATGTGCAAATATCTACTGTTTCGAAACTCTATATTTTGTTCCAATTTCAGAAATACATAGGTGTCTTTCATACCGATTTTTCCATGTATATATTTTCCCAAATTAATTGCTATATACCCGGTACATAATAAAAAACCATTGCAAGACGTTGCTTAGTTATTGGCTCTGGGTTCGTCGGGTTCTTGGTGAACCTACAAGTCCTATATATCCCCACAACCAGAAAGGTCCAGCGGATGTAACGGTATATTGCTTTCAAACAGCTGTCATAATTAGAAGAAGTTACAGGTGAAAATGATGACACAAATAGCGATTTTGTTCAATTAATTTTCAATTTTTCCTATATTCAACTGTTAGTTTCTATAAAGAAACCTTGAAGGATCTACACAAATGACCCCTTGCTGAATTCAGAATTTTGTGTACTTTTCTAAAATGTATAGCTTTCCAGGATCCATTATTTATTTCATACCCATTTCTACCATTAACTGGAAGGAGGTTGAAAGCACAAAAAATAGCAAAAATAGGCTATGTCCCAGAAAAATGGCAAAACTGTGTAAAAAAGTTTGGTTTTCTGACAAAAGTCTGCTTGTCTTTGAAAGCTGAGAAAATGGTGATTTCAGCACCACAACCCCTTTGTTGATACCATTTGCAGGGAAAAAACCAGACGCTTTCATCTGTAGCCCTTTTTTCCCATTTTTCAAAAAACAACCAAAATTTAGCTATATTTTGGCTAATTTCTGGGTCCCCTCCAGGGGAATCCACAAACCCTGGGTACCTTTAGAATCCCCATGATGTTGGAAGAAAAGGACGCAAATTTGGCGTGGATACCTTATGTGGTCAAAAAGTTACAGGGGCCTAAGCGCGAACTACCCCAAATAGCCAAAAAAAGGCTTAGCACAGGGGGGGAAAAGGCCTAGCAGCGAAGGGGTTAAATTGAATTTCTTGTCTTCTGTGCAATTGCTACTGTTAAAACTGCTGTTTTTTTTGCCCGTGACTTTGTGAATTGAACTCTTGGTTTCTGTGCAATTGGTACTGTTAAAAACTGCTGTTTTCTACCAGTGACTGTTTGAAGTTCTGCCCTAATTTCCCCTGTACTGCCCTTAGGCATGAAGGGGCAACCCTCCCAAAGCCCCCTTTGGGTCTTTTAAAAGTTAAAAGGCAAACTAGACCCTCAGAGGCTAAGCAGAGTGTGTTTAAGAGAGTGCTGAATCTGCCTCAAGGTTTAAACGGTGCTTGGAAAGTGTAACTAACCCTCATTTTTGGTTAGAAAAAGGGATTTCTTTAATTGCGCTAAAAGCAGTATTTTAAGTGGCCTAGATTCGGGCCTACCTGTAGGGTAAACCAGGACTAGCAAAATCGTGGATTGAGCCTATCTGTATCCAAGGAGATTCTGATCTTCAGGAGCAGCTCACAGCCCCCTGGCCATCAGTGCTTGAGGTCACACGCCCCTTATATAAGTTGCTATTGGACGTTATGTCTGTGCTCTGATTGGTACTTGTATCTAGTGTTTCTATTGGCCTTAGGGTCAGTTTTCTGATTGGCTGATAGGTCTGGGGCTGTGATTGGTCCCTGAGGCTGGAGTTTCTATTTGGAGTTAGGGCTTAGGGTCAGGGTTCTGATTGGCGGATAGGTCTGGGGTTTTGATTGGTTTCATTGGGCTAGGGTTTCTATTGGGCTTAGGGCTTAGGGTTTGGTTTCTGAGTGGCTGCTAGGGCTAAGGATGTGATTGGGTGTCAGTCCTGGTCTTCTATGGGTCCTAGGGCTTCGTGCTAGTGTTCAGATTGGTTAGGGCTAGGGTTCCCATTGGCCAAAGGTGTCACCTGATCCCTAGGGCTATTCAAGCTTAGGGCTCAGGGCGTCTCAGCCCGGGCGTCGAGGCTAAGGGCGGAGAGGACAAGGCCAGTTGCCTGTTTGGTCCTGTTTGGTGCTGGCCAGGCCTAGGGCCAGAAATGCTGCCCTTTTTCTCATTCAGTAGCACCCACCTTAGCCCATCCACATACACAAACATATTAACACTCCTACAGCAAATGCACTCTACTCATATACTACAAACAAACCCTGACCACATTTCGTTATCTTAACAAGCGCCACAAAACACCACAAACAACACTTATACACCCTTTTACCCCAACTACCACACAATCGCAACATCACTCTCACCCAAAACACCACTCTGTCCTATACCATTAACAAATCCACACATCGCCAACACAACACAAAGCCACACTATACATAACTATATTCCATCCAGACACACACTCCCTGTTTATACAAAGTACCAGCTCTACACTCTACTTACTCCTAACAGACCCCATTCTGTCACCACCAAACCTATACTCAGCCCTCCATCATTTCGTCCACCAATACCATCCTCCTCTTTTTACCAAGAAAATACAACCACACAACTCTTACACTCCACTCCACCACACATATTACCTCTTCCAGCTATCAAATCTAACACAAACACTCATAACTCTGGTCCATCCCCTATCACACACCACATACAATCTTTTTCAAAACACATCACCACCCCCTTTACCATTCATCTTCCACTAACCAACAATACTTTACATAAAAATCCTTCTCAGAAAACCACTACATCATCCACTTCTTTCACTTCTCCACAAAAATAAAACATAACACACACACCAGCTCTGCAAAATTTCACATAATACATTCCATCACAAACAAGAAACATACACCCATTCCCACCCTCGTGCTTACACAAATAATACACATCCTAAACCATCTTTACTGCCCCACACCTAACACAAATACACCAACACAACAACTCTCATTCAACCTCCTCTCATTCATTGGAGAATTTAGAGCCTAACAACATGACCAACACACAGCACTACCACCCCTAACTCATACACCTTCCACCCTAAACAGACACAAACAAAATAAACAACATCCCAGTCTTCACAACTTTGCATCACCATGTCTATTGCACATCAATACTACTCAACATAAACAACACAGCTCACCAACTCACTCTCAACCACAATCTCCACCACCTACACATGCAGACCCATCAAAATGCCTTCTAAGCCTGATGGACGAGGAATATGATACAGAAAAGCAACACTATTGCAATCCTCATACAGGTAATACTACCACTAATGACACATCTGCTACAAGTTCAACAATTACTGCTTACTCTTCTACAAAACAAAGTCACATTGTCACCAAAACATAATCTCTCAACTGCCTACTAACAAATGCTCAATCACACTCTAAAACAGGCATCACATCTACGACCTACTCACTGACACACAACCTGACCTACTATTCATAACTGAATCATGTTTGGGAGATGACATGGCTCTAGTGTTGCATGAACCCATTCCTCTAGGCTATCAAACCATCACACAAAATTGTATAGGCAAAAGAACAGATGGCCTAGCTGTTATATTCAAGCAAACAATAAATCTCACTAAAGCTGACGACATCTATATACAAGGTTGTGAGACCCTCTTCACCAGATGCAACCCTACACCATCTTCCTCCAGTAATTTCCTACTCCTTTACAATCCTCCACCTAGCAATGCAACTTTCCCAGACACACTTCTTGGTGCAGTTTCAAACCTGATAACACTACACTCCAACCTATGCATTGTTGGTGACCTAAACATTTAGTCTGACAAACCCAATGTGCCCCATTCAAAAACCATCATCACCTTCCTAGGCACACTGAACCAACATCAGGTCATCCACAAACCCACACACATTGTTGGACACATCCTAGATGTCATTTTTGCAAATCCAAAACTAGTTACCTTTCAAACAATTACTCCAGTCACATGGTCAGACCACCATTTGCTAGCTTTCCAACATAAAACACCACAAAGCAACACATCTAAAACTACCTTACATGCATCCACCTATCAACCATGGAAAAACTCAATTTTGAACACTTAGAAATACAAATAACATCCAACACAGATCTAGACACAATACATTTCGTTCAAAAACTATATGAGTGGCTACAGGAAGGTTGTGCTATCCTAATATCACTTAGAACAACAAAACAGGGCAAAAGAAAACAGGAACCTTGGAGAAATACAGAACTAAAAGAGATAAAACAGCAAATTAGAAAGCTGCAACACACCTGGCTCAAAACAAACAGCAATCAAGACAAACTTCACCTATAGAAACTTAACAGATTAGACATGTCAGCAATCAAAAAAGCTATAAAAAGCTACTAGTCAGACAGAATTAAAAATGCTAAATGTGCAAATAAAGAATTTAACCAAATTCTCACCGAATTTCGTAAACCAAAATGCATAGAAGGAACTCATTCCATTACTCAAGAATTCACGGACATACTGGCAAATCATTACACAACCAAAGCAGACACGTTGGACTCCTATTTAAAACAAGCATTGGCATAGCCAATTGGTCTCGCTGTTCGGACATTATAAGTATTTAACTATGCAACAGTTAATGTTGTTGCAGCAAGGATGTAGCGCTGCATAAGTAAATACTTATAAAGTCCTAAAAGCGAGACAAGAAGTGCGTCGTTGCAGCGCGGCACCCGCGCTTTACTTTTAACATCAAAAGTGAAACGCGGGTGCCGCGATTATAGCAGAAGTAAAGAAATAGATGTTTTTTTCTATTTCTTTACTTTTGCTATAATCGCGGCATCCACGCTTACTACTAACATCAAAAGTGAAACGCGGGTGCCGCGATTATAGCAGAAGTAAAGAAATAGATGTTTTTTCTATTTCTTTACTTTTGCTATAATCAGCGACACCAGCGCTTACTTTTAACATTAAAAGTGAAGCGCGGGTGCTGCGATTATAACAAAAGTAAACAAATAGAAAAGAAAAAAGAAGCTGAGGAGGTGTACAGCAAACAAATTAAGCTGACGAGGAGGGAGTGGGAGGGGGTAGGGGAGGGGATTGTGCACGTCGCGCGCACTAAAAGCAAACAAATTAAGCTGACGAGGAGGGAGTGGGAGGGGGTAGGGGAGGTGATTGTGCACGTCGCGGGCACTAAAAGCCAGATGGCAGCTGCTGTGAACGTCACGCGTGCTTGTGCGCGTAACAGCAAGCTGGTGGCCGGCTTGGTAGCACTTTCAAAAGCCCCTTACTAAAAGTCGAGCAAGCAGCGCATGCGCTGCTCTAGGCTCGACCTAAAAAAGGAAAATCACCAGCGCCAACCTCTTTTTTAAAAAAACCTCCAAGAGTAGGCTAACCCAGCCTCTGATTTCCTTCAAACAAATATAACAAAGTGAATTTATGGATCTGGTCAAAACAAGCAGGCCTGCCGGCAGGCCTTCTGACCACAAACCTTCAAGAACATTCTTCTAAATACCTCTGCTGCCACACCAGTAAGAAGATTCATTAATAATTCTTTAACTACGGGAATCTTTCCAGAAGACCTTAAAAAGGCATAATTACGCCCATTATTCAAGGAAACAAACCTGGACTTGCATGACCCCGACAACTACAGACCTTTCCTGGGTAAACTGATCGAAAGAGCAGCATTCACCCAGATGTCACAATACATTGAAGACAACTCCCTACTTTCAGACTTCCAAACAGGATTCCATCCAGGAAGAGGCACAGAATATGCTGTCATCGCCACCTGGGACGACCTCTAGAACACAGTAGACAGGAACTGGATTGCTGCACTACCTCTCTTGGACCTCTCAGCTGCCTTTGACATATTTGACCATAACACTCTAATTCAAAGACTCTACAAAGCTGGTACTGTAGGAACTGCTCTCGACTGGTGGATCACATCCTACCTTCAAAAAACAGAACAAATGTCATCCATTCTCCCCCTTTCTCATCCAAACCGTACTTCACGAAAGCAGAGGTCCCTCAAGGCTCTATTATCTCTCCCATGCTTTTCAACATCTACATGAAGTCATTACCGGCAACAATCAATTAATTTCACCTTACATGCTATAACTATGCAGATGACACACAAATACTCCTTAAACTAGAAAGCCCCAAAGACATTGGAAACTCTCAAATTTTCAGTTGCCTCAGAGCCGTTGATCAGTGGATGACATGGAGCCATCTCAAATTGAATACTTCCAAAACGAAAATACTCACATGTGGTGATTGGGAAGATTATGACCCACTCGCTGCCTGGCCTGATGATCTGGGAACACCTCCTAAAGTATCCAAGGAAGTGAGAAACCTTGGAAGTACCATGGACTCCAAGCTAACAATGAATGCCCAAGTGGACAAATTAGCAAGATCATGCTTCATTACTATGAAAATTCTGTGATGCATCTTCCCCCACCAGGGATTTCCACACAAGGGTCAGGCTACTATCTGTCTCGTACTGTCTAAACTGGATTATGCCAATGGCCTCTACCACAGATCATCTTTATCAACTATGAAAAGATTACAACGTATTCATAACTCTGTTGCTAGACTACTCCTACATGAAAAGCCACAAGCCCACATCTTCCCTGTGCTGAGGGCCCTACATTGGTTACGGTTGCCAGACGATCCATATTCAATCCATGGAACAGGGCAGCTCTTCATCAGGAGTAAAATCACCAAACACATTCAACAAAGGAACCTCCACTCCAGATTGGCACCTCACCTCAAAATCACACCATACAAGAAAAAAAACATAGGTGGCACATGCTTCTCTGTTCAAGCAGCCAACCTATGGAACTCATTACCCCTAACATAAGATCCATGGATAACTATCTTATCTTCAGAAGACTACTCAAGAGTTGGCTCTTCCCTACATAACCACCATACACAAACATAAATGTACATCATATCCCTGTGTATATAAGCATCTAATTTGATTATATGTATGTATCTAGATATGTGAATTCCTTTGCATAAATGGGTATAATAATTATGTTTATAAATATATAGATGCTCTTTAAGTCTGCTTAACAAATGTACATATTACTAATGGTAATATTATTCTATACTAAACAGGTATATAGGTCACTGCATAGTTTTCATATAAGTGTTTTGATTAGTTGCTTATGCTTCTCTGTTTATTTATCTATCACAATGTGTACATTTTATCATAACTATTTATCTATAATTGCTTCACTATTGCATTATTGTAAGAAAATAAAAAATAAAGAAAGAAACTAACACACAAATAAATTAGCTTAAAGTACAGCAACACTTGAATGTCTGAGCTTATTAAATACAACTTAAATGTTGATATATTACCTTCCTTATACATATATACCTTTCATGTACTTTTGTATTTATATACTTATTACTGTACGTCTACTGCAAAAAAAAGAACATTTTGACCATCTCCGATGCACTACCCTATATCTCACCCTATACCTCTCTCAATATATCCTTACCTCCACTCTCTGACTCATCCCAAACCTCATTCTACTACTATGATCTCCAAAATAACCCTTTCTAGAATCTTCGCTGCTCTATCCCTCCTTGCATCACCTCAAACCTCATTTTACTATTTAGATGTCCCAAACAACCCTTTCTAAAGCCTCCCATCATGTATGTCTCCTTAAACTTATCCAAGACCTCATTTTTCTCCCTAATCCACTTCTACAGACTCTACCCCCTCCATCTCTCCTTTACTCATCCCAAACCTCTGATTACTACTATGATCTCCAAATAAACACTTCTAGACCCGTACCTCTTCTATCCCTCCATCATTCCTTTCAATCCAACTAACAGACTCACATGTCCACCATTTCAATTAATTTATATTTCCCTATACTAACTCACCACTAATCCTTTTCTGGGTTCCGGAGTAGCATGCTACTCGCCAAAAAGCACTTTGACGCCTCGTCAGGGGTAGTGAGCGCTATATAAATACAATTACAATATTAACTAGCATCACCACCTCATTTGTAGCATGCCCCATGAGCAGTACACTCAAATTGAAGCAGAAACCTCCTCCCAGTGTAGAAAACCTCAGAAAATCAATGTTTTTGCATGGAGAGCACCATTGTGTTATAACCCTCTGGGTGATAGAAATTAATGCTAAGAACATTTCCTCACAAAGACACAAAGAAACTCATGGTATGTTGGTAAAGTGACTAGCAAAAGAAGATATTGAAGGGTCTTCCAAGAAAGCTCGTCTCACAATTATCTTTTAAAGTAGCGGAACACATCCGAATAGCAAAGCAATTCCTGAATAAAATGTATTAAATTGCAATTAGTTTGAAGAACAAGGAAGCAATGCAAACCGCAATTAGAACCAACAATTACATAAATTTTAGGACATTGGTGGAATGTGGAGGGCCTCTAATTGTTTAGGCCAGTGTCTCTGAAGATGATACTGGTCTAAACAATTTATCTAATTTAATGAGCACTTGGTAGTGAACCGAAAACATTACTGAATTGTATAAGAGCAGAGATAAAACCGATAACTGTGGTTCAAAATATTCAGTTTGGGCGTGTCTCCTAAACCAGTCTATATTCAGTCTCAGTTGTACTTTAAGATCTGTGCAAAAAATGAAATTTTGCTAACGGAAGAGACCCTTTACAAGGGGGCATATTACGATGTCGGGCGGACTTGCGTCCACCCGAAACCATCTCGGAAACGGGACCAACCAACCTCTAGTCGGCAGTCCCGACCGCCTCATTATGATGCGACCGAAACACTGTTCGGTCGCATTCTGATATTTCCCTATGGGAGTATGTGTTACGGCCGTAAACTGGCTGTAGTACATGCTCCCATAGGGAAAAGGGAGGTGGTGTTATTCCCTGCACCCCGTGGTAGGCACCTTAGGGTGCCTGCCACAGGGTGCAGGGATTAACAGGGGGCACCATAGGTGCCTCCGTGGCCACCAACCGGAGGCTGAAAAGGAAAGGGGGCCCTGCTAGGGGCCCCCAAACACGCTTTCCGACAGGCTTTCCATGTCGGAAAGGCCGGCATGGAAACCCTGCCAGTAACCATGAATCATAATCCCAAGGGCGGAAAGGCCACCCGTTGGTATTACGGGCCGGCCTCCGACTGGCCGACAGGCTCCTTGAGCGGCCGGTTTCAATTCCGACCGGCTGATTCATAATCAGCCGGTCGGAATTGAAACCGACAATGGCGGTCGGAAAGCCTCCACCTGAAGGTCAGAGGCTTTCCGACCTCCATCGTAATAAGCCCCAAGATATGTTGTCACCCTGGATGGTGTGTTTTGGTTCTGTACTTATTTAACGTCCCTATTAGTGACTTTTGTCTCTCTTCTAAGCAGTATAACAACACATCTGCTGTGGCCAGAACCCATTGAGTTCAAGCCTTGTTTTATGCCAATGAAGTTTTAGCATTAGACCAACCAGCCTTTGGGCTAAAAAGACTATTGATGACTGTTGCTATTTATACAACACAAAGTCACCTAAAAATCATTATCAGCAAAAGAAAGATGCTTTCATTTCGATCCACCAAGTGCACTTGGCTCACTGGCAATCCAAGAGGAGAATCTATCTGAATATAGATGACTGGGATTAGTGATGGATAGAAATCTATACTGGGTCAATTTCTTCAGGCAAAAAAGAAAGTATTAAAGTCTGACTGGTAGCCTCCCACGATTTAGTCTGAAATATGGAAGGAATTTAGATATGCAATGCTAAAAATTAAGCCAGGAGTTGTTTGTGCTGCTTTGATATGGTTCTTGGCCTGTATGAAAGAAATTAAGAAAACTGAAGCTCATATTTGGGGCAGACTATTAGGAGTAAATCGGAGCACGCAATGGAGATGATCTGACTTGAAGTAAAAATGTTTCATCTAAAGCTCGGATAATGGAATTGGCACTTTCCTGGTATGCTACTATGATCCACTCTACAAAAGGAACTCTTGCGAGCTGGGATTTTGAAAATATATATTTGCACTAGCTCAGCTGTACACAGCTAGTACAGACAAGATGTGGACAATGGCTACACAATGTATATTGGAGATCAGCTTTCAATGAAGAAAAGACTGACCAGATCATTATTGAAGGGAAGGACTAGGAAGATAATTAAAATATGGTCCCTACAGACTGGTCTGAAATGTATAACCAGCAAATCATCACATAAGAGCGTCTGTACTCTTTTGAATGAGACACATTTACTTGCAATGAGAGATCAATTTCAAGAGAATGTTGATACAGATGAGATGTAATATTTTCCCACTATTGGAAATAAAGGGTTGATAGTGTAGTGTACTACTAGCTAAGACACTGTGTTGCTTTTGTGCTTTAAATATTGAAATGCTGTTTTTTGTAGAGGAATGGAGGCTTTAAGGAGTAACTCTCTGAGAGGAGATGTGGCCTAACTGCCAGAGCTTCCAACCTTGAAACTGGGCACCCAGGTACAAGTCCTGGCCTTGGCACAACATCCTGTGTTGTGGGACAAATTCCGTAACCTTCCCATACCTTAAAGAAAGTATGCAATGTAATCTGGTTCTCATGTACAGCGTTCTAATGCCCTTGGACAAGGTTAGAGCTAGCTATATAATACTGAAAACACACATGCTCCAGTCCATGGGGATCAATGGTGAGGAAACACTAAAATGACCCTTTACAAACTTCAAAAAAACATCACATTTGTAAATCGCTTGTGGCACTTCTTGATAATTTTAAAAACATTTGTCTTTAAATGATGTTCTTATTTCCCCTTTTTCTTGTTATTCTTCCTTCTCTTTTTTCCTCTTTTCATTTGAGGTTTATATGGTTATTATTAAACAAAAACTAATGTATTAAAGTATTAAACTTAATCTGCATGGACATTTTTAGGGTTCAATGATAAAAAAAATCTACTGACGCAACATCTCATCTCTCGCTTGAATTAATGTGCTCGACCTCCATCGCCGAAGTTTGAGTCGTTAGCCCTCACTTTAAACCAAACCTGTCTCTGTGTCCACATGACTGGCTTTAGAAGCAAAGTCTGTGTCTGATCTTATGAGCTGGTTAATAATTCAACCTTATTTTAACAGAAATGAGTCCGGCTAGAGCCACTACAGTACATGGCAAAAATTCAACAGTGTATTTTAAACCATATACACGTTTTTAACCAAAAAACCCGGATGATCACACCAACATCACTCAGACATACTGAAGGAGAAGATTATAGGGCATATTAGCAAGGAATAGCGATATTTATCGCTAACCGCGCTTAGCGCGACTTTGGTTAACGCCGCCTATCGCTGGAAAATATCGCTGAGATAACACCCTATTAACAAGGTTTATCTCCATAGCGATAAAATTTCCAGCGATAAGCGGCAAAATGTGAGAATATCGCTGGAAAAGCAGCGATATTCTCGCATTATCGCTAAGGTGGATTCAGCATTAGAATCCACCTCCTATACTTTAAACAGGTAAGTCATCCTCACTAGCAGGAGATAAAATATAGCGATAAACGCGCTTAGCGCGAATTATTTTATCGCTTCGCCTGCCTTGCTAATAGGGGGTAGTGGAGTTAGCGACTGTTTCCAGTCGCTTTTAGTAGGGAACGCCTTCCTTGCATGTCATTAGCGATAATTATCGCTGACATGCAAGGCGATGGAAAACGCGGCCTCTAACGCCTGAAAGCTGTCGCTAACGCCTGTTAGCGACAGCTTGCTAATAGGGCGATAAAATTATCGCCGCTTTAGCAGCAAAAAGTACCGCTAAAGCGGCGATAAAGCCCTTGATAATATGTCCCTATGTTTTCACCATACTGTAAATATGAATCTATGTAGTGTGCGAATAAGCAAGCAAAGTCTTGCAGAGAAACCAGTTACTGGCTGATCCGTAGTTTCCTACGTTTCATGATTTTCCTACAACTAAATACTTGCATCTTTTTTAGCTGTAAACCACCTCCATTTTCTCATGAGTGCCAATATTCCTCTGAAAGTAGACGCACCGGTCTCTCATGGGTTAACTTTAAGTTAATTTTCCTTGTGACTTTGAAATAGAATCGATGTTGGCAATCTTCTTTCCGTCAAAACTACTTAAAGGGGTGCGCAAAAGTTGTCATTTAAAGTAGAACCGACATGCAGAAAACTGTAAGGTAGGATTCGTAGTGTTTTGAGATTTATGGAAATTTATCGAGAGGATATCTTTCCAACTTCATGCACCCTTAACTATGATGAGATTATCTTCAAATTATATGTAATGCTTTTTTTAAATCAAATAAAATATTGTCATGCAGAAAAAAAGATAACTCATTTTCATGGTGCCTGGGGCAGCAGATTCAATATATAGTTCATGAACTTAGCAGACATGCTTAGACAGTTATACATAGATTGGATTGGTGAGAAAGTTGGTTAAAATATTTTACATCTAGCTTAAAGAAAATGTTATTCTTGCACTTTTGGAAAAGCCATGCTAGTGGAGTGATGTGCTGGGAAGAAGAATGGAGAAAGTGCCAGATAAGAAGAGGGAAGGAGGCAATTTTAGGGCAAAAGAAACAGAGCATCTAAGTTGACTTGAGCTGCCCTCTACTACTGATGATATAGTATTCCAAATAGTCCTTAATTATTTCTGCCTAATATTAACAACAACACTTGATCATCTACATTTACACACGCAAGGACATATTTATGAGTGAGGTTGTGTCGCATATGCATCATGCAACGTGGTGCCTGCGTGACTCGAACCCAAAATGCAATTTATGGAGCCACGAATGGCCACCTTGCGTGGCCTGAGTGGCTTCCTAAATCCAGAGTAAAGCAATGCAGCACAAATCGCTGCTTTGCGTTACTCTGCCCTGGGAAGGCGTTCCATGGCATTGCGTGGATGTTCCCATGCAACTCCCATGGATTTTGACACATTCCCAGATTTACCATTGCTGGTAGAGCTGTGTACAATGCTACGCCTTCCATAGTGAGGCACAACGAGGAGAAATATCTTTATTTCTCCTCTTGACTTCCTCTTTCTATGTGTGCTGAATTCTGCAGCACACATAGATAGAGGAATATGCCTTTGGGGATTGTTTTTGTGCAGGAAGGTGCCCCTTCCTGCACCAAAACAATCCTCCTTACAATGCAGGCACCCTTGCACAATAGTGCAAAAGTGTCTACGTTGGTGTTGGGCAGCCAAAACAGCACAAGCCCATGGACAAAGGCAGGAATGTGCGTATTCTTTTAAGTACAGTGCATCACTGCCCTTTCCCTGTCATGCAGCAAAGCACAGCAAGGTGACTAGCTTTGCTGTGCTGCCTGACTTTGCCATAAATATGTCCCATATTGTTTATCGCACCTCTTTAAATGCAGCATGGTGCTTGAAAGTGATACAGATCAAAGCAAAGATGCATTTCTCTCCCAACAGTGATTTTCTCCTACACTTCCATTCCAGGCCATCCCCCCATCCTGCAAAAAACCCCCAGTGGAGTCAACTTGAGATGATTGAGGACTTGATGATCCTGCAGTGCCTCAAGAAAAAACGCAGCAAGTCTGAGCGCCTACTCATCTCTGGAGGTTCTTGTTGACTCCCTTTTAATTCATGGATCAGTGAACTTGTCCATAAGGGGACACCCCAGTCGTAGTGAAGAGCTGAGATCCCAGGTATTCGTCTTGGATACAAGGCTAACACTGAACCATCTTGTCAAGTCTTTGACTGTTCAACAAATGACACTTCTTTTTTGCCAAGGGATCTGTTCCGTCCTATTCTACCTGCTCAATTACTTAAAAGGGTTTGAATTTTGGGATTATCTTCAGGACAAGTGGTAGCATCTGCCCTACAAATGTCCTCACTTCTTTAAAAGTCAGAGCTACATGCTGCAGCTGGGACTGTTTCTTGGGACAGATGATGTCATTCTAGTGCACCATTCGCTGGCCGTGCACGGTTAGGAGTTGGCTGCAAACCTATTGTATTACGATATCACTTTATATTAAAATAAACATAGGAATTCACTGAAAGAAACAAAGGTTAAAGTGGAGTTATATTTAAGGAAGGTGGTAAAATTTTAACTTCACTTAAATTCACAGAAATGGCACTGCTGTTTAAAAACCAGAGAAATTTGCTAGTTATACGTAACTGACATAAGTATAACGTGCACCGGTGCAATGCACTGCACATAAACTCACATATTACATTACCAATGACATCTGAACTCTTTGATGGTGCAAGTTATACTTATGATCACAATTGTGATGGTGGACAATTATTTCCAGATAATTGGGCCATAGATCATTCATTAATATTATCCTAATGTAAAGAAGCATTATACCAGCATGCACTTGCTGTTACGAAATCCCCCCCCCCCCTCCCCTCTCGCCCCTCGCCCCTCAGCACCGTGAGATCCTAATGGGTGATTATCTGCGCTCTATAAGAACCCTCATTGATTGGTTGATCTACAGTTCATATTGCGGTGCATGACAAAATAGCTCGCAAAAGGTTACAGGCTGTGGGGGTGGGGGCGTCATTTTCTCTAATGGGAAGTAGGGATGCTGAGCTTCATCTCAATGACACGTGCGTGGTAATTCGTATCTCCCGGATTATGTACTGTGCACGCTCCTGGGTGAACGGGGGATACATCGGAAGGCAGGATGTTGAGGCGCCTAAAGGCAGACTACACGTACAATGTAGGTGGGTTTAACTCCCTTGAAAGGAAATGTTATGGACCTGGGTTTAAATTAAATGTAAGACTGTTTTTCGTTGTATACAGTGAATCATTGATGAATGTAGTTTGCGCCACACAGTCTTTTTCGAGAAAGCTCAGCAGGTAATGCGCCCTCTGCAGGAAATTATGTGTCGGTGCACAGTAGGTTATCTCAGTTTTTCGCTCTTCCGAACAAGATAAAATAAGAACCACTGAGTATGATTATAAAGCCTGTTATTGACGTCCTACGTAGCTACGAACTGGAATGGTCTTACAGCCCTATCTAACAGTTCGTCTGCAGGGTATTGGAAGCGTTTCAGGTTGTATTTCAGAATTTCTCGGCACTGTACAAAACACACAGATCTGCAATGAATGCTGTTTGCCTTAAGAAGTGTCCTGCTCTGTCCGTTCGCGGGTAAGGGGTTGGGGTAACACCTAACGCAGGGGCTGTTGGATCTAGGGCAGTTCAGTTCCAATCCTGGCTTCCCCGCGGAAATAAATTTAGAATGTGAACATATTCCCCCTTTAACAGTTCTAATTTTTACGCATGCATTGCGCAGTGCCATGCATGCGTAAAAATGTGAGTTGTTAAAGGAGGAATATAGTACATAGAAATCGGACCAGCTGCGCTCCAGTGAACAGGCCGGACCAGCCTCTCCTGTCCTGGGCCGTGCGTTTGACTGATGCCCATGGAGGGGACACTGCTTCTCCCCGCTCCCTGTCCTGTACTTCCAGCTCTGACAGCAGGGCGAGCATCACAGAGCATCACACATCTGCCTCGTGTAGGACGTAGAGCCGCGGCCAGCCCTCTCATTGGCTGCCCTATAGGATGGCCCCGCCCCGCCTGCCCACTCAGAATATAAATAGGAGCAGCCTGCGCCACTGGCAGACAGCTCTGGGCATCTGTCGGCCTCAGTCAGCGGGTCTTGGGGGAGCGAAGCATCGAGCTGTTTTAGTAGAAGCTCCATCTGGAGGGAACGGAGCTCAGAGGACATCCACCAGCTGTACCTGCCGCCTACGGAACACACCGCCCTGCCTGCAGCCCACCCGGCGCCATGTGCAAGGACAGTCTGACCACGCTGCCCTCCATCTGCATCGAGAGGTAAGAGAGAGTCGAGGCGCTGTGGGAGGGAAACTGCAGCTCTGCAGCGTGACTGCGTAAGGTTGCAGTAAGAAATGCGTACATTTGGGGGGCAGAAGGGAGCTGTTCAGTTCACTTACTTGACGTGAAACCCCAGCTAGCGTTTGCAGCTGACTCCATGTGCAGCTGCAAACCTAAACGTCCAACTCTGTGATCCTACTATTGTTAGTTAAGCCTGTTTTACTTATGCAGCTCTAGTCTTCTCGTCATTTGTGTAGCTACCTGACGGCCCTTTGGCTAGGTAGGCACTATACAATTCTTTTTAATAAATAAATATCCCAGTTCGTTTCTTTCTTTTCCTCACTATTGTCATACACAGTTTGACTAAATTAGACTTCCTGAATGCCTTGATGGCACAGAGACATCTAGTAACCTCACCGCTAACACGTTTAATGCATGAGGGGCGCACCTGGGCTCTGTGTACATCCCGAGGTGATGCTGAACAGATACGCGGGTGTTCACAGTGAGGAGCTCTGGAAGGTCACCGCAGGCATCCCAGTGCAGAGAGATGCGCTTATGCGGCATGGTTCTGTCGGAAACACCAGGAAAGAAGGGACTGTCTGCTCTCACCACAGTGAAAGGGAACAAGTGTGCAGCTTTCTTACCGGAGTATCACTTTAACAGAAGAGCTATCTAAGGCAATCCTTAAACAGCGGGATATTAAATGTATAGTGTCATCACATAAAACATACTCGGGGAGAAAGGACTGAGGATTCTTTATACTGCTCGAAATTGTTCTAATTCTAGAAGAAGCCTGATGTGTTAGGTGGGCTTTGAGCAGTGAGGATATATCCTGCTCACAGAACACAAAAAGAGAAGACCTGGCTATAGCACCCGTTCTAAGCACTATATTAAAATGAGAAATCTTTATAATTGTGATACTAGTGGGGTGGTAGGGGTTGACCGAGCGTAAGTGCCTCATCTCCCATATAAAGCTATAGATTATGAGAGGTCTAGCACTGTGCTGTGAACATCAGCAATAATATGCTGATTGTGCATTTAAATCCTAGGTGACCTCATAGGAGAAATTAGTTTATCTTTCTTCTGTCCCAGAAACAGCAAGAGAAGGCATCAACAGTGTTACTTCAGCCCTTTATCATTCCAAGGTCGATACACCGAGCTAGGCACAACTGTGTCGAAAGGAGAAAACACACAGACAATAGCATAAAATCATATCATTTTACAAAGAACTGGATAGGGAAGCTTGCTTTCTCCTTTTCCCCAAAAGCCTGTAACTTATATTAACTAGTACCCTTTGGGGGGAGGCTTCTAAACACAATTCACCGTCAAGTGTCTTAGCCGGACTTCAAAACTAACAAATGTCTCTTCACTTTCAGGGTTAAAGAGCTCGGGGCCCGCCTGGGAGTCCTGCTTCAGAAACCAGATGCAGCTTTTGAACCTGGAAAATGCATCCAGAGCAAACCAAGAAACAAACACAGGTAAATCAGGGGCCTCACTTGTCACCGACCCTTCACAAAGGGATTTGTCTTCTTTGTGCCAATGGTATTTCCCTTTCTGGTCCTTGCCTGTTCTAAAGCTCTTCCTGTTCCTTCTCCAGACTCTGCCTGGAAGATGTGCTGAGATGGAGGGACTCCTTCGACAATCTGCTCAGTAGTAAAGGTGAGTATCAGTCACTCTGAGGATGGAGGGGCGGGCTGTGGGTGGGCAGGATGGATGTGTGATGGCGGATCAATGGATTCATTATGGCCTCAACCCAGGGCCAGTGGGGGATGCTGAAGGTAGATGGTTGGCTCATGACTGGCTTGTGCTGGAAGCTGCATGTAAGTGAACAGATGGAACACAGGTGGGTGGGTTGGGAGAATGTGCAGCGATGGATAGATCATGCCTAGGCAGAAGAGGAGGGGAATGAATGATGTGGTCCATATGCATGGACCATGGCAGAGTAGGTGGGGAGAAAGTACTTGTGAGTTAATTGGTGGTCTGTGGATCGGAGGATCATGACTAGATGGGGGGTTATATGGGGCAGGTGGATGCACCATTTATTGCGAGAAAATTTGTAACATGATCAGATGAAAGGGCTATTTTGTGTAAGACTAGGGCTAAGCACAGCTTGTGTATGGGCTAGGGCCAGAATGGGGACACATGTGGATGAACCATGGTTGATTGTGGCTATTTGTGAATGGGTGGTTGAACTGAGACTGAACAGGATAGATATGATTAAACATAAATAGAAGTGATGACTGGTTGGACTATCTGGGGTAAACCAAAGAATAAAACAAGGGACCATGGGATAAACCATTGATGTCCAATGAGTCGTTGGAGATAAACTGTAGACAGAGCAGCGACCACATGCGATAAACCACAGGATGAAATAGGGGACCAAAGGATGCACTGAGAGGAGAGGGGTGATTGAGAGGATGACCTACACACGTGTGGAATGTGGGATAAGTTGCTGGATGATACTGAAGTTCGTTCAAATGTACTACTCTTTGTAGATCAATGCTCATCCTTCTTAACCATTTAATTTCTCATTTTCTCCATGCAGATGGCCTTGCTGCATTCTGGTCCTTCCTGAAGACCGAGTTCAGCGATGAGAACCTGGAGTTCTGGCTGGCCTGCGAGAAGTACAAGAAGATCCGCTCCGCTGCCAAACTGTCCTCCAAGGCTCAGGAGATCTACGACCAGTTTATCCAGAACGAAGCCACCAGAGAGGTGAGTTAGAGCCAGATTCACCAGACTGTTCCCCAGATCATAGAGGGTTCCCTTGCAATTCTTCAGCTTTCGACAAGATAGGGCAGGAATACATTACTACTTTTCTATCTAGTATCCCAATTGATATGGAGGTGGTAAGGCTGTATGGCCAAGCCAGAATCCTGGGGTTAGGAGCCCTAGGGGTCAGAAAGGGGATCCTTTTAATGCAAGTGTAGGGGGTTTGAGCCAAAACACTTAGAGTTCATTCCTTTCTTTTACTAACATGCTGTCTCCCATCCTTCCAGGTGAATATCGACCACCACACAAAGGAACTCACTCAACGCCAGTTGGCACATGCAACACACAACTGCTTTGACGTGGCACAGGAGAAGACCTGGGTCCTCATGGAGAAGGACAGCTACCCCAGGTTCCTGAGATCCACCCTCTACCAAGACCTTCTGAATATTGCCTCTCACCATGGGGGTGCCCAGCACTCACACACGTGAACTCGACTCTGATTGTAAAAATATGACTTTGGCAAACTACTAGGGCGCGACGTATCTTGCCCCTTAGAATCAGACACCCTGAGCGAGGATCTGGAAGGGAACAGCGAGGATCGTGAAGAGGACGTTCCCAGAAAGTGTCTCTTCAAGGACTTGTCATGTGGACTTTGATGCGGAAAGTTTCCTCTGGTATATGTTCTCAGATTGAACTGAGCATTGCAGTACTTAGGGAGCGGGTACACTTATAATGCCTGCTTGTTTACCATGAGGCACATGTTTCAGGAGGGTATACAGCTGTAATATGTTTTACTCATCTCGGCCACCACCACAAGGATATTTATGGTCAGGGGTGTAAGATGGACACACAGTTTTGGTATGCATGAACAAATTGTGTGTGTATGTGTACCAGTAACTGTGGAAGTACGAGGTAAAGAGTGTTGATATTATAGTAGTTTCTCTTTGTAACCAAATCCACAAGAGAGGGTTTTCAAGACACGTGTACAAGCACAGGTACCTGCAGGCTTGGGTACTACACTGAGGATGGGTGCGTAACAGTTGACAATAATAACTCAACAATTTAAGTCTAATAATGTGTGTTGAATGTTGAGTGCCTAATGGATTTTTGCACTGTGTTGCTCTGATAGGCTTGCACTGACCCCTGTAAAATGCTACTAGTGTCCGCTCGCCAGACACTTCCTCTGTTTCAATCATGGATACTGTCAGTAACCCATAGACGATGCAAGAAGACTCGACAGAGCATCTTGCAAAAGATGCTGCTGTGCATGTGATGTGCAAATTGTGTCTTTAATACGAGACTGTGCCAGGAGCATTGAGAGATACTAAGGACGCTAAGTTCAATAATACCCAGGCTTGTGTTGGGGGTGATGGGAAGCCTGCTTCATAGAGACAAGTCTACAGGATTTAGGGTCAAGTCCAAATCTGGTAGATGATTTTGAGGACACCCTGATGGTGGAAGGGTGTGGCCTGATTTGCGTCATGTACTTATACCAGAGTGTGCATGTGCGGAAGGTGCATCCACAGCAATGAGAAGAACGCTCCTTCTTGGCCTCTGTTCTCTTCTCAGTGACACTTTTGTGGACATTCAGACTCGCACTGGGCATGGCCAGTCTGTAGGGGTTTCCGCCATGCACTAGTTGTGCTCAAGATCAGGGAGACTCTTTGGTGTTTAGGTGACTTGGGTTCCTGTGAAGTCCCATAGATGTGTCTGAGTCTGCCCCATTGAGGCCTCTCTTTTCTGGTACTAATCCTTCTTTTGTGACCCTCCTTAACCTCCACGTACAATAATTATTTTATTTTGCAGTAACTGTGCATTTTTTTTAATTGGGCTCCCCCACTAATCGACAGCACCCTTCCGCAGTTACCCCGGTTAGGTTTCACTTGCATTGCTGTGGCTGTTCCTTCTGAGAGGTTCTGGACTCTAACACTCTAACAGCACCCCACTTCGCCAATTCACCAAACGCGTTATTTTACCTTTGAGTTCATTCACTGCAGGCGAGGCATGCAATGAATGGCCACTGATAACTGGGGCTCATGTTGGGCCTCACCAATGACGCCTCTCCTCACCAGGATTGTAGATGGTGGCTAGTGCTGCACAGGATGGGCTAGTGAGGGCCCTGGACAAAAGACAGATGCATCAACGCATCACCTGCGTTCTCAGCATTGACGGGATTCATTTCAACAAGATACAGTCCCAATTGAGGGACTTTGACTATTTTTTGAGTGTCTCTATTTATGTATGTATATGTGTATTTATATATTTATTTATTTAATAATGCCATGTCCTGCTCTTTGATGAGATGACCAAATAAAAATCGAAAAAAGAGTGCTGTTTTGGGTTCATTGATTTTGTTCAGTTGTTATATTTTTTATACTTGTTTCAATCATTTTATCACACAATTCAAAGGTACCCCAACCAAGCACTGGATTCTCTAGACAAGTACTATCTCTGGACAATAAGTTACAAAAAGCTACATTTCAGAAACTGTGAACGCTTCAATGTCAGCTCCTGTCTTATGTGTCTCCATGACTGCCCAAACTACACTCATGATTCGCACATTGTAAAGTTCTGCTAACCAATGAAATTCAAAACTGTGACCTCCTCTGCTTTCACCTAGGTCTGCCTGCAGGTTTTCAAGCTTCTGAAATGCATAAAGGTATCCAGAAGGTTACAGACACACTTTTCACGGGCCCCCGAATCAAATAGTGAATTCCACTATTGCATAAGGAAATATACACGTGTATATATGCGCAAAAGTTCATCAGTAACAGAAATTACTAGCTATATTTTTTCCCCCGCCACAGAAAATAGTTGTCCTTATGAGGAAATCCCTCCGCTCTGAACTCCAAATGTAGTGATTTTCATTGCTAATATTGCCATAGTGTTAACAGACTTTTCTCGACCCTGATGGGGTTAATCTCTGACTGTCTCTGACTGTGGGCCAAGAAGAGGTGTGTGAACAAACAAACATGTTTGTAGGTATGCAACAAAAATAGCTTTTCTGTAGGCGACAAAAGCTCATATTGACCATTTTGATAAAGGTTGAGCAAAATTAGCAAAATTCAAAGCAATATTTCACTTTTTTTAAATACCTTAAGTTGACTCTTTACTTGTGACTTTTCCAGCAAAATGGAGATACTTCGTCCAAAAGTTAACTGGACAAAACGATGTCACCGAATTTCCCAACAATTATTTCATGAGTTCGAAGTCTGGGGCAACACCTGCTTAGGCAGGGAAACAAAGAGTCAGGTCTGCAGGTAATGAAGCAAGAAACCGCTGACAAGGGAGTCATGATCAAGCCAATGTTTGAGTTTGAAGTAAAGAATCTGAACGTTACGTGATGCTGTTGCAAAGCACAGTGGGTGGCAATTTTTACGTTTAAACAGTATAGGTGCCCAAAAAAGGAATACGACTCAGGTCTATTGCAAGTACGACTCAGTTCTATTGAGAGGAATTTCTGAGCCCCAGGTAAAACAACATTTTACTGCATGGGCTCTCCCTTTGCAAGAAAGCCATTTTGAGACCATGTCTTTCCATCTGACACGTTTTGAGGCTTCTTGTGGTGATGACAAAAGGCCGCGGCCTACTGTGGCTTTAATGTAGCACTGCCCTTGAGAGCTGCAATGTTTTCTCTTCCATGTGCAAGAATGTACATTATGGTCACAGCGTGATAATTCCATGGCTCGCTCTCTCTATCTATCTATATATATACACATATATACACATATATACGTATATATATATATATATATATATATATATATACACACATATATATATATATATATACATATATATATATATATATATCCTTGAAACTCCAACCTTCCCCCGAACTCACAGGAACAGGAGCACAGACCACAGAGTAAGTGCAGATTCTTTAGTTTATTTCATCACCAAATTGACCATCAGCATGACGCATTTCGACCCCGGAGGGCCTTGATCACATGACACGAAACACAGTACATGGTTGGTTTAAATACCCTAGTGCAACATTTCCTGTTGTTTTCTCTGTTTTTTTCTTTTTCTCATTACATTTTTTTTTTAATTTAAAGTGACAAGTGCCTAAGCAGAAGTTGTGCAAAGTACCGCAAAATATATACAGAATCAATTTGTTGTTTTGTTAAGTGCCATCCGGAATTTTGACCTGTGGCATAAATGAATTGTATAACATTCAGGTTTTAATACCCATTCCATGGACTGATGGAAAAATGATACTAGATAGATCCAGCCATGCCATTATTTACCACAGTGTTATATATAAGTATAGAATTTGATACATATAAATAAATAAATATAAATAGATAAATATAACCTTATTAAAAGCATTGCTAAAAACTATAAATAGTTCCATCATCATATGCTTTTCTAAAGGTGGCAACGCACATCCAAAGTACTGCTACTATATACATATATACTTCAAAAACCCATTGTATTTAAAGTGCTGATGCATAATACAGTACTTAAGAGAATTTGTCAAAAATATGTTGACATATACTTGAAAGTGCTATTATGACTGGCTAGATAAAGTGCAAATGCCTAGTTCATCTTTCGTCCAATGCAACTTATAATACTTTTCAGTTTTACTACTGCTCGGACCTCAATTTTGTGCAAAATAAATAACATAATTACAAACAACATCTAATTGATATGTGCCCAATAAAAACCCCTTAATAAAACCGTGTAAAAGTGTGTATGCAAGAAATATTAAAAGTCAGCGGCTGTTTGAATCCTGATGGTTTCAATATACCTATCAGGATAGTTTCTAAGATTAAATCTATTAATTATTAAATGTTAGATGTAAAAAAGCTTCTAAGCATATGCTAAGGTTTTATCACTCAATATCCCTATCACATTTAGAGGCAGGTGTAAAGTTCCTCTGTTACGTTAAGGCCCCCAGGAGCCTTAGTGTCGAGATCAATTATGTAGCGGGTTTCCAGTTGCCTTAACATTTTCTCCCTATCACCTCCTCTTTTGTTGGGGGGGATGGCATCCAATAAATAGTATTTAAGGTATTTAGGATTAGCATTATGCGCTTCATCAAAGTGTAGTGCCACGGGATATGCTGTGTCTTTGTTCTTAATTGCCCTGATGTGCTTGAGTATCCTCTTGTGCCCTTGTAGTATTGTGCTGCCTACATATCGTAGGGCACAGGGACACTCCAGCACATAAACCACATGGTCAGACTTACAGGTAAGGGCTTTGTTAATTTCCCTTTCTTGTTCACTAAATGGGATACTGTAGGTGGTCTTTTTGGTACCATGTTGGCACGCTTTACATGTTTTACATGGAAAGAAACCTTTCTTTTGGGTTAGCCATGTGCCCCCTGATGGAGTGAACGGGTCATTGCGTACTAGAACATCTTTCATAGATGATGCCCTACTGTATGTGATGGCAGGGTTTTTTGGGAGTAGGTGACCAATCACTGGATCATCTCGAATAATGGGCCAATTTCTTTTGATAATATTTCTAATGGCCTTTTCCTGTCTGTTATATTCGAGAATGAATCTAAATGTGGAGGTATCTTCAGTGTCCGTATCAGTAATCTTGAGAGATTTATTAACAAGACTCTCCCTGGACACTGAATTACTTTTATTAATCGCGCTATCAATGCAGTTATGTGTGTAGCCTCTAGCAAGAAACCTCTCCTTGCTGGCCTATTGTGCTAGTTTGAGTTCGTCCTTCGTAATTCTTCACATTGAGGCAAGGACACAGCAGTACAGCCAGGTTTCACAAAAATCCTTTTTATTAATTAAACATCACCATCGGGTGTGGACACAAGACCAATGCGTTTCAGCTGTAGCCTTCAACAGGGTCATAGAGTTTTACATGTGCAGAGAGTGCTTTTAAAGGGACAATTCCCTTATCTCCACCACCATTAAAAACAAGCATTTGCAATGCAATAGGTCTCGCATTTGCGAGAGTTTAAGCTATTAGCATTGTAAATGACAATGCATTTTATTTATCTGTTTTGATAATTAACACATAAATAAAAGGCATTGTCATTTACAATGCCAATAGCTCAAACTCTTGTAAATGCGAGACCTATTTCACTTCAAAGAAGTGGCCACCATTGTCCCGGGCTGCCTGGAAAGTGAAAGCAGGCATGGCGGGCTGAATGTTGCAGGAAAGCATGTTGTGCCTGCAGTAGGAGAAACTCGTTAAAGAAAATAGTGTTTACAGACTAAATAAGATGTACCATGTAACAACAGAAGTAAAAGAGCCAGTCCCATGGGAGGTTACAAATGAAGACAAGGCGGTACTACGGAGGGACTAACAAGCATGTTAATGAATCAGAAGCCAACATTTACAAAGGACAATGACACAAGCCAATGACAAATATGGGCGGGGATTGGGCGGGGCTCAAGTCCATACTCAAATTCATCATGCCTCGCAGAGCAGTGCATGCGCTGCCCAGGTTCGACCAAAAAATTGTGCCATTACAGCTCACAGGTAATAGGCAAAATATTCCCTTATTTATCCCATCGTCTCTTTAAAAGAAGGAACAATGGCAGCCTGAATGTACTGCACTCAACCTGAACCATGGTTTATAGCCACAAGAGAGCGCTGCATAAACAGCAGCCCATTGCACAATATATGCAACCCAGACCACACAGGTGGGGGCTTGTATAATGCTATAACCACATATCCATTGTGGAACATCATGAAACCCGTTAGGAATTAATGCAAATATAGTTTATGAATATATCTACCTTAGGAATTGTTTTGAGTGTGAAACATGTCCATCGGTGCATTACCGGAAGTTGGGGTATCCACAAAGTGATAGAGGGGTTGAGACACTGCTTGTGAAGAAGGCGGTGACCACATGGATGATAACCTTTTTCCATTAGAAGAGTGCAGAACAAGAGCATGTTGTGCACGAGCACCCTTCCTGAAAGCTATAGCTTAACATTGCATCCATCCTGCTGGAAAAGCAACTCCGTGGCCTGCAGACAACCGGGGAAATACTAGAGTCTGGGAGGACCAATCCAGCTCTGCTTCACAGTTAGTGCCTAACAGACTGCCTCTTTTCTCTTCAGGGAGGACGTTGAGGTTGTCTTGTCTTAGAAAAGTTTACCTAGGGAATTTGGAGTAAAATGCAAGAATGGATGGAAGTGACATACAGGAGTCGAGAGAACTAAGAATATTTCCAATTTCACAATTATTCTCCTCAGACTCCCCCCTGATTGAATGGACTATCCTTCTCTGTGAGCGAGAGCATGGAGATTCAAAGAGCACACCACTCCTGTACTCTGAGAATCATTTGGAGACTGGGGCCTGAAGAAAGTAATGCTGAAAGAGCATCAGGAAAATCCAAGGCCAATAACCATAGACACAGGTTATCAGGAAGAAATATTTCATGGGACTGACTCAGAGGGACGCTTGAGTTGCAATGCCCCCATTCCAAGGCTAGAAGAACTACACGAACACAAGTGACCACAAGTGTAAAGAGTGCATTGAAAATGCCACACATTTGTTAGGGAGCTTTCCCTGAAATGAGAAGGATCTTGAAAAATATGACTCACCTGTGACACGGAGAGATCAGTCTCGGTCTGAGATCCAAGACTGCTCCAGATTCCTTTTGCGTCTGAGATTTTGAGAAACCAAATCTTAAAGTGTAAAAATGGGTCCAGAACCAAATGTGTTATAAGCAGTGGAAGCTGAAATTGGATCCTCAAAAGAGCCAGAAAGGATGAAATATGAGTACTCAATTCCTTGTGTGACCTTAGTTGGCATCCGTGACCTGGATGAAAGGCATGGTCTAAACCAAAAGAATTGTTTATTTGATCACAGTTTATCTTAGGGAAGCCAAAACGTAGATCTGTTCTAAACTTGATTTGATCTACATTGAGGCAAACATCATATTTTCCTTTTTGTACAGCTTGGACAAAAACCCTTTTCTTTTGGAAGTTGCTTGATGCATTTCTGGAAAGTACTTTACCACAACAAATTCCCTTGGCTCTTCACTTAAAGGGCAGCATATGCTTCTTACAGCCTGATAAGGACCAACATTTCCTGAACAATTGATTCTCTACATTCCCTACAGGGACCTCAAATGTCATTTCAATAGATGATTTTGATAGTCAAAGCAGAGACATGCTGTTCCGCTGCGATCTGAATGAGGAGCTTGGGTCTGGTACCTAATCGCAAGCACCAATCCATGTGCTGTTTTTTGCTTGCTCTGCAACTTTGTAAATGTAAATATTAATGGTTCAGTGGATGGATGAAAAAGGCAATAGTCCAGAGAACGCCCAAGTATATACCTCATTTCACAATTATTTTTAATCAGAGATCTGTTCCTCTTGGGAGGACTGCCCTTTCCCAGCACAGCCTCAGTCCAGATTCTGTAGTTTCAATATTCCAGTCCAACTAAGTTTTTCATTTATTTTTGCCAAATTTTTAGTGGTTAGAGGAAATGTTGCACTTTTCGAAAATCTAGGAAACGTGGAAAAGAAGTAGTGTGATTATTTTTTTGTAGCTGTGTGAAACTCCGTACTTTTTTCTTTAATTTTTTATTGCATACTATAAGACAATATGAGCATACATTAAGATTCATTATCATGAGGCGATTATGCATTTGTAACTTTTTTTTTTAATTCCCCCCCAGCCCCGCCCAGCCGACACCCACCCACCCCGCCATGGGGAGTGGCCAGAACCTAGTATTCGGTTATCCTTCATTAACACCATTTTATATGCTGACTCCATTGCAATTTCCCAGTACAGCATTAATCAATGTTGCCACTTAGACCCGGTCAGTCCTATAGTTCAAGCCTCTTAGAACATCTTCCTTTACTTGTGAGCCACATATGTCATGCCATCTCCATGTTTTTATTTCCTCTTTATCAGTTACCCACTTGCTCTATCCATCTAGTCAACGGTGCCCACATTTTACAGCCTTTCCTTTGTGAACGTATCCCCCTTCTTGCATAGATAGCCTTTTCTAGATTATAATTTGCCAGCAGGTGGGAAAGTCATTGCTGGAATCCAGGGGGGGTTAGGGTCTAGCCATGCCGAAGCTATACAAAGCCGGAGAATCGCCATTCCTATAAACACAAATTCCTCACCAAATTTCCCTGTGTATCTTGCGCTACCCCGAGCACTATCAGAGACGGAGCGAGGGAGCATTCCACTCCTAAAGCTTCCTTAAGGAAATTGGTGATCTCTTGTTTTAACTTGCTAAGCATGTTACAGGAGGCGAAGATATGGATCAGGTCTGCTTGAAATAGTGCGCAGCGGGGGCAAAATGTCCCTTTCCCAGTCCCCTATTTGGCAATTTTTTGGGGAGTGTAGTATAGTGAGAAGCAAGTTTTGTAATACTGTGCCTGTAACCGGGCAGGAATTAAAACACTCTGTGCCAATTTGGATGAATGAAAGAATAGATCTTCCGATACCCCAATTTCTTCTTTCCATTTTAACGCCCGTTCATCAATGTCATCGCTCATCTGTGCGTTGAAAAGATTGTAAATTACCCATATCGACAAATCTCTATTTTCAATCAGTTTATCAATTATATCATTACTAGCGAATCCGATTGGTCCACCAGCTTTCTTGTTTAGGAAGTCCCTTATTTGGAGGTAGAAAAACATAGGATGCTAACAATATGCTTGCCAATGGGGATAGCTCCCCAGATGGCGGATTGTACCTCTGGGGGACAGTCTTCGCTGCCATATCTACTAGAACTCATGGTATTTATTTATTTATTTATTTATAAGTCTTGTATAGTGCCTGAATCATCCCCGGAGGGATATCTCTGCGCTTTGGACGATATTACCATAAAGCTTAGCTGGGCAATGTTAGAACAGGGCGGTCTTAAGAAGCTTTCTAAATTGGAGAAAGTCAGAGCATTGTCTGAGATGAGTGGGAAGCTGATTCCAGTAAAGCGGAGCGAGATAGGAGAAAGCCTTCCCGCCCAGCCTTGTTTTCCTCACTCGGGGAACCAAGAGAAGGGATTTGGCACCCGAGCGAAGAGCCCTGGAGGGAACGTAGGGCTTAAATTTCTCCGCAAGATAGGTGGGGCCATTATTGTACAGGGCCTTGTGGAAGGTGCAACAGGTCTTAAACTTAATCCGTTTACGTACCGGAAGCCAATGCAGCTGTTGAAGGAGAGGGAGGGAGGCAGTTTTTGGGGGGGCCTTCAAGACCAGGCGTGCGGCGGTGTTCTGCACCACCTGCAATCTGCTCAACGAGGCCTCATTGGCTGAGACCAAGAGAGCATTACAATAATCCAGACGGCTTAAAACCATTGACTGAACAAGGGTTTTGCGTGTTCTGTCTGGGAGAAGGGGAAAAACTCGCCTCAGCAGACCCAGCACATGGAAGCAGGTGCCAGCAATATGGGCTGTGTGCTCCTTCAAAGTCAGTGCCTGATCGAGGCGGATACCCAAGTTCTTCACAAGAGTCCTAGGGGCCGGAGGTGCACCCAAGTCTGTCGGCCACCATCCTGGTGTCCACAACAACGGTGCCTCACTAAAAAGCATTATTTCTGTCTTCCCTACATTAAATTGGAGAAAATTGCTTCGCATCCAATTGGAGATGGATCTCATTCTAGAAGAGAAGGTAGCCTGTATAGATGGAGTGGATTTATTGAATGAAAAAAGAAGCTGAGTGTCATCAGCGTATGATATGGGGGTAAAGCCACAGGTCCTGAGGAGGTTAGCCAAAGGGGCCACATAGATGTTGAACAAGGTAGGGCTCAAACAAGAGCCCTGAGGTACTCCCTTGGTTAATTCCGTCGCTTTTGACCGGTAAAGACCCAAGTTGATGGTCTGAGAGCGGGATGAAAGAAAGCTCGTCATCCACTGCAAGGCTAGTCCTCTAAGTCCACCTTCCTCCAATCTCCTGAGCAAGATCTGGTGAGAAACCGTGTCAAATGCGGCAGAGAGGTCCAATAGCACCAGAATCATGGATTGGCCCTTATCTAAGGTCATTCTTATGTTGTCCGTGACCGCCACCAGAGCAGACTCAGTGCTATATTTGGGCCTAAAGCCAGATTGAGAAGGATCTAAACAGCCAGTAAATTCGACATGGTTAGACAGATGTTTGTTTATATGTTTTTCCAGTAGTTTTCTCAGGAGGGGAAGTAGGGAGATAGGACGAAGATTGGAAAGATCATCCATAGGAACCTTGGTGTTCTTTCGGATAGGGATAACCTGAGCGGCCTTCCAATCCAAGGGAAGGTAGCCCTCTCTCATAGAGAGATTAAGAAGGGTACTTATGGATGAAGATAGTTGGTTAGCTAGGGAAGCAGAGATTTTGGCCGGGATTATGTCAAGAGGGGAGCTTGATTTTACTGTTTGAAGTAACGTTTCCACATTCTCAGAAGTCAACAGAGGGAAACACTCCAGCCACTGTAAGTTAGTAGGTGTGAGCGGCGTATGAGGCATAATGTTCGATTGCAGACTCCCTGTCGTGGTAATCTTATCATAAATAAGCTCTATCTTCTGTGTAAAATACTGAGCGATAGCGTCGCATAGGGCTTGGGAAGGGGTCTCTACATTGTCGCAGGCTTTAGGATTGGTGAAGGATTTTAAGATCTGGAAAAGGGCTTTAGGGGCATTTCCTGTCCGGGCTAACTGTAGAGCGAGAAAGGCTTTCTGCGCAGCCTTTATACTTTTATGGTAATGAGAGAGGGCTGTCTTAAAGCTATTTTTGTCGTTCACATCGTGAGTACGGCGCCAGCATCTTTCTAGATTTTTACACTGCCGTTTTTCGGCCAGTAGCTCCGGAGAGAACCAAGGTGTCTGAGGACGTCTCACCGAGCTGGGTAATGATTTCAGGGGCGCGAGCTGATCGATGGCAGATTTGACGGCGCAGTTATACCTGGCCAGTCCTTCCTCAGTATTTTTTGGTTCAATGTTCCATGGCGCCTGAAAGGCAGCCTGAAAGAGATCCGGGGAGATTTTATGCCATTGTCTGCGGACACAGTGAGAGATGGGACAGGATGCGTCCTGCACCCTGGAACCTTGAATGTGGAATTCTATGGAAGCATGATCCGTCCAAGTTAGTGACCGGGGTGGTTCACACGAAATGTCCTGAGAGTTAGTAAAGATAATGTCCAAAGTGTGGCCGGCTGCATGTGTTGGGCCGACGTTGAGCTTAACTAAGCCCAAAAGAGCGAGGTCTGCAAGAAGTATCGACACATCAGCATTAGCGCTGCATTCACTGTGTACATTGAAATCTCCCAACAGCAGTAATTCCAGATGTATTAAGACAAATATAGAATGAGTATGGAGCAGAACCTGCTCTGAACTTAGGGATGAAATTGTTAGGAAATTTTGCCCAGGCATCAACTATTATATTAGCAAACATAAAAGGGGAGGCAGCAGCAGTGGCAATATGCCAACGCCTGAGGGATTTCACTCCTTTACAACAGGAACATGAATTTCCTAAAATTAAAAGACACCTGTGCCGAATTAGGTAGAGATAGTTTGGGAGCTAGAGCAACAAAACCTCAACTCATGGGTGGTCCTGAAAAAGATAACACTAAGCAGGCACCAGATTCTTCCAAGAAGAAGTGGGATAATGATAATGAAAAAAACAAAGGAATAGACAAAATAGGTCTCAATCCAGGGGTGGGTCTCCTAAACAGGAACCCTCCGAAAGGAGGTACAACCTTAGGAATAGAGATAACATTAAAAAACCTGACAGGTAGCAGGATACTGATACACGTTCCTCTCGTTCCTTTCAGGGTTCATCAAAAAACTCAGAGAGGGAAGGACGGTCAGAACACAGACAAGAAGAGCATACAAAGTCCAGAGACACGCAACGTGCTTCAGACTATGCTTCCAAAAAAGAATAGAAACAAAAATCAAAAGCTCAATTTAAAAAGAGGAAAGTAGCAGGTCTTAAAGTTAGACATGCCCAGAATTCTGAGGACTCAACTTCTGAACGGGGAATGGGCTCTGACGATGCTAGACAGCACGGCAGAAGTAACAATAGCTCGCCAGAACCTGATGGAATTTCTGGTGACAGCGGAGTTCAATGAACATATCACGGTGGAGACACCTGATATTAGGGTAAGTGTCCCACATAGGTTACATGAAATAACACTCCAAATGGAGGGGCACAAACCCAGAAAAATGAAAGGTCTCTTTTGGGAGAACTTGACTTATGGATATGACATCCTTTTGGCTGAAAAAGATTGGCCGCCTGAAATTGTTATGGAGTGCCCAAAGGGAGAAACGGTAATTTTACCGGCTTTATCCGATCTCGTTCCAGTATACTTAAAACATTCATACGCGCAGGAGTGGGCGGTAGCACTTGCTCCAGCATTATATCGCAACCATGTTGGGTGGGATGCTGAGTCACCTCACCATGAAATCCCAGTAAAAACTACTCCAACTCCACAGAGACAGTACCCAATAAAACAAGAAGCGAAAAACCAGTTCAGGGAGATCTTAGATCAACTTGAATACCAGGTTGTATTTGAAACTTGCACCTCTTCAATGAATAATCCTTTGTTTCCTGTAATGAAAGCCGATAATTCATATTGTCTAGTTTTACACTACAGTTATCTGAATACATGTACTAAAACATTTGCAGTACAGAATGCACACAGTGCCACATTAATGAATAATATTGTGCGGAAAAAATACAAAACAACATTAGATATCTCAAATAGATTATTCTGCCTAAATATAGCACCTGAAAGCAGATATTTGACAGCATTCTCAGCGTTAGGCTCTTAGCGACAATATTTGAGACTGCCCCAAGGGTATAAGAATAGCCCTGGGTTGTTCTCAGCTAGGGTAACGGAGTTACTTCAGAATTTGGATGAAGAGGCATTGTCCTATGTAAATGAAATTTATCGGATGGATGATGATTCAATGGATCATTTGACCAGGGTGAGCAACATAATTTTGGGGTTCGCCTCTGAGGGCTACAAATTCAACTTTAAAAAATCAAAAATAGCCCACCTCAATGTCCTATTTTTGGGATATGAGCTTTCAAGTGAAGGTAAAAGCCTGGCAGCTAACTTTTTAGAAAAGTGTGCACTGCTCCAACCTCCTAAATCTTTGAAAAATGTACAATCTATATTGGGATTCCAAAATTTTGGCAGAACTTACATTTTGGATTACGCAGAAAAAGTGAAACCTTTCTACGACTTAATTAGAGATGATTTTTCAGTTAGGCATTGGACACAGGAACACACAGATATACTTCGTTCCCTACAAGCTGACATGATAGCTTCTAACACCAACACACATGTGTAAACACCACAGATTTGGTGATCCGTGTTATAGCGGGTCAATCTGGGTACACTTACCTAACCTTCAATGAAGAAGAAACAGTACCTATAGCATATAAATCCCACTTGTTCACAAACGCAGAAATGCATTTTGCTTCATCAGAAAAAATTCTGACAGCAGTACAGACTGCTGTAGTGAGAGAAAGAGCACTGGCTCAGGGAAATGAATAATTGTCGTGACTCCAGTACCGGCCTTAGAGGCTGTCGCAAAGGCAAGCGGTCCAAATGGTAAAACTTTACATCCAAGATGGATACAATGAGCTAATTCTCTCACTGCAACAGATGTAGATTACAAATTTGACTCTACACTTAAAACGCAAGCATTCCTGCAATGCGAACAAGAATATCCTCTCCCGAATGAAATAATGCCTCTAGATCAGTGTGAATATATTATTTACACTGACGGATCTGCTCAGATGGCCATAAGAAGTAAACAACAATACAGCGTCGCATGTGCGATTGTGAAGGGTCATATGCAGGAAGGCAAGTTCCATCCCAACATTACGAAGACACAGTCTCTAGGAGACTGCATGGCACAGCTAGCAGAATTAAAAGCACTGTTACTGGCACTAATAAATACGAATCGAGAATTCCCCACACTGATCGTGTGCAATTCATTTTACTGTGTACAGTCATACAATGAATATCTTCATTACTGGGGTCAGAATGGGTTCAAAGACTCAAAATGTTGCACAATCAAGCATAAATCGCTATGGGAACAGGTAGCTGAGTTGAAAAATGAACTACCAAGAGCTCACGAGATACACACTCTGAGTCATCAACGTGATGGCGTTCACATTGAAGGGAATTCATTGTCTGATGAAGCTGCAAAAGGGGCAGTACGAACTGCTGCAGTAGGTGCAACCACTCATTCTAAAACGAGAATAGACGGAGACATAATGGTAGCTGTCATTGCTACATGCAACAACTCAGCTGTATTAAAGACATTTCCACTCAAGTACTCCTACAAGTTAGATGCAAATAACATTCGGTTTGCTCAGATTCCAGGAGTGTGGGATAGAGTAATACCAAACATGGATCGCAGATTAGGTTTAATACTAGCTGCACATGTGGGTCCGGGTTCTGCACATGCAGGAGTTACCGCGACAGTTTCTTTACTGAAACAATGCTATTGGTGGCCAGGGTTAACTAAACAGACAAAGAATTTTGTCTTAAAGTGCCACATCTGTCAGTAGATGAAGGGTTCCACCGTAGCACGTCCAGCGCAGACACCGTTATTGATATCAGACAGACCACTTGCTTGTGTCTATTTGGACCACTGCGGCCCCCTACAATCAGATGGGGCATACAAGTATATCTTGGTGGCAGTGGATTCATGCTCTCGATTCCTGTGGGTTTGGCCTCAGCGCTCGGCTGACGCTCAAACTGTTATAAAAGATTTGCGAGTCTTCATAGGGACATACGTGGTTGGCACATTACATTCTGACCATGGCCCCGCGTTTAGCTCTAGGGCTTACAAAGAGGCCATGGGAAGCTTGGGTGTTGCACTGCGGTTCTCCTCTCCATACCATCCCAAGGGAAATTCGTCATGGTAAGGAAAAACCGAGACTTAAAGCAATCTTTAACAGCAAGGGTATTAGGTTCGGGTGGTAGTTGGGTCAATCACTTACCTGGGGTCCAGAGGGCACTCAAAAATATGCCAGGAAGTTCCCTAAGAGGTGTCACTCCTTATGAAGTCCTATTTGGGACAAGAATCTGGGTATCTAATCTCAATTATGAAAGCATAGTGGCAGATGAAAAACCATTTGACATCAATAAACGTTTGGCTGTTTTACAGGATCTCAATGAATTCCGGGCACTACAAAGCAACGTGCAAGTAAAATGCACCGCCACTGGGGAAGTCAAATCAGTCACGGCAAGACCTGCCTGGATCCCAAAAGTCGGGGATCTGGTCAGAGAAAAGATTGCGGAGAAGAAAGAATTTGGGCCCTCATACAGAAAGCCTGTACCTGTCCTGGCTGTCGAAGGAACAAGAACAGTACTTCTTCCGCCTCTTGCCGGAAAAAAAGAAAAAAGATTTGTCTCCATTGATCTGATCAAACCACACTATGTGGCTGATACTGAATAGTAGGCCTCGTGGGCTCCTGGGTAGCCGATGCACAGAAAAATATGCTAACAAACACAAAACAGATTTACTCTGCATCCTTTATTTCCCAACTGTCTGAACAGGGTTTCGACTTATGGAAGGACACTATAGACATAAAATCAGTCTGGGGTTCAAAGGAATGGAGAGGTGGGGTTCAAAGAGTGGAGAGGTGTGGTGCAGCGGCCAGGGCAGCTGACTTCGGAGCACAGGGCTCACGGTTCGATCCCCGGCTCTGGCGGCAGCTCAGCTCAGCACCATGTGACTCTGGGCAATAGCTCACTTAATTTCCACGACGGCCCCCAGCGCCTTGAGACCCATAAGGGTGAGTAGTTCGCGCTTTACAAATACGGATTTAAGGAATGGCAAGTTCAGGGAACAGAAGCACTATTTCGAGCATGCCTCATTCCACAGCAAATAATCTTTCTGAATGAAACTGTGCAACAGACTTCTTGTCTTGGACAAGCCAAGAACAAAGACTTGTACACATCTCAGATTCCCTCACATATACACTTTGAGGGGAGACAAAATTATAAAACACAGGGTGGGGATACAGTTGATGACATCATCCACACAGTAACATACAATTAATTGGATCCCAATTGGAAGGGGTGGTTAGTTTGGCCTACAGACACAAATAGATGTCAATCAAGATTCAGGGGTACCACCGAAGGGTTTAGTATCCATAGGCCAGGCCAAGGCTATGTACAAAAAGAACATCCGGGGGTAGTGACTTCATACAGTGTTGGGAAGTTATGCCTCGATTGGCTAAAAACCTCAACACTGCCCCAGGCACTTATCCTTACTGTCAGAAGACATGGATTTCGGCATTTTTTACTGGGTCCCCAAAAGCCACGTCAGAAACGTTTCTTATACTCTGTTTGTAATGAAATTTGGAAAAACTCTCAACAAGAAGCTGCAGAGAGACTTTGTGACATTGACAGAATTAACCTAGAAAAGGCCTTAGCGGTTGTTGATAATGGTACGACCACATTAACATCCAGGATTTATTCACTGGGCAACATTGTATCTTCTGCTATAGATATACTAGAACAGGATTTGTCCATATTGCAGCACGGACAATCTCAGTTACGGTCTATTGTGTTGTTAAGCCGGACGCTACAATCACTGCGTTCTGGTTATGTGCTGTGGCGATTTATCAACAGTACGTCCCTGTTCCCTGCATACAATCTAACTAAAAAGCAGATAACAATGGCACAAAGAGGAGCAAAATATACAATGCTGCGTGTTGAAAAACTGGACCAATTACCTTTCAATGTAGCAGAGTCACCATCCACAGAATAGTTAATTCATGGCCATAAACGTTACCGGTCACGACTTTCCAGTTTCTGTATTGCTTAGAACATCAACAGGCAGGCAGATATGAAGAAATGGGAAAGGAATTTGTCAAGGAATCTTGGGAATTGCCGTATAGATTTTGATGCAGGAGTGGGGCCATGGAAGTGTTTCTAGGCGGTACAGACTGTGAGAACTCTTTAAGTGGATTGCTCATCTGCCAGGATATCATGCTTCACAGGGCCTGTAATGGTTCAGTTGCAAACTTATCCTGTCATTTGAAAGGTTCCCCGGCTGTCGTGATTAATCCGGTGTTCAAGTTGCTCTCGAATGGGAGTTACTTGATGCTGAATGATCAAGGTTGTTTTGGGATGCCTCCGGGCATCGCATATCTTGTCACTGTAGGCTCCAGGGTTACTTGTTGTATGCAAGTATTGTGTACACCGAACCACACAGTCAGGGAGGCGCTGTTATGGCCCTCGTTGAATGTTTTCTTTATACGGTTTGATACTCTGAGCTGAATGAAAGCCATGCTTTTACAGAAAACCGTGCCCTTAACCTCCGCCTGAGAGACTTTTCATCTACACGTCGCAAGGTCCTCAGCTGAGATACAGGCACTTGTACGAACTAACTGCCCTTTCCATTTCACAGAAATGGTTCAACGTATCTTTAACATGTCTGATACGAAGGGTATAGTACACCTATTTAAGACCATAGGTTCTGGACTGTTAAGCACCTTTCAGACAGTCTTCGGAGTGATTCCCACCTTCATACACTCTGTATTCAGAAGCATTTTTGGAGGACTTCCGCTAATCCTGTTACTAATAGCAGGAATCCTGACTGTAATTTTTCTGCTATAAAATGGATGTCCCAGTCACCAAGGAGATTGAAAAACCGCTCTTAGAGTTCCGATACCGTGATCGCATGGAACTCCATCTGGGCACACCTCGCCTTCGGGAACTGAGAGAGTCTTGGTTCCTATCATTTAGACCAGGCTGGATTGACTGTGTTCTGCCTGTCCTCTGATGCCTGTTCTGTGGACAAGAATGCGTGTTGGATCTCTGTCTAACACTTCCATTGGTGGCGCCACCGGACGTGGATGTTTTACTAGACCCATCAACGGCACATGTCCTGCGGTGTCCTCACTGTATTCCCATGCTGATGTCTGCATTCTTAGAGGCACCACAGGACGCTTCAGCTCCTGTTGGAACGGAGACCGGCTCCTCTACAGGCATCCAGGCCTTGGATATCGTACAGGCTTCCCCAGCATCGGCTGTGAGCACTGCAGAAGATCATCTGTGCTCGATTGACCTGATCTGTGAGGTGTTGTAGGGATCGTCGTCTGCAATGGCAAGCTGCTGTGATGTTGCATCTCCCACATAGGACGTATAAACATTTGTCTCATTGTGTGCTGGGAAAAATTTGGCCTTTTTCAAAACAACCAAAACTTGGAATCTTAAAACAAAAACACTCTTTTTTACACTTCTCTTGCTGAACAGCATGGCTTTCAGACACTCATAGTCATTTGGCCTGTATATTCGAACATATTTTAATAGACTTCTACAGCTTATGCTTGAATTTTAGCATTTTTTACGCATTTTTTATGGACTTGTTAGTTGTCTGCATATTTTAGAAATACATTTTTAGACCTTTTCAGTATGTCGTCCAGTCAGATGAGGAGTGGGTGTTATGTTTCATACAGGTACCCCGATATAGGCTCAGGTAGTGAATAAACCTTTCACCTACATTTCCCCGGCCATTACACTACATAACGGTTCTTAGTACTGACCTTTTACCTAGTTACGGTAATGCCTAAATGACATGGGGTTTTCTCTGAAAACTAGCCTCATTCATTATGCATGAGGATTCTTGGAATCTCAGCAGGACTACCATCTCCTGCATAATAACTATGTATAAGGGTCATTCCTTCGGTCATCCTAGTCCGACATAACACAGCAAGGTATATCCCCTGAGGGAACCGCTTTGGGTATATAAACACCATATCTTTCCTGAGGCAGGGAGAGGAGAAGAAGGACTTCCATGCTGACACACTGACGCGAGACGCTGAGGTCCCTGCACGCAGAAACTCCAGCTGGGAGACAGCGACGCGGGTAGATAACAACGCGGACGTTACATCGTCCGCGTTGTTACCACGCATGGCATTACATCGCAAGTCGTTTCAACGACTTGCGCTAGATGGCGCGCAACACCAGGGAATGTGTTGGATTTTAAATCCAACACCTTCCCTGCTGTTGCGCTAACTGGAGTAGGAATAGTAATTTATACTATTCCTAAATTCAGCGCGCCATCTAGCGCAAGTCGTTGAAATGACTTGCGATGTAATGCCATGCGTGGTAACAACGCGGACGATGTAACGACCGCGTTGTTACCTACCGCGTGGTATTTGCTTGCGGTGTAACATCACATATTCCTCCAGCTTGCAGTGGTCTGACATCCCTCGCGGGGTGTCCATCTCGAGACCAAGATGGGGTCCCACAGTCTCTCAATTCAGGTAATGGGGTTGGCTTTATCCCAGGGGGATTCTTGGCTCTACACCTACATACATGCTAGGTACACTTAGGCACATCTAGTCAGGGTCGCATCGTAGGAGTACGCATTATTACTGTCAAGTATTTTTATACTTGCCTGTATTCATTGTCTTAAGCACAATAGTAGGAATCTACCAGCCATTTACTCTATTGGTGCTTACAATCATTTATATCTGTTTCTGTCTTATGGTTGTTTCAGCACACCTATTTTACATTAGAATGACGATGGTTCAATAAATGCTTATTGAAAACGTCCCAACCGTTTATTCTGTGTATTTCTCTGAGACGAAGTGAGCACGAGTGATTGAGTGAAAAGTATTGTACTATTTCCACGATCCCTGACGGGACAGAGTTGTCATGTTCGATGGTTGCCAAGAACTATTCTCTCCTTGGTAATAGGGGTTTATAGTGGCACTGTGTGCTAGCTGGTATACAGGCTAACATACCCGGTGGGGGTGTCTGGAATAAGTCTGGACACCAATCCCACAGTGTATTTTGTCTAAACGTGCAAATCCTATATAGGGTTATAGGAACTACACGACAATATGGAGTAGATACAGCCCCATGGAGGAATCACAGATATATGGCAACAGTGTATACTATGGACAGCAGGATATACAGGGGATACAACTCAGAAATAGTCACTGTGGGTTGTGTTGGCTTAGATAGCAATTTGTGCATAAGCTAGCAGTGTTGCTGTAGAATGAACAAGAAAGCATACAAGCATCGAATAGCGTATAGGCATATAATAACTATGTAGGTCAGTGAATGGGCAAAAGAACTTATAGGCTTAGTATAATAGTGTAGCCCATCAACGAAGACATAACAGCATAAGTTGCTTGCAGGATGATAGAATGGGCACACAGTTGCAGGTTTTGCATCACGGGCTCCGGAGGTGGTGAGGAGCTGTTGGGGCAGAAAACAATGGGCTTCAGCTGCAGGTAATCTAATGTAGGCCAGTTGTGACAGTGGGGACGGGGCTGCGGTAGCTGCCCATGAGGGACAGGTCACCAGGAGTACAGCCACTATGTGAGCACCAGCTCGAGGGGTTGGGAGTGCGAGCTACGCAGCTCCAAGCACAATGTGTGGGGCGGCCTTCTCCTGAAACCTGGCACAAATGTAGATGGAGACCCGCTCGCTCATGACCAGCGCAACAGCGGAGGCCAGCCGGGTGGGGTGGGCTGTGGGAGGGTGGCGGGGGCTCCTCTTCATTGTCCCAGCTTCAGATGAGTCATGAACCTGGGGGAGGTTAGGGGGGGTGGCAGTCCCTTGGTTGACCGACATCAGGGGCAGATGGGCAACACACAGGTGGCGCCGGGGGTCAGTTGGGCAAGTCGCTCCCGGACCACCTTTGAGTCCCAAACACACAGCAGTCCATTGAGCAGATCAAAGCCTGTCAAGGGAGTATAACAACTAATCTGCTGTGGCCAGGACCCAATGAGTTCAAGCCTTGTTTTACGCCAATGATCTTTTATCATTAGACCAAACAGCCTTGGGGCTACAAAAACTATTGACAACTCTCGCTATTTATGCAACATAAAATCACCCAGCAATCATTTTCAGCAAAAAAAAGATGCTTTCATTTCGATCCACCAAGTGCACTTGGCTCACTGACAATCCAAGAGGAGAACCATGGTGAGGAAACACTAAAATGATACTTTACAAACCCCAAAAAAACATCACATTTGTAAATCGCTTGTGGCACTTATTGATAATTTTAGAAACATTTGTCTTTAAATTATGGGGCATATTAGCAAGACCGGCGATAAAATTATCGCCGTTTTAGCGGCAGGAAACTGCCGCTAAAACGGCGGTAATGGGCAAGCTCATTATCGCCGTTTTAGCGGCAGTTTCCTGCCGCTAAAACGGCGATAATTTTAACGAGGTTCTTGCTAATATGCCCCTATGTTCTTATTTCCCCTTTCTCTTGTTATTCTTCCTTCTCTTTTTTCCTCTCTTCATTTGAGGTTTATATGGTTATTATTAAACAAAAACTAATGTATTAAAGTATTAAACTTAATCTGCATGGACATTTTTAGGGTTCAATGATAAAAAAAATCTACTGAAGCAACATCTCATCTCTCGCTTGAATTAATGTGCTCGACCTCCATCGCCGAAGTTTGAGTCGTTAGCCCTCACTTTAAACCAAACCTGTCTCTGTGTCCACATGACTGGCTTTAGAAGCAAAGTCTGTGTCTGATCTTATGAGCTGGTTAATAATTCAACCTTATTTTAATAGAAATGAGTCCGGCTAGAGCCACTACAGTACATGGCAAAAATTCAACAGTGTATTTTTGGCCATACTGTAAATATGAATCTATGTGTGGTGTACGAATAAGGAAGCAAAGTCTACATCTATATACTTGCAGCATTGTTAGCTGTAAACCACCTGCATTTTCTCATGAGTGCCAATATTTCCTCTGAAAGTAGATGCACCGGTTTCTCATGGGTTAACTTTAAGTTAATTTTCCTTGTCACTTTGAAAAAAAATAGATGTTGGCAATCTTATTTCCCATAAAAACTACTTAAAGGGGTGCGCAAAAGTTGTTATTTAAAGTAGAACCGACATGCAGAAAACTGTAAGGTAGGATTCGTAGTGTCTTGAAAATTAAGGAAAGTTATCGAGAGGATATCTTTCAAACTTCATACACCCTTAACTATTATGTGATTCCTTTCAGATTATATTTAATGTTTTGTTTAAATCAAGTAAACTATTGTCATGCAGAGAAACAAAAGGTAACAATTTTTTATGGTGCCTGGGGCAGCACATTCCATGTATAGTTCATGAACTTATCAGGCATGCTAAGACAGTTATACATAGATTGAATTGGTGAGAAAGGTTCTTAAAATATTTTACATCTAGCTTAAAAAAATGTTATTCTTGCACTTTTGGAAAAACAATGCTAGTGGAGTGATGTGCTGGGAAGGTGAATGGGAGAAAGTGCCAGATAAGAAGAGGGAAGGAGGCAATTTTAAGATAAAGGAAACAGAGCATCTAATTTGACTTGAGCTGCCCTCTACTACTGATGATATAGTATTCCAAATAGTCCTTGATTCTTTCTGCCTTGTTATATTAACAACACTTGATCATCTATATTTACACAGGCAGGGGCATATTTATTAGTGGGGTGCAACGCGCATGCACCACGCAACGTGGTGCATGTGTGACGCAAGCCCAAAATGTGATTTATGAAGCCATGCAAGGCCACCTTGCGTGGCCCTGAGTGACTTCATGAATCCAGAGTAAAGCACTGCAGAGCAAATCGCTGTGTTGCATTACTCTGCCCTGAGAAGGCGTTCCATGGGCATTGCGTGGGTTTTCAATGCAAATCTCATGGATTTTGATGCATTCCCAGATTTACCATTGCTGGTAGACCTGGGAATGCACCAAAGTGCTACGCCTTCCATAGTGAGGCGCAAAGAATAGAAATATCTTTATTTCTCCTCATCACTTCCTCTTTCTATGTGTGCTGCATTCTGCAGCACACATAGATAGAGGAATATGTCTCAGGGTCCCCTTTCTTTCTTGTACAAAAACAATCCTCCTTACAACGCAGGCACCCTTGCACCATGGTGCAAAAGTAGCTAGGCAGCAAAACTGCGCCAGCGCAGGTACAAAGGCAGGACTGTGCCATATTTTTTTAAATACAGCGCATTCCTATCTTTTCCCTGTCATGGAGCGCAGCAGGGTGACTAGCTTTGCTACGCTGCCTGACTTTTCCATAAATATGGCCCACATTGTTTACCGCACCCAGCCACCGCCGCTGCAGGTAAGAGCGGTGGGGCCAGGTGAGGGGGGATTTCGAGAGTCGACCTCAAGGGAAAATTAAATAAATAATTAATTTTCCCTCGTGGTCGTCTCTCGAAATCCCCCCTCATCTGGCCCCACCGCTCTTACCTGCAGCGACCACGTCTGACTGCACCTCTTTAAATGCAGCCTGGTGCTGGAGAGTCATACAGATTAAAGCAAAGATGCATTTCACTCCCAACATTGATTTTCTCCAACATTTCCATTCCCGGCCATCCCCTCCATCCTGCAACAAAAAACCAGCAGTCTCAATCAGAGATCATTGAGGACTTGATGATCCTGCAGTGCTTCAAGAAAAAACGCAGCAAGCCTGAGCGCCAACTCATCTCTGGAGGTTCTTGTTGTCTCCCTTTTAATTCTTGAATCAGTGAACTTGTCCATAAGGGGACACCCCAGTCGTAGTGAAGAGTTGAGATCCCAGGTCTTCGTCTTAGATACAAGGCTAACACGGAACCATCTTGTCAACTCTGTGGGGCATATTCTCAAGGAGCCATCGCCGATTTATCGGCATTTTAGCGCCGCAAAAGTGGCGATAGACTTATCGCCCTATTCACAAGCTGGTGCAAACTGTCGACATCGCCAGTTTTCCTGCGATAGCTGCCGCAAAACACATCACCACGGATGAGAGCGACAATCAACGCTAATGACATGCAGAGTAGGCGTTCCAGTGCAAAAACACACGAAAACACCACTTCGCGATATTCTCAACGACCAGCCAGATCTGCAAAGCCGGACAAAAACAGGCGATAAGGCGCGTTAGCAGCAGGGACTTAACACCTGCTTATTACTGGTCTTAAATAGGATGAAAACCTGCAGTACAGAGGGAGCCCAGGCCAGAGCCACATCTGAAGACCAGCAGATGCCATGGAGCTACTAATCATGCAGCTTGGAGACCCAAGAGGGCCACAACACCCACCGCCACCACCCCCAGGACCACCCCCACCCCCAGGACCCCCCCCGGACCACCACCGAGGCAGCGCAGAACAAGACAGCGAACCTTCCGAAAACGCATCAGCCTCACAGACTTAACGCCAGAGGATGTCATTGCCCACTACAGGCTCAAAAGGACAACCATCCTCCCCATCATGACCCACATTGCCCACAGGCTGACGGTACCAACACAGCGGACAACCAACATCCTCCGCAGACAAAGCTGCTGGCTGTGCTGCACCTGTTGGCCTCTGGTACCTTCCAACCAACAACTGCCAGAGTCGGAGGAGTCTCACAGCCAGCCCTATCAAAGGCCATCACACCTGTCCTGGATGCCATCATCAGTTTCATACCCCAGCACCTTCACTTCCCCCACACTGCGCAGGAACAGCTGGAGACCAAGCAAGGCTTCTACGCCATAGCCGGATTCCCGCACGTGTTGGGGGCAATCCACTGCACACATGTCCTACTTGTGCCCCCTGCCGACACTGCACACAATTTCCGCAACAGGAAGCACACGCATTCCATCAATGTGCAGGCAATAGTGGACCACCGGGGACTGTTCACCAATGTCGTCGCCAACTACCCAGGCAGTGTGCATGACTCATACATCTTCCGACAGTCCATCATCAACCAGCGCTTTCAGGACGGCACCTATGGAAATGGACTGCTCGTTGGTAAGTACCAACGGAACACACCACACACCTCAATTCCACAATCACACAACGCACAACTGTGGGAATGGACACGTAACAAAATCACATCCAACATGCCAAACACCATGCACACCTGCCAGACACGACAACACAAGTAACCATGGTAAGAGGGGCCAGAAATGTGGACAAACCATACACTAAGGCATAGCCCCTCTGCCACACATTTGCAGAATGTGGGGAGAGGTGGGAACCACGATTGTGCGAAGGAGGCAATGGACCTATGAATAACAATGTACACAATGCCAAGTGTGGCGGTGATGTGCTGGACAGTCTTGAGTATGCAGAGCACAGACATATCCATGTGGACACATACTGCTGGAGTCTGTAGTGTCGTGGACAGTGGACGCAACCATGTCATCACCTTGGACAAGTAGCCATGTCGGCCCCCCTGTAAGTGTAAGCGTAGTGGGCAGGGCCGGCGCACGCCAATCCAGCGTAGGTGAGTGACTAAATAGGCCGGGGCTCAGGGAGTGGTTCACTTCCGAGATGGCCACCGAAATAACTACTGCGTGTGGCTCTGTGTCCGCCATATCCTGACCATAGGCCTACACACACGTGGCCGACCACCTACAACAGGCAAAGTCACACCAGCGACGAGGTGGCTACGTCCCACGCCACCCAGCGCACATCTCGTCATCGCCTGCAGTGGCGTGTCTGCCAGGGTGGTGTCCCTCACCCTGCCACGAGGCCGCCGTCGTGACCAGTGGTGCCTGCGCGATCCTGTGCGCCTGCCGCACCCCAGCCCGCTGATCCCCAGACCCGACCTGCGCCCAGCGGTGAATGCCCGCCCCAGCGCACCCAGGCCTCACTGCTCACCTGCCGCCACCAGAGTCTCTCCAAGAGGGCCCACCACGTGCCGGTGCAATCTCCAAGGCCAGGCTCCGCGAGCTTGGCAGCCTCCTCAGCCGATCACTGGCTTCTGCGCAACAGGCCCCCAGCGCACCCAGCGGCACCGCACCGCGGAGTTGCGAGTTGGCTACTGCTGCCTTCTGACCACACTGCGGTACAGCAAGTAACAGACACATCCTTTCCAGTCCGCCCCTCCAGGCCTGCTGCATCATCGCAGGCTGCACACCCGCTCAGCTCTTCCGGTGGGCCGAACTCAGTGCACCACAAGTCACCGTCCAGCCTCCAGCATTATAGCATGATGCACACCCGCTCAGCTCTTCCGGTGGGCCGAACTCAGTGCACCGCAAGTCATCGCCACGTGGCGGTTGGCCCGTGCCGGGCGCAGGGCCTCAGGTGCCACTAACTCAGTGCAACGCAAGTCATTGTCCCGAGGGGCTACCCCACAAGTCCGCCTCCAGTAGCCATCAGCATGTCCTCCGTAACGCCACTGGAGCCCTTCACAGTCACGGGGCCACCCCCGTCCCAGGCAGGCGGCCGGTAAGCCTGGGCAGATCATCTGGAGACGTACTCCGAAGCGCACGGCCACAAAAGTGACTATGGCATGCGTCTCCGTAGTAGTGTCTGCGCCACCCAGCCTGTAATCGACAATGTTGCAATGTAGCATGCACCAGGAGGGCGGCCTTGCCCAAATGGATTAATAAAGGAGCGCGAGACCGCTCGGGGTCTCGGCTCATACATGCCAACTGTTGTGTGTGTATCTAGATTGCCGCAGCCTGAACCGAAGGCCTAGCCTCAATATCAGCGCGAGTTCAGCCAGGCCAGAACTCCACATCTGTGTCCGCCCTATCCCTACCATAGGCCTACACACACGTGGCCGCACACCTTCAATGGCCAAAATTACAGTCTTGCTGTCAGTCCTGTGGACATGCGCAGACAGGCATGACAATGGTGTGCCGTAGGAGTGCAAGTGATGCAACCGCGCAGCACACACAAGTAAATAGGCTCGGTGGGAGGGAGGAGCAGCTGTGAGGCTACGTAATACACATTGTCCTACCACATTTTCCAGCAGCAATACATGGCTAACATGAATCCCAAGGTCGCACAAATCACACACCACGAAACTTGTATGTCTGCCGACACAGCATGCAGAACCACCAGTTAACACTGACCTCACTTACCTCTCACAGGTGATCAAGGATATGCACTCTGCCCGTGGATGATGACACCCCTCCGAGACCCAAACACCCCGGCCCAGAGGCAGTACAATGTGGGCCACAAACGCACCAGGGGCATTGTTGAATGCACGTTTGGCGTGTTGAAATCACATTTCAGGTGCCTGGACATCACCTGTGGAAGACTCTTGTACAGCCCAGAAATAGTGTGCAAGATGATCACTGCATGTTGTGTATTGCACAACCTATGTGGACGCACCAATGCCCCATGGACCCAAGTCCCAGAAGCACCGGACGATGATGAGGAAGATGATGCAGGTGGACCACACCTCACTGCAGCCGCAGCAGGAATAGCCCGAAGGAACACAATCATCAACAATTTCTTCACATGAGCACGTCACATTGTGACTTTCCACAGCAATCATGGCACAGTACAAGATGACCACATGACCAGCATGTGCAAATAAAATCTTAGCAACACACATTCCCCGTGTGCATGTCAGTCCTCTGCATTAGCACATTACTCTGACGGGTGTAAGTGCAACATTGAGTGCTTACATTCGCATATGTTGCAAGAAGAGATGGTGTGTATGTCACCTCTGTACCGAGAGGCTATTTAGGGCATCACGTATTCGATATGCCATATCAGGGTGTCACATGTAGTACGTCATGCCACTCATCAGCGTCCCACGTGTACATGAACATGACATGAAGGCCGTCATTGGTATTCAGGAAAAGACAACAGGGTGCCATTTGTGATCAGAGATGTACCTGCCTGATACAAATATACACCCTGTGTGTCGAGTCCTACAACATGTACAACATGGCCGTAAGGGGGATGTGGGCACAGTGGACACCTCAGCAACATTGGGAGATGCACACCAGCCTAGAAGCCAGCAGGTCCACCTTGCGTGGAACACACCAAGGTGTCCCCTGGTCAAATGTGCCATGTACAGGTCACATGTGTACACGGACGTCATCCATCAAGAGTAGTGATCAGTGCCAGCTAATAGGTGCAAGGTGAGTGGTCAACCGCCTCCTCACAGCTACCTGCACCCATCACTGTCAGACTGCAGCAAAACAACACTGCTACATCAGAGCATGCTATTCTGACCATGAGGGCACGTACATGGCTGGTAAGGGTTCAACCATGCCGGAAGGCGAAGCAGTGATATCCCCCCCACCCAATACCCATCACATTTCCAGAATGCAAGCAGATGACAAACTAACATTGTGGATGACAGCCCCTCTGTCTGAACTAGAAGGCGGTAGCACATCTGCACCTCCGACCTTGGGAATGCATGTGCCCGGCACACCCTGAGCGATACCATAGCAGCTGCTGATGGCTCCCACACTACGCACAGCGCTAACCAGAGACCAACGTATACACACCCCACACACAGGAGTCCTTGCTCGTAGTTCATTTGCATGGTATGTCCTTCACACTTACGCACCGACCATCCCAGGAGTCCAAGCGCTCCACACTCAAACCAATCATTGCTCCGAGCTGTGGCTTCCACATAACTGTGACTTTGCCTTAGTGACACACAGCCCTATTTAATACATTGACGTGGGGCTAAGTTTGGAAATAGCGAGATTGTTGTTTTGGAGCAATGAGGCCACAGCTAGTTCACACATTCCCAGTCATCTCACTGCCTATCTGGGTCACGGACATACATGCACATTGAAATCAGTTCCCAGGGAGCACCGTTGTTTGGAATCACTGCCCCTACATACATCCATACTTTCATACTTGCTTGATCATGGACATGACTCATCTGTGTGAATTTGAATGTCTTAATCACATTCGGTGGAGTGGTGAAGGTGGACCAGTACCTGGCCATGCACACGCTACTTTACAATGTTGCCCCGTGGAGGGCCAGCCAGGGTCCTTTGGGGAGGGAAAAGTACATCGTAGCAGAGGGAGTTCAGTCCGCAGTCTGATTTCTGTGTCATTGGTTGCCTAAACAAATGTAGCAGTCCAGGTCGGGGGCCAAGGTGAGTGTCGCAGAGTGTTAAGGGGGACAGTGGAGGGTGTTATTCCTGGGCATGATGCAGAGGGCAGAACCAAGCAGAAAGAGGCCTTATGGCGGAGATGAATGCTACCGCTTCCTACTTAGCCCAACGGCAGATTCATCCTCATCATCGTCCTCCTATGTGTGATGTGCCTCACATGTGGGTGATGGTGTTTTGTCTGCGGCACTGTGTGGCAGTGACACATCAGGGGCCGGAGGTGCATTGTCAGCCGCACTGTGAGGCACTGACACATCAGGGGGCGGTGATGTGGAGGGAGTAGTGGCAGCAGCATTCATCTGCGCCAGGCCTTGTGGCAGCACTGCCATGATGAGGATCTGCAGGGCATGGTAGATCCCTGCTACATCTCGCTGGTGTGCAGCCGTGGCAGCCATTCTTCCCGCCTGCATCCGCTCCATGTTCTCCATGTTCCTCCCCATGTTGGCCAACTCACGGCTGAGATCGCTGGAGCCACTCTGACTAGACAGTTGTTCTTGTCTACGAGTCATGACTCCGGCAATGTCACCCATGGATTGTTGGAGAGCATGGAGCGGACTGTGGGTGTCCGTTAGGGCCTGTAGGTGGTCCCTGATGGGACTTGGACACCCACGTATGGCATCTAATTTGGCTGCCATGAGGTCGAACCCCACCCACACCTGCTCTGCCATCCCCTTCTGGCCCTGCGACACACGGTGTTGGAATGTCATGTGTTGCTTGTGGGGATCCTGGGAGACGGCCGTGGTGGTGGGTGCTTCCTGCTGTGTGGTCTGTGCAGGGGGTGGGTTCGCCTCGATGCAGCTGGGCTGCCCTGCTCCTGGGGGTGGGGTGCTGAGGGTGTCCATGAGCTGTTGGAGAGCGTCGGGGTCGATGGTGTGTAGGTCCTCTTCATCATCAGTGATGAGGAGTACGGTCTGCTCTGCAGCAGGTGATGATTCTCCCTCTGCAATGTGAAGGGGAGATGCAGTTTGACATTGTGTTCACATGTATGTTGACGCATTGGCCAAGTTTACAAACAGACTGCATGTCAATGTACATTGTGACTGTTTGTGTGGAGATGCCTATTTAATGCTGGACAGTTGACATTTCGCCACCATCACGGATGTGAGGTTGTATTTGTCCATTGTCATCTCACAGTTTCCTGCTATGCCAAATGCGAATGGCCATTTTCTACGCACAAGCGGCAGCAGTTGTGTCCTCTGTTCTGTTGTGAAAGTGTTGCAGTTTGGTCCACTTTGTTGTAAATGTTGAGGTGCTCTGAGTGTTATGTGTGTGTGCTGCATTGTGGGTGATTTGCCCTTCAGCTCTGATTTGGCTGGCCCTTATCCCTTTCAGGCGGTGTGCCTTTCACTTCTGTGCTTATACAGTGCTGAGCTGTTGCAGACTTGGGTAAATTGGGCTCTTGGTCGGAGTTGTGACTCTTGGGCATGGTTTGTCCGCAGATGTGCTGTACTTACTTGTGCATGTGTGCCATTGTGCCCATCTCCCCCGTCCCCCAATCCCTGGTGGTTACTCACCCTGTTGCTGTTGTGTCAGGTCATGTTGAGCAGTGTCCGGTCCTCCGACTCCTGCCACCGTCTCCCCACTGATGACTGTGGACACCATTTCCTCCATCTCATCCAGCTCCTCCTGTGGCGCAGGACTCCCACCCCCAGTCTGCCTTGCTGCTTTGAGGTTGTTGGCGAGTTTCAGCTTGGTTTTGCGCTTCACATCATTCCAGCGCCTCTTGACCTCTTCCATTGTCCTCCTCAGCACTCCGACTGCATTCTCCTTGCCCACGATGGACTGCCATATTCCATTTTTTGTTGCCAATGACACAGTGGAGGTGACGAACAGTTGTTGATGGTGTTCTGTCACCTCCGTAATCAGGATCCTGTTTTCCTGCGGACTGAACCGCGTCTTCCTCTTCTTCTTCTCCTTGCCCTTCCCTGACCCCGAGGTCCCAGGCTGGTCCTCCGTGGGGCTTGTGGGGTTCGGGTTGTCCTCTGTGCTTGCTCCGGCTACCTCCATGGTGCTTCGCAGTTGTTTGTGTTTTATTTGTATTTCATTTTTGCCGCTTTTATAGTTATTGTTCCCGCCTTACTTGTGGGACTTGCGTGCCTGGCGCTGCTTTTCGCTGGATTTTTATCGCAGTTGGGCCCATCGCAGCTTTTTTCACGTTCGGGTTTCCTTTTTTATCGCTGTTGCGGTAGTTGTATCGCGGACATTTGAGGCGTTCTCGGGAAACTATCGCATGTTACCGCCGTGTTGGGAATACGACGTTGACACAGGGTTATTTTCCCGCGATAGACGGCGATATGAAAAATTGCGTTACCCTATTTTGGCAATGTTTATCGCACGTTCTTGAGAATATCCCCCTTTGATTGTTCAACAAATGACCCTTCTTTTTTGCCACAGAATCTGTGCCATCCTATTCTACCTATTCAATTACGTAAAATAGTTCGAATTCTGGGTTAATCTTCAGGACAAGAGGGAGCATCTGCCCTTCGAATGTCCTCACTTCTTTAAAAGTCAGAGCTACATGCTGCAGCTGGGACTGTTTCTTGGGACAGAAGGTTATGTTAAAAAACATAGGAATTCACTGAAGAAACAAAGGTTAAAGTGGAGTTATATTTAATGAAGGTCGTAAAATTTTAACTTATGTTAAAAAACCTTAGAAATTCACTGAAATAGCACTGCAGTTTAAAAAAACAGGGGAGTTTGCCAGTCATATATAACTGACATAAGTATAACTGGCACCATCGTATGCATTGATTATAAACTCACATATTACATCACTGATGACATCTGAAATCTATGGTGGTGCAAGTTATACTTCTCACAATTGTGATGGTGGACAATTATTTCAAGATAATTCGGCCATAGAACATTCATTAATATTATCCTAATGTAAAGAAGCATTATACCAGCATGCACTTGCTGTTACGAAATCCCCCCTCCCCTCTCGCCCCTCGCCCCTCAGCACCGTGAGATCCTAATGGGTGATTAACCGCGCTCTAGCAGACCCTCATTGATTGGTTGATCTACAGTTCATATTGCGGTGCATGCCAAAATAGCTCGCAAAAGGTTACAGGCTGTGGGGGTGGGGGCGTCATTTTCTCTAATAGGAAGTAGGGATGCTGAGCTTCATCTCAATGACACGTGCGTGGTAATTCGTATCTCCCGGATTATGTACTGTGCACGCTCCTGGGTGAACGGGGGATACATCGGAAGGCAGGATGTTGAGGCGCCTAAAGGCAGACTACACGTACAATGTAGGTGGGTTTAACTCCCTCGAAAGGAAATGTTATGGACCTGGGTTTAAATTAAGTTTAAGAATGTTTTTCGCTTTATATGGCGGCGGATAATTGTTGAATGTAGTTTGCGCCACACGGTCTTTTTCGAGAAAGCTCAGCAGGTAATGCGCCCTCTGCAGGAAATTATGTGTCGGTGCACAGTAGGTTATCTCAGCTTTTCGCTCTTCCGAACAAGATAAAACAAGAGCCACTGAGTATGATAATAAAGCCTGTTACTGACTTCATACGTAACTACAAACTGGAATTGTCTTACAGTCCTTTGTAACAGCCCGTCTGCTGGGTTTTAGAAGCGTTTCGGGTTGTATTTCAGTATAATCTCGGCACTGTACAAACACACAGATCAGAAATGAATGCTGTTTGCTTAGAGAAGAGTCCTGCTCTGTCCGTCCGTGTGTAAGGGGTTGGGGTAAAACCTGACGCAGATCCAGCTGTTGGATTTAGGGCAGCTCAGTTCCAATCCTGGTTCCCCGCAGAAATAAATTTTGGATGTGACCATAATCCTCCTTTAACAGTTCACATTTTTATGCATGCATGGCACTTCTGGTACGCAGAAGTAGGAGAAAACGGTCCAGCTGCGCTCCACTGGACAGACAGGACCAGCCTCTCCTGAGCCCTGCGTTTGACTGATGTCCATGGAAGGCGCAAAGCTTCTCCCCCGCTCCCTGTCCTGTACTTCCAGCTCTGACAGCAGAGCGAGCATCACAGAGCATCACACATCTGCCTCGTGTAGGACGTAGAGCCGCGGCCAGGCCTCTCATTGGCTGCCCTATAGGATGGCCCCGCCCCGCCTGCCCACTCAGAATATAAATAGGAGCAGCCTGCGCCACTGGCAGACAGCTCTGGGCATCTGTCGGCCTCAGTCAGCGGGTCTTGGGGGATAGAAGCATCGAGCTGTTTTAGTAGAAGCTCCATCTGCAGCGAACGGAGCTCAGAGGACATTCACCAGCTGTACCTGCCGCCTACGGAACACACCGCCCTGCCTGCAGCCCACCCGGCGCCATGTGCAAGGACAGTCTGACCACGCTGCCCTCCATCTGCATCGAGAGGTAAGAGAGAGTCGAGGCGCTGTGGGGAGGGAAACTGCAGCTCTGCAGCGTGACTGCGTAAGGTTGCAGTAAGAAATGCGTACATTTGGGGGCAGAAGGGAGCTGTTCAGTTCACTTACTTGACGTGAAACCCCAGCTAGCGTTTGCAGCTGACTCCATGTGCAGCTGTCTAGAGCTAACCTAAACGTCCAACTCTGTGATCCTACTATTGTTAGTTAAGCCTGTTTTACTTATGCAGCTCTAGTCTTCACGTCATTTGTGTAGCTACTTGACGGCTCTTTGGCTAGGTAGACCCTACACAAATATTTTTATAGGTAAATATCCCAGTTCGTTTCTTTCTTTTCCTCACTAGTGTCATACTCAGTTGGACTAAATGTGACTTCCCAGGACCGCAGCGTCCAGACTGCATTGAGTTGTTACCCGAGTGCCCTGATGGCACCGGGGCATCTAGTAACCTTACCATTAACACGTTTAATGCATGAGGGGCGCACCTGGGCTCTGTGTACATCCTGAGGTGATGCTGAACAGATACGTGGGTGTTCAGAGTGAGGAGCTCTGGAAGGTCACCGCAGGCATCCCAGTGTAGAGAGATGCGCTTATGCGGCATGGTTCTGTCGGAAACACCAGGGAAGAAAGGACTGTCTGCTCTCACCACAGTGAAAGGGAACAAGTGTGCAGCTTTCTTACCGGAGTATCACTTTAACAGAAGAGCTGTCTAAGGCAATCCTTAAACAGGGGGATATTAAAAGTATAGTGCCATCAGGGAGAAAGGACTGAGGGGTTCCTTATACTGCTCTAAATTGTTCGAATTCTAGAAGTCTGAGGTGTTGATATATCCTGCTCACAGAACACAAGGAAGAGATGATCTGGCTATAGCACCCGTTCTAAGCACTATACTAAAATGAGAAATCTTTATAATTGTGATACTGGTGGGGGAGCGGGGGTTTACCGAGGGTAAGTGCCTCATCTCCCATATAAAGCTATGGGTTATGAGGGGTCTTGCACTGTGTACATCAGCAATAATATGCTGATTGTGCATTTAAATCCTTGGGGACCTCATATGAGAAATGAGTCTGTCTTCCTTCTATCCCAGAAGCAACAAGAGCAGGAATCAACAGTGTTACTTCAGCCCTTTATCATTCCAAGGTCGATACACCGAGCATCATTAAATATCGTGCCAGGCCCAACTGTTGTAGAGAGCGTTCGAAAGGAGGAAACAGACAGACAGCATAAAGCCCTATCATTTTACAAAGGACTGGGTAGGGAAGCTGGCCCCCTTTTCCCCAAAAGCCTGTAACTTATATTAACTAGTACCCTTTGGGGGGAGGCTTCTAAACACAATTCACCGTCAAGTGTCTTAGCCGGACTTCAAAACTAACAAATGTCTCTTCACTTTCAGGGTTAAAGAGCTCGGGGCCCGCCTGGGAGTCCTGCTTCAGAAGCCAGATGCAGCTTTTGAACCTGGAAAATGCATCCAGAGCAAACCAAGAAACAAACACAGGTAAGTCAGGGGCCTCACTTGTCATCGACCCTTCACAAAGGGATTTGTCTTCTTTGTGTCAATGGTATTTCCCTTTCTGGTCCTTGCCTGTTCTAAAGCTCTTCCTGTTCCTTCTCCAGACTCTGCCTGGATGTGCTGAGATGGAGGGACTCCTTCGACAATGTGCTCAGTAGTAAAGGTGAGTATCAGTCACTCTGAGGATGGAGGGGCGGGCTGTGGGTGGGCAGGATGGATGTGTGATGGCGGATCAATGGAGTCGTTATGGCCTCACCCCAGGGCCAGTGGGGGATGCTGAAGGCAGATGGTTGGCTCATGACTGGCTTGTGCTGGAAGCTGCATGTAAGTGAACAGATGGAACACAGCCGGGTGGGTTGGGAGAAGGTGCAGCGATGGATAGATCATGCCTGGGCAGAAGAGGAGGGGAATGAATGTTGTGGTCAAATGTATGGACCATGGCAGAGTAGGTGGGGAGAAAGTACTTGTGAGTTAACTTGTGGTCTGTGGCTTGGAGGATCATGACTAGATGGGGGGTTATATGGGGCAGGTGGATGCACCATTTATTGCGAGAACATTTGTAACATGATCAGATGAAAGAGATATTTTGTGTAAGACTAGGGCTAAGCACAGCTTCTGTATGGGCTAGGGCCAGAATGGGGATACATGTGGCTGAATCATGGCTGATTGTGGCTATTTGTGAATGGGTGGTTGAACCGAGACTGAACAGGACAGATAGGATTAAATGTTAATAGAAGGGATGACTGGTTGGAATATCTGGGGCAAACCAAAGAATAAAACAAGGGACCGTGGGATAAACCATTGATGTCCAATGAGTCGTTGGAGATAAACTGTAGAAAGTAGCGACCACATGAGATAAACCACAGGATGAAATAGGGGACCAAAGGATGCACTGAGAGGAGAGGGGTGATTGAGAGGATGACCTACACACGTGTGGAATGTGGGATAAGTTGCTGGATGATACTGAAGTTCGTTCAAATGTACTACTCTTTGTAGATCAATGCTCTTCCTTCTTAACCATTTAATTTCTCATTTTCTCCATGCAGATGGCCTTGCTGCATTCTGGTCCTTCCTGAAGACTGAGTTCAGCGATGAGAACCTGGAGTTCTGGCTGGCCTGCGAGAAGTACAAGAAGATCCGCTCCGCTGCCAAACTGTCCTCCAAGGCTCAGGAGATCTACGACCAGTTTATCCAGAACGAAGCCACCAGAGAGGTGAGTTAGAGCCAGATTCACCAGACTGTTCCCCAGATCATAGAGGGTTCCCTTGCAATTCTTCAGCTTTCGACAAGATAGGGCAGGAATACATTACTACTTTTCTATCTAGTATCCCAATTGATATGGAGGTGGTAAGGCTGTATGGCCAAGCCAGAATCCTGGGGTTAGGAGCCCTAGGGGTCAGAAAGGGGATCCTTTTAATGCAAGTGTAGGGGGTTTGAGCCAAAACACTTAGAGTTCATTCCTTTCTTTTACTAACATGCTGTCTCCCATCCTTCCAGGTGAATATCGACCACCACACAAAGGAACTCACTCAACGCCAGTTGGCACATGCAACACACAACTGCTTTGACGTGGCACAGGAGAAGACCTGGGTCCTCATGGAGAAGGACAGCTACCCCAGGTTCCTGAGATCCACCCTCTACCAAGACCTTCTGAATATTGCCTCTCACCATGGGGGTGCCCAGCACTCACACACGTGAACTCGACTCTGATTGTAAAAATATGGCTTTGGCAAATTACTAGGGCGTGACTTATTTGGCCCCTTAGAATCAGACACCTTGAGTAAGGATCTGGAAGGGAACAGCGAGGATCTGGAAGAGAACGCTCCCAGAAAGTGTCTCTTCAAGGACTTATCATGTGGACATGGTGCGGAAAGCTTCCTCTGGAATATGTTCTCAGGATGAACTGAGCATTGTAGTATTTGGGGAGCGAGTACGCTTATAATGCCTGCTTGTTTACCATGAGGCACATGTCTCAGGAGGGTATACAGCTGTAATATGTTTTACCCATCTTGGCCACCACCGCAAGGATATTTATGGTCAGGGGTGAAAGATGGACACATAGTTTTGGTATGCATGAACAAATTGTGTGTGTATGTGTACCAGTAACTGTGGAAGTACGAGGTAAAGAGTGTCGATATTATAGTAGTTTCTCTTTGTAACCAAATCCACAAGAGAGGGTTTTCAAGACACGTGCACAAGCACACGTACCTGCAGGCTTGGGTACTACACTGAGGATGGGTGCGTAACAGTTGACAATAATAACTCAACAATTTAAGTCTAATAATGTGTGTTGAATGTTGAGTGCCTAATGGATTTTTGCACTGTGTTGCTCTGATAGGCTTGCACTGACCCCTGTAAAATGCTACTAGTGTCCGCTCGCCAGACACTTCCTCTGTTTCAATCATGGATACTGTCAGTAACCCATAGATGATGCAAGAAGACTCGACTGAGCATCTTGCAAAAGATGCTGCTGTGCATGTGATGTGCAAATTGTGTCTTTAATACGAGACCGTGCCAGGAGCATTGAGAGATACTGAGGGCGGCTAAGTTCAATAATACCCAGGCTGGTGTTGAGGGGTGATGGGAAGCCTGCTTCATAGAGACAAATCTACAAGATTTAGGACCCAGTCCAAATCTGGTAGAGGATTTTGAGGACACCCTGATGGTGGAAGTGTGTGGCCTGATTTGCGTCATGTACTTATACCAGAGTGTGCATGTGCGGATGGTGCATCCACAGCAATGAGAAGAACGCTCCTTCTTGGCCTCTGTTCTCTTCTCTGTGACACTTTTGTGGATATTCAGACTCACACTGGGCATGGCCAGTCTGGAGGGGTTTCCGCCATGCACTAGTTGTGCTCAAGATCAGGGAGACTCTTTGGTGTTTAGGTGACTTGGGTTCCTGTGAAGTCCCATAGATGTGTCTGAGTCTGCCCCATTGAGGCCTCTCTTTTCTGCTACTAATCCTTCTTTTCTGGGCCTCCTTAACCTCCATGTACAATAATTATTTTATTTTGCCATAACTGTGCATTTTTTTAATTGGGCTCCCTCACTAATCAACAGCACCCTTCCACAGTTACCCCGGTTCAGATTCACTTGCATTGCTGTGTCTGTTCCTTCTGAAAGGGGGGTCTGGACTCTGACACTGACCGGGACAACAGGACCCCACTTCGCCCATTCACCAAACGCGTTATTTTACCTTTGAGTTCATTCACTGCAGGCGAGGCATGCAATGGATGGCCACAGATAACTGGGGCTCATGCTGGGCCTTACCAATGACCCCTCTCCTCACCAGGATTGTAGATGGTGGCTAGTGCTGCACAGGATGGGCTAGTGAGGGCCCTGGACAAAAGACAGATGCATCAACGCATCACCTGTGCTCTCAGCATTGACGGGATTCGTTTCAACAAGATACAGTCCCAATTGAGGGACTTTTGACTATTTTTTGAGTGTCTCTATTTATGTATGTTTATTTATATATTTATTTATTTAATAATGCCATGTCCTGTTCTTGGATGAGATGACCAAATAAAAATCGAAAAAAGAGTGCTGTTTTGGGTTAATTGATTTTAATCAGTTATTATATTTTTTATACTTGTTTCAATCATTTCATCACACAATTCAAAGGTACCCCCAACAAAGCAGTGGATTCTCTGGAAAAGAACAATCTCTGGGCAAAAAGTAACAAAAAGCAACTTTTCAGAAACCGTGAAGCCTTCAATGTCAGCTCTCCATCTTATGGGGCATATGTACAAGCCCCTATCGCCATCACAACGTGACGTTGTGGTGGTGATGGGGGCCTCGCCTTATTTACACAAGGCAGCACACATGGAAAAAGCAAAAGCGAGGAGAAATAATGCATTTCTTCTCGTTTCGCCATCTTAAGACCAGTTTTTACCTGGTCTTAATTTTGGCGCTGCTTCCTATGTACGCCACCCTTGTACATAGGGGGCAGCGTCAAAATGAATGGGTGTTGCGGTGGAACGCCCACCGCAACACCCACTGCCCACCCCTTTCACGCTAACCATAGCGTGAAAGGGGGCCTTATGAACAAGGCAGCGTTAAGCCACGTTAAGTGGCTTAACGCTGCCTTGTACATAAGGCGCAGCCCCTGTCGCCACCACAACGTCAATATAGGTGACGTTGTGGTGGTGATAGGGGCTTGTACATATGCCCCCTGGTCTTAAGTTGGCGAAACGAGGAGAAATGCTTTATTTCTCCTCGTTTTTGCTTATTCCATGTGTGCTGCCTTGTGCAGCACACATGGAAAAAGCAAAAAACCTTGGATTGTTTATGTACAGGAAGGTCCTCCTTCCTGCACATAAACAATCTTTTTTTAAAAATTACATTTTGTAACTTCCATGTGCGCTGCATTAATCAGCACACATAGAAGTTACAAAGCGTCATTTAAAGATTGTTTATGTGCACCCTTGCGTTTCTGAAGTGGCGGAGTGAGGCGTTAAGCCATGACGGCTAACGCCTCACTCCGCCACTTCAGTTGTAAACATCCCCCTATGTGTCTCCATGACTGCCCAAACTAAACTCATGGGGGCAGATTTACAAGCCCCTTGCGCCACGTTTGCGTCACTTTTCCTATGTTAAAAGTGACGCAAGGGGCTTGTAAACCTGCCCCATGATTCGAACATAGTAAAGTCTGCTAACTAATGAAATTCAAAACTGTGACCTCTGCTTTCACCTAGGTCTGCCTGCAGGTTTTCAAATTTCTGGAATTCATAAAGGTATCCAGAAAATTGCAGATACACTTTTCACGGGCCCCCGAATCAATTAGTGAATTCCATTATTGCATGATGATATATACACGTGCATAATATGCAAAAGTTCATCAGTAACAGAAAATATACTAGCTATATTTTTTCCCCTCCACAGAAAATAGTTGTTCCTGTGAGGAAATCCCTCCGCTCTGAGCTCCCTATTATTGCCATATCGTTAACAGAATTTAGGCGACCCTGATGTGGTTAAGCTCTGACTGTTTCCAATGTGGGAATGGGCCAAGAAGAGATTGTGTGAACAAACACATTTGTATGTGTGCAACAAAAAAAATAGCTTTCTCTGGAGGCGACAAAAACACATCTTGACCATTTTGAGAAAGGTTGTTGAGCAAAATTCGTGAAACATTCAAAGCATACGAGTTCGAAGTCTGGGGCAACACCTGCTTAGGCAGGGAAACAAAGAGTCAGGTCTGCAGGTAAGGAAGCAAGAAACCACTGACAAGGGAGTCATGATCAAGCCAATGTTTGAGTTTGAAGTAAAGAATCTGAACGTCACGTGATGCTGTTGCAAAGCACAGTGGGTGGCAATTTTTACGTTTAAACAGTATAGGTGCACAAAAAAGGAATACGACTCAGTTCTATTGCATTAAATTTCTGAGCCCCAGGCAGAACAACATTTTACTGCATGGGCTCTCCCTTCGCAAGAAAGCCATTTTGAGACAATGTCTTGCAATCTGACATGTTATGGAGGCTTCTTGTGGTGCTCTTAAAAGGCCGCGGCCTACTGTGGCTTTAACATAGCACTGCCCTTGAGAGCTGCAATGTTTTCTCTTCCAAGTGCAAGAATGTACATCCTAATCACAGCGTGATAATTCCATGGCTATAATAAGTAATGGATATATTTTGTTCACAGTGCCAATGCTGCTGGGGTTTGTTGAAGATGCCGTGTTGTGGGTGACATGTTTCAATCTACTCCCCGTTGACTTATGTTGAGTCCATAAGGCATCCAAGCAGAGTAAGCGTCCTCTGGGTAGATATTTGAGTCTGGCCCAAGCATGGGCATCAACTAAGGGTAGCAGCTGCTACCCCTTGCTTGTCATTTGGTTCACCTGCACGTGTCCTCAGTACCCCTGTTCTCAGAGGTCAAAACATAGCAGTAGGAACAGAAAGTCAACTGGGTTCCGGTTTCCACTCCTGGCCTTTTGAACAGCTAGGGAGACGGCCCACATTTAGCACTGAGAGCTCTTGGTGTCGTGTGGGAGGGGACATATGGAGTGATGGGTGCCTGTGTGCCCTCTCTGTACCTGACACTTGAAGGGGGAGGGCCCTGAATGGACCTAGCATGACAGGCTCTGAGATGGATTCATCAGGTAACCTGCATGTGGGCACAAAAGGTGGCTTTAAATCTCAAATCTCAAAAAATCAAGCCATTACAAACTATACTATATAGAAAAGGAAAATGCGTTTCATACGCAGAGACACTAGTAAAACAAGTATCGCTACTACTTATTTTGTTTCTAAATAGTTTTTGTATGAAGGCACGCATTGTATGAAAACAAGCATTGTCTAAAAGCAAAACTCTCTCTCTCTCTCTCTCTCTATCTATATATATATATATATATATATATATATATATATATATATATCAGAATTCGTCTCCGTTACAGCCTCTACCTTTTAATTCTTCACATTGAGGCACGGACACAGCAGTACAGCCAGGTTTCACAAAAATCCATATTTTTATTAAGTAAACTTCACCATCGGGTGTGGACACGAGACCAATGCGTTTCAGCCGTAGCCTTCAACAGGGTCATAGAGTTTTACATGTGCAGAGATTGCTTTTAAAGGGACAATTCCCTTATCTCCACCACCATTAAAAACAATGACTAGACTGCTGCCTTCCTTTCAGTTATAACAACAATCATTCTAATGTATTAATTATCATACATTTCTGTGGATCTCCCACAACCAATTTCACAATTAATTGAATATGCATTTGAGTACAGATATTTATTCTACTTTTGTCATTTTTTCTTTTCCTTGTTTTTTATACTTTTTCTGAATTTACGGTAAAGTACCCACTTTTAACTGCAAAAGACACATTTGTATAACCATAAGGAAGAGATAATTTAACAAAATAAATGTGAGAATGAAATTAAGATTTAGAAATGGGAGAGGATTAAAAGGTTAGAGAGATGGAGACCTGATTTTCAAATACATATCCTTATATGTTTTTTCTTTGTTTTTTCATCTTTTCGATGTTGTTTTTTCTATTTTACACTGCCATATCAGTGTCTCTTCATTGAAATCATAATATAAATAAACATTGGGAATGGCTTCCTCAAATCAGTGTCTGTCTCTATTTCATCAATCTATATATCTCTTTAAACTTCTTTTCTGTTTTTCTTTCCTTTTCACAATGCACGTTCACTCTTATGTATAAGGAGTAACATACACACGGAATAGTGTATAGTACTGTACCTCACCAGGTTTTAGTAATAAATTGCAATTCAATTGTAAACATTTTCACTCCTCTGTGCAAAATCACTTATACTATTCTCTCTCAGAGAGCAGTCCTTTGTCTAGGGTTTCTTTATAGTGCTGATTTTAGTCAGCATTCATCAGTATGGAAGCATATTTAATCCTGTGATGAAAATCCTCAGTAGAAAGTTTCTAGAGCTACATAATATCATAAGCACATTTTTTCTTCTAAATGTAATTTATGATCTTCAATGGAAATTAGCATATAATACTTTAACTATTACTTATTTTGTCACCAAGCAGTATTTTACCCCAGGGTCAAAGGAGAGAGGAGAAAAGACAGATGTATATAAATAAATCTCCTCCTATACTTAAACAGTAACATACAATAATGTGTCTGTTGAAATTCTATTAATAAAGTGCATTTTGATTGTAAACAATTTAATTCTTCTCTACAGAGCCACAGCTAGTGTTCTTTCTCAAGAACAGTGCTTTGCCTAAAGTTCTAATCTTTATAAACACTCCTATGTGCAAAAAATGCATTTGAACTTGTGCAAAAAATCACAGATATCTATTTGGAAAAATCCCAAAGCCCAATATTTTTCATTATGAATCGATTAGTCTTCTGAGTAGAATTACCATCCTCTGTGCAAATTTGCATATAGTGCTTGGCTTTGGTTCTCATCCCATATATATATATATACATATATACATACACACACACGCACGCACACACACACACGTTTTTTAAGTAAAACCACACATTGCACAAATAGTCCCTTTCGCTGAAGGGGATTACTTATTGTGTGGATGTGCACATTGTGCTAGAGCACAATATCATTACTCACAGTCAGGTAGGCTAATAGCTGAAGTGGGCTGACCCTGTACCCCATGTTGGATGCAGTGGTGGGTGGAAGCGAAATATGAATGACACTTCAGCAGACCAATGGATAAAGTGGGCTGATGGGAAGCCGATGTAAGTAAATGTGCATATTATATATTTCCATTAACAACAAGAGGTCTTGGCTAACGTGAGATCTAAAAGATAAAAAGTGACTGGATCTTCTCCAGATACATGAGTAAAATCAGTCCCTTGAAAATCTGCCTTCACCGAGACAGTGTTTGTCACGCACTGGGAGTAAATTATTTGGGACAAGCAGAGCCAGAACCACATTCAAACGGGCAACTATCAATCACAAAACTATTCAGTCAACTAGGTGTTACCACCGTGCTCCATTTCAACAAGACCTCTTTTTTTCCAGTTCTCTTTTTTCATACACAAATCATTGTGCTCAACTCTATTGGCCCAATTGGTTCAAAAGAAGCAAACCGACACTTGAACCCCAAAAGTACAGCTGGTTGTCAATGAGAGCCTCGGACTGTAAAGATGGGGTGACATATGCAGGTGGGTCTCATACCCGTCCCCCCTTCTTCCCTTGTCTGGGTTGCATTGCTGCTGTGTGCCTGGGCAGCAGATCTGAGGCTCTGACATCTCTCTGACCAGACCACCTGCTGACAGACAGTAGTAGCCAGAGGTAAGTGCAGCAGCTCCTCAATATGCTAAGCAGCCCAGAAATGCTTGTAAAAAATGTCACCACAGCGCCTTCGACAGACCAGCAGTCCCCCCTCCCCCAGCACCTTGAGACCCTTACGGGTGAGTAGTCGCGCTCTACAAGCCACCTGATTGATTGATTGAGTGTGCGATAATCAGAGGGCTATAAATATGCACAGAAAGGTAAAAAAATGCCATTTTGCCCTCTAAAATAAAGAGGACTCCCCCACCCAAAGTGAGTATTGGTAGGGGTGAGTTCAACAACTACACGTGCTTCGGAAGCAATTATTCATGTATAGTTCTTTCGGGAGTGTTTGTAGTTGTTGAACTCCTTACTCAGTCTCCTCAGGGAGTATTGGGTTGCTTTAGAGGATATAAATTATTATGCATTGCCCCCTATGAGCCACCTGAGGGGGGGATTGGGTGCTGCTGACATCACCACTCACATGATTACTAGAAGGACCTTGATGAGCCTGTTCAGAGAAATATGACCGGGTTAAGTTCTTCCCCAAATTAGGGGATGCACATGTAATATAGCATTCAAATGCTTGTTCTTTTGTCGATGCTGTACCTCCACTGTAGTTCATCTTCAGTGTGGATTTGTGGCACAGTGTAGGGGTTACTGCTTAGTGTTAGCGGTGAAAGTGAAGTGATGCGGTAAATTGGTGCTATGTCTTCGTAATGAAGTGGTGTACTATGGTAGTGTAGTGGAATTGGATTCATTTTGTTGGTGGTATGTAATAATGTGGCATTAGGTGTTAGTACACACTGAGGCCTTTCTTTATGAAGGGCTTGTGCCGCCATTGCATCACTTTTTTGTGATGCTGCGGAGGTGTAATCAATACGCCACACTGAGCCTAATTAAGAAAGTGACACATCTAGGCAGATGCGCCACTTTGTGAAGGCATGCGCTACATTATACCTGCGACAGGTATAATGTATGCAGGGTGGGCGTTCCCCCATAAAAAAGCCTCATGGAAGTGACGCAGTCAAATTTATGAGATTTCACTATGCCACTTCAATGACTTGACTTTGTCAAAATCCTTACGCCTGCTTCAAGCAGACCAAGGATTGACACAGGTCTTTTCACATGGGACTCGCCCATGGGTTATGACACATTGCTGGAGTTGCACCAGTTTTCTGACAGACTCTAGCAATGCGTCATTTTTGCACCACTAGATACGTCAAAATCCCTGACGTATCTGTAAATCCTTGTGACATGGAGCACCATATTGTAAATACTGCGCATCCATGGTGTCGTAAGGATGAAGCTATGAAAAGTGGTGCATCGCTGTTTTTGCCCAACGATGCTTCCCTTTTAATAAATGAGGCCCCAAATGTGCGAATATGGTTAAGGGAGGTGGAAGCATAGTGTTTGGATTCAGCAGTGTGGATCACACTGTGGTTCTCTTAGATGGGGTCAACGTGCAAAAATGGAGTGTGGCAGTGTGGTGGTGATCAGTGAATCTCTGGTACTGTGAGGAGATTTTGTTGTGGCTGGTGTTAATTTCATGTTGAGCTTGATAGGGTGCTGCTATTGGGTTGACTGAGTAGTGTTGTGGGTAGAGTGGTGCCCACAGGGTGGTTTTGTTGGGATGTTCTGTAGTGGTGAGGCTGTTACTGACATGAGATGTTTGTTATTATGGTTGTGTACGTTAGTAGCCCAGTGGTATAAAGTCTTACTACAGTGCTGCTGTGGGTGAATGTTGCTGGATGGATGTGTGGTCGACTGAGATGGTAGGGTATTTGTTTCGGTGCAGCAGTGTAATGATGGTGGATGGCAATGATGTACTTTCAGGTGGTCGTATAAGCATAGCCTTGGCTGTTCAGTAGGATTATGTGGCTGTGTCAAGGTGCTGAATGGTAGTGTGCTGCAGTGAGGTTTTTTTGTAGTGATGAAAAATATCGGTTCGTTAATAATTAAGCATCCACATAGTGAAAGACTTGGGGGGATATTACCAAGGAATTGCGATAATGATTTTTTTTTTATCGCCGGCTATCGCTGGATTTCATCACAGAGATAACGCGTTATTATCAACGCTTATCTCCAAGGCGATAAAAAATCCAGCGATAGCGGCGAAACCCAGCAATAGCGCGAGAAATCCAGCGATAAATTCCACGCGCTAATGAAAAGCTTGCTAATAGGCAGGTGAGGACTTAACCTTACAATCCACCTCCCATTGACTATAATGGTTAAGTCAGGTTTTTAGCAGGTGTTAGTTTCCAGCGATAATCTCGGTTAGCGCGAGTTTTTTTATCGCTTCGCGGGCATTGCTAATAGGGGGAAGTTGTGTTTGCGACTGTTTTCAGTCGCTTTTAGTTGGGAACGCCTACTTTGCATGTCATTAGCGATATATATCGCTGACATGCAAAGCGGCACCAGAACAGTCGCTTTCGCCATAAAGCTGTCGCTAAGAGCTGTTAGCGACAGCTTGCTAATAGGGCGATAGAAATATCGCCGCTTTAGCGGCAAAAAGTGCCGCTAAAGCGGCGATAACGCCCTTGGTAATATGCCCCTCGGTTTTAACAACAAGTCCGGGGAAACATTTTTGTAATTGTTCACATTTTTAGCAGCACAGTTGTCTAATCTACCGATCCATCCCAGATCAGTAAATTACAAAAATAAATAGGCACGATGAAGCAGCCGTTTTTGTAGGCATGCATGCGATGTTAACATTTGCAAAGTCAATAGGTCCCTAAGGCGAGATCTATTGACCATGCCAATGCTTGTTTATATGTGCGTCCTTCTCAATCTCTCCCTAACCTCTGCTCGAACCTTTAACTCCCAATAAAGAACGTGTGCGTGCATGACTGGACCGATGTGAGACAGGCAGTAGCGGCCCGTGGTGGGAGTGCTGCCGGGCGGTGACGTGGGGTGGGGGAGGGGCAGGGTGGGGGGTAGTAAACTACAGAATACGGCGCACAGAGGTAAGTAAACAAACAAATGAATAAAACGAATTTCGTTGCGCGCTCTGCATCGCATTTGGCGATGCAGCGCGCGCAACAAAATTCGTTTTATTTATTTGTTTGTTTACTTACCTTTGTGCGCAGTATTCCGTAGTTTACTACCCCCCACCCTGCCCCTCCCCCGCCCCACGTCACCGCCCGGCAGCACACCCACCACGGGCCGCTACTGTAGACAGATGTCGCCTTACTAGCCCCTCCTCACACTCCATCTTCCCCAGCAGCACAAACACAACTCACACTGTAGGCATTCAAAGGTTTTAAGTCCTTGCTCTGTTTTATTCAACAAGCCCTATATGCTATTGCGTCACAGCATGTATAACGCAGAGTGCATCACTGTAATTAGGGGAGGATGTAAAGCGTGTAATTCCGCGTAGCGTAATCATGTGGAATTACCCAAACATTTTGTAAGCTTATGCAGAATTACACAAGAAGAGTAGTTCTGCCTTCAACGCTCTTTTCTTAGTGCCAATATGCCCCCTCGCTTCTAAAATGGACGCAAAGATGCATTTTGTGCTAGGAAACACAGCTAAATGCAAAAAAAGAATAAATGTGCACTTGGGGTAGAAATTTCCCCCAATTTACTCCTGTCGTTTAGTGCTAGATTCTTAACACAAAATGCACCCTTGCGTCCAAAATGGATGTGAGGATGCATTTTGCGCTAAGGAAATAGGGCAAACTGCAACAGAAAAAGATCACCAGAGTGAACAGCCTCTCATGCTTGCTAAATGTGCACTCGCTGTATGATTTTTTTTCTCCAAATTATTCTTAATTATGCGAGCAGGCTTAATTGTGTTATTATTGATAATTCCGTGTCAAAGGGTAATGCAGTATTATCACAATTACTCCGATTACTCCGACATAATTGAAATTCTGCCCATGTCTAATAGTAACAGTGGCGGCTCCCCCGCTATGGCGGAGGAGCGTTGCCCCACTGCTTTTAAGCAGTGCGAAGAAAAACCATTATAATAACCTTAAGTTATTATCATTTAATGCTTCCTGCTGCTTTTGCGGGCAGGCCGGTGGGCGGGGCTGCTCTGCTCTCGGAGCAGGGCAGGGGAGGAGTGGTTTGCCCACTCCTAAGTGCGGAATGACTGTTTGGTCAGCCTTCTCGGGCCACCCAAACCAGTCATGCGCACTTTCCCCATTCTCCATGCAGGCTGCATTACAGACTGCATCAGTGCTTTAAATGGGAAAAAATAAGTGCAGGTACTCATTAAAATGAGCTAGAGGTGTAGTGAGGGGGCGGGGCTAGGGGCGGGGCTAAGGGCAAGACATGATGATACTTAACAACTTCTATATTAGTTGCAGCACATACCAAAACACATGAGAAATGTGTTTATATAAACAAAGCTTGTTAACTCATTACACAAAATGAAAGAGAAATGCGATAATACCTTAACATTTCCTTTTTTGCAATAGTTGCACCTTCTTAATGTCATATTGTTAATTGCTGTTTGGCACAATACTATATATTTTTGAGCACGCGAGTAGGAAGAAACTGAAAATACCCCCACGTCGCACCAAAGCTCTTATGGCACCAAGCAAATGAAGCAACTCATCATGACCCTCCCCAGAAGATATCTCTTGTCTCTTCCATCAATCTATCCATTCATTCTTTCATCCTACCATTTACCTGCTGATGTCCACCATTTAACCTTTACATTCTATTGTCTATTCAGTCTTTCATCAATCATTCAGTTTTTCACCATTCCGTCTATCCACCCTTCATATCCAAACCTATCCATCCATCCATCCATCTCCAAACCTATCCATTCATCCTTTCACTCATCCATCTCTTTATCCACCCTTTCCCTCATCCATCAATCCTTTCGCTCATCCATCCATCAACCCTTTCACTCCTTTATTCTATCCACCCTTTCACTCAATCCCTCCTTTCACTCATCCATCATCCACCCTTTCATCCATCCTCCCTACCTTTCATTCATCCAAACTTTCCCTTATCCACCCATCATCCGCCCTTTTATCCAATCATCCACCCTCTTTCACCCATGCATGCTTTCACTCATCCATCCATCCATCCATCTATACATCCAACATTGCTCACTCATCCATCCACCCACTCATCCACTCACCCACCCACCAACCCTCCCTTTTACGTTATTTATGAATCTTTGTCGCAGAGCAGACATGTACAAAGTGCCACACATTTTCTTTAAAATACCTCCTGAGAGTGTCTTGATTCTCTCTCTCTTTCTTTCACTTTTTCTTACAAAAACAGGCATACACACAAACATAGCAGACACACAAAAGACTCGGGTATGATAAAAGCCATCTTTTCTCTTCACCTACCATGGCTTTTTTAATTGCCACCAGGGCCGGACTGGCCGTAGCCTGATTGCCACTGCCAGGGGACTGACATGATTCCTGTGCTTGCGCACAGGATAGTGTGAATGTGATTGACAGCAAAGGGCCTGAATGAACCCTGCTCTGTCAAGCACAGCGTGATGGTGAGCACTCGGACATTATTCAAATGAGCCCTGCTGAATAGCTCAGCTGGGGCTCAGATCGGTGCTGCAGAAGCGGCGCCTTGGCTGCCAGAGACACGTTCTACTTCTGCTCACCAGCACTGCCAATGAGCCTACCTTTTCATGAGTACCGGTACTCTCCAGGGCAGTAGAGAAGTGCCGGTACTCAGAGCGATAAATCTAAGAAGTGCCGGTACTCAGTACCGGTGAGTACCGGCCCATTTAAAGCACTGGACTGCATGGAGCACAAGCCCAGCTCCTATTCCCTGGTTGAGCGTCCAACCAGGACGCTCAAAACCAATCACAACGCTGCATTGCAGCAGCGTTGTGATTGGTCAGTGGGGCCTGGCTGTGTTTCCGTCCGAGACGGTGAGGAGCAGAGATGCGGGACCTGGTGCAAATGTAAGTTTATTTATTTTGGTTTTTAAATATGCGCGAGCTCCGCGCCGCCTCACCCCCCAGCGACCTGCCCAGCCCGCCACTTGAGAGCCACGCCGGCCTCCGCTGAATGGTAATGCAACGAGGATCAATTTATGAGATGCTGTCAGCTATGAAAATGTCACCGACAAGGATTTATGTACTCTGCGCGATCTTCATACTATGTTGCACACGCCTGTCACGAACATTGTAGCGTAAGGAGTGTAATATTCCGTGCAAGTGATGTGCTGTCATTTTACTAGTAGACAAGGCTACTAGAAACTGGGAAATTTCGGTTTTTGTCGTGCCCTTTAAATGAATTAATGCATTTTGGGGATTGTAGTCCTGTTATTGTTTTGTGGCTTTCTTATCATTTTTCATGTTAAAGGACCCAGCAATATCATCATACTAGACAAGACACACATAGCGGGCACCAGGTGGTAGTGACCTTCATCTGAACTCCAACAAGAAGCAAACAGAAGATGGACTTAGGATGTCAAATGTCCCTCACAGAATTGTATGATTTAGAGGCTTTTTGTGGTGTTCAAAACCAGAGGTTCTGCAGTCAGCATTAGCAGAAGAAACTAATGATACATTTCGAAAGTACACAGCGACACCCAGTGGCGGATTGACATTCGTTCAGAACAGCCAGACAATGGTACACAGATCGGACGACGACCGTTTCCCTTCCTAGTGTGACGCTAAAAGGTAAAAGATTTCCTTTATTTAGGTGTTGGCAATTCATACACAAGTGTGCCATTTTATAGAGTAAAATATTCTGAGCTCACGATTAATTGCAGCATGATCTAATGCCAGGTACAGTAGTCTTTTAATAGAAACATGCTTTGGCAAAGTCAATGAGCTGTTGTCTTTGCCAATGTCTTTTAAATGTTGTAGAGCAGCGTGGCTGCTGTGCAGCGCGACTAATTTTTTTTTCTTTTTTAATAAGTGCTATAAAAGTTATTATAACGCTGAGGCGGGAAAGAAAAAGACGGTTATATCACGGTTTTTAATATTTTTTAGCCATGCTGCAGAGCAGCCACGCTGCTCTGCAACATGGCTAAAGTACGTTGGCAAAGCCAATAGCTCTCACATAAGCAGAACCTATTGGCTTTGCCAATGCTTGTATTAAATGAAGGCAAGAGCTCTGGCAGGCTATACTCACATGCAACTGACAATAGCATTTAAGGTTAAAGACCATGCTGCAGAGAACTTCAGAAATTTAAATGGAATATTGTAAATATTTTAAAGCGCCTAGCAGCAACATTAAAATGAATGTTATAACCTTTATTCGCAAGGGAGTAGCCAGAAAATTCAAATACTCCCCCCCTCCCCCCACACTTCAAGCCAAAGCTCTTAAGGCACCAAGCAAACGAAGCAAGTCATCACAACCCTCCCCTCATCTATCCAATCATCCTTTCATCCTTCCATCCACCTGCTGATATCCACCATTTCACTGTTACATTCTGTCATCCATTCCTTCTTTCATCCATCATTCAATCTTTCATCATTCCATCCATCCATCAATATCCAAATCTATCCACCCATCTCCAAACCTATTCATCAAATCTAACTATCCATCTATCGATCTATCCATCCATCTGCCCTTTCACTCATCCATCGATCCTCCCTTTCTGTTCATGTATTCATCCACCTGTCCTTTTGCTCATCCTGTCACCCTTTCACTCCATCCATCCATCCATCCAACCACCCAATCATCCATCCATCCACCCATCCACCTATCCCTTCCCCCTTTCCCTCATCCATCCATCCACTCTTTCACTCAGCCATCCCTGCTTTTACTCCTTCTGCCCATCCATCCACTGACCCATCTATCTATTTACTCTTTCACTCACTCACTCATCCATCCATCCATCCTTTCACTCTCTCATCCATCCACACTTTCACTCTTCTGTCCATCCATTCACCCACCCTTTCACTCATCCATCCACTCTTTCATCAGTCCATCCATTCACCCTTTCATCCATCCATCATCCATCTTTTCACTCATACATCCATTCTTTCATTCAGCAATCCTTGCTCTCATCCATCCATTCTTTCACTCATCAAAACCTAATTTCGCTCATCCATCCATCCATCCACCCTTTCACTCCATCCATTCATCCCTCGTTCATTCTATCCATTCGAGCCATCTGTTCATCCTCATTTCTACTCATCCCACCCATTCATCCTTTCACTCAGCCATACATCCTTTCAGTCACTCATATATCCATCCATCCATCATTTCTCTTATCATCCATCCACCCTTTCACTCATCCATTCATCCACCCATCCTCCATTTCACTCATCCATCCATCCTTTCGCTCACTCATCCATCCATTCACTCCATCCATCCATTCAACATCTCACTCCATCCATCTGTCTATCCTCCCTTTCACTCATCCCATCTATCCATCGTTTCACTCAGCCATTCATCATTTCATGCATCCATCCACCCTTTCACCTACCCTCTCTTTCACTCATACATTCTTTCATACATCCATACACCCTTTTATCCACCCTACTTTCACTCATCCATCCAGTCTTTAACTCGTCCATCCTTACATCCATCCTTTCACTCATTCATCCATTTACTCAAACATCCTTTCACTGACTCACTCATCCAGCCTTCCACTCACACATCCATCCATTCTTTCACTCGGTCACCTTTGTCTGCCAAGGTGCATACAGAAGTGGCTCATCAAGAACTCCATTCTCGCTGTAGCTGCTAATGTTGGAGGTTCGCGATTCCCCAGCACCTATCCTTTCATTCATTCATCCATCCTTTCGCTCATCTATCCATCCATCCTTTCACTCAGCCATCCATATTTTCACTCACATTCATCCATCCATCCTTTCTCTCATCATCCAATCATCCACCCTTTCACTCATCCATCCATTTTTTTCATGCATCCATCCACATTTTCATCCACCCTCCCTTTCACTCATCCATCCATTGTTTCAAGCATCTATCCACTCTTTCATCTACCATCGCTTTCACTCATCCATCCATTCTTCCACTAATCCATCTACTCATCCATCATTTCACTCATCCTTCAATCCACTATTCACTCACACATTCATCCATCATTTCACTCACTCACTTTTGTCTGCCAAGTTGCAGACAGAAGAGGCCCATCAAGAACTTCATCCCCACTGTAGCTGCAAAAGTTGAGAGTTCACAATGCCCCAGTATCCATCCTGTCACTCATCCATCAATCCAGTCTTTCGCTCATCCATCTGTCCACCCTTTCACTCCATCCATCCACCTTTTCACTTCATCCATCCATCTATCCAGCCATCCGTCCATCCACCCTTTCATTAAGCCATCCATATTTTGAATCACTCATTCATCCATCCTTTCCCTCATCATACATCCACCCTTTCACTCACTCATTCATCCTTCCATCCTTTTGTACATCCATTTCCCCTCCCTTTCATTCGCCCATCCTTATTTTCACTTATCCATCGACCCATCTTTTCATCCATCCTTCAATCCACCCTCCCTTTCACTCATCCGACCATTCTTTCACTCATCTACCCTTACATACATCCTTTCATTCATCATTCATCCATCCATTGCTTTTACTCAACCATCCATCCACCCTTTCACTCACACATCCATCCACCCTTTTACTCACTCACTTATTCACCCTCTGACCCTTTCTCATTATTTATTAGCCTTTGTTTGCCAAATTGTCAATGACTCCGCCACCGCTGTAGCTGCGAAAGCTTAGGGTTAATGATGCCCCAGAATCCAGCCTTTCGCTCATCCATCTATCCACCCTTTCACCCCGTCAATCCATCCATCCATCAAATCAAACAGGATTTGTAAAGCACTGCTGTTCACCTGCTGGGTATCCATGTGCTGAGAGCTGTGCTGCTTTGGTGGAATCAGTTGAACAACCAGGTCTTGAGTCCCTTTCTGAATTCCTGAAGAGAGGGTGAGGCCTGGAAGGGGAGGCTGTTCCAGGACTTTGTGGTGAGGTAAGAGAAGAAGGGTCCTCTACTGTTGCTTCGGCGGATGGGGTAGGTGTGAGCGAGGGAGGTGGTTTGCAGTTATCTGGAGGATTGGTGGAAGCTCAGACGTTGGTTGATGTATGCTGGTCCTTGATTGTGCAGGGCTTTGTAGGTGTGGGTCAGCATCTTGAATTGACATCTCTTGTGGACGGAGAGCCAGTGGATTTTCTTGAGGTGTGAGGTGATGTGGGTCCATTTGGGGAGGACGATGACGAGTCTGGCCTCTGTGTTCTGTACAATCTGCAGTCCCTTTAGGAGGTGAGTGGTAATGCCTATGTAGAGTGCGTTGCTGTAATCTAAGCGACGAGTGACGAGGGCTTGAGTGATGGTACTTCTGGTGTTCACTGGGAGCCATTTGAAGATCTTTCGGAGAATGCGAAGAGCGAGGAAGCAGGCGGAGGAGACTGCGTTGATCTGATTTTTCATGGTGAGTTTGCTGTAATGCCGAGGTTCCATCCGTGGCCTGTGAGATGGGTAAGGGTCCTAGTTCAGTGGGCCACCAGGAGTCGTTCCACGGGGAGGAGTTGTTACCGCAGATCAGTACTTCTGTTTTGTCTGTGTTGAGTTTGAGGCAGTTGCTTTGCATCCAGTCTGCGACGCTGGTCATGCACAGGCATCGTGGTGGATGGGTCTTCTGATAGAGAAAGGATGAGCTGGTTGTCGTCTGCGTAGGATATGATGTTCAGTCCATGGGTTCTGAGGATGTTTGCCAGGGGAGTAATGTAGACGCTGAACAGCGTAGGGCTGAGGGACGAGCCATGAGGGATGCCGCAGAAAATATTCTTGGGTTCCGAGGTGAAAGGTGGAAGGCAGATCCTTAGGGTTCTTCTGGTGAGGAAAGATGCAATCCATTTGAGGGTGTTCTCTTAGATTCCGATCTGATGAAGCTTCATGATCAGGGTGTGGTAGGACACAGTGTCGAAGGCTGCTGAGAGGTCCATTCATCCATTCTTTCACTCAACCATCCATACTTTCAGTCACTCATCCATCCATCCTTTCTCTCATCATCCATCCACCCTTTCACTCATTTATCCTTCCACCCTTTCATCCACTCTCTCTTTCATTCATCCATCCTTATTTTCACTTATCCATGCACCCATCCTTTCATCCATCCATCAATCCATCCATCCACCCTCCCTCCCTTTCACTCATCTATCCATTTGTTTACTCATTTATCCTTACATCCATCCTTTCACTAATTCATCCATCCATGTACCTATCCATCCTTTCACTCACCCATCCATCCACTTTTTCACTCACACACCCATCTGCCCTTTCACTCACACTTATTCACCCACCTTTTCACGTTATTTATGAGCCTTTGTCTGCCGAGTTGCAGACAGAAGAGGCCCTTCAATAACTCCACTCCTGCTGTAGCTGCTAAAGCGGGGGGTTCACAACACCCCAGCATCCATCCTTTCTCTCATCCATCCAGCCTTTCGCTCTTCCATATATCCACCCTTTTTCTCCATCCATCCGAACATCCATCCATCCTTGCCCTCAGCCATCCATACTTTGTCCCTCATCCATCCATTCTTACATCCATCCATCCACCCTCCCTTTTATTTATCCATCCTCATTTTCACGTATCCATCCATCCATTCTTTCACTTATCATTCCTTACATCCATCCTTTCACTCATTTATCCATCCATCTACCTATCCACCCTTTCACTCACCCATCCATCCACCCTCTCACTCACACACCCATCCATCCTTCCACTCACTCACTTATTCATCCACCCTTTCATGTTAGTTATGAGACTTTGTCAGTTGCAAACAGAAGAGGCCCATCAATAACTCCACCCCGCTGTAGCTGCTAAAGCCAGCGGTAGGAGGGCTCACGACGCCCCTGTTTATTCGGGCCTTGTAGAGTTTTCATTGGGGTCTGGAAGACTGGAAATAGTGCAGGAATATGTACACTTGGACACGGTCTTTTGCCGCAGTTCAAATTGGCAGTACATGCTAAGATAGCTCGCAAGAGGTTGGAGGCTGTGGCGGGTGCGAGAGGGGGGCAGCATTTGTCTAATGTGAACCACGGATGTTGTTGCATTATCTCGACTATACCTGCTCTTATACTTCACAGATTGTGTAAGCTAGTTGCATCTGGGTGAATGGTGGATAAATCGGATGGCAGGATGTTGAGGCAGACTGCACATGTACAATATACACATGGGCGTATATTGAAAAGAAAAGTTATGGAGCTGGGTTTAAAATCATTTGTGCTGCATAAGAACTGAGATTGATGAACTGATTCTGTGTTGCCTGCATGCTCTATTTCCAGAAAGCTCAGAGTAATAACGCGCCCTCTGCAGGCGATTATGTGTCAGTGCACAGTGGGTTATGTCAGCTTTTCGTTCTCACGGGCTTTACAAAATAAAAGGCAATGAGTGAGTCTGACAATAAAGCCGTATTGACTCCTTACGCAGGCAAGCTGGGATGACATTGCAGCCCTTTGTAACAGCTCCTCCGTAGGGTTTTAAGATTTTACTAGCATCTCAGCACTGATCTGCATCGAATGCAGTTTCTCCCGAGAAGGGTCCTGCTCTATCCGTCCTCGGGTAAGGAAGGGTTGGGGTAAAGAGTGACGTATATCTAGCTCTGGATATAGGACAGCAGCTTCCTATTCTAGGCTGCTCCACAGGATGAACGTTGAGTTCGCTTAATGGCCAGAGCGGCCGACTTTGGAACTGGAGAACCAGGTTCTTATCTGGGCGTCCTATGATCCGGGGCAAATCGCTTAACCTCCATTTGCCAGAAAATCGAATGTGCAATATAACTGATGCTCATGTAAAGCGCTCAGGTACCTACGTGTCGAGTTCGCGCTTCATAAAACCACCAAACATGTGGTTAGTGACGTTGTATATTACGCCTCTAACAGTTCACATTTTCACCCATGACACTAAAGATGCGTAGAAATAGGAGGAAACGTGTCCTGCTGCGCTCCAGTGAACAGGCCGGACCAGCCTCTCCTGTCCTGGGCCGTGCGTTTGACTGATGCCCATGGAGGGGACATTGCTTCTCCCCCGCTCCCTGTCCTGTACTTCCAGCTCTGACAGCAGGGCGAGCATCACAGAGCATCACACATCTGCCTCGTGTAGGACGTAGAGCCGAGGCCAGGCCTCTCATTGGCTGTCCTATAGGATGGCCCGCCCCGCTTGCCCACTCAGAATATAAATAGGAGCAGCCTGCGCCACCGTCGGTCTCCGTCTGCGGGTTTGGAGGGGCTGTCATTCTGCAGACAGCGGTTTTAGAAGAATCCCGATTTGCAGCGAGCAGAGCTCAGAGAACAGTAACTAGTTGCTCCAGCCTCCTACGGACACACCATCCTTCCTGGAACACGCCCGGCGCCATGTGCAAGGACAGTCTGACCACGCTGCCCTCCATCTGCATCGAGAGGTAAGAGAGAGAGTCGAGGCGCTGTGGGAGGGAAACTGCAGCTCTGCAGAGTGACTGCGCAAGGTTGCAGTAAGAAATGCGACCATTTTTGGGCGGCAGAAAGGGGGCTATTCTTTTCGTTTACTTGACGTAAAACCCAGTGACGTAGCAGGGTAAAACGAGCCCCGCTACTACTCCCGATTTTTAAAGCAAAAAATGTCTTAATTTTGGCAGTCTTCCCCCTGAAATTAACTCTGCTTTAATAGAAGTCACTGGGAGAATAAATTCTTCCGATTATTTTTTTTTTTACATTACCCACTTCCCTTTTCTAAAATGTTGGCTTGTATGGTTCATACTAGTGCAAGTTACGCCTGCTTTACCTATGTAGCTGTAATATTCTTGTCTGTGTGCAGCAACCTGGTGATGCCCATGTGGCTAGGTCTGTGCTATGCAAATATCTTTAATAAGTCAATATACCAGTTCTTTCCTGTCTTTTACTCACTCCTGTCATATACAGTTTGACTAAATGAGATTTCCCAGGGCCCCAGCTTCCAGACTGCTTTGAGTGGTTACCTGAATGCCCTGATGGCAACGGGGCATCTAGTAACCTTACCGCTGGCACATTTAATGCATGAGGGGCGCACCTGGGCTCTGTGTAAATCCTGAAGTGATGCTGAACGATAGGTGGGTCTCCAGAGTGAGGGGCTCTGGAAGGTCACCGCAGACATTCCAGTGCAGAGAGATGCGCTTATGTGCTGCACCAGAGAAGCATACACAGAGAGAAAGGATTGAGGGGTTCCCCATACTGATCTAAGATGGGGTGTTAGGTGGGCTTTGAGCAGTGGCGAGATAACCTGCTTGTAAAAACAAGGAAAAGAAGATCTGGCTTATAGCTCCAGGTCTAAGCAATACACCAAGATAAGAGATCATTATTAATGTGATACTGGTGGTTTTGAAAGAGGAGGGGGGTGGTCCATCTCTCAGATAAAACTATGGATTATGAGGGGCCTCGCACTGGGCTCTGAATATCAACAATAATATGCTGTTTCTGTATTTAAATCCTAGGGGAGAAATGAAGGTGTCTTTCTTCTGTAATCGAGATAAAAGCAGGGATCAACAGTGCCATCTCAGGCCTTTATCCTTTTAAGGTTGCTACAGAGTATCATTAAATAGAGTGCCAGGGACAACTTTTGTAGAGAGCATTCAAAAGAAGCAAAAACAAGCAAGAGCACAAAAGAGATGTAATTGTAAAAAAGTAACTGGGTAGGGAAGACTGCCTCTGTATCTATTTTCAAAATTACTTGTATATTTTATTAACTTGCACCCTTGAAGGGAGGCATGTCATTGAAGTTCACCGTCGAGCTTCTTAGCCGGACTTCAAAACTAACAAATGTCTCTTCACTTTCAGGGTTAAAGAGCTCGGGGCCCGCCTGGGAGTCCTGCTTCAGAAACCAGATGCAACGTTTGAACCTGGAAAATGCATCCAGAGCAAACCAAGAAACAAACACAGGTAAATCAGGGGCCTCACTTGTCACCGACCCTTCACAAAGGGTTTTGTCGTCTTTGTGCCAATGGTATTTCCCTTTCTGGTCCTTGCCTGTTCTAAAGCTCTTCCTGTTCCTTCTCCAGACTCTGCCTGGAAGACGTGCTTAGATGGAGGGTCTCGTTCGACAATGTGCTCAGTAGTAAAGGTTAGTATCAGTCACTCTGAGGATGGAGAGGCGGGCTGTGGCTAGGCAGGATGAATATGTGATGGTGGATCAGTGGGGACATTATGGCAACAAACCACGGCAGAGTGGGCAATGCTGAAGGTTGATAGATGGATCATGGCTGACTTTCAGTGGAAGCTGCATGTAAATGGGTAGATGGAACACAGCTGGGTAGGATGGGAGAAGGTGCAGCGATAGACGGGCGGACAATGCCTTGGTGGAAGAGGAGGGGAATGTAACATATTATCCATGTGTGTGCTCCATAGAAAATAGGTGGGGATAAAGTTGTTGTAAGTAAAAAGACAGACTGTAGATTGGAAGGCAGTTGCTAGAAGGGGTGGCTATATGTGGCAGGTGGATGGAGCATTTGTTGTTAGGACATTTGTAACATGATTAAATCAAAGAGTGGTTTTGTGGCAGACAAGGGATATGTGTGGCTTCTCTTGGGCTAGGGCTGGAATGGTCATGCATGCAGATGAACAATGGTTGACTGTGGCTGTTAGTTGATGGACCAAGTCTGAACACAGTACATATGAATAAATATAGATAGAAGGGATGATCTGTTATACTAACTGGGGAAAACCAAAGAATAAAACAAGGGTCCACGGGTTAAACCATATGATGACTAATAACCCATTTGAGATAAGCTGTATTTCAAATGAGACCTCGTGATAAACCACAGGATAAAATATGAAACCAAGAACAATTGTTAGGATGATGTACACAAGTGTTAGGATAAGGTGTTGGATGATGTTGAACTGTGTCCAAGCTACTACCCTTTGTAGATCAGTGCTCTTCCTTCGTAACCTTTTCCTTTCTAATTTTCTTCTTGCAGATGGCCTTGCTGCATTCTGGTCCTTCCTGAAGACCGAGTTCAGCGATGAGAACCTGGAGTTCTGGCTGGCCTGCGAGAAGTACAAGAAGATCCGCTCCGCTGCCAAACTGTCGTCCAAGGCTCGCAAGATCTACGAGCAGTTTATCCAGAACGAAGCCTCCAGAGAGGTGAGTTGGAGCCAGATTCACCAGACTGGTCCCCTGATTATAGGGGGTTCCTTTGTTCAAGAACAATTTTTTGACTTTTGAAATAATAGGGCAGGAAGGCATTACTGATCTTCTATTACTATCTTAACTCATATTGAGGGAGTAAGTCTGTGTGTCCGAGACAGAAGACTCGGGTTATGATGAGTAGGGGTCAGAAACAGGATCTATTTAATGCAAGTCTAGGGGGGAACTGAGCCAGAACAATTATAGCCAATTCATTTTTTTTTACTAACATGTTGTCTCCCATCCTTCCAGGTGAATATTGACCACCAGACAAAGGAACTCACTCAACGCCAGTTGGCACATGCAACCCACAACTGCTTTGACGTGGCACAGGAGAAGACCTGGGTCCTCATGGAGAAGGACAGCTATCCAAGGTTCTTGAAATCCACCCTCTACCAAGACCTTCTGAATATTGCCTCTCACCATGGGGGTGACCAGCACTCGTATGCATGAACTTTGTTCTGATTGTAGGAATGTGACTTTGGCAAATTACTGGGGCATGACGTATCTGGCCCCTTAGAATCAGACACCTGAGTGAGAATCTGGAAGGGAACAGTGAGGATCTGGAAGAGAACGTTCCCAGAAACAGTCTCTTCAAGGACTTGTCATGTGGACTTTGGTGCGGAAAGTTTCCTCTGGAAAGTATTCTCAGGATAAACTGGACATTGCAGTATTTATGGAGCATTGGCTATTCTTCTAATGCCTGCTTGTTCACCATGAGGCAGATGTCTCAGGAGGGTATACTGCTGTAATATGTTTTCCTCATCTCTGCCGTTACTGCAAGGGTATTTATGGTCGGGGTGTAAGATGGCACACAGTATTGCATGAGCAAATTCTGTGTGTACATGTAGAAGTAGCAGTGAAAATATGAGATAACGAATGTCAATGGTAGTAATTTACCTTTGTGACCGAATCCACAAGAGCAGGTTTTCATGACACGTGAACAAGTACCTGCAGGCTTGGGTACTACACTGGGTGCGTAACAGTTGACAATAATGAACTCAACAAAGTAAGTCTAATAATGTGAGTTCAATGTTGAGTGTCTAGTGTATTTTTGCACTGTGGTGCTCTGATAGCTTTGCAGTGACCCTTGTTGCGAAGTAAGGACCGGCAACTCCCTAGACTCTGCTACAATGCGACTAGTGTCCGCTCACCAGGCCCTTCCTCTGTTTCACCCATGGATACTGTCAGTATCCCATAGACGATGCAAGAATACTGGACTGACTGTACTTGCAGAAGATGCTGCTATTATTGAGATGTACAAATTGTGTATTTAATAGAAGACTGTGCCAGGAGCATTGTGAGATACGATGGGCGGGTTGGTGCAATAATACCCAAGCTGGTTTTGGGGCTGATGGGAAACCTGCTTCATAGAGACAAATCTGAAAGATTTAGGACCCAGTCAAAATCTGGTATAGGATTTTGAGGACACCCTGATGGTGGAGGTATGTGGCCTGATTTGCGTCATGTACTTAGACCAGAATGCGCATGTGTGGACGGTGCATCACAGTAATGAGAACAACATTCCTTCTTGGCCTCTGTTCTCTTTTCAGTGACACTTTTTTGGAAATTCAGAGTCACAGTGGGCATGGCACATCTGTAGTGTTTTCCACCATTCATTAATTGCGCTCAGGATCAGGGAGACTTGGGCTTGCTGATTCTGAGTCTTTCTGTGGGCACTCTGCTGACTGTCCTAACCAGGTGTGTTTTTTGGTCCCAGTCCTCCTTTTCTGGGCCTCCATAACCTCCATGTTAAATATTTATTTTATTCTACCATAAATGTGCAGGGCGGCTGGAATTCAGTTTCTTTATTGAGCTCCCCCACCAACCTGAAAGGTGCTGGACTCTAATATTGAACAGGACAGCCGCACCCCCACTTCCCTCATTCACCAAACGCCTTATTTTGCTATTAATATAGTTAATTCATCGCAGGCATGCAATGAACGAAAACATTCAATAGATAACTGGGGCTCGCGCTGGGCCTTACCTATGACCCTTCCCTCACCAAGACTGTGGCTAGTGCTGCACAGGATGGGCTTGTGAGTGCCCTGGAGAAAAGACAGATGCATCAAGGCAACACCTGCACTCTCAGCAATGAGGGGATTTTTTTTTCCCACCTAGATGCAGTCCCAGTTGAGGGACTTTGACTATGTTCTGAGTATCTTTATTTATGTATGCATTTGTTTATTTATATATTTATTTATTATATAATTCCATGTCGTTTTCCTCGATGATATGACCAAATAAAACTATGAGTATTATTTTGACTTCATTGATTCTGTTAAATTATTATACTTTTTACACTTGTGTCACTTTTTTCGTCGCACAAACTAAGGGTACCCCAACAATTTGTCGCTTCTCTGGAAAAGTACAACCTCTCGGCAATAATTACTGAAAAACAAGATTTCACACACCAAGAAGTATTTAGTGCCAGCTCTTTCATGTGTGCCTATGGTTGCCCAAACTAAACTCGTGTTGCATGCACATATTGTAGAGACACATACCCAATGAAATTAAAAAATATATCCTCGTAGGTTTACACAAACATTTGCGCGCAGGTTTTAAAATTCCTGAAAATCATAGAGGTTGCCATTCGTAATTTTCACAGGAGTACTCCCAGAATCCCTTTGTGAATTCCCTTTTTGTATGAGGAAAAACATATGCCTATATATTCGCTTATTTGCTCAAAAATCCCCCAGCAAATGCATTGGTTAATTTTATTACATCACTGAGAAATATTTATCTCTCTGAAGAATCCCCACCACTCCGAACTCCAACTGTAATAGTTTTCCTTCCCTATACCCAGGGCTACTGGGATTATGTAATTTTCCAGCCACAGCGTTTTCCGCATAATTATGGATTTGGTGCATTGCCACATAATCCACCATCTGCTGCATATTCAGTATATTTCAACAAAAAAATTGTTTCTAGCTCAAACGGATCACAAGTTACTAAAACGTGATTCCACGTGTTTCTGCACGGCGAAGGCCATTTACAAAGGCAGACTGGTCCCCATTGTGTTGCTTATTGCTGTATTTGGGTGTTAAACTGGCACTAGTGAGGTAAAACCTTTGCCCAGGCAGTATACATACGGGTAAAATGACAAAATAAAGAAGTAATTCTATCACACAATGTGCCACATAATGAATCTTTTCTTGCCACATAATTAAGTAAACCTGCCGCATAATTCTAGTGGTTTTCCCTACACCACGCATTAAACAGATTTATTCATGCTACTGATAGGGATGAGTCCCTTACGTTTGATGGTAAGAAAGGGCCAATAAGGGCTTTGGGAATACCAAGAAACACACAAGTTTGTGGCTTTGCACAAAATAACCTGTTGGTAGGAGAAATAAAATATAATTGGACTTTTGAGGATTTATGGTCAGCAAAATAACTAAAACACCCAAAAACACATTTTCACTTGTTTGGGTGGAAAAATACCTTTAATCTGACTTTTGACTTGCAGATTTTCGCGCAAAACAGAGAAATTTCAACAGAAGATTAATTGGGCAATACAATATGCCCGATTCCCCGAATAATTATTTCACTAGCTATAAAGCCTGAACATTTACCCGAGATCGGGAAACAAGGAGGCAGGTCTGCAGGGAATGGAAGCAGGCAACCACTGACAAGGCAGTCATTCTCGTATGATTTGATGTCTGAGATTGCAAGAAGGAATCTGAACATCATGTGATGCTGTTGTAAAGCACAGTGGGAGACATTTTTTAAGTTTACATAGTATAGGGCCATGAAACAGGACTGAGACGCAGTTCTGTTATAACGATTTTCTGGATCACAGCAAAAACAACATTTTGCTGCATGGACTCTTCCTAAGCAAAAAAGTTATTTCCAGACAATTTCTTACAGCTTGACATTCTCCTGGGGCCTCTGGTGATGCTGCGAAAATGTCGCTACTTGCTGTGGCTATAATGTAGCACTGACCTCGATGCCTCCCAGCCACTGAGAGATGCTACATTTTCTCTTTCAGGTACAAGCACGTACATCTTAGTCACAGCGTGATAATTCCATGACCATAATTAGTAAAAGTTAGATTTTTTTCACAGTGCAGGTGCTGCTGTGGTTGGTTGAGGATACCATGTTGCAGGTGGCATGTTTTGCAGGTGTTGCTGTGGTTGGTTGAGGATGCCATGTTGCAGGTGGCATGTTTTGCAGGTGTTGCTGTGGTTGGTTCAGGAAGCCATTTTGCGGAGGCATGTTTTGCAGGTGTTGCTGTGGTTGATTGTGGATACCATCTTGCGGGTGGCATGTTTTGCAGGTGTTGCTGTGGTTGGTTGAGGATGCCATGTTGCTGGAGGCATGATGTTTTGCAGGTGTTTGTTGTGGTTGGTTGAGGATGCCATGTTGCAGGTAGCATGTTTTGCAGGTGTTGCTGTGGTTGGTTTAGGATGCCATGTTGCAGATGGCGTGTTTTGCAGTTGTTGCTGTGATTGGTTGAGGATGCCATGTTGCGGGTAGCATGTTTTGCAGGTGTTGCTGTAGTTGGTTGAGGATGCCATGTTGCTGGTAGCATGTTTTGCAGGTGTTGCTGTGGTTGGTTGAGGATGCCATGTTGCGGGTGGCATATTTTGCTGTGGTTGGTTGAGGATGCCATGTTGCGGGTAGCTTGTTTTGCAGGTGTTGCTGTAGTTGGTTGAGGATGCCATGTTGCTGGTAGCATGTTTTGCAGGTGTTGCTGTGGTTGGTTGAGGATGCCATGTTGCGGGTGGCATATTTTGCAGGTGTTGCTGTGGTTGGTTCAGAATGCCATGTTGTGAGTGGCATGTTTTGCAGGTGCTGCTGTGGTTGGTTGCGGATGGCATGTGTTGCTGGTGCTGCTGTGGTTGATTGAGGATGCCATGTTGCGGGTAGCATGTTTTGCAGGTGTTGCTGTAGTTTATTGAGGATGCCATGTTGCTGGTAGCATGTTTTGCAGGTGTTGCTGTGGTTGGTTGAGGATGCCATGTTGCGGGTGGCATGTTTTGCTGTGGTTGGTTGAGGATGCCATGTTGCGGGTGGCATGTTTTGCAGGTGTTGCTGTGGCTGGTTGAGGATGCCATGTTGCTTCTACTCCCCATTGCCATATGTAGGCCCATAAGACATCCATGCAGAGTTAGTGTCCCCTGAGCAGAGAATTGAGTCTGACCCATGTATGAACATCAACTAAGGGTAACAGCTGCTTCCCCCGGAATGTCATTTGGTTTACCTGCACGTGTCCTCAATACCCCTGTTCTCAGGGATTAAAAACATAGCAGCAGGAACAGAAAGTAAACCTGGTTCTATTTCCCACTGCTTGCCATGTGAGCAACTGTGGTCCACAGGAAATAGTAAGACCCAAATGTGCCATATGATAGGGGGCTACAAGTAGGGTCTATGCCCCCCTTCCATATGGAGAGATTCGGATACCTGCATTCGCTCTCTGAACCTGATTCTTGCGGCGGGCAGCGGTGGGGGGGAGGGGGCTGCACCTCTAATTGCTAAATGCACCTACCTTTACATGGGTGTTCACAGGCCCTATGAAGGGTTCATCAGGTAACCTACATACAGGCACAAAGGAGGCTTTAGATCTCATTAGACGCAATTCAGTACAAATCAAGCCATTACAAACTATAGAATAGGAATCACTGATACTTGTAAAATAAGCATTGTCAAAACCAGTATGTCTGGCATTGATTGCTGACCTTTTGGTTTTGCCACTACTTATTTTGTTTGTGAATGATTTTCATATTATGCAACGGCATCACTCATATTCAATGCCTCATATTGTGAATGGCCATATGCCAGGCCAGTGAAAAAGGAGTTCTGACTAAAAGCCCCTGGAACTAAGTATGTGAGATTTAGATATATATATATCTATATATATATTTTTTTTTAAATTTATTTATTAGCAAAGGTCTTGGCTAACAACAACCGCTAACATTCAGATTAAAAGTGATTGGCCCTTAGCCAGGTACAATCGCAAAATCAGTTCTCCATTTCAACAAGATCGCATGTTTCCAGTTATTTTTTTTAATAGAAATGAGTGTGCTCAGCGGTGTCCCAGATGGTTCAAAAGTAGCAAACCAAGACTTAAAATCCAAGGATCCCGGTGACTGTCAAATGAGAGCCTAGGGCTGGAAAGATGGGGTTTTACTACAGCCATACACCCGCCATTGGCAGCAGGGCTCGAGTCGGGGTACCACGCGGGTGGACGGCGTCCCCCCACTTATTTTACCGGGTGGACGCCATCCCCCCTGCCCAAAAGCTGGCTGCATTGAGGGCTTCAATTGGTATGAACAAGAATCGGGAAATGATGCCAGCGAAGCCCCCCTCCCCCGGACACCCCCTTCCACGTCCCAAAGCGGCCCCAGGCAGCCGGGCTCATTGTGCGTCCAGCTACTCTTTAACATAAAGTAAACTTTTTTATCCTCTGGAAGTCAAGGACTCTGTAACCCATTCCGGCAAATCTGCGTGTACTATTGTCCGACATGATCCAAGACCAATTAACATCAAACGCAGCATAACCCTCGTGTCTTCAATTACTAGCAGCTAGGCTTACTTACCCCCCTACATTGTAGAAAACTGTGCGTCCTCGCTTTCAGGCCAGCATACAATAAAAACACATATCCAATGGTGATGTGCGGCGTCCCGTTTGCTAAGACACTACAACGTGATATTTCTCTATCATTACATTTAGACTCAGAAGCACATAAAGGCCCCGAGGAAGGTCGAGGCATAGATTGCTGAGGGAAACATGTGATGCCTGCCCCCATCACCTTTCGTGACGTCACTTCCGGTGACACCATCTAACTTGGAGCGTCCCCCCACTTCTTTTTTTAGGACTTGTGCTCTGATTGGCAGTTGGCGCATGACGCGGGCCTCCAGCCGTCTGCACGTGCCTACGCCGCCTTGCTGCTGTCTGCACCGGCTCCAGTTCCGAGGCGCTGACATGTCTTTGATCAGACCGCCGGCTGGCAGACAGTTTAATAGCCCAGAGTTAAGAGCCGCAGCCAGAGGTCATGGATGAAAACAGCGTCACTTTGAAAAAGATGACCTCACAAAGATAAGCAACACAGAAATGCTTGCAAAACACCTTTAGCAAAGCACACTTGGCCTTAAATAGAGGGCTATAAATATACTTAGAAAGTTAAAACAATGTCGCATTTCCTGCCTAAAGTGAGTAATGGTGTGGATGAGAGTGCATCCTGGGAGCTCAGGCACAGGGTCGGATTGGGATTACAATTAGGCCCGGGCACTCGCAAAAAAGTGGCCCACATTTGAGGATTGCCCCTTTCATGGATCACCATCTGGATAGTCTCATTGGAATCTGGCTGGTTATTTTTTGTTATTTTTATTTTTTGTAGTTTGATATGGGGTGAACGTGGCCCAAAGGGACTGGAGCAATGTACATGAACACCACTTACATTACACAATTTATTTCTATTTTAGGTATGGAGATTAAGTGATTTGCCCAGAATCACAGGATGTTGAGGTGACGCTGGGACTCGAATCTAGTTCCAACCAGGGCCGGACTGGGAACAGAAACCGGCCCTGGCAAACTGCTCAGCCGCCCCCCCCTGGGGTGAGGGGGAGTGCAGCCGAGCAGTTTGCGAGGGCTGGTTTCGGCCGATTTTGTTACAGGGGGCCGATATTGCCGACCCCCGGTAACAAAAACGGCCCACCAGAGGCCCCAAACCGGCCCCCACCCTAGCGGCCTACCGGGGAAACGCCCGGTGCCCACTATGGCCAGTCCGGCCCTGGTTCCAACGTCTCCAGCTCTGACCGTAATGCTACATTCAGTTTTATGCACCCCCTCCTCAACAAGGCCTAAAAGACACTGGGGTCGAGGTGACAACACCTGACCCCTAGGGAGGCCACTTCTCTTACTCACCCCTCCCCCACCCACTATAGCCCCAGGGCGATGACCTGGCAGGGGAGGTGGCAAAAAGCACACAGCTGCTTCTCCAGTGGGGCTTAGGTGAGAATAGCCCAATGGCACCCCAAACAAGGCCCCCCCCCGCATACTCCCACCCTCCCCACACACACCATGGCCTAAACATCACTGCTTCAGGCATGGCAGGCCGTAGGAGGCAGGTCACAAAGGCGAGAATGCCCCAAAGGCCAAAGCAACACCTGGCCCCCAGCTTCAATTTACATCATGTCAAGGGAGTCCCCATGATGCTGGCACCACATTACAATGGCCTGGCAGGGACTGGGAAAAAAGTAAGTCACTTGGGCCAGTTTAAAGAGGCCCTGAGGCACCGGCCCATCGCACAATGCCCGATTGCCTGCCTTCTCAATCCGACCCTGCCCAGGCACAAAGCTGCTGCAAAGTTTGAGAGGTATGAAAAATGCAAGCACACACCACACATGTACTCCTTTGAGATATGCAGGTTCAGATTCCCAAATGCGATCTTTATGTAGAGTGAAGCTTGGCTTACACTTTGTAATACATTGGCTCCTATGAGCAGCGGTGGCTGCCGCCAATCCGACGTGGGGAGGGGGCAGCACGGGGGAAAAGATAATAAAGAAATGCACACTTACCTTTCACCCCACCGAGCCTGATCTTCTGCTCCTGTTGTGCTCCTCAGCTCCCTGAACTGCAATCCCCATGAGCACAGGCTCTCAGACTCTCCATACAATCCCAGCACTGCTCTCATGACATTACAGCCAACATGAGAGAGGGGCTGGGTTTGTGCGGAGCAAGCCGGTTTCAAGCTCCAGCGGGGACTGGGAGCCTGTGTACCTGAGCACTGCTGATATCTCCAAGGTACAGCCTGGAGATATCAATGTGTGCATGTCGGTTTGGCCGTCCTAAGACGGCCTGCAAAACCGACATACGCACTTTCAGTGCATACCACTCCTTCTCCCCCTGCTGTGTGACTCTGCGACATGTACCTGCCCCGCTCTAGACTCCATGATTGGAAGTGAAAAATAAAATGATAATAAAATAGTTTTATTGTCATTTTATTTTTCTTCTGTTTGCTGCCTTTCAGCAGTAGGGCGACAATCCTCCACCATAGGGAAGGAACCGCCGGTGCCTATGAGCTTCCTGAGGGGAGAGTTTGGCTGGATCTGATGGTGTGCAAAATCTAACTAATCTGTCCCCAAAGCGCACCTTGGAGGATTGGGAGTGGTGTAGTTTCAAGACAGAATTTGAGGCTTCTCGCAGGACCTCTCTATTTAAGAAGTTTAAGGTGGCAATTTCAAATAACAGAAATGTAGAACATGTTTGGTCCTACAAGAATGACAGGCAAAGTCAGGGGATAGCTTAGTCAGCGATATTCGGGAGCTGTGAATTGCAAATTATCCAACTAAAAAAACAGTATGCCAAAGGGTGGAGGGATGAGCAAGGTTTGAGATACACTGTTCCCTCGAGGAACAAGTTCAAAACGTATTTGCATTAGGTGAGCCTCTGTCTAAGTTCCTTTAAAAACAAATAACCAGTGAAAAACTTATAGTCAAATGAAAAACCAACAAAGGCATAAAAGATCCAACTTGTGGCCCCCAGACCCAACTCTCAAACCAAGAATGCATTTATTTGGGGGGTTTCTGAGCAGAGGATTTCATACATTCACTACAGTAGTACTGTGTTCACACACTCTTAAGCAATAAGAATAAAGCAAAGAGAAACATTTACAGCTGAATACCATATTCTCATATTTCTACTACATCTGAGTTATCATGAACAACATATGCACATGGAACAATAATGTTACATAGTATGTGATTCTCTCTGGGCTAGCTAGGTTTACCCTTGAATGTGTATACTTTATTCAGCAAAACCAAAGGGGATGATGTACGGAGTGTTGAACATTGCAAGCACTCACCCCCAGTCAACTGATCTGGGTTTAATCCATCATCATTCTTTAGCTCACTCCGCCACCCCAGTTCAGACATGGCCATATGCAAATCAGTCTGACCCTGTGCCTCATGGGAACAGTCCAGCCCGAACTGCCAAGCCATGTCTTCCCTGGACCGGAAACAAGCATCCTAGGACCGGTTTCTGGCTTACAGCCGTCATCAGCCAGGCTATCTTGAATCCAGTGGCAAAGTGAGCAAGAGACCCACGTCTGGGCATACCCTGCCAACTCAGGGCGAACATAGCAAAACCAAAGGGGATGATGGACGGAGTGTTGAACATTGCAAGCACTCACCCCCAGTCAACTGATCTGGGTTTAATCCATCATCATTCTTTAGCTCACTCCGCCACCCCAGTTCAGACATGGCCATATGCAAATCAGTCTGACCCTGTGCCTCATGGGAACAGTCCAGCCCGAACTGCCAAGCCATGTCTTCCCTGGACCGGAAACAAGCCTTCTTCGACCAGTTTCGGGCTAACAGCCCTCATCAGCCAGGCTAGCTTGAATCCAGTGGCAAAGTGAGCAAGGGACCCACGTCTAGGCATACCCTGCCAACTTAGGGCGAACAAAGCAAACACAAGGATTCAAGCTAGCCTGGCTGATGAGGGCTGTTAGCCCGAAACCGGTCCCAGGATGCTTGTTTCCGGTCCAGGGAAGACATGGCTTGGCAATTCGGGCTGGACTGTTCCCATGAGGCACAGGGTCAAGACTGATTTGCATATAGCTGTGTCTGAACTGGGGTGGCGAAGTGAGCTAAAGAATGATGATGGATTTAACCCAGATCTGTGACTGGTGGTGAGTGTCTGAAAAGCTTCATCGCTCCGTCCATCATCTCCTTGTGTTTGCTTTGTTCGCCCTAAGTTGGCAGGGTATGCCCAGACGTGGGTCCCTTGCTCACTTTGCCACTGGATTCAAGCTAGCCTGGCTGATGACGGCTGTAAGCCAGAAACCGGTCCCAGGATGCTTGTTTCCGGTCCAGGGAAGACATGGCTTGGCAGTTCGGGCTGGACTGTTCCCATGAGGCACAGGGTCAGACTGATTTGCATATGGCCATGTTTGAACTGGGGTGGCGGAGTGAGCTAAAGAATGATGATGGATTAAACCCAGATCAGTTGACTGGGGGTCAGTGCTTGCAATGTTCAACACTCCGTCCATCATCCCCTTTGGTTTTGCTATGTTCGCCCTAAGTTGGCAGGGTATGCCCAGACGTGGGTCCCTTGCTCACTTTGCCACTGGATTCAAGATAGCCTGGCTGATAACGGCTGTAAGCCAGAAACCGGTCCCAGGATGCTTGTTTCCGGTCCAGGGAAGACATGGCTTGGCAGTTTGGGCTGGACTGTTCCCATGAGGCACAGGGTCAGACTGATTTGCATATGGCAATGTTTGAACTGGGGTGGCGGAGTGAGCTAAAGAATGATGATGGATTAAACCCAGATCAGTTGACTGGGGGTGAGTGCTTGCAATGTTCAACACTCCGTCCATCATCCCCTTTGGTTTTGCTATGTTCGCCCTAAGTTGGCAGGGTATGCCCAGACGTGGGTCCCTTGCTCACTTTGCCACTGGATTCAAGATAGCCTGGGTGATGACGGCTGTAAGCCAGAAACCGGTCCCAGGATGCTTGTTTCCGGTCCAGGGAAGACATGGCTTGGCAGTTCGGGCTGGACTGTTCCATGAGGCACAGGGTCAGACTGATTTGCATATGGCCATGTTTGAACTGGGGTGGCGGAGTGAGCTAAAGAATGATGATGGATTAAACCCAGATCAGTTGACTGGGGGTGAGTGCTTGCAATGTTCAACACTCCGTCCATCATCCCCTTTGGTTTTGCTATGTTCGCCCTAAGTTGGCAGGGTATGCCCAGACGTGGGTCCCTTGCTTACTTTGCCACTGGATTCAAGATAGCCTGGCTGATGACGGCTGTAAGCCAGAAACCGGTCCCAGTATGCTTGTTTCCGGTCCAGGGAAGACATGGCTTGGCAGTTCGGGCTGGACTGTTCCCATGAGGCACAGGGTCAGACTGATTTGCATATGGCCATGTTTGAACTGGGGTGGCGGAGTGAGCTAAAGAATGATGATGGATTAAACCCAGATCAGTTGACTGGGGGTGAGTGCTTGCAATGTTCAACACTCCGTCCATCATCCCCTTTGGTTTTGCTATGTTCGCCCTAAGTTGGCAGGGTATGCCCAGACGTGGGTCCCTTGCTCACTTTGCCACTGGATTCAAGATAGCCTGGCTGATGACGGCTGTAAGCCAGAAACCGGTCCCAGGATGCTTGTTTCCGGTCCAGGGAAGACATGGCTTGGCAGTTCGGGCTGGACTGTTCCCATGAGGCACATGGTCAGACTGATTTGCATATGGACATGTTTGAACTGGGGTGGCGGAGTGAGCTAAAGAATGATGATGGATTAAACCCAGATCAGTTGACTGGGGGTGAGTGCTTGCAATGTTCAACACTCCGTCCATCATCCCCCTTGGTTTTGCTATGTTCGCCCTAAGTTGGCAGGGTATGCCCAGACGTGGGTCCCTTGCTCACTTTGCCACTGGATTCAAGATAGCCTGGCTGATGACGGCTGTAAGACAGAAACCGGTCCCAGGATGCTTGTTTCCGGTCCAGGGGAGACATGGCTTGGCAGTTCGGGCTGGACTGTTCCCATGAGGCACAGGGTCAGACTGATTTGCATATGGCCATGTTTGAACTGGGGTGGCGGAGTGAGCTAAAGAATGATGATGGATTAAACCCAGATCAGTTGACTGGGGGTGAGTGCTTGCAATGTTCAACACTCCGTCCATCATCCCCTTTGGTTTTGCTATACTTTATTCAGAACAGACTTTGAAAGTCTTCATCCTTTTCTGTGAGACACATTTACTTTTTATTCTAGTACAGGCTTCTCCAACGAGTAGCTTATGAGCTACTGGTAGCTCTCCTGTGTGCACCACAGCTGTTAGAAATAGGGTCTCTAGTTAGCAGTGGTTTGCACCCTGTCCAAGTAGGGACCCTCACTCTAGTCAGGATAAGGGAGTCACACAGCTAAGATAACCTCTGCTCATCCCCTTGGTAGCTTGGCACGAGCAGTCAGGCTTATCTCAGAGGCATAATGTAAAGCATTTGTACATACACATAGTGACACAGTGATAACAGTACAAAAGGAGTCCACACAAGTTTAGAAAAATTGGCAATATTTATCTGAATAAAACAAGACCAAAATGACAAAAATCCAACTTACACAAGCCCTTACTACACAAGTGAGGGGATGCGTTGGTTCCTTACTGCCAGGGGAGGTGATGCGTCAGTTCCTCACTGCTTGGCAGGGGAGGTGATGCTTTGGTTCCTTACTGTCAAGAGAGATGATGCATCAGTTCCTTACTGAAAGGGGAGGTGATGAGCTGATTTCCGGACATGCAGCCTTGGTTCTTTACTGAGGTGCGGCGTTGATGAAGTATCAGTGTCGAGGGACGATGCGTCGAAAATCCAGATGCGCTGCGTCAATGCAACAGTGGCAAAGCAGGCACTGCGTCGACTTTCCAACTGCAAAGCAGATGCTGAATCGATTACGCAGCTACCAACCAGGCGCTGAGTCGGAGTCGGAGTGGGTGTCATGGACATCGGTGACATGGGGCTCGGGACCACGCTGCAGCGATTTTTCTGACGTGCTGCAATGGTTTGCTGGGGCCTGCAGTGAAAGCTGTGATTGATGCGCCTGGTTGGGAACGATGCTTTGAGGCAGGCAGAGGTGATATGGTGATCTTTTGCAGTGATGCGTCGAGAAAACAGGCAGTGGGACTCGATGCATGGATTTTCTCCTTACGATCACCAGCTTATACTTCCAAGGGCCCAGGAACTGGATTTGGCACCACATGGCAAGTGAGGATTCTCAGCAGATGAGCCCAGGCACTGCTAGGTGATGTCTTTAATGGCCCTGAGACTTCTTCACAGGAGGCAAGCATGCACAAGCCCTTGGAGAACCTTGGAAGCAGGATGCAGAAAGCAAAGTCCAGTCCTTTTACTCCCAGGACAGAAGAAGCAAGCAGTAGGCCAGCACAACAAAGCAACAGGCAGAATGGCAGTCCCTCCTACAGCATCCAGCTCTTCTTTCTGGCAGAATGTCCTCAGTCCAGAAGTGTTCTGATTTTGGGGTGTCAGAGGACCAATACTTATACCCCTTTCTGCCTTTGAAGTAGGTAAACTTCAAAGGAAAGTCTTTGTAGTGTACAAGACCCTGCCTTTTCCTGAACTGGCTCCAGAAACACTACAGGGTGGTGGAGACAGCATTGTGTGAGGAAAGGCACAGCCCTTTTCAGGTGTCAGACAACTCCTTCCACCACTCTAGCTCAAGAAGGCCCATCAGCCTGGTGATGGCCCATCAGGATATGCAAGGCACACCTCAGCTCCCTTAGTCTGACTGTCTAAAATTAATGCCCAAGAGCCCAACTGGCAGCCAACCCAGACATGGATTCTACAGACAGACAGAGGCACAGAATAGTTATGCAAGAAAATGCCCACTTTCTACAAGTGGCATTTTCGAACACACAATTTATAAGCCATCTTCACCAAAAGATATATATTTAAATTGTGAGTTCAGAGACCCCAAACTCCAAATCTCTATCTATTCCCAATTGGAAGATACACTTGTAAGATGTTACAAGGCAGCGCCAATGATAACCTATGGGAGAGATAGCCCTTGCAATAGTGAAACAACCATTTGCAATGCAATCGGTCTTGCATTTGTGAGAGTTAGAGCTATTGGCATTGTATATGACTATGTCTTTTACCCATGTGTTTTGTCTTTGAGTGGAGTGGTTGTACGTGGTTTTGAATCAAATTATGTGGTTTGAATTGAAATTATTATCTGTGGAATTGTGTGAGGTGGAATTGTGTGCGGTGTAGTGTATTTGTGTAGTGGAAAAATGTGGCATGGTGAATAGATAGGGATGAGAGCTGCACAGAACAGATAGAAATAAGATAGAGAGGGATAGGTAATTTGTGCACGAAGTGGTGAATGAACTCCAAATAGAGTATCAGAAAGACAGTGTGAGAAGGAAGGGGAAAGCAGGCCACAGACACATAAGGAGGGAATGCCTGTGTACGCAGAAGATGCCCTAGGAAGAGGAGGAGAGTGTGGGTTTGAGGGACGGAAATCTTGAAAAGGTACCTAAAAAAAAGCATGCTCGAAGACCTGAAGTTAACCATATGAGAGAGATGGGAAGAGTGTGTGGGAGAGAGGTGTGAGAGAGAGTATGAGTGGGAGGGGCACCTAGAGGGGGAGGGGGGAAAGGCGAGAGGTAGACCTGTACATAGATAACTGCATTTGTGACTTCCTGTTCAGTAGTAAAATATAGCAATATTAGGTGTTTAGTGGGGTGCCTAGATCTTTGGACCGGTGCTACTGCACCTGTTGCACAATTCAAATCGTGACCCAAGTGCCTGAAAGATAACTGCACTTGTGACTGCTTGCTTAGTTGTAAAACATAGCAATAATTGCTGTTTAGTGGGGTGCCTAGAGCTTTTGGTCCTGGAGCCATATGACCCTAGTGCCTGAAGATTATAGATAATTCTCAGTGAGAAAATAATAAGTGGAGAAGATTCCTTTCATACCATCTAGCATGAGTACACAACTGATTAAATGACATGTAGATGGTGAAAACCAGCCTAGGCTGGATATAGGGTGTCAATAGACTAGACTAAAGAATTGTGTTTAGCTACTGCACAATAATGCCTGCCTAAGTTTGATATAGCCAGACGTCTTAATATTTTACGGGAATTAACTTTGGGCTTCTTCAGAAGGGAACATAAGCTGTGTTAACAAGCCTTCATTTTACTTTGGTTGGTTCTGTGTTTTTTTGTTATGGCCTCAGCAATGCTGACCGACAGACCATGAGACTCAACTTGTCAGTAGGTTTATCCAAAAAATACCACCATAGCTGAAGCTGGCTACCTCCTCTTTCCACCACTGGACTATAAGTGGAAGCTGTTGGGAATAGATTCTTTTATGAGGAAAAACACGGTTTTACCTTTATTTATGGATGTGAAAGCAGCTTCCTGCAGAAATTATACAACCCCACATAACCAGTGCCCTTACTTTGCTCCCATGTGTGTACATTATACTATATTTGTGGTCTGTTATAAGCGTGGGAGAGTTTGTGGTGAGAAGACTGAAAGTTATGACTGCTTTATGGAGAGCTGCAAGGGGCAGGGTAGTCAATATAAACATGCTTTTTTTTGGCCCATTTAAATTAGAGGGTGAGCAGCACATCTGTAGCCTAACAGATGAAGATGTGCTGAATCCCTTACGAACTGTGTCAGAAAAACAATATTTTAGACAGCTAGCGGTTAGTTACAACGACGCATCAGTCCTATGGGCAGGCAGACGTGGTATATGGATTATTAAGCTGATTACTTGTTTGGCTGTAGTAAGCCTGGATTTCAATCCTAGACGTGCGCTAAATTTTTCTGAGTGAGAACAAACTGAGCCGGTTTGTAAAAAAAAAAAAGAAATCCTGCTTGTTTTCAAAGCAAAACACATGGTGTTCTGCTGTCCTCCTCCCCCAAAACCTGAAGGGCAGACAAGGGTAATTTTAAGGTCTCGCCTAGGCAGCGCTTGCGGGTCTCTGCGAGACATGCTATATTCTGGTTATGCTATTACAAGATACTGGGGTAACCCATACAAAACCCGTAGGACCTGGGTAACATGTGGTACGTAAAACAGTTTGGTCCTACTGGTACGTGAGCAATGACAAATGCAACATTTAATTTGCACTTTAGGCGAGCAAAAAAACAAAAACAAAAGGCAACACAATAAATGAAATGCACTTCATGAAGAGTCAAACAATCAGATTCAGTTTTTGTATCAGGATTCATGAGTCATAATTCAGCAAAAGAAAACATCAAATTCCTTGTATGACGGTTGCTCCAAAAAGGAAAGAAAAAAGATGTGTTTCAGATGGTGCTCAAGTGTGGAGTGATATGGAGAAAGGTGAAGAAAGGATTAATACAAAGATAGCCTGTCTACGGGATTTAGTACAGTCTCTTATTTCTACTTGTTCAGAATGGGGTGGTGTATATTTAGAACAACTACCCCACACAGGTATCGATAATCAGTCCAGGCTTGTTAGTCTAAAAATGTCGACGTTTCGACCCGACTGTTGCACAAGGTGACTTAGATCCTAGCATGTGGGTCTTCATCAGGACAGAGAGAAGTGCGATGAAATGTAGGGCAACCTGAAGAAGGACACACAAAATTAGTTCAAGAGTGGATTCTAAATAAAAACAATCGCATCACCAATAACTAAAGGAAACACTAACCTCATAATGGTGCAGCCGCACCATGTGATGCGGGAGGTGTTGAATCAATGTACATCCTCCCATAGCAATTTTCAAGAGTGGTAGTAGACTTTGAAGCGTCTTCGTCTGTGATATAAAAAAGGAATTAGTGGCCATGAGTTGCCATTCAAGAATGTAAACGCAATTAGACGAACGTAACAAAGAGGTGGGAGCCTACCTTCCAAGGAAGGTGGTCCCTGGCAGACTCAATGTGCTCAAAAGACCATACGTTAGAAGGAGGTAACTATAAGGCAAAAGGGTAATTAAGACATCTGTGGGGTCAAATAAAGACAGAAAAAGCAAGGTCAAACAACCCCCAGGACTTACCCAAAGGTATAGAAATTAATTCTATGTGGCCGCATCCAAATCAGGAAATTAATTCCTAGTTGGGCCGTATCTCGGTGAGAAAAATCGTTCTGAGAACTGTAAGGTAAAAAGATTATCTCAATCAAAGTTTGTTTCTAAAGGAAGCAATAAGCTCAGTTAGGGCGCTCGGCCTGCACGTGTGCTCACCTTTCCAGCAGCACTCGGTGAGGAGACTGGACAAACACTGGGCATGGTGAGGCTGAGAAGCTTAAACGTGCTTGCGGGAGCGTAAAACGTGCACGTTGTCGCCGGTGCCGATTGGTATAGTCTTTCTTCACTACCAAACCACTCAAGTATTCAATGGTATACCGGAAAAATATTATAAGATAAATTCCGATGTAGATTCACGATGGAAGGCCAGAAGGTCAGGTATTTGAAAGATAAATGATCCAAAGTTATTCATCGAGAGAAAGCAATGAATGACAGAAGAGAGCAGACAATATTACAAGTCCTTAACATGCATTGTGGCTCATATAGATAATTACATTTTAGTTAAAATCGTGCAATCACAGACGATCTCACAGATTTTTGATATGTAGAGTGACTAATATACTTATTTACTTTTTGGATAAGAAATGTGCAATCACCGATAGGGAAAAACAACTGAGAGTTGCTTGAAAAACTTATTATCGAGACAGAGGCAAAAGTTCTTCATAGATTTCATATAGGTACATGTATCATGTACATACAGCTGGCTACTTGCAGGATACATTTGTGGATGGTGAAACAGGATATATAGACCTAATACTATTACTGTGTAGCAGCCTGTCTCGAAACCTCCTCATATTCATTGAGTCCCCTGGCATCTGTGTCCAAATTATGTATCCATTTGGATTCTCTCAGATTCAGTATGTTGTGGAGATTGCCTCTGTGATTGGCCGTGACTCTTTCAATCACCATCCAATTTAAGCTCTCAGCAGTGTTCAAATGTATTAAAATGCTCAACAAGGGGGCACCCTGTACTTTACACCTTATCCTACTACAGTGTTGGAGTATGCGAGCCTTAACCTTCTGTCTGGTCTGGCCTACATATTAGAAGTCACAGAGGCATCTAATGATAGAAATGACATCAGTGCTGTTGCAATTGGTGTGACCCTTAAGTTGGTAGGTACGGTTGTTATGTGTAAATGATTTTGCCTCTATGGTTAAGTTACAGGCTTTGAGGTGCCCACACTTGAAATGACCTATAATCAGCGGGAGGTTCCACTGTGACAAGAGGGTCGTTTTAGGTGGTTCCCCCAGGAAGGATCTTACAACATGGTCTTTCACACTTTCCTTTTTTCTTTTTTCAAAAGAAAACCAAAGGAAGGGTCGACATGAACACAGCGCATCGCCTACAACCCTTTATAGGGCCGGCCGCATGGTTTAAAAAAGGCAGACAGAGCATATGTCTCGATTTGCAATGCAGATGTTACACAGCAAGTCGCCTACAACCCATGATGGGCCGGCCGCGGGGTACAAAAGGCACTGCGTATGAGTGCAACGTGAAGGAGTCTCTAGGGTGGGAGAGCAAGGAGTGACCCAAATTCAACATGAACAAGAATAAAGAGAAAAAACGAAAGAAAGAAAAAGGTGGGTTAGCAAGCATGAAGATTTAGAGAGATGGAAAAGGTAGAAAGAAAAAGGAATGGTACAGGGGCCGAGGGGTAGAGAAAAAGAGCCCAGAGGGGGAGACCATATGAAGTATGATGTCCGAGAGTAATATATCAAAGGTAATGGTGAGAAGTAGGGTGGGCAAAGGCGTGGGGTGATGAGGACGCCATCCTGAGTGTACCGTGGCGCGCAGGAGGAGGACCAGATTGATTAGGTAGAGAGTCTGCCCGGTTCAGGAGGGCACACAGCGTCTTCAAAGAAGCGCAGGGCCCTGAGCTTCGGGGGTAAAAGACGCGCGTGTTCCACTTTACAGAGGTGGGTGACCAATGGCTGCCATATTTTGGTGAAATGTGTGACACGAGACTGCAAGCGCGCTGTAAGTAATTCCATAGTTATTGTGTGCCACAGACGCGTGAACCAGACATTAATGGGAGGGGTCTCCGCTCTTTTCCAGTATAACGCAATGAGTTGTTTAGCGGCGCCGAGCATGTGGAGGGCGAGATGCCAGTCACTGCGGGTAAGTGCGCGCAGGTTGTCAGGTTTAAGGCCTAAGAGAAGTGTAACTGGAGTTTCAGGCAGGGGAAAGCCAAGCACCACTTTGATATGACTAAGTACCTCTTTCCAAAATAGAGTCAAGAGTGAACAGGCCCACCAGATATGAATAAAATCGCCCGGGGTGCTCGAACATCTCCAGCACAAGGGAGAGGAAGCCGGGAACATCTTGTGCAAGCGAAGTGGGGTGTAGTACCAGTGCGTCATGATCTTATATGCCGTCTCCCGTTGAGAGACGCTACGGTATACCTTCGGGATGTCCTTCCACAGGCGGCTCCATTGGGCTGGAGTGTTGTCAGAGGGGGTTGTCGATTGCCACCGACGCTGGCATGGGTGGGGAGTCACGAGAGGAGGATGTTGTAGGATCTGGTAGGTCCGGGAGATAAGCCCCCTAGAGTTGTCGAAGGAGCGTACCAGGCGCTCAAAAGGGGTGAACGCTCGAGTGGCGGCCTGCGTTAAGGAAGACGTGGATACCCAGTGACGTAATTGTATGTATTGGAGCCTGGCTCCCGCCGAGAGTTGGAACTCCTCCTTGCATTGAGCAAAGGATTTGAACGTATCACCTATAAACAAATCTCGAATCGTTCTGCACCCGCCCTCCAGCCAATCAGAATATCCCTGCGGATTAACAGCCGGCGGGAAAAGCGAATTTCCTGCTGTAGGGGTATGGGGGACGGAAAGGTAGTGAGTTCCTTGGAGACGGCCACTTTGTCCCAGATTTCAAGTACCGTCTTGGTGGGAAGAGCAATGTAGGCACTACGAGAGCGCGAGCTCCGGGGGAGCCAGGGAAGGTCCCAGATGGTTCGCCCAGTTACCGCCCTGTCCATATGGAACCAGACCTTTTCGCTCTCCCACGCCATCCATTCGGAGACGAAGCAAAGATGGGAGGCCCAGTAGTACTCTAATAAGTTGGGACATGCAAGCCCACCCCTGTCGCGTGGGAGCATAAGAATTTTGTTGGAGAATCACGGTCGACGTCCGCCCCAGATGAAGTTAGTAATATCGCGCTGAAGACTTTGGATCTGGTGTTGCGGAATGGGGGTGGGCAGACATTGAAATAAATATAAGATTTTTGGAAGCACCGACATTTTAATGGCGTTCAGGCGACCCAGCCAGGAGAGAGTAAGCGGTTTCCAAACTCGTAAGTCCTCCAAGATCGACCTCCTGCAATCCCGCCAGTTGATTTTGGACCATGTGTCTAAAGTGGGAGTTAGGTGGAGTCCTAGGTATCGAATGGAGCTAGTAGCCCATTGGTATGGGACGAGGGATTGAAGCGTGGGTATCTCTTCTCTTGGGATCGTAAGATTCAGGGCCCAAGACTTCTCGTGGTTAATCTTGAGTCCAGACGCCAATTCAAAGGATCGCAACAAAGAGAGGAGCGCCGGCAGCGAGGTGTGCGGGTGAGATAGTGTGAGGATCAAGTCATCAGCAAAAAGAGCCACTTTGTGTTGTTGGGCTCCGAGGGGGATGCCATGGACGTCGGGAGCCTGATGAATCATCATGGCCAGGGGTTCCACCACAAGAGCGAACAACAGTGGGGAAAGGGGGCATCCTTGCCTCGTGCCTCTGAATATGGCGATGGGATTTGTGAGTTGGCCATTAACGCGCACTCTGGCCTGTGGGGAGAGATAGGGGGCCATGATCCGGGCTATCATGAGTGGGCCCAACCCGATTTTGTGCAGCACAGCTCGAAGAAAGGTCCAGTCCACGCGGTCGAACGCTTTTTCCGCGTCGAGTGATAATAAACATGCAGGTATGTTCCAGTGGTGGGCCTTCCCTACGAGGTGCGCAACACAACGTACATTGTCCGCTCCCTGGCGATGTCGAATAAAGCCGACCTGATCAGGTTCGATAAGGCCGGGCAGATGGGGGTTTAGCCGCTTAGCCAACATTTTAGTATATATTTTAAGGTCGGTGTTTAAGAGGGCTATGGGACGAAACGAAGAACAGAGAGTGTGGTCCTTGCCTGGCTTGGGGATGAGGGCAATCTCCACCAACCATAGAGGGGGACGGACCAGTAGCATCGGTAAATGAGTTAAAAAGATGCAGTAAATAGGGCCGTAGCTGTGGTAGGAAGAGGCAATAAAAGGACAGGGGGAGACCATCCAGACCCGGCGATTTCCCAAGCGGGAGGTCCTTCAGAGCGCCCGAAAGCTCCTCTTGGGTAAGGGGTTCCTCCAGCTGCTGAACGTGGTATTGACTGATCGGCGTCCAGGTGCAGTTGTCCAAGAGGGCTTGCACCCTGCCCGGAGGCGGCTTGTCCTCAGCATAAAGTGCCGAGTAGTACGCATGGAAGGCGTCACGTTTAGCCGCCTCAGTAGTGGCCTGTGTGCCCTCACTAGTCAGGACGTTAGCTATGTGCGCCTTGGAAGCACGCGCTCGCAGACTTCGAGCCAGGACCGAACCCACTTTGTCTCCCCCCTCGAAGTAGCGCTGCTTTAGCGCCAAGAGAGCCCGTTCGGCTTTGTTAGTACGAAGGGAGCGCAGTTGGCCTCGGAGGTGTGCCAGGCGTCGTTTGTGCGCGAGCGAGGGGCGTTCCTGATCCTCTCTCTCCAGGGCCTTAATGTCCTTAGCGAGGTTATTTTCCAGGAGGCGCGCTTCTCGCGCCCGTGCAATTGCAAGGGATGTGATATGGCCGCGAATCGTGGCCTTGAATGCATCCCACACTGTCGGGAAGGGGGTTTCAGGCATGTCGTTAGTTTTAAAGTAGGACTCAATGGCAGTTCGCAGGCTCGCCACATCCACCGGGTCCCGAAGGATATGCGGAGGTAGGCGCCAACCGGGGGCCCCGGGGGGCGCCGGCCGCTGGGTCCCTCAAGAGGAGCTCAAGATGGGCATGATCAGAGACAGAAATGTCAGACATGGAGGCCGAAAGCAACTCGCCGATCAGGTCATGGGAAATAAAAATATGGTCGATACGCGAGTATGAACGGTGCACATGGGAGTAATACGAGTAATCGCGTACGTCAGGAGAATGATAGCGCCAGGAATCTATCAAGCCAAGATCCGTTATCTTTCTCCTGAGAGCCGAAGACATAGTCCCTGTTCCGTGGAATGAGGCGTCGCTACGATCCAGTGTGGCGTCCCACACCATGTTGAAGTCCCCTCCTATGATCAGCGAAGGAGCCGCCTGTGGTATATGGTCCTACAGGAGAGTCCGGAGGTATGAATCCTGCGCCTGGTTAGGTGCATAGATATTGCATAATGTAAAGGAGCGGTGTCCAATCTTGATCCCCACTCTAATAAAGCGGCCATCCCGGCTACAAAATACCTTGGATTCCCCCTGCCTGATGCCAGGTCTACAGAGTATCGCCACCCCTGCTGTTTTGGAGGGGGCCGCAGCCCAGAATTGAAGAGGATAGCGAGGGTGGGCCATGCGCGGGGTGTCAACCTTCAGCAAATGAGTCTCCTGTAGGAGAATAATGTCCGGGTTTTGCTGCAATAAGTAGCGCCATATCTGACGTCGTTTGTTGGGAGAGTTAAGTCCCTTGACATTGAAGGACAGGATCTTCAGGCACGGGGCAGCATTCATGGTGGTATCAGGGCCAGGGGCGGTCTGCTATGCCAGTGTGAGAAACCGGGGATTGCAATAGGAGGGAGGGGTAGGAGGATGTCGCTCTCACGGAGAGGAGGGGATTGTCGTGGGAGGCACCCCCACCCGCCAAAGAGGAAGAAAGAGAGAAAAGAAGGGGAAAGGGAGGAAGGAGAGAGTAAGAGGTCGGAAGACAAAAAATACAACATTGGCCAACAGGGCCATAGTGTCCTGTTCCAGTCCAGGGATAATCGCGGCCCAAGGGCACAGGTCATCCCGGAGAAGTCACTCTCCCAGGAGCAGGGTGGGGGCGGATCCGTCAGGTCCAAAGTGTGAGAGAGAGAGGCGACCCCGCGCCACCATCCCTGAAAATGTGGAGCTGGGGGATCAACAGGCACAGAGTGGAGCATCGGCTTAGGAGGCCCAGGTAGCAGGTGTGAGCAGTGCATCATAGTGAAACTGGTAGAAACGCTTGCCTATGCTGTCAAGGCGTGGCAGGGCGAGAGCTAGCCGAGGATCGGCTCTCCTCCATAGAGCAAATGTGCTGTATGATGTCTTGTTTAGCTTGGGAGGTAGATTGTTCCCCTGGGGGCGAGGTTCTCTGGAAGCGCCGTACCCTGGTCCAAGACGGCTTTGCAGGCTCCCGAGCATGGGAGGGGAGGCGTGCGGGGCTCGATGGTGGTGTGAGAGATAGATGCAACAGTTGTGTCGCTTCCTGGAGAGATCTCACCGACCGGCGCTGGGACTCCCATTGAAAAAGGAGAGCGAAGGGGTGGCCCCATTGATATCGGATATTCAGACTCCGCAGCTTTTCTGTGACTGGTTTGAAGTCTCGGCGTCTGCGCAACGTGGTGGGGGCCAGGTCTTGGAAGATCTGTATGGTTGCACCTTTATAGGTGAGCTCCGGCTTGGCGCGCGCCGCTTTGAGAATGGCTTCCTTCTCGGTAAAAAAGTGGACCCGGGTCAAAATGTCTGGAATAAGGCCCATTCGGTTGGCGGGGCCAGAGACCCGATGCGCCCTATCTAAGGCCGGTGGGGAGGCATCGTCATCACCCCAGATTTCATGTAGTAGCTTCGCAACAAAGGTCATGATGTCCGACCCCTCAGCTCCAATCGGAATCCCCCTAATGCGGAGATTGTTGCGGCGGCTCCGGTTTTCTAAATCCTCCTGTTTTAGTTGGAGATCTATATGTTGCTCTTCGAGGATGGCCAGCCGCTGCCAGAGGTGTTCTTGGTCTTCCGTTCGGGCATCCACGGTCTTTTCGAGGCCATCCACTCTCTCTCCAAGATCGTCAACATCTTTTCTGAGTTCCCGGACACAGGAGTGGACCTCTGAGCGCAGGGAGCCGATTTCAGACTTGAGTTCTGTCATGAAGTTGGCCATGAAGGACTGTGTGACCGGCGCCGAGTCATCTCCAGTCGACGACGCCATCACACCAGGAGCAGCGGGGCCCGATTTGTTCCAGAGCGCGGCAACAGGGTTATCCTTCTGGGGAACCGCAGCGTCCTTCCCCGATTTAGTGCGCGTCATCTCTCCCCTAGGCCCAGTACTCTCCGGTCCCTGATAAGGAGGTGGGGCCAGGTAGGGAAACACTGGAGGTCAACATCTGGAGTTCAAGCCCAGCTGGCAGGGCTTGAACTGTCGCAGAGGACACTGTGGGCAATGGTCCGCAAGCTGTGAGAGAGGAGGATGGACTATCCGTTGCGCAGGTGTCGGGAACGCCGTAGTGGCCCCGTCGCCAGGTGAGCCAACTGCTGTTCGGCCACGTTGAGGGGCCGGTGCAGTCGTGGGCCACGCTACTAGCGGGTAGGAGAGAAGTCGTGCAGGAGTCAAGAGCCAGTGTCACACCCCAGCACTCAAGGTATCAAGACATACAGTGTTGAGGCCATTGAGCAACGAAAGATGAGAGAACCACCCACTGCCTGCCAGCGCCGGCCTCTAGGAGAAGAGAGGGTGCAGAGAGGAGCGTCCCCTATAGGGTAGCGGCCGGTGGCAAGGCCCCATAGTCCAAACCGCATCCACCTGAGCCTAGGGCCCAGCAGGGCCGTGATCCAGCGACACTGGGGCTGCGTGGCACCCTAAAAAGTTCAGCCCCAGGGAGGCAGGGTACGCCGAGGGACCACCAGCGAGGATAGGAGCAGTCTCTAAGGGCCCCACACCCACGGGACTCACCGAGCACCCAGGCACCCAACAAGCGGTCCACAGGGGGGCCGGGTACTCCACTGAGGATTCCACAGGCGATGTCAACACGCCGGCGGCACGAGCAGCCAGCAAGGGGCAGGTTCCAGATGGGAGCAGAGAGGGTCCAATCGAGGCGGGACAGCCCAGCGGGTCCCCAGAGTGCAGGGCCACAGCGCGCAGGGTCGCCCCCACCCCCACACCTCACATGCGTAGAAGGGCAGCGTTGTAAGAGTCCAGCAGGAGGCGGCGCAGTGAGGTAGGGGGGAAAGCAGGCCCGCGCCCACCAACAGGCCCACCAGGCTAGAGGGCCTCTGTTCTCAGGCCAGGCCACCACAGTGACGCCGCCGGCTCCGCCAAGGGCCAGTAGTCTTCAGTTGCCCTCCTTATTCACCACCGACCAGTCAGTCCTGCCATCCGGCGCAGGAGTGAGGCCGCTGCGCCACGGGATCGTGGCAGCCGTGCGCTGTAGTAGGTCTGCTCCGGGGGGAGAGAGGGGCCCAAAATGGCGGCCGTCACACGCTAGGGCGCCGGTGATCCTCTCAGCCCAGCCGCGCCCCCTGCGCTAGGGAGCCCCACACAGGATCGGGCTCCCGCCGCAGGTTAGTGGTATCAGCGGCGGGTTGATGGGAGTATGCGGCAGCCTGCAGAGCGGAGCGGGGCCTGGGACCGCAAGAGTCAAAATGGCGGACGCCACCGCCGGGCCCAGGCGCTGAGGGCGAAGGGTCCAGTCCCCCGCTCCAGGCCGGCTCAAGCCGTCGTCAGCTCTCCCGAAGATGCCCTGGGTGCTCTGCCATCTCTACGCCCCGATGTGCAGTGTCAATGGGGCCCCAGCTCTGCGTTAAAGGCGGCTGAAGGTGGCGGTGCACGGGAGCCCTCGCAGCGTACGTCTCACGCCATTCGCGCCGAGACCACGCCCCCCTTTCACACTTTTTAAAAGCATGCATAGGTGCCTCTGGAGTCTCAACTTCATCTGCAACTAATGTCCAATATCTATTGATGATTTTTTAAATTTCGTTGCTGCATGTGCAAAACGTGGTTACATATGTCCATTCTTTCATGTAATGCCATTGTGCGTTGCTTGGGTACCAAAAGAGTGTATCTTGGACGATACCACGGCCTTTTGCGTGACTTCTTGAGTAGTTTGGTGGGGTAACCCCGGTTGCTTAATCTGTCAATCAGTTCATCAGATTCCTTGTAGAAATCGGATTTCTTCTAACAATTCCGTCTTAATCTCAAGAATTGTCCATAAGGCAGGTTGTCCCTTAGCCCCCTGGGGTGATGGCTGTTATACCGTAACAGTGTGTTCCTCTTGTTTTCCTTCCTATAAAGAGTGGTATGGAGGAGACCATCTTCTTCCATTATGGTTATGTCTAGTAAATGAATGGCCTTCTTGCTGTAATCGAAGGAAAACTGTATATCATTAGATCTTAGATTCAACCAATCATGGAAACTTAGCAGTGTTTCCTCTGGACCTGTCCATATCAAAAGTACATCGTCAATGTACCGTTTCCATAGGCCCAGGTTGTTAATGTAGGCGTTGTCCATGTTAAATAGGTGACTCCTCTCAAAATGACCCATATACAGAATGGCTACATCAGGTGCACATCCTGCCCCAACCACCACACCTTTCATCTGCATGTAATAGTTCCCTTGGAAAAAGAAGAAATTCTTGGTCATAGCGATCTCGAGGAGTTTGATTATGAAATATATCGGCACCTACATGGGTCTTGGTCTCTTCTCTAATATCTCACTCATAACCTCCAAGGTGGAGAAGTGTGGCTCAATGGTTAGAGCGGCAGACCCTGATGCAGAGATCTGGCCCGGGACCAGGGTTCAATTCCCGCCTCGGCGGGTCTTGGGCTCAATTTCCTCAGACCTGATAATTCTCGCCTCGGTGCCTATTCTAATCATGGGTCCCACTCTGCAACTCTGGGCAATAGCTTGCTTAATCTCCACAACGGCCCCAACAGCGCTGGGATGCCTGGCTTCACCCTGGGGGTGCCCAGGAGTGGACATTTCACAGGGAAAAGCCAGGAAGGGTTCCACAGTGGTATGCGTACAGCGCCAGGACACCTCTTTGGGGGTATAAGTGCGCTTTACAAGTACGAATTTCATTTCATTCATTTCATTTCATTTCATTTCAAGGCTGATTCTTGAGGGATATTCATATATAGGGAGGTTATGTCCATAGTGACAAGAATTTGTTCAGATTGGTTGAATGCCAAATTGTCCACCTGTTTGATTGCTTCCATGGTGTCACGTATGTAGGATGCCGTGGATTCGGCAAAAGGTTTCAAAAAGATATCCATATACTTGCAGAGTGGTTCAAGTATTGAGCCGCATCCAGATACTATGGGCCTACCTGGTGGCTTCTCCTTGCGTTTATGGATCTTGGGCAAGGTGTAGATTGTAGGCAGCCTCGGTTGTTTCTTATTCAAGAATTCGCATTCGAGTTCAGTGAGGAAACCCTTACCGCGCCCTTGGTCGGTAATCCTCTTGATGGTTTCAGATATCTCCTTGGTAGGGCCTCACCTAAGTAGAGAGTAATTGGTCCCAACCTCCAGTTGTGAAAAAATCTCTGTCTTGTAGTCCCCAGTGTTCTGTACTACTATGGCCCCGCCCTTATCGGCTGATTTGATCACAATGTTGTTATTTTTCTTTAGGGATTCCAAGGCTTCACGTTCTGACAAACTACTCAAGAGGTCACGCAAAAGGGCGTGGTATTGTCCAAGAGACACTCTTTTGGAACCCAAGCAATGCACAATGGCATCACATGATAGAATGATATGTGTAACCACGTTTTGCACATGCAGCAACGAAATTTAAAAAAATCATCAATAGACATTGGGCATTAGTTGCAGATGAAGTTGAGAATCCAGAGGCACCTGTGCATGCTTTCAAAAAAGGCAAAAGTGTGAAAGACCATGTTGTAAGATCCTTCCTGGGGGAACCACCTAAGACGACCCTCTTGGCACAGTGGAACCTTCCGCAGATTATAGGTCATTTCAAGTGTGGGCACTGCAAAGCCTGTAACCTAACCATAGAGGCAAAATAATTTCCACATAACAACTGTACATACCAATTTAAGGGTCACACCAATTGCAACAGCACTGATGTCATTGATATCATTAGATGCCCCTGTGACTTCCTATATGTAGGCCAGACCTCATAGAAGGTTAAGGCTTGCATACTCCAACACTGTAGTAGGATAAGGTGTAAAGTACAGGGTGCCCCCCTTGTTGAGCATTTTAATACATTTGAACACTCTGCTGAGAGCTTAAATTGGATGGTGATTGAAAAAGTCATGGCCAATCGCAGAGGAGGCAATCTCCACAAAATACTGAATCTGAGGGAGTCCAAATGGATACATAATTTAGACACTGTAGCCAGGGAACTCAATGAATAGGAGGAGCCTTTGAGACTGGCTTCTACACTGAATAGTATTAGATCTATATATCCTGTTTCACAATCCACAAATGTATCCTGCAAGTAGCCAGCTGTATGTACGTGATACATGTAACTATATGAAATCTATGACGAACTTTTGCCTCTGTCACTATAATAACTTTTTCAAGCAACTCTCAGTTGTTTTTCCCTATCGGTGATTGCACATTTTTAACCAAAATGTAAATATGTATATTACTCACTCTACAGGTCAAAAATCTGTGACACCGTCAGTGATTGCATGATTTTAACTAAAATTTAATTATCTATATGAGCCACCATGCATGTTAAGGACTTGTAATATCGTCTGCTCTCTTCTGTCATTCATTGCTTTCTCTCGATGAATTTTTTTGGATCATTTATCTTTCCAATACATGACCTTCTGGCCTTCCATCGTGAATCTACATCGGAATTTATTTTATAATAATTTTCCGGTATACCATTGAATACTTGAGTGGTTTGGTAGTGAAGAAAGACTATACCAATTGGTGCCGGCAACAATGTGCACATTTTACGGTGCCGCGAGCATGTTTAAACTTCTCAGCCTCACCACCGCCCGGTGTTTGTCCAGTCTCCTCACCGAGCGCTGCCGGAAAGGTGAGCACACGCTCGGGCCGAGCGCCCTAACTGAGCTTATAGCTTCCTTTAGATACAAACTTTGATTGATATAATCTTTTTACCTTACAGTTCTCTGAACGATTTTTCTCACCAAGATACGGCCCAACTAGGAATTAATTTCCTGATTTGGATGCGGCCACATAGAATTCATTTCTATATCTTTGGGTAAGTCCTGGGGGTTGCTTGACCTTGCACTTTCTGTCTTTATTCGATCCCACAGATGTCTTAATTACCCTTTTGCCTTATAGCTACCTCCTTCAAACGTATGGCCTTTTGAGCACATTGTGTCCGCCAGGGAACACCTACATGGGAAGGTAGGCTCCCACCTCTTTGTTAGGTTCGTCTAATTGCGTTTGCATTCTTGAATGGCAATTCATGTCCACTAATTCCTTTTTTTAATCACAGACGAAGACGCTTCCAAGTCTACTACCACTCTTGAAAATTGCTAGGGGAGGATGTACATTGATTCTACACCTCCCGCATTAAATGGTGCGGCTGCACCATTATGAGGTTAGTGTTTCCTTTAGTTATTGGCGATGCAATTGTTTTTATTTAGAATCCACTCTTGAACTAATTTAGTGTGTCCTTCTTCAGGTTGCCCTACATTTCATCGCACTTCTCTCAGTTCTGATGAAGAAACGCATGCTAGGATCTAAGTCAGCTTGTGCAACAGTTGGGTCAGAACGTCGACTTTTTTAGACTAACAAGCCTGGACTGATTATCGATACCTGTGTGTGGTAGATGTTCTAAATATACATCACCCCGTTCTGAACAAGGAGAAATAAGAGACTGTACTAAATCCCATAGACAGGCTACCTTTGTATTAATCCTTTCTTCACCTTTCTCCATATCACTGCTCACTTGAGCACCATCTGAAACATATCTTTTTTCTTTCCTTTTTGGAACAACCGTTATACAATGAATTTGATGTTTTCTTTTGCTGAATTATGACTAACGAATCTTGATACAAAAACTCAATCTGATTGTTTGACTCTTCATTAAGTGCATTTCATTTATTGTGTTGCCTTTTTTTTTGTTTTTCGCTCGCCTAAAGTGCAAATTAAATGTTGCATTTGTCATTGCTCATGTACCAGGATTCTGGTTATGGGCTTAAAAAACTGTGCCCATTTTCAAGGACTGCCCATGTTGCATGTGTTGTTACTCAGGGCTTGTGAGCACTATTTCTTTCTTTAGGCTAGAGCAGTCGAGACCAGTGCTCGTGGTTTATAGAGCCTTGTTGTAAACAGGGCTGTAAATCTTGCTCTTATCTTGCCACATTTGCTGTGCATTCAATGACGGAGGTCTGGATTGGCTGCAGCTGCCTCCTCCTCCCTCCTGCTTTTGAAAAGCACGGCCTGGCGTCACGGTCCTTGCCTTCCTTTGGCTGCTGCCGCCTCTGTCTCAGACCTCAACAAGCATTTGCAATGCAATAGGTCTCGCATTTGCAAGAGTTTGAGCTATTGGCATTGTAAATGACAATGCCATTTATTTATGTGTTTTGAAATCCTGCAAGCGGTGCGTAAACACACACTTTGTACTTGTAATCATTGCTTACGAGAAGCAAGGCTGGCAGTAACTGCTCCTCTTTTACTGCCAGCTTTGCTTCTCGTAAGCAAGGACTATAAGTTTAAAGTGTGTGTTTACGCACCGCTTGCAGGTTTTCAAAACCCATAAATAAAAGGCATTGTCGTTTACAATACCAATAGCTCAAACTCTCTCCAATTCGAGACCTATTGCATTGCAAATGCTTGTTATGGGAAAGCAATGGGTCAGGGATACAGACGCCTGCTACTATTAAATGTTGAAAGAAACCATGGAGACGAAATGTAGATTTAAATACTAACCACCTCCCTTCTCACAGAAATAGCATGCATTATGTAATTGTGTAATTTCGAACTCATGTGGCAAGTGGGAACACATATGTGAAAGTTACTTCAGCAGTAAGAGAGAAACAATTTATTTCCCACTCAGCCACATCAAAACATACAAACAAGTCCCTTCAAAATGCCCCTTCAGTGTAGTTCAGATGGAAAATGAGCAATACAGATCTTCACAGAGTGGACAAAACAGGCCGTGCTCCATAAAAGTTTCTTAAAGTTGATCAAAGAAGAACTGCGAATAAGTTGGAGACTGCAACAATGTAACAGTTTAAACGTAAGGAGAAACTGATACCTTTTTCAATTAAACAGTGCTTCTGAACCAGTTGTAATCTGGAGAAACTTTAATCTCTTCCATGATGCCCAACGAGAAAGAAAGTCAGAGGATCCTGTGAGTAAAGACGTGAAGCATCAGACTGCGCAATGGAAGCCACCCAATAAAAGCCCCTTGCACTGCAGCCTTGTGATACCAACACATGAGTCTTTTGGTTTTTACTCAAAGGCTTGCACAGCTTATACGGGTACAGTGGGATTCTGTGCTCGTCTTTAGCCGAAATCTAAAATAAACGAGGGAGTGTTGGGAGAAGGGTGACCTGCTGGACGGTATGCTGAGGGAGCATGTGACGGGTTCAAGAGTGAGAGGTAAAGACAGTGCGGGCTCCAAAATGACAGGCTTCTTAGAGAAAATGACAGTAAACCCTGGGGAAGGAAATACTACCACCAGTCGGAGTAGGTCTGATGCTGCGCTGTGCCGTCATTCTCCTCACTGCGTAGGTACGGGGAATCCAAGCATAATTTTAGAATCCATCTAAGTGATCTGCACTCATCCCAACAAGCTCCATTTAAAAAAGGGTATTCAAAATGTCAGCACCACTAACACAAGCAGAATTGAAAGTGAAATAGCTGCTCTCCCATACATATTCCTTTTAAGACATCAGGCAAAGGCACGGCCGTGGTGACATATGGAGGGAGCCTGGTGTGTTTGTTCCACTGAAAACCTCCAACCGGGTCACTGCGTTGAGCAGGGTATAAACTATACGTGCGTGTGCAATGCTCGTCCATCACATACAACGCCCACAAGAAGCCAAACCCACGGGGGTCTCTGATAGGCTCTGTGACATGATGTGACTCATAATGTATTAATGAAGGGACGACCAGGAGAAACAATGAGTGAATACTCCAGGGGAGTGAACAACTTCAAAATGAGGAGGGACAGGAAACCCAAATACCCACTGACAAGGCAGGATTTTTAAAGGACAACCAAATAGACATACCTAAACCCATGGGAGGAGTCAGACCCCACAACATACATACAACAGATCATTTGACAACGGAAGCGCTGTCTAGGCATGACCTAAAAAAGAAATTAGCAGTATTTCACTATTAGGACTTGTAAAACACACCAGTACATGTACTACCTTTTAAATACACTGACCCTGCCCATGATACTACAATAGGCCTACCATAGGGGTGACTTACAAGTAGTAAAAGGGAAGGTTTGGGACTGGCAAGTAGGTTCACTTGCCAGGTCGACATGGCAATTTAAAACTGCCCATACAGACACTGCAGTGGCAGGTCTGAGACATGCATGTATGGCTACTCATGTGGGTGGCACAATCAGTGCTGCAGGACCACTAGTAGCATTTGGATTAACTGCCCGGGGCACACCTGGTGCACTTTACTAGGGACTTACTATTAAATCAAGTATGCCGATCATGGATAAACCATTCACCAATACAATTTACACAAGGAGCCCTTGCACTTTAGCACTGGTTAGCAGTGGTAAAGTGTCCAGAGCCCTAAAACCAGCAAAAATGAAATGCAGTACACAGTAAAAAGCAGGTCAGAGGCAAAAAGAGACAGGGAAAATCACGCCAAAGATGCTATATCTAATACGTATCCCCCCAGCTAAAAGTAGGGAGAACTACCCAAACTCATGGAAGTTCTCTTCACTAAGGCAGAAAACCTGGACGGACCATAAGCATTGGCGTGTTCTGTGACAGGGCGGTGTTCCAGTGTAAAGTCCATTCCCTGTAGGGAGATGGACCACCTCAACAGTTTTGGGTTCTTGCTCCTCATCTGCATTAACCATCTGAGGGGTCTGTGGTCTGTCTGAACCCCGAAGTGAGTCCCAAACAAGTAAGGTCTTAGCTTCTTCAGCGCCCAGAACACAGCAAAAGCTTCCCTTTCAATCGTGCTCCACCTCTGTTCCTGGGGAAGTAACCTTCTACTAATGAAGGCTACAGGTTGATCTACAGTTCCCACACCATGATCTGAGTCATCAGTCTGCACCACACTCTGGAGCCTTGAGCACAGGCGCTGTGCATATGACCTCCTTCCGGGCATCAAAAGCGGTCTGGCATGCCTCAGTTCAGATCACCTGATGTGGCTGCTTCCTTGAAGTCCTCTCTGTCAAGGGGGAAACAATGGTGCCATAATGAATATCCGGTAGTACCCGCTGAGGCCTAAGAAGGCTCTCACCTCTGTCTGGGTCTTGGGGGGTGCCCAAGCCAGAATGGTGTCCATCTTGGGTTGTAGGGGCACTACCTGGCCACTTCATACCTGGTGTCCCAAGTACACCACAGACCCCTGCCCTACCTGGTAGGGGGAACTGAAGTTCTCCAACCCAGCCAGGACCTTATTGACCAACCTCTGAAATGTACCAGAGGCGTTCTTCAACCCAAAAAGCATAACCCAGAACTGGTAGTGTTCTTTTGGCATTGAGAATGCTGACCTCTCTTGGGCCCCCTCGGTCAAGGCAATCTGCCAGTACCCAGACGTTAAATCAAAAGCACTGAGGAACTTGGCAGCTCCTAGCAGATCAATGAGCTCATCAGCTTGGGGGATGAGGTGGGCGTCAGTCTTGGTGATGGCATTGAGCCTACGGTAGTCCATGCAGAACTGTAGTTCAGGAGTGACACTGGGCGGGGCAGCCTTTAGGACTAAGACCACTGGGTGGCACCAAGGACTGCCGGATGGCTCAATCACCCCTAGGGTTAGCATCTTGGAAACCTCCTCCTTAATGCTAGCCATCACTCTTTCAGTCAACCTGCAAATCTTGTGCTTCACAGGTGAACTATCCCCAGTGTCTATGTCATGAGTGCACCAATGGGTGACTCCTGGGATAAGTGAAAATAGAGTGGCAAACTGTCCCAGCAACTATCGACAGTCACTCTGCTGCTCTAGGGTCAGTGTAGGGAGTAGGATCACATCCTACACTGACCCATCCTGCCCAGGCCTGCCAAGTATCACGCATCAGGTGTGACTCTAACGCCTTTCAGTGTGGTGTTCCGCATCACCGCACTGAAATGCATTGTCACGCATTTTTAATGCCACTCTGAAACTGGCTACGCCAGGGTGCCAACGCACGCACCGGCGTCTGTGACACCTGTGCGCCGGCTCTGCTGCTCCCCGCAGACTTGCCAGCAGCTGGCTCAGTTAATAAACAGTTAAAGATCTTTTCTGCTCAGCTCTGGCTGAGAGTGCTACAATGTTACAAATCTGCCCTGCTGCCTGGCTGCATATTTCCCGCCCGCGGTGCGGCTGGCAGTCACTGACTGACACTGCCGAACTACCAGACGCGGGGCCTGCCCTCAGCAGTGGTTGCTACTGGCTGTGGCACCGTGGGGGGGATTATCCGGATGTGACCTCTGCCTCCGTCATGTCCTGGAACACAGGAGGAAGGAAGTGAGGTTGGTCAGAAGCGGCGGGGGACTAGAATCTGAGAGTCGAGTCCTGGTGCGCTGCTGTCTGCGCATAAATTTATATCGGGCGTTGGACCGGCGGGAGGCCAGCATCGACCAGTGACTGACTCTCTCAGCATGGCCGCCGCGCATCATGCTGTCCTTGTTATTATACACTTACAGAGTCTACTGACTCTGATCAAACGAACTCTCTGCCCGATTGGTGAATATAATCCCCCAAAGTTAAGGAGCCTACCAGGTGATGTGTCACAGTGTTCTGCTGTCAAACAAATTAATCCGATCCAGCGAACGGTGCGTGCCCGCAGCCTCTCGTGGAACCGGGAAGCGCCGCCTTGCCTGTTTTTCTGGAAAGGCCTCTGCCCCACAGTGACCACGCGTACGGTGCCCTGATTGGCCATAGGCAGACTGACAGGAAACATGCAGCTTTGATTTTCCTTGCCGAGCCAGCCGCCGCCTGTCAGAGTGGCACGTTTTAGTCCACAGCACCCGGCCCACACATGCATCCCGGTATTCAGGAGATCATGGAGGCAGTCACATTCAAGACAGTGGCAGGACGAGGGAGTTTGACTGCTGTAAACAACAAATCGAAGGCTATAAAGGTAGTTAAATCGGGTGGTGGTTGGTGCACGGGTGCTGGGGATATGTGTCAATTAAGGTATAGATAGTAATTAGCAGCGGATGTAGGAACTCTCAAATTTCCCAGTTCCAACCATTTTTCCTTTGCATCTAATATTTGTAGTTCTGTTTATAATTAATTAGGGGAAAAAAGCAGAACTACAGATTACAAAGGAAACTGCATGGATTAGGTGATAATCTCATGTGTGGCAGGTTCTGGAAAACTTTTGAGCTTTCTGGCTGATAGCGTTGATATGCTTTCAGCAGATCATGGCCTGTGCAACACATCATTTGTGTCTGTTTTCCATACTTTCTCATTAAAAGGGGATATTTGAAAGTACACATTTATGAAGACAATACTAGATCCTCTTTTACACTTACAAGAGGCGTCAGATATTTCCTTTATGAGAACTTTGGATTCCAGCATAAACCACACCTTTGCAGCTGGTGTGGACTGGAAGAAAAAACAAAAATGAATGTTTCCTTATGTAATGTAATTGGTGCTCTTGTAAAGCGCTCCAATACCTTAGTATCGAGTTCACGGTATATTAAAAAAACCTGTAAAAAACAAAAAAGTGCTTCAGGCTAATTTTCGGTTGTCCCAGATGCATCGACATACTTTGCGTGGCTATTTAGAGTAAGAATCGAACTGCACGTGGGTTAGGTACCAGAACGTCCAGCTTACACTTGCCTCACCATTAAGTGCCTTCGGTCCTCATGGCGGGTTGTCCTGACTGAACCTGCCTGATCCTGTAGAAGGACAAAAGTAAAGGGATTTTCTGGCTTTATTTAGCAAGCCGGCTATGTTTTCAACTATGTTTTAAACTACTCAACAGGAAACTTTACACACTACCACCCATTTCACCATGATTTATATGGGGCGTGTTTAAGATTAAGATAAAATGGGGAGAACATGGCGGCAGCAAGCTGAGCTGCCGCTGCACCTGGAGGCTCCGCCTGTTCCCCAGGCCATGGGAGTCCGTGTTTAGCACGGAATACTGAGAGGTTTTACGGGGTCAATGTCAAGACAGGTTACCTCTTGATCGGTGCATTCTTTTTTTGAGGTGTTCCCTTTTTCGGGTGGCTGCCGGGTGATCTGTCCGGGCTCCGGTCCGGGTTCTGCTCTTGCTTGTCCCGGCGGCCGGATTTCGGCGGATGTGTGTTGGGGCGGTGCGGCTCTCGGTCCCGGCCCGGCTTCCGCTCCTTCCGCCCCTCCCTGCCTAACGCGGTGGGAGACGGCGGCGCTGGAGCTAAGAAGGAGTCGGAGAGTTGCGGCCCGTGGTCTCCTCAGGGGCAGCACCAGGGGCATAGCGGCTAAACTGGAGAGCATCGAGAGGGACGAGTGTGCTGAGGGGAGCGGCGAGTACGGCTGTGAGGAGGGTGCTGGCAACGCTGGAGAAGTCGGAGCCCCGGCGGAGCAGCCTCAGGATTGTGGTGGTTTGTTGGTTGGTGGGGTGCCCCACAATCAGGTAGGACGCATTCCAGCTGTTTTGGATTCCCCTGTCTCGGCTTTCGCTTCTGCTTTTGCTTCTACCTCTCCCTTGGGCAACAGTAAGTGGATTAAGAAGGGTAAAAGACGAAGGGGAGGAGGAGGAGGGCTCGCAAGGGCAAAGTCTGCTGGGAAGGACATTGCCCAGGCGCATCTGTATGGACAGGAGGGTAGTCTGGACATAAGTGCGGAAACTGCTGGCAATATCACGAGTAACAGTTCTGGGGAAGGTTACGGCAATAGCAGCACTAAGAGAAAGTCGAAGACTGAAAAGAAAAATACTTCAACCTTTTTATCTGGGGAAGTCAAAAAAAAGAATACTAAAACAACTAGGTCTAAGGGCATTTTTCTTGAAGCTAAGCCCAAGATCACTCCTTCCCTAAGGTCGTACTTTAAGGTCCTACCGGAAGTTCTGTGCCTTATGAGACAGGGAGAGGCTGGAAAGCTGGGGAAAAGGGACATAACTGAGCAGGAACCTGGATTCGTTGGACCTGCTAACCTAGATGGCTCAAAAGTAGAAAAGATAAAGCCGGGGGGCCATACACCTGCTGGGGGTTTGGCTCTGGTTGATATTGAAAGTTCTGCTTTGGAGGGGAGAGATAACGCGATGGAGGTAGGGAAGGAGGTGGTGGACCAGACACCTCAAGCTGAATCTCCAGATACCCCCCAGGTCTCACCTAAGGGTCCGTTTTTGGAGGAAGGAAGCTCGGACAGAGGAGCGTCAGCTCCAAATTCAGAGGTTTCCAATTCAGAGGCTCCAAATTCAGAGGTACATTCAATTTCTTCTTTGGAGCTTCTTATGGCCTCATTATCAGTAGATATAAAAAAAGGGTTTGAGGTCTCTGCCGCTAACCAAGGAGAGATCAGGAGCTTTTGCGAGTCGCTGGATAAGAAAGTGGACCTCCTGAATACAAGGACGGAGACATTAGAATCTAATGTGGGGGCATTAACAGAACAGCTTGATGTCCTGAAAGGTGACCTAGTAGCTCTTAAAAGAGATGAGGGGGCCCTGCGAGACAGGCTGGAAACATTAGAAAATAATTCCCGTAGGAATAATTTGCGAATATTGAATGTTCCAGAGGGGAGTGAAGGCGATGATCTTAAGCCCTTTATGATCACTCTTTTAAAAGAATCACTTGATCTAGAGATCTCGGAGGATGAATTGGGCCGGGACATTCAGAGAATCCATCGAGACCCCTTCAGAAGAAATCCGAATCGATCTAAACCGAGGAAAATCCTTATAAATTTCCATACCTACTCATTGAAAGAGAAGATTCTTAATTTATCTCTCAAATATAAGTCACTGAAGGGTAAGGATTTTCCATTCCAGATTAGCTCAGACCTGGCCAGAGTTACGTTAGATAGGCAATGGGAGCTGGGTAGGAAGCTGGAGGACTTTAAAAAGTTAGGAGCTGTGGCTCAACTTAAATTTCCTGCCTCCTTGAAGATCATGTTTAAAAACAAAATGTACAATGTGAGATCAGTACAGGAGGCTGAAGACTTGCTTGCAAATATACAGTTGGGCTAGCTATATCTTCATATTATTACCTTGCCTTTATTCCCAGCTTCTCTCTAGGTTCCCTGGATAGCCTACCTTTAAACAAAATATACAATACTAGTATTTCTCTATGCAGTAAGCTCATGGGGGAACAGACAATGCTTTATAAGGAAAGAAAAGAAAAAAAAGTTTCACATAAGTAAAAATGATATAAATAAAAGACAACAAAAGACAAAGAAGAGGGAAAGAAAAGGGAAAGGGAAAGGAGGAAAAAGGAAAAAAAAAAGAATAAGAGGGGTATAGATAAGGTACAGATAAGGTTCCTTTTTCTTTCCCTCTTTCTTATACCATATTTCACATTTATTGCACTGTAATAGGTCGGCTTAGGTAAAGCTAGGTTGGCTCTTTCCCTCCTTTTTTTTTTTTTTTTTTCTCTTTCAGTATTCCTGGTGGTGTTTTCTTTGGGGTGGATGAGGGCGGGAATCTCCAGGGTGCAATTATCTGGACTTCATCTGTCCGGATGACTGGGGGTAGGGTTCTCCATGGGTGGGGGGAGGGGATGGTGGGGCACAGGGGCAGGGGAGGGGGCAGTGGGGGGAAATTGTTTTTTAAAAATCCACATTTTCGCCACTTTGGTAGGTCCAACTCTAGAGTTAAGATTAAGGGCGTAGGTAGTGGGGGGGATTTGTGCGCAGGTGTTGAAGGTGCTGAAGTTGACTTGACATCCCATATTTTGACTCTGGTAGACAAGGGGAATTTGGAGGCACCATGAGTTCCTTTCAGATTCTTTCATGGAATGTCAATGGCCTGCGCACTAGACCAAGGAGAGATAAGATCTTGCAATATCTACGGGACTCTTCAGCGCAGGTCATTGTCCTCCAGGAAACTCATTTATTGGAAAAAGAGATGATCTCCTTGCTAAAGTCTCAAAGTTGGGTAGGCTCCCATGTAGACACAAGTCAGTCAGCAAATATTAGAGGGGTGTCAATTATTTTTAAAAAAACAGCCAGGGCCCATATATTATCTCAGATAAAAGATCCAAATGGTAGATGGGTCATCGTAAAAGTTATAATAATGGAGACCTTGCTAACCTTAATTGGATATTACGGTCCCAATCACGACGACCCAACTAGTTTGAAGTCTATTTTTTCTCATTTATTGGACTTCCCGGAACCGATGGTCCTGGCAGGGGATTTTAATATTGTCTTGAACCCGGCATTGGATAAAACTCCAACTAATAGAGCTGTGGTCTTTTCTAAATCTCGGGAGTATCTGCTTGGGGCCATGAGACAGTTCACCTTATCGGATATTTGGAGAGACAGATCAGGGCAGCAGTTAGGGGTGTCATATCGAAACTATAAATATAGGCACCAGTCAAGAATTGACTTTGTTCTGGTCAGTTATTCATTAAGGAGCCTGGTTAAGAACATTGCATACTTGGCACCCCATCTCTCGGACCACTCCGGGGTCCTTCTGGCACTGAAATGCCCAGTCCCTAGTTCAATTAGGACTTGGTCCTTTAATCGAGCCTTACTCTTGGAGGAGGAAGAAGTCTCCTTTCTCTCACAAGAAGTGGAATGGTTTTTGGAGGTGAACGCTGGTACAGCCTCAATAACTTCAGTATGGGACTCTTTGAAAGCCTTTTTACGCGGCCAAATTACTAGCAGGTCCTGTTATAGGAACAAAAAATATAAGGAAGAGATCATGGATATTGAAGCTAGGCTGAAAGACGCAGAGGTAGATCTCTCAGGCTCGGTACCCCCTGAAATCTTGCAAAAGAAGCGAGATAAGGTCAGCGGATTAAAAGCCCAGCTTGAAAATATTTTGAACATCAGGCTTACTCGAAGATGGGAAGCCAGTAAGATCTCCCACTTCGAGTATGGAGAAGGAGCGGGCAAACTCCTTGCTTGGAAGAGTAAATCGGACCGAGCAAGGAGTTATATTAAGGAGATCAGAAATGAGAAGGGTACTTTAGTTACTGATGAGGAAATTCGGGACGCCTTTCAGGCCTTTTTTCAATCAATTTACCAGGAGGATGGCAGCGTAGATAACCACAGTGCACAGAGGTGGCTTGGGGATATTCCGCTCCCCTCCCTTAGTCCAGAACAACAGCAATATCTAGACAGGGCCTTTACCTGTGTCGAGGTAAGGGATGCTATCTTTAATGGTAACAATGGGAAGGCCGCAGGGCCGGATGGGTTACCAGCCGAGATTTACAGAGTAATAGGGGATCAGGTTATTTCTATCATGACTAACCTTTTTAATCAGATCTTGCAAGGAGGACTGATCCCGCCAGATTCATGGAACGATGCCACTATAGTCCTGATCTTAAAACCAGGGAAAGCGGCATCTAATTGTGGGTCTTATAGACCCATATCTTTACTGAATGCCGACTATAAAATCTTTACCTCTATACTGGCAGCAAGATTGGGCATAGTGGCAGGGGACATTCTGCATTCAGACCAGAAGGGCTTCGTAAAAGGCCGCCAGTTATCGCACTTAACATATGATCTAATTGGGGCGATTGATCTGGCCTCCACATATTCCATCCCCCTAGCAGCTATGACCTTAGACGCCACCAAGGCCTTTGACAGGGTGAATTGGATATACCTGTCGGAGGTCTTGGAAAAATTCAATCTTGGTGAGAAGTTTCGTCATACAATACAATCTATCTACAGGAGACCTTCGGCTAGACTCTTGGTAAATGGCAGTATTACGGAGCCCTTTAATATATCTAGGGGCACTAGGCAGGGCTGCCCACTCTCCCCTCTCCTTTTTGATTTATATATTGAGCCATTCGCTCAACGGCTTAGAGAGGATTCCAACATTCAGCCTTTCAAGTATGGAGAGTGGGAGAGGAAGGTAGCCCTATATGCCGATGATATTTTAATTTTTACTGCTGATTTAGATATGGCATTTCCAGCTGTTATTAGCCAAGCCCAGGAGTTTGGACTCGTCTCGGGTTACGAAATTAATGCTGCTAAGACTGAGATAATGGTTTGGAACCAGGCGGCAAATCAATATCAGCACCAGATAAGCCCCAGAATGAGATACCTGGGGGTAAACATTCTGCAAGACATAGCTAAGATAGCTGAAACTAATTTGACTATGGTGGCGAAAGAGTGCATGAAGTTAATGAAAATCTGGGCTTCGCTCCCCCTCTCCATCATTGGTAGAGTCAACTTAGTTAAAATGACAATCCTCCCGAAGATTACCTTTTTTTTTTAACTGTATCCCTCTTCACTTTGAGAAATCACAAATTGATAAAATTCAGAGGGATATTAACTCTTTTGTTTGGGGATACAAATTCTCGAGGATAGCTTGGAAAAAGCTAAGACGTAGGAGGGAGAAGGGAGGCCTTGCCTTGCCAGATATCCAGCTTTATGCTTGGGCCTTCCAACTTTCCCATGCACGTATGTTATTGAAAATGCCGGTCAACACCGGAGCAGGAGGGATGTTTTTAGCCATGCTTCAGGGGGCACACTTACCGGTGGAGGGTTTTTTGTTTAAATTTGGGGATGCTAAGTTTTTTAAAAAAGTTAGGCTTAAGGTTTTGCAGGGCCTGGGTAAAACATGGGCAGATTTGAGGAGGTCGGTCGCACTTGGATACTTCTCTAGCATGGCGCCCTTATGGGATTCTCCCGGGGGTCCAGAGTGTCTGAGGGATAGCTTGGCGGCTCCTCTGAGGGAAGCCGGTTTGGCAGTTTGGGGGGATCTGATCTCAGACGGTACCCTAGTAACATGGGAACAACTTAGGGAAAGGGTTGGGGCCGGCCTTTCTAAATTTAAATATCTCCAGTTGGCCAGTTGGGCTCAGTCGTACTTACAAACAACTTATGGAAGCTTATTAGGGGGAGGCAATGATCTGGAATATAATCTTGTGACTAGACCCCGAGGGAAGAAGGAAGTTTCCTTTTGGTATCAGGCAATCTTGGAGGAAGTGGATGGTGATTTTAAACTTGCCAAGGAATTGTGGGGAAGCTCTTTACCAGCTCAAGACTGTGACACATTGTGGCAGTGTTCGTGTAAACTCTTATATGAAATTGTAAAACCGGCGTGGTTAAAAAGGAACCATCTTTTAACCATCCTCAGGGCTTATTTCACCCCACTGAGGCGTTCCAAAATCAACAAAGAGTCGCCTGTATGCTGTAAGAAATGTGGACTGGCCTCGGCTTCCGACATTCATATGTTTCAAGAGTGTCCAGCTCTGACTTCTTTTTGGGACAGCATCGGGAAATTTTTGTCGGACACAATAGGAAGCCTTGTTATTATTGACTTGCCCTTGGTCATTTTTGGCTTACAGGATAACATCAAAGGCCCTGCAAGGTCGTTACTTTTTTATGCCATGCTCCTAGCTAGGAGACAAATATGTATAAAATGGACAGAATCTACCCCTCCCTCCTTTTTTGACTGGCAATCTTCCGTTCTGGCGACTTCCAAGTTGGATTTATTGAGAACAGGCAGCAAAAAGAAGAGAACATTTTGGAATATACTTAAAGCGAGATGGGTCCCGGAGTTGATTGTATAGTTTTTTTTTTTTTTTACCGGGTCCTATGATTATGCTGCCTTAATACTCTATGGGCCAGGTCGGAGATTCCTAGTATAAAGCTGGAATTCTTAAGACAAAGGCCATCTAGCTCTTGGAGCTCGTAAATAGAGTTATCTTAGTTGGTGTCTTTGCGTACACATAAGCAAGTCTAGGTGCCGGTAGGCGGGCTTTCTCAATCCTTAGCCGTCTACGCCTCTCAGCTTGCTGATTGTGGGTATGGACTGCTTGAGTGTGTATTCGAAGCGAGATTGGTGGCGAATGAGGACAAAATATTTAAAAAAAAAAAAAAAGATTAAGATAAAATACTAGATGTAGACTAAGACGAATGTAAATAAGCACATGCCAACCACAATTGGTGAAATGTAATTAATACAAGGGCAATACGTATATACACAGAAGAGCCTAATCAGATTAAGCCAGTATTTGACATTGGCAGAAATGCACAGATCTTCCAACCAATGAGCCATGATATCGAGCTGCCGCATGGTGGTTGGTCTCAGTGCCATAGACTGTGCAAACGGTTTCAGATAGAGCTTTAACTGTACAACCCATCTTGGAATACTCTTTGGATAAAGGAGCAGGTGCCAATTGGCGCTAGACCCGGCCTAGTGGTGTTGCAGAGAATCAGAAGTGTCCTTAATAATAAATTAAGTTAGTGACCATTTCATTTTAGAAGTTTTTCACCAAAGAGGCACGTTTAAGATATTTTTCTCTTTACATGAAAGCCATTGCTTGGTTTTACTCTTGTTAAAGTATTGCACAGTCTGCTTCCGGTTAGTGCCCTTTCATTGCTGGTGCTTTGCAGCAGTTTTAAGCTCTTAGAGATTCTCATTGCTCAAATGGGTGTAATTTCTGATGTTTATATGTTTTGCTCGTCTTCATTGCTTGATTTTGCTCACGAGAAAGTGTCACTCATAATCGTTGAAATGTCACTCATAATTACATTGAAATTATGAAAATGTCACACACAGCAATCTGAAATCTTGGCAGCTATGCCTGCTCCTTAGCAGACATGAGGCCGGGGAGAGGTTCCCTCTCCTCCTCTGCCCCATCATCAGTAGCCAAGAGCATGGTCAACTCAGACCTCTCAAAGTGGGGTGTGAGGCGGTTCACATGCAGAACCCTCAAGGGGTTCCTGGGAGTCTGCAAGTCCACCAGGTAGGTGAAGTCACTCTTGCGCTCCTTTCCCTCAAATGGGCAGACCACTTGTCTTTTAGAGCGCAGGGCTCTACTGACTCCATCACCCACACCTTTTGACCAGGCTGAAACTCAGCCAGAGTGGTATTCTGGTCATACCAATGTTTCATGTCCTCCTAGCTAGCTTCTAGGTACTCCTGAGCGAGTTTCCTGAAGCGTGCTGTCTGGTTGCGGAAGGCCAGCATGTAACTGAATACATCCTAAGGTGGCTTCCTAGGATCTTGCTCCCAGCCCTACTTCACCAGACTAAGAGGTCCCCTCACAGGGTGCCTATACAGAAGTACAAAAGGGCTGAAGCCAACCCCCTTCTGCGGTACCTCCCTGTAGGCAAAGAGACGCTTTGGTAAGCGGACGTCCCACTTACGCCACATGGGTTTTGACAGACCCCCCAGTCATGCATTTCAGGGGTCGGTTGAACCTCTCAATCAACCCATTAATCTGGGGATGGTAAGGGGTGGTGAATTTGTAGTTCACTCCAAACTCCTTCCAGATGGCCTTCATGTACAGTGACATGAAGTTGGTACCCTGGTCAGATACCACCTCCTTGGAGAAACCCATACGGGTAAAGATCCCCATCAGTCCCTCGGCCATGACGGGAGCCGTCACTGTCCTCAGAGGGATAGCTTCTGGGTACAAGGTGGCATGGTTCACGAAGACTAGGATGAACCTGTTGCCCATAGCGGACTTGGGATCCAGAGGCCCTGCAATGTCAATGCTCAGTCGCTTGAAAGGGGTGCTCACAACAGGGAATGATTGCAGGGGAGCCTTACATCTCCCCCCACTCTTGCCACTCGCTTGGCAAGTCTGGCATGACCTACAGAAGGTATCTGAATGTTTTCTCATTTGGGGCCAGTAAAAGTGGACGACAAGCCTGTCAAAGTTCTTGCCCTGCCCCAAATGTCCTGCCAGAGGCATATCATGAGCCAAGCCTAGTAGGAAGGCTCTGAAGCGCTGAGGTAGCACCAGCACACGGGCTGCCCCAGGCTCATGAACTTTAGGCTCGCTATATAGGAGACCATTTTCCCAATAGATCAGTGAGATCCAGACTCTTTGCCAGCTGGTTGGTCCTCAGCCTGTTGCCGAAGATCCACAAGAGTAGGGCACTCTTTCTGCGCTGTGCAGAGCTCCTCTCTGGTGGGACCTCCTTCCTGCTGCCAATGGGTCAGCTCAGGCAGGTTCCCCAGTTCGACCATGTCATCCGCTGCAGGTTACGGGCATCCCACTCAGGTTCAGCCTCCTCCCAGACCGTGGGAAATTTTGGAGTGGGTTTCCCATGCCCCTTGTCCATCATCTTCATGGCAGACACCTGGGCCACAGTTTCAGGCTCCAGAATCTTCTGATTACTCTGGACTGCCATGGATCGTGTGGTCATGCACGCCCACTCAGGCAATCCCAACATCTCCAAATGGGACCTGTACTCCACCTCCCTCCAGGCGGTGTGCTTCAGGTCATTTCTCAGCAGACAATCCACAGGCATGGATGGGCTCACAGCTACCCTTAAAGGACCTGAGACACCCCCCTTCTCAAAGGGAACCTGAGCAACTTTACAAAAGCGCTAGATGCTGTCTACTGCAACTACTTGGTGAAGCTCTCCAGGGACCACTTGCTCTTCAAACACCAGGTAACACCTGACAGTAGTCACACTGGCTCCTGTGTCTCTCAGAGCCTCTACCCTCTGTCCATTAATGGTTACCCACTCCCTGTAATTCTTAGTGTTATCAGGCAGTAGGTTTTTCTGGACCATCTCACTGTCCACTGGTGAGACAAGGGTCATCTCAGCTGGTTCCCCACACCCACCTGGGACCCACTCCTCACCAAGCGTTACACTGGCCATCCCTGGTGTCTGGCCACTGATAGGGGCCTGTGCCCACTTTGGACTCCCTCTAAAGTGTCCTGCCTGGTTACAGTCAAAGCACGTCAGGTGTCCTTTCCCTCCAGGCCTAATTGGGGGAAAATAACTCTTCTTCTTCTCGGGGGGGGGGGCTGGGAAGTCTTACTTTGGGAATTATTTTGGGTCCCTTTAGAGAACTCAAAATTTTTACCCTGCCCCCCCCCCCTTTCTGCTGCTGGGGACCCTGCCTACCTTTGGCATTCTCCCTCATACAACCTCTTGTGGACTCTGGTACTCACCCAGCGTTTAGACACGTTCTCCCACACAATCAAATTGTACAGCCCCTTGTAATTTGTATCAAGTCTTTTTTTGATTCTCTTGCATGAGGATAGCCAGTTTCTTTTCACTTTCTGTTTAGGCAGTCATGTCTTGGCATGGTGCCAAGTCCCACAAGGGTATACAGAAAGCCCTTTAATTGTCAATGAGATACTTAAAAAGAATATGGAATACTTAGTGATGCCTCAGCATTCAGTTCTGGTCCAGTATATCAATGACTTGTTAGTAGCATCGAAAACCCAAAGGCTTGCAAATGTGACACTATTGCTCTGCTGAACTGCTAAGCTGAGAATGTACATAAAGTATCCCCATCCAAATTGCAGTTCTGCCAAAAGGAAGTTCTGTATCTAGGACACCACATTGAGAAAGGAGCGAGGAAGGTGTCTCAAGAGAGGATCTCGGTGATTCTGAAAAGGAATCCGCCAGCCCCTCAGAAAGAAGTCCGAATGTTTTTGGGAATGGTGGGCTACTGTTGGAAGTGGAATCCCAACTTTTCCCTGATGGCCAAACCTCTTCAGAGGTTGACACACAAAGACATGTCAGACCTGGTACCATGGGATGACAATTGCAGGAGCGCCTTCACAGAGCTGCAAGAATGTCTATACCACGCCCCAGCTCTGGGAATGCCTGATTATAATGAGTGATTTGCACTGTTCTTCAATGAGAGAGATGGATGCGCTCTCTCAGTGCTTACCCAAATTCATGGCAAAGAGCGCAGGCTAGTAGTCTACTTTTCTGCTACTCTTGACCCTGTAGCCACCGCACTGCCCGTTTGCCTGAAAGCGGTTGCTTCTACTTGTGTGAGTCTGGAACAGTGCAAAAGTATAGTTATGGGTCACTCAATTACTGTGTTTGTACCCAATTCAGTTGAAGTGCTGCTGACTCGCAATCGAACGCATCACCTCACCAATAGTCAGCCTACCAGGTATGAGCAAATCATTCTGGGTACGAAAATGTTTCCTTTGAAGGTGTATTATCCTAAATCCTGCCACTTTACTGCCCCTTCCTGGAAACAGGTTTTCTGGTTGGCTAAGACGAGGATCTAGCCAAGCAGAATTTACCACTCCCGTCAAGGTCAGGTGATTACACTCACTGTATAACCTGAGCTCACCCTTGGGTAGCTTGGCTTATCTCAGATCATTGTTTTTCACTACCAGGATATGTAAACTTAGAAGAACATGATGTACTTTTTAAATACACTGCACCCTGCCCTTAGGTTGTCCAGGACCTACCAAAGGGGTGACTTATATGTATTCAAAATGAAGGTTTGGGCTTGCCCACAGTGTTAACTTGCCAGGTCGACATGGCAGTTTAAAACAGCACCCACAAGCTCTGTAGTGGCAGTCTGAGACATATTTAAAGGGCTACTTAAGTGGGTGCCAGTGCTACAGGCCCACTAGTAGCACTTAATTTGCAGGCCCCGGGCACATGTAGTGCACTTTACTTGTGACTTATAAGTAAATTAAATATGCCAATTGTGGATAAGCCAATGTTATTATGTTTTAGGTAGAGAGCACATGCACTTTAGCACCGGTTTGCAGTGGTAAAGTGCCCAGAGTTCTAAAGCCAACAAAAACGAGGTCAGAAAAAGAGGAGGAGGAAGGCAAATAGTTTGGGGTAACCCATCAGAGAGGGCCATTTTCCAACAATTGCTTTGTGGAAACATGGGATCAGCCAATCCTTGGAGTCTTTCACACTTTAATGAAAGACAATTTGTTTTTACTCTGGGGCTCATACAGCTTTTTCTAGATTGACTACTCTCTAAAGTCACTCCTCAACCTTGGATGCATTAGAAATACACATGTTCCTGAGAAAGATATGTCAGATCATTCCCCAATGACACTCAAACTTGACCTTGACGGCACAGGGAACAGACAAGGTGGAGACCTAGAGCATGGTTGCTGACTGACGCTAAACTTATGGCCCAGCTGATGATGGATGGTGACGCTTTCAAATGAATGTAGGGACAGTACCCTCCCCAAAAACATTGTGGGAAGAATTTAAGGCCACAATCTGAGGTGCTGTGATTAGTAGCTTAGCAGGCCAGGCCATGGCAGACTCATCTAATTGAAGATTGTGAGACTTCGCTGGTGACAGCACTACTTCTACCACTGGAGAAACAAAATACACATGCTCCTTTGTGGTGGTCCATGGATGATTCACACCCTATGCATCTTTTATAAAAGGGCAACCACTCCACCACCAATCCAAGGCATCTCCAAATTAAGGGGGTGGTGATGAAGAATACTGTTCGCTCATTTACCAGCCTGCAATCTAAATGCGGGCTCCATAAACACAATTTCCTTACATACTTATGGCTTGGCCCACTCAATGAAAAGGAGATGCCTTGATGACTCCCATGAAGGTGACAATCTCAGCCCAATTCAGAGAAATCCATTCAAGTACCTCTACTACATCTACTTGAAACCCAAGAAGCTCTGGCGCTTTTGACTTGGCTCCTACTCTTGATGCTTAAGATGTAATGATGCAGCGGGTGTTTCCTGCACTCGACCTGGCTATGCTACTGGACATTGAAACAGATAAACCAAAGCATTTCTATACATCAGTTATGATGGTGGCTAAGTAAGATATTATACAAAAACGGTGTGGAACGACTCCCCAAAACATGAAAGTCAAGGAGAGGATGTGGTGTTACGGCCAGAGCTATTGACTTTGAAACTGGTGAACCAGATTCAAGTCTGTGCATCGGCTCAACAGCCTGTGATTCTGGGCAAATCACTTAATCTCCCCATGCCTAAAAAAAGAATGGTGCCTTGTGCAATGTAACTGGTGCTCATGTAAAGCGCTACAATATCTTAGGGTCCAGTTCTTGATATATAAAATTTCAAAAATAAAATGGAAACTTTTGCATGTGGTCTAGACCACAGCATAACCCTTGAGAGCCTGTTATACGTTCCCCAAGACACAAGCCCCAGAAAATATGGGATTCCTGTGAATTATTATTGTTCCTGGCATTCCAGAGAAATTATACCATGAAAGTTGTAGGATGCGCGGACACTTGTGGTAAGGGCTTAGTGAGAGGATGGTCAATGGAAAAAGTATTAGTTAATGCCTATTATTCCTGTGGTGCCACTGATTTCTCTACATGTATACTCTGATTGAGGCGATATGCTGCATGATGATGGAAGCATATGTGGTTCGTACTATGTATGTTCTCTTAAAAAAAGTGTGTTCATATCTACCCATCCAGATCCATCCATCAATGCAGCCACAAAGATCAACCTAGACCCATCAATCCATGAATTTATTCATCCATCTGTCAATCCATGCGCCCACCAGGATCCACCACCTACCAAGGTCCATCTGTCTGCCCATCCATTCATCCATCCAAGCACCCATCTGCCCAATAACCCATCAATGGTCCAATTCGTCAATCTATACACCTATGCACCCACCAACATCCATATGTCCACCCAGATCAATCTATCCATCCTCCAACCATCCACCTTCCTGGCAATGAAGCATCTATCCACCCATCTACACCCTCTACATTAATCCCCACACTCCATACACCCATTCGTCCATCCATTTGTCTTTGCATCCATCAGGCTTTCAGTCCACCCTAAACCATAATAGCAAAAACACCCAAATTATTTAATATGCTCAAGATAAATTAAAGCTTAGGTACTTGAAAAGCTTTGCGCCATGTTATACGAAAGAAAAACAGCAAAGAACTAAAATAAATATGAAAAAACATAATAAAAGCACTACGGGTAACGGACGAGAGTTTTCCAAATGCCCCACGATGTTATCTGCATTTGAGGTCAATTCGGTTGTTTGTTATGGGAAGTGCTCGGTTATTTTAACATTTTGCACAGTATGACAAACCTGTAAAATGAAACCTCCTGAAATTACGGACAAAAGCTGTACTTCATGGCATAAACAACGGACAACAGACACTGTGCTCAAATTACGAACAGTTCGCGTAATTAACGAACAGGTGGTCATCCTAACCTCATTAGACCATCGGCAGTTCCTCCATGGGCCCCTTCGTTTGAAGTGTGCATGTAAATTTGGCTGGCTATCCTAGCATTGCCAACCTGACATGCGCAAATCTAACCTCTACAACCTAGCTGTCTTAGACAGCTGGGTTGGAGAGCAGGAAAATGCCTACAGTGCCTTTTGGAGCTAGTCTGCTCCATCCAATCCAGATGCGTTTCACTCATGCTGCAGCATGAGAGCAGCGTCTGGATTGGATAAAGTAGTTGGCTGTGTGACGTGACGTTGCGCTCGGAGGTGTCTGAAGTCAGGGACTGAGAGCATCGAGGACATGCTGCAGGATAAGATAAGTGACAGATTTTTTTTCTTTCTTGTCATTTTTAATGTAACGTGTTTTCATAATGTATGTGTTTGTTTTTATGTTATGTACAGCACCCCCGTTTTATATGTCACTGACCGCCACTGCATTTAACTGTGTGCTTTTGCCCTGTCCCTTGGGCCGTGAGGAGTAATTTCTACCCATAAGCACTGTTTGTCACAAGACGTCATATCACAGTTTTCAAATTTTTCAACGTGTAACGCATGGACATCTTCAGGGCTCAGTCTATCCCACTCCTTCGTGGTGATGACCCATTCCATCATGCCTGGGTGGAAACAGCGTCAAGATATATGGTAATAAAGACGTGGTAAATTTGATTTATTAATAGGTGCATAAACTAAACTACATGGACTAAATTATTTGAACATTCGGTGATTTTACCAATTTCTGTTTACATTATGTCTATCATCATTTTATGGTTTTTTAATCTCATTTTGAACTTTGGGCCCGACTTAGATTTTGGCAGATGGGTACTATGTCACAAACTTGACGGATTTTGCGTCCACCTTATTACACGTGCCCTAAAAAATATAATGCACTTGCAATATGTCGGACATGTTAACCGTCACAATTGTGACTGAGTAACTCGTCCGTCAAACTCTAAATCAGGCACGTTGTCTTCACCATGGGCACGGTGCATTCACTTTTTACACTGACCCCTTTAATGAAAATGTATTAAGTATTGAGTGTCTATGCTCTGTTTGATACATTATATCTAAAGATACCTTTCATTAGATCTGTTTACATGGCTGTTGTCATCATTAATACTCTGCTTTTGATGTCAGTTACTGTTTGTGATTTTATTAAGTAGATCACAAGAGTAACTATACCTTCTTTAACAGATACCTCTTATGGACAATCATCTTGGAAACATATTCACCCAGGATTTCACATGGGGTCTGCAGGTTGCTCCTGTGGTTTATATTGGTTTTGTGAAGACATTGTTAATGCTACCAATAAAAATGTATGCAAATGCCTTGAGCTTAGTATACAGCACATTACTCAGTATATCCTGAGAAAAGAATGTATGTAATCAAGTTTAAAAGTATGAAACAAAAATGCAAAAGTAAACGTTTTTAAAAGAATTGGTTTATGTTATGTTATGCAGATTTGTAGAACGCACTATCACCTGGCATGGAATCCTAGCACTGAACAGGTGTGAGTATAGCCACACGTAGGGCCCAGTGGGACATCTCGAAAAGCCAGGCCTACAGCTTCTGGTGGAATTCAAGAAGTGAGCAGGAGGCTCTTATGTGTAGCGGCAGGTCATTCCATGCTTTAGGAGCCTTGTAGGAGAGTGCTTTACTGCCAGATCTGGTTAACTGTATGCAAACGATGAGTGCAAGTAGGAGTCAGGACAAGGGGAGGTGTCTGGAAGGTTTGTGAAAGCAGATGTGATTGTTGAGGAATACTGGGCTAGTGTTATGTAATGCCTTGAAAGTGTGGGTGCGGAGTTTGAATTGTGATCATTTGTTAACTGGGAGCCAATGGAGCTCCTTCAAGTGTGGTGTGATGTAAGTGCATCATGCGGGTTTGAGGGTGACTCTGACCACTGAGTTCTGAATGGTCTGTAGCCTTCTGTTGAGTTTTTGTTGATCCTGGCATAAAGGGTGTTCCAGTAGTCCAGCTTGCTTCTGACCAGGGCCTGCATGACGGTTTTCTGGGGGCTGATTGGGAGCCAGTTGAAAATCTTGCTCAGCATTTTCAGGGTATACAAGAAGGTGGTGGTGACGGCGTTGACGAGTTTGTTGTCAATAATGATCCTGAGGATCTTGGCGTGGGTGGTAGCGGTGGGTGTCCGTTATGACTAGGTGGAGTCCCATGGTGATGTGCTCCTCCCAAAGATACCCATTTCGGTCTTGTCAGTGTTCAGCCTTAGACAGTTGGGGACAGATTTATCAAGGGATTGTGCTGCCCTTGTGTCACACAGGGTGTCACAAGGGCAGCACAATCCTTAAGTAAGATTTACCAAGCAAAGTAAGGCCACCTTGCATGGCCCTGCATTCATTGGTAAATATGGAGTAACACAAGGCAGCGCAAGTCTCTGCCTCCTGTTACTCTGCCCTGGGAAGGCATTCCATGGGTAAAGCGTGGTAGTTCCCACACATCCATGCATTGATTTTGGCGCATTCCCAGATTGACCAACACTGGTAAACATGAGAATGCTTCAAAATGCTACGCATTCCAATGGGAGGCGTAATGAGGAGAAATATCTTTATTTCTCCTCATTGTTTCCCCTTTTTAAGTGTGCTGCATTCTACAGCACACCTAGAAAGAGTAAAAAAGCCTCAGAGGGTTGTTTTTGTGCAGAAGGTGTCTCTTCCTGGACAAAAACAATCCTATCTACAAATCAGGCACCCTTTCACCATGGCACAAGAATGCCTTCTTTGGCGCTAGGTAGCAGAGAGTAGGAATGTTGGTGAATATGGCGCATTCCTGCCCTCTCCCTTTCATGCAGCTCAGCACCATGCAGCGCAGCAACTTGTCTTGCTACGTTGTGTTAAACCTTGATAAATCTGGTCCTCGGACTTCATCCTGTGGGCTGTTTTAGTCCTGCAGGCATTGAACTTGGTTTGGGTAGTGGGTGTCTTGTTTGTGAGGGAGAGAATGAGTTGTATGTCACTGGCGTAGGAGAGGATGCTGAAGTCGTGAGATCATATGATGCTGACTAGAGGGATCTTGCATGCATTGAAGATTGTTGGGCTAAGGATGGATTTTTGCTGAACTCCGAAGATGAGGTCGCGACCGTCCAAGGTGTATGGTGCCAGGCTGACTGACTGGGTCCTTCTAGTCAGGAAGGAGCAGATCCATCAGAGTGCATATGCTTGGATTCCTATGTTGTGTAGTCTTATGATGATGATGGGGTGGGAGACTGTGCCAAATGCTGTGGAGAGGTCCTGGAGGATGAAAGCCGCCGTGTCTCCTTCATCCAGAGTCATGTGGATATTATCTGTGGTGGCGATAACAACAGTTTTCATGCTGTGGTTGTGTCTAAAACCAGACTGAGTGGTATCGAGGAGTTGGTGGTCATTGAGGTATTCGATGAGGTGTCTGTTGAGGATTTTCTTTGAGACCTTGGCTGGGAATGGTAGCAGGGAGATCAGTCTGCAGTTGGCAAGATTTTAAAGGTCTGCAGAGGGTTTCTTCAGCAAAGGGAGGAAAGTTCCATGTTACCTTTTCTTTATTTTAATCCCCTAACGTCAAACATTTCCTATTTTAACCAAAATGGTTCATCCTGCTGCAGACAGGGAATGTAAACAGAAAACGTAACACCTTCAAAATGGATCGGGACAGGTAGGGGTCCGATGAGTTTTTGCTTTTTTCCATGATTCCAGTTTATTAAGAAACTATAGGGTCCCCATTTTCCACATGCATAATAATAACCTCCTTCTAGATTACTCAGCAGCAGTAGCGGCCCGTGGAGGGAGTTCCGTGGGGCGGTGAGGCGGGGCGGGGAGGGGCAGGGTGGGGGTAGTAAACACCGGAATGTGGATGAACGGAGGTAAGTAAACAGTTAAATAAATAAAACGAATTTCGTTAGCGCGCGGCAACACATTTTGCAATGCAGCGCGCGAACGAAATTAGTTTTATTTATTTAAATGTTTACTTACCTCCGTTCATCCATATTCGGGTGTTTACTGCCCCCCACCCTGCCCCTCACCCGCCCCACCTCACCGCCCCACGGAACTCCCTCCACGGGCCGCTACTGCTCAGCAGCACCCCGTCCTTAAGGGCTCAGAGCCATGCCTCCACCTTTTGGTAGACATTAAAAGTGGCTTTTAGGTCAGCCTGACTGACCTTCTTTATGATCAGGTCAGGCAGCCAGGCACTACACATGCACTAAATGCGCAGGCGCCTGGCTGCTTGAACCGAACTTTGCCGGCTAAAGAAGTCACAGTCCAGTAGGCCTGACCTCCTAAGCCCTATGGGCGGGACCTCCTACACCCGGCAAAGCACTTGGTGGATCTCCCCCTCATGACGAGGGGGCACATCACTGATAGCCTTGGACCTGGGCGCTTCAGTTTTAAGCCCTTAAGTGCCCAGGGCCGGGTGTCCATCAGTGACACCACATCACAAGGTGAGGTGGAGTCAGAAGTCTCACTGAACCCATCTCACTCTGTGAAGAGTAAAGGACTGTTGTCTCTTCTCATTGCTGACCTAAGGTCCGCCAATGAGAGGAGGCAGCAGTCCCAGTCATCCATAAACCGCAAAGACCGAGATCACTGCAGCCGCCAGTATGTTTTTAAAAAAAATGTTTGGTGTGTGCATGATTGTGTGTGTATATATGTGTATTTGTGAGTGTGTGTTGTGAATGGGTGTGTGTGTGCGTGTGTGCTTATGAATGGTGGGTGTATGTGTGCACACTTGTGAATGCATGGGGGTGTGTGCAAGTAGGCATGGAGATGGGTCAGCGTATGTGTGCGTGTGTTGCCTGCCCACCCCTCTCGAATTACCGGCCGCCACTGAAAGTACTACATATGCTCTAATTAATAGTCTATTAGTGATATACTTCAGTGCATTTAAATATTCACAGGGTTTAGGATAATATATTGAAATAATATTAACCTAAATATAACATACCATGAGTGCGGTCATGTGATTGTCCTCCATCACTGGAGCCTGAATCATAAGCCCCCACTGTAGACGCAACATTCCTCTTTCCCCCTGACTTGCTCTTGAAGAACAGTATCTCTCCGAATGTATGAGCAAGTTAATAATTAGAACGTATACAAGCAGAAATAAATCTGCCTGCAGCCAATGTAGTGTAAAAACAATCCAAAAGAGGCTATTTATTCCGAGTCATATTTAGAAAGCCTGAGTGGTCATAATAACTGAAAGATATTATTATAAAAGATCAAATCCAGATTAGTTTCTATCATTTTATGACTTGAGCCTATTTAGAATGAAAATAAAAGAAAACAGTAGTTGTAAACATAAGAGAGTTGTCAGAGCCTTTTGTCCTGTGGTGACATTTCCAACATTCTTTTAAGTAGCCCATGAGAGAGTACATTCCTAAATCTAATCAGCAAGTGTGAAGCTGTGCTGCATTGCATGACTGAGAGAGCAGAACTGAGTCATAGCTTCAAAGAAATGGTGCAGTTCTGCTATATCCGTGCACTGGGTCACTTGTGGCTGCCTAGCGCGAAGACAAGCACCCTGGCACCACAGTTCAAAGGTGTCTGCCTTAAGGTCAGGATAGTGTTTGTGTAGGAAGGGGTACCTTCCTGTATACAAACTATACTCTGAGGCAATTTCCTCTTTGTATGTGTGCTGCAGAAGGCAGCATACATACAAAGAGGAAATAACAAGGAGAAATAAAGATATTTCTCCTTGTTACGCCAGCCTAGGGCAGGTGCACCATTTTTGGTGCAAATTCATGTCTGCAAGTCGTAGTAGATATGAGTTTGTGTCAAAATCCATGCGCTGATGCAGAGGAACGTCTTTGCACCACCCATGGAACATCTACCAGACGCAAATTAATGCAAGGCTTCCCAATGCTCTGCGTTGCAGTATTTTGTTTTTTACAAAGAAATGCACATAACCATTTGCTTAGCTTGGTAAATACCACAAACGATTTTGCATCGAGTCTGCATCAAAAAAGTGACCAAACCCGACACAAATTCTTTCAAAATCCAGAGATCTTTGATTAATCTGTTTCAGGTGAAATTGCTGACATAATGCAACAGAAGCGATACCATTTTCAAGCCCTTGATCTTTTAAAAGCCATGGCAGAGAGGGTGTGGGATTACAGTCGGAGGGAATCCAAAGTTCAGGCCAACCGCAATGCAGTGCAGTTGGGCTACAGGACAGACGCAGGTCCTGCTGAAAAAGTGTCAACGTCAAGGACCTAATGTGAGGAGCAGAGAAGGCAATGCTTTGTCGTCGATCCCTTGGATGCAGGTGATGAGTCAGTTACGATCTGTGCAGTTGGCGAAGCCTTGTCAACTAACCCGTTTGTGGTGCAGGCTATGCGTCATTGCTGAGCTGCGGAGTTCATCGTTGTTAAGCCATGCAGTCTGTTGAAGTGATGTCCTCGAGCAGCAACTGCATCGGCATCAAAGGCGATTCATCGATTCCGATCGGCGCAAAGGCGTAGATGCACTAGTTTTGTTGGATCAGCACAGCAAAAGGTCACTTTCAAGGGTCCAGGACTGGATTGGCACCACTGGGCAGGGCAGGACTCACAGATGGCAGAGTCAAGGTGCTGTTGCTGGGTTAGAGGAAGTCTTTGATGTATCTGAAACTTCAGAGCAGGAGACAAACCAGCAAGCCCTTGGAGTCACTCTGGGATCATGTGAGATGGGTCCAGTCCTTTTCCCCAACAGGGCAGAGGGTAGCAAGTTGCAGAAACAGGCAGCACATCAGAGCAAAAAAGCAGTTATTCCAGAGCAGCAGTCCAGCATATTGGCAGTCTTTGTAGACGCACAGCAGTCCTTCTTCTTAGCAGAGTTCTTCACAGGGCCAGAAGTGTACTGTCTTGGTAGGGTCAGAGACCCATTACTTATACCCAGTTGTGCCTTTAAAGTGGGGGCGACTTCAAAGAAGGGTCTTTGAAGTGCACAGAGGTCCTTTCTCCCCAACCTGGCTCCAGACTATCAGTAGGGGGTAATCATCCCTGTGTGGGAACAGTACGCTGCCTATTAAGGTGTAAGTGTCAGCTACTCCCTCCCTTCCTGCCCAGGAAGAGCCATCAGAATGCAGATGAATATTCAGACACATCTAACCTTCCTATCAGCCACGGTCCGTCCAGGTAACAGCGGTGGGGCATTGGGGCCGGGTAGGGGGCATTTCGAGGGACGATGCCGAGGGGAAAATATTTATTTATTTAATTTTCTCTCTGTATCGTCCCTCGAAATACCCCCTACCCGGCCCACCGCCCCACCGCTGTTACCTGCACGGACCGCGACTGCTTTCTATGTTTGTGGCTGTCTAAAGGGATTGCACAAAGTGTAGCTGTCACCCACCCCAGAAGTGTATTGGAGACAGGCTGCAGGCACACACCAGTAAGAGCAGAGAAATGTCCACTTTCTAAAAGTGGAATTTCTAAAACAGTCATTATAAATCTAACTTTACCAATAAAGAGGATTTATCATTACTATTCCAAAGATATAAAACATGATACATCTACGCCTTTCTAATCAAGAATTCTAGCTTAAAAGTGTATTAAAGAATTCCTAATGTTAACTTAAGAGAGGAGTAGGCATCCCAGTAGTGAAAATCAAATGTATCTGTTTGTCACTACCAGGACATGCAAAACTTAAAAGTACATATCTTACCTTTTACTTGCACAGCACCCTGCCCTATGGGCTACCTAGGGCCTACCTTAGGGGTGACTTATGTATGATAAAAGGGGAGTTTAAGATTTGGCAAAGGGTTTTAAATGCCAAGTCAAAGTAGCAGTAAACTGCACACAGGTCCTGCAATGGCAGGTGTGAGAAATGTTTAAACGGCTACTTGTGTAGGTGGCACAATCAGTGCAGCAGACCCACTACTGGCATTTAAGTTACAGGCCCTTGGTATATGGTATAACACTGTACAAGGGACTTACAAGTGAATTAAATATGACAAACCGGTGTAAGCCAATTATTTGATGTTTAGAGGAGAGAGCACATGCACTTTAGCACTGGTTAGCAGTGGTAAAGTGCTCAAAGTCCTATTGGCAAAAAAAAACAAGGTAAGAAAAAGAGGAGGAGAAACGCAAACAGTTTGGGGTCACCCTTCAGAGAGGGCCTTTTTCCAACTGCATCTTTTGCCAAATACACCCCACCTCATTAGGGGTGTGTAAGAAATTGGGGTTTTGGTTGGGGGGGGGTGCAAACGCTTCTCAAGTAACAACCATAATTCTTGTCAGGGTGAACCACAAAAGTCACTAAATTAACCTGTGCTTAACCCCCTGGTAGCTAGGCACAGAAGCAGTCACGCTGAAAGTAGAGGCAGTGTGTGAAGTATTTATGAAGCACACAAAGAGTAATAAAGTGAAAAACAACACAAGAAAAATTCCACAGCAGTTTTGTAAACATTGAGGGTCCGGTTCACAAAGGTAAACTTACACTTTTGTGTGAGTTTACTCTTTTTCGGTATTTATAAGCAAACAACTTAATAATACATTTACTATTGGGAGACTCCACAGTTGGGGCGGAGAACTCTGCACATAAAAATATAGGCTTATCCTCTGCAGTCGATAAGTTACCAATAAATTGTTTGTGAATAACGAAAAAGAGTAATCTTACATGAAAGTATAAGTTTACCTTTGTGAATCAGGCCCTGAGTCATTTCTTTGAAATAAAATGATACCAGAACAGAAAAAATCCAATCTGTAGAACCGAAGATATGCAATTCCAAGGTTTTAGGCAAGTATAGTGCCTACAAGCACAAAGCGCCCCTTGCAGTCATTTGGTCGTGCTAGCCCAGGGAAAAATCACAAGTTAGTCCCATTGAAAAAGTTAACTTCTCAAAGTTTGGCGCAAATGGTTCAATTTGTGGTGGAGGTGGCCGCAAGGAGCAAAGAGAGCCTCGCTGATGTTGCTGTAGCACGAAGGGCAGGCCTAGTGTCATGGACGGTCATGACTGAAGTGCGAAGATCCAGTCAGATGTCGCAGACAGTCGTTGCTGAAGCTTCAATTTGGTGGCTACCGTGGGCTGCCGTTGCTGTAGTGAATAGTGTAGATCTTGCATTGCCGGTCGTTGCTGGTGGTCACTGTAGCATGAGGAGTCGGGTTCATTAGAGCTTCACGATGGCAGTCTTCGCAGGAGGCAGAAATGGGCCTGTTCATTAAGAGCCCAAAACTTCATGGTTTCACCTTTCTTTGCAGAGGAGTGTACTCTGATGCCAGCCAATGGTCCAGGACCAGGGCAGGCAACTCTTGGAGATCAGGGAATTACTTGAGTAGGGGCCAGCAGGGCTCAGGCAGGTCCGTTACAGGTCCAGTCAGGCCCAGTTGCAGCAGGTCAGCTGTGCAGTTACAGGGAGACATCTGAAGCTTGTTGTGTTCCTGTTACTCAGAACAGGAGATCAGCCAACTGCTGAAGGTAGCAGGCCCAGTCTTCCTTTACAGAGAGCAGGGCAGGCTCAAGCAGCAGGGCAGTCCTCTAGAGAGCAAGGCAGGCCTAAATCAGCAGGGCTGATCCCCTGGTAAAAGCAGGGCAGTCCTCTGAGGAACAAGGCAGGCCTCAAGCAGCAGGGCAGTCCTCTCAGGAGCAAGACAGTCCTTCTTCTGTAATCCACAGATCCAGGAGTTTACTGATGAGTTGGCCTGATGGTCCAATAATTATATTTGTGCCATCCTTTGAAGTGGGAGAAACTTCTAGGCTACTCCCCCCCCCCACCTGGTTCTGGAAATTTCCATCCTTCCCCTGCCCAGACCCCAAGTGGTCTAGGGTGACAAAAAGAATGGTGTCAAGTTTCTTTGGAGTGTGCTGGAGGCAGCCCTTTGAAATGTAAGTGGGACGGGGAAAAGCTCTGCCCCACCTATCCTGGCAGAATGGCTCATCCTACCAACACCTAGTCCCCCTTTGACTTGCTGACTGGGAGGAATACACAAAGGCCAACTGCTAACTATTTACAGTCATGTGACCCAGGACACAGGTGGCAGGAACTAAATGGTTAGGGCAAAAAAATGCCAACTTTCTAAAAGTGGCATTTTCAGAATTGTGACTTAAAATCTGACTTTCTTATTAAAGAGGATTTTAGATTTTAAAAAATGTGAGACCAGACATGGCATTTCTATCTGTTCTCTATCAAAAAGTAGCATGTTTTAAATGTAATATGGTAACCCAATGTTAAGCTATGGGAGAGGTAGGTCTCACAGTAGTAAAAAACACATTTTTGAGTTTTTTCACTAACAAGACATGTTACACTTAAAAACATATGTCCTACCTTTTAAATAACAATGCACCTTGCCCTACGGGCTGTTTAGTGTCTACCAGAGAGGTGACATATATAATAATAAAGGGAGGTTCAGGCCTGGCATAAGGTTTATTTTGCCAGGTCGAATTGGCAGTTTAAAACTGCACTACAGTCTTCAGTGGCAGTCCTGAGAAATGTTTTTATAGGCCATCTTAGTGGGCGGCACAATGAGTGTTGCAAGCTTACCAGTAGAATTTAATTTACAGACCCTGAGTACATGTACTACCACATTACTAGGGGCTTACAAGTAAATTAAATGTGCCAATCAGCTGTAATCCAATTTTACCATGTTTTAGGGAGAGAGCACAAGCACTCTAGCACTGGTTAGCAGAGGTAAAATGCGCAGAGTACTAAAGCCAACAAAAACGAATTCAGGAAACAGGAGGGGGGAAGGCAATATAAAGTTTGGGGAAGACCTCACCAAGGATGACAAGTCTAACAGGGTGTGTCTTCCATACTTGTTTCTTTTTCTCATTCACCCCTCCTCCAATGACCCATGACCAAGAAGAGGCAGCTTCACTCATGTCCTGTGTATCTTTGAAGAAGGCTACAAATGAATAACAGAAAACATCCTTCTTTGTGTAGGTCACTTTACTGAGGTGGGTAATTAAACTTTCCTCTTTCTAATGCCAATACAAGCATTAAATTACAATGTAAAGACTTGCACTCGTCATAAAGGTAAAGTCTTCACCTCCGATGTCCTTTTTAGGTCTCGCCTAGGCAGCGCTTGCGCTGTCTCTTCGAGACATGCAGTATACACTATAGCGTGGAAGCTTTATGGAAGCTCCGCCCACTCTCCGCCCATCTTTTTCATTGGCTTAGGTCCTAAATGCTGCCTTCTGATTGGTTCTAGGCTTGTTAGTCCCTCCCCATGACAGCCATGTCGTCATTTGTGTCCTTCCATGGCTACTGGCCCCTTTACTGCACAGACTACTTTCTTGCCGTCCCTCCCCCCCCCCTCCCGCAGTCCGTGACTTCTTGGGGCCCCCCCCCGCCCCCCTCCCGCACACTCCCGGTCGTGCTCTCGCTCCGCTCTCACCAAGTCTGTCTAAACATTCTCCCCCCCCCACCGAAATTTAATGTCTCCTACGCCCTTTATAAAGTCCTCCTTTTGAAACATGAATTTCGTATTTCTTCTACTTATAAAGAGCGCAGTGATTCAATTCATGTACCTATTCTTCTCTTTTCAAAACTATTGAAGGCACCGCTACTGGCCGGGGCGAAGGCTTTCCGTCCCGTTGTATGTTGGGATTTGTAGTTTCGCTGTCATACCACTAGCCCCAGTAGCGTGATTGGAGAACTACATTCTCCAAAGGTGCTAGCAAGCGACACCGCCCAATAATAACTTAGCGCGCAGCCATTGGCCGGTTGAGATGCAGTCAGAACTTCAAATTTAACTGGCGCAGAATTTCGGTAGACGACTAGCAAGGACCGAGGCACCGACTCTGGTGGTGAGAGCAGTCTCCTGGATCGCGGTGAGATAGGTAAAGACGCCTTGAATTTAATCGCTGATGTCAAGACAATTTCGAGGTGGGTGAGGGGTGCTGTGGCATCCCAGACAGTGTCAACGTCCCCTGTACAGGAATCAGTCCGAGGGAGTTGAGATTGGGTGGTCGCGCTTGTAGTTTTTGTGAGTCCGCGGACAACCCCCAAGAGGTCTTGAGTCGCAGTGCAGGCCGATGGAGTAATAGGTGGTTATATGGATTTGGTTCCATGCAGGACACATGCATCTAAATGTTCACGTGGTTACCCCTAAAGATCCCCCCCTTTATTTTATATTGGTTTTAGGGGCTTATAATCGCTTCGAGGGATTGAGGTTCCAGCGCAAATTCTTGCCACAAATTCCTAAATGTGTGCTCGTTGTCTTTTGCTGCGAAGGTGGCGACCATACGCTTCAGGTCTGCCTCGACAACGTGTATGTATGCTTGACCTATTGTTGCCGATTCTTAACAGTATAAATAGTGGGCCTTGACTCCGCCTCACAAAGTATTTTTGTCGCCCCTAATGCTTTTGGCTTTTTGGTGTACCAATCCAACTGCCCTGGAGTGTTTCCACAGCAGGGCACGAGGGTCTATTTTGCATCTCAAAAGTACACTGGATCATTACAAACTAAATGTTTTTTTTCTTGGGTTCATTATTTACAGAAAGTAAACAGTTCTCTCGCTGCTGCAGGCTTTTTAAAAACATTAGTGTAGGCTCAATGCTAGCCACACCTATTTGCTTTGCTGTGTGGTGGGGCTCTCGCTCTCTCTCTCTCTCTCACCCTCACCCTCACCGCAAAAGGCATATCTTCTGCAGTGTGGGACTGCAGATGACACATCACTGTTTGTGCCCTCTACTGTTTTGCATTCAACACTGGTATCTGTTCCTCAGAGTAAGCTTATTTTCTCATTTAGTTGCCAGTGCTTTTTTTCTGCACAGTGCCCACGTGCTGTTAAACCAGTTTACATAATTTTTTTTTGGAGAGGGGGGGGTATTCGTGCCCTTTAAGGGTGCCAGCTGTATGGGCAGTGTTGATGAAGGATTTCTTATGCTGTAGCATGTTCCTGAGCAATTCTGGTGTTATGGGTGCTTTGTCCAGGCCATTGATGTGTAGGTGTCTGGTTAAGTGGACTGATGTATCCGCTCCAGTGAGCTGTTTAACCCAATGGTCCCAGGTTTGAATGCTAAACCTGGATTAGGGTGGAAGAGGCAGTGAGCGTGAACTTTATTTTGTGGAGAGAGGCGAGGGGACATCTAGCATACTCAACCTGTCATTTACTTGACCTTTGAACCGATCTTAAATTGTGTGGTCATTGGCAAATATTTTATTTTACAGTCACTTTGTTCTTCATTCTCACATAAGTGCACCTTCAAATATGTGAGTACAGCATTTCTGCCGTACAAAACTTTTTCATTTGATTAAATAGACTAAACGTTTGCTCCATGTGTAATAAGAATTGAGCCCACATATAGGGTGCACATGATGACTGACTTGCATGTTAGTTTACTGATAGCATTGCCATCAGGGCAGGAGTGTTCCTCAGTTCATGTTTAAGCACTCACTGTTAGAACTGGGGATCTCTAGTTGGCCGAGGTAGGTACCTTTGTCCAAGTAAGGACCTTGCTTCTAATTAGGGTAAGGGGGATACACACTTTAGATAACCCCTGCTCACCCCCTTGGTAGCGTGGCATGAGCGGACAGGCTTATCCCCAAAGCACACATGGACAATAATATTTTTTCCAAATCTTGTATTTTCAGTGATATGACCACCGAAGGCCCTGTTTTTATACTAAAAACAGAGCTTTGGACTATACCATTCCCTGCTGAAAGGCAATATTTCTCTACATGTGTTCCCATACCTGGCGTGTCACGCAGTTTGGTGCTTACTTTCCCTCCATATTAAAGAATAGTAGATGTTTCAGCACCCAGGCTAATATGCTGCATTGCTAAATACATAAAGGGTCCCAAAGGCGAGACCGATGCATTGCAAATGCTTGTTTTCTCATACATCCACTTTCCTGTCCAATTATGGCATTCATAGCCTGACTGCCTTTCTGGAACAGTGCTGTCTCTGTTACCATTTTAAACATAAGCCTTACCTAACAGCTCAGCATTGAAAATTGTATTTAACCTCCAACATGTCTGATCCCTTCTCTGTTGCCACCCACAAATAACACTTTATAGTGGTTCATTTCTGCATCCTCACTTTCTCCTGTCTCGAACAAAAACATCTGTCACTCCCATCACCCCTATCAACCCAGCTTTAGTAGCAACAGTGACAGATGTACTGCTTCTAGGCGGAACAATTAATTGTGGTCAGAGACATTTTAAGGCATGGGCAAAGTGGGCTTTGGCCCAGGGCCCCAGCCTTTTAGGGGCCCTCCTGATAGAGCCTTCCCTGTTCTGCAGAGAGGATCTTGCCCTGATGACCTTGAATATTTCTTAAACAGATTGTTTTAAATACCATTTCCCTTTGATCTATTTTTAATGTGGGTGATGTGTGAGAGTCTATTACAGCTATTTTGCAGAGAAATGTTGTGTTTATGTTTCATACAACATCCATAAAAAAGTTCTTTTAGATCAAAACAGGAACTCACATATGAGAAATGGGAGGGTGTCATAGAGATTATTTGCAGTAATATTAGTGAGCTGCTGCTGTGTTACAATATTGAAAACACGTCACTATCTGTAAACACATCAAGGGGTAGATTTACAAAATCTCCACACAACGGAGCCTCCAGCGAGGCTTCGCTGTGTTGCGCAACAGGGAGGGAGCAGGAGAGCGCCATATTTTTAAAGATATTGCTCTCTCCTCCCCTTTCCCTTGCGTTGGCACTGATTTCAGCTGCCGTGTGCCATGCACACACCTTAGCGCCGTAGCGCTAGGGTGTGTGCATGAGTGTAGCATAGGTTTTTTACAGGAAGGGTAGCCTTCCTGTACAAAATACTATGCTAGGCACGATGCAAAGCTTTTCCCACTTTGCATATGTGCTGCACAGTGCAGCACGTATGCAAAGTCGGAAAAGGAAGGAGAAATGAAAGAATTTCTCCTTCCTTGCGCCTAGTTAAAAAGGGGGCAGTTTTCTCACGCTAAACCCAATCTACTGTTTTTAGTAAATTGGGTTTAGCGTGAGAAACCTTGGGTTGTTGCATGGGAACGCCCATGCACCACCCTTGGTACGCCCCAATGGCGTACCACAATGCCACAATGCGCTGCTTTGCATGACTTTTAAGTTGTTTCCAGCGCTAAACAAGTTTAGCACTGGAAAGTTAATTGGAGAAAAAAAGATTTTGCGCCTGTTAGAAATTGGATTTCTTGTTGGCTAGGGCAAGCGCCTAAGCCAGGCAGAAACCACCACTCTAGTCAGGGTCAGGGAGTTACACACTGAAGATAACCCCTGCTCACCCCCTTGGTAGCTTGGCACGAGCAGTCAGGCTTATCCCAGAGGCAATGTGTAAAGCGTTTGCGCAACACACATACACACAGCAGCAACACACTAGGTACACCACAAAAGAAACTCCACACAAGCTTATATAAAAAATAGCCTTTGTATTACTCATAAACACATTAGAAGGTAATCACATATGTACACTGTGCCTTTGCACGAGATATAACTTTACAGGGGATTATATACATGACAGGTCCAATCGGGCCACTGTCATAACCATTAGAATACAAGTAGGGAAAGTAAAACAACCAGCAACTACTGGTACTAGCACTTATGCATAAATCACCTTAGATCAGGTATAAACCACATTATGAATCAATCATATTAGCACTGCACCACAGTAACCCTAACACGGTGCATACATCCTCTTAGGGCCTTGCGCCCCACCAGAACCCAAGGTGCTCTCAGGCCCACTGGCCTTCCTGGGGGGCCTGTTTTTGGCTTCCCCGCAATGCCCTATGCCCATAAAAGTCAGGGCTCTAGGAGTCTGTGCCTTCCGTCTGCCACCAGGCTGCCACTGCAGCAGGGTACAGGCCCAACAGGCCAGTACCAGAAATGGGGGGCGAGGGTGCAACTCACCCTTGTCTCTCCTTAGACGCAAAATGCCCCCGACGTTGCAGCTGCCGCGATCTGGCAGTACAGCTGTGTACACAACCCTTAGGCACCAACAATGCCTTGGGCGCACCTCCTTCACAGGGACCTCGCGCTAGTGCTCCCCTGCAAGCCACACTCACCGGGGCTTCTCGTTGCAGCGCTGTACGTCTGGTTGCGGGGGAAAGGCGCAAAACTGGACAACGGGAGCCCTGACTTCCGGTCCCGGGCACAGCTTCCTTTCTTGAGGGCGCGATGTCCCGCCCACCATCAGGCTCATCTCGCCTGACTTCCGCCTACTTCCGCCAGCTTCCTCCAGTCTCTGCAGGCAGAAAACGGGTAACGTGCCATCTACACGCTTCGGGAGTGTGAGCACCACACTTTTCCTGTACATCCAACCCCGCCTTGGCCTTCTGAGCAGCAAATCGCCCCGCCACCTGCTCTTGTCCTCAGAATGCAGGAGAGGCGGGGCGCGCCTGGGCACTGGCATACAGGGGCAATAAAGATAGAGCGCACACGAGGCGCTGGCCAGCAGGAGTCCCCCTTCTTGGGCTCAGGAAAAAGCGCTTACCACGTGCTGTCTGCCCCAAATCACCATCTGAAGCTTGGGCAGTGTTCTCAGAGGCTCACACCTGCAGGCACCAATGGGGAGCAGGTAGCACTTCCCTCCAGCAGTGCACAGAAAGGCCAGTGCACTGGGGCTCAAAAACAGGCTGCAGACCCCTCAGATGCCAAGCAGGGCAGCAGGTCCATCCCCAGCGGCGGTTCCTCCTGGCAGACCGGCAGCCTGCCTGACCCAAGTAGCACCAAGCAGCACACAGCTCTTTTCATGGGGTCACAGCCCCAATATTTATACTCTTTGTGGGCTTTGTTCTGCCCTGGCACAGGGCTGGGGTCCCAGTTCAAACCAGTTCTGGGGAGCACTTAACATTTGTTTACAGTGCTCACAACCTCCCCATTGTTAGGTTAGGCTCTGGCCCCAGACACACCACAGGGGGCGGAGCCAGCATTGTACAAGGCAGGCACAGACCTATTCAGGGTCAGGGGCAACTCCTCCCACTACTCCAAATGCAGATCTGCCTAGCCAGCCAGCGCTGACTCACCCAGCCCCTCTGGAGCCACTGCACCTCACCAGCCCCTGTTACTCCAGAGCCACACATGCAATACACATCAGGCAGGCACAAAGACACACAGCACACAGAAATGCCAACTTCTAAAAGTGACATTTCTAAAATAGTGATAATCAATATGCGCACACCATTACGCAGCATTTATTACCACTATTCCAAACATACCAAACTTGACCATGCTACTCCTCTCATATCAGGAATTACCACTGACACACTTATCAGGGAATCCCCAATGCATTCCTATGAGAGGGCAGCCTCACAGCAGTGAGAAACCAAAATGGCTGTTTGTCACTACCAGGACATTCCACACAGTTAAGGCACATGTCCTACCTTTTACCTACAATGCACCCTGCCCATAGGGCTAGCTAGGGCCTACCTTAGGGGTGACTGATATGTAGTAAAAGGGGAGTCACAGATGTGGCAACCACTTTATGTGCCACGTCACAGTGGCAGTAAACTGTGCGCCCAGGCCTTGCAATGGCAGAGGTCTGAGACAGGTTTGAAAGGCTACTTTGGTGGGTGGCGCAATCAGAGCTGCAAGCCTACCAGTAGCATTTAATATACTGGCCCGGGTATATGAGATACCACTTTACTGGGGGCTGATAGGTAAACTAAATACGCCAAACCGGTGTAGACCAATCTTACCATGTTTTACCTTAGAGAGCTCATGCCCTTTACACTGGACAGCAGTGGTAAAGTGCCTAGAGTCCTAAAACCACCAACACCAAGTCAGAAAAAATACCAGGAGGAAGGCAAAAAGTTCAGGGATGACCCTGCAAAAAGGGCCAAGTCCAACAGCGTCCTTTTGCGTTACTTTTGTGATGCAAACACGGCGCAAAATCTTAGTAAATCTCCCCCTTAGAATTTGGACGAGTGTGCCTGTGCACAGTCAGTGACCTGGCCGAGGAGGGCATTAAAGAGCTTAAATTGGATCATAAATTCAAAGCTGTTCTGAACAAGGGCCCTCAAATGCATTTGTCAAAGGGAGCCCAAAATCCTTAAGATGCCCCTGATTATGGTAATTTCTAATCAATGGGTCTTCCACTACTCTGAATTCCAGCAGAAGCCAACTATCTCTAATCCACTCCAGTACTGATGCCGTCCTAGCTTCTCCCCATACCCACCAAGATAGCAACCTTGTACGTGCCAAGGACAAGTCTGGCTACATCCTACCTATCTACAAGAAATTGCTTTTCATCATTTCAAGAATGCTCAGCCCGAAACCTGTATCAAGTGATTTATTTTTGCAAAAATGTATTAACAAGTCAGGCTTACCTCTCTTCTCCAACAATTCCCATAAAATTGACAACAGCTGGGGCTGCCTCGTTGCTCCTGACCCTGACCATGTCATCTCCATTATCCTTCAATGACAACCCCATTTGCTGCCAAATCCTGAGTTGCTGGTATGTTTTCTAGCCCATCCCACCAAGGAATGTCCACAAATACAAATCTCCATCTGCCTTCCATGGCTGCTCTCCATGTCTGTAATAATAAAATTACATTCAACTCCTTCAACTAATATCCTGCAAAATTCCATGTATGTTTTCTCGATACCAATGTATTCCCACTTGCCCAATCTCATAATTTCCCTTTTACTAAGAGCAATACGCCCGCCTCCGTGACCTCACTTACATAGAATGATTGGACCCTGAACTCCAATTCTGGCAAACTATACTCCACCTAATATGTCTCAGTCCCACCAGCACACTTTCGCCAAGTCACCATTCTCGTGCATGAAAAGCCATCCTTCTTTGCCCAGACTTCCATTAATCTCTTGCATTTCTCATAGCCGAAGTGCATCTTCCCAAAGAACTGCACCACCGCTATTTTCTCAGCTATTATTAACAGAGCCAACCCCTTTCTTATCAAACCCAAAACGTACCAGAAAGTAGGGAACTAGCACCTGCATTTACTGGATGGTCAACAGAAAAATGTTACAGTCTGCAAAACTGTGGTTTTTGTTAGATTTTACCTGCCTGAAAACGCTGGAGTAAACACCTGTGTTGTGCTCAACTTGCACCCAGCGCCTGGCATTTCCCCGGTGAGCTGGAGCCATTGGAGGGCGGTTTTATGGGTGGGAGACCACTGTTGGAGCCTCTTTCACTTTCTCCAGCTTCCCCTGGCAATTACAGCAGACAGGCGGGATGGGTTTCAGGAGAGATAGAGAGGAAAGAGAAAGGTGAGAGAGCGAGGGAGATTGGAGCAGGGCTGGTTTGAACATTTTAGGTAGAGCCTGGGCAGCGCAGGAGAGGGGCTGAGTGGGTGCGTGCATGCGTGCGTGCACGGAGGGAGGTCGTGATTAAATTTGCAGATCTCCTCGGGGCTTTGTTCTGGGCGGAGCAGAGCAGCAGATGAATTAATTCAAGGTTCTGAATCTGGGAGCAGCCGCACTACACTCAAGTCAGCCGCAGGGGCTACATTTCTCAGCAAGTCGCATTAAACATGTATATTTCAAATATCTCCTTTGTTTACAAAAACATGAATGCGAAATAGAGGTGTGGGTGCTTGGAAGCACTTGCATGATGCTTTGAGGTATTTCAGTCATGGATTTGTGTGGTTTAGTCAGCGCGCCATACAACGCTTTCACTTTAATGTCAGCCATGCCCCTTTCTTTAGACAAGCCACGTCTAAAACAAAGGTGCCCCGCCGCTATTAAAGTGAAACCTCGACATGGAGCACTTTTACAAAAGAAAGCATTTGTTCGTCAACTTTGCAAACAGATGCTTTTTATTGTAAAAGCGCTCCATACCACGCTTTAACTTTGATGGCAGCCTCGCCCCTTTCTTTAGACGAGCCGGGTCTAAAGAAAGGGACACGGCCACCATTAACGTGAAAGCGCTGCATGAGGCGCTTTTCCAAAAATTGCATTTGCAAAGTCATTTACAATGCCAATAGCTTAAACTCTCATAAATACGAGACCTATTGCATTGCAAATGCTTGTTGCTAGGGCTGCTTTTGGTTCCCAGTCCGGCCCTGGATAACCGTTCATATAATAATCATGGGGTTGTACTACTCAATATTGACACCAATAATATCGGGGTACAAGAATATCGAGGGACAAAATCTCGAAAGGTATGCGCATATCGGGAAGTATAGATGTACTATTCCTAACCACATCTACGTACCTTGAAAATATATTTACAACATAGGTACATGTATGCGGAGTTGGGTATAGAAAATCTAGGCTTACTTACCTATCGATTTTTTTTTTTTCTCTCTCTCAACATGCCAGGCTTACTGTTTTACAGTCCTTAATTCCCAGAAAAAGAGGCGGTGCTGTAGAGGAAAATGACGCCGATGTAATGAAGCATGTCCAGGCGCGGCTGGCTGAAGCTCTGGGTCAAGTGCATGATGTGACGCGCTCCAACCTTTTTACATTCAACAGATTTACCCATTCCAAAGTCTGCTTTTTACGTGTACTAGAAGACAGCGCTACACACAACAGCGCTGTGCCAGGTACAGCTTCCTGAGTTCACAAAAGCAGCATAACTTCTGATGCAGTCCAATCCATGAGTTATCATTACTATAAAAATAAATACTCCTTGGTTTCAACAGATTTTACCATTATATTAAGAATGTTTTGATGAAGTAGATGACAGGAGAGATTCCTATTAGGGACATGAATGCCAGTGCTTTTCTTGTAATAGCTGCATAATTGACACTGAAAGCACAGTTTAAAAAGTCAACACCGTGATTTTCAGTTTTTCTGAAAATGTTAACGTTGATAGCTCAGGAAGTTACACATTTACTGCAGACATCTGTTGTGATCTTCGGAGCATAAGTTGGAATCCCTGTGAGGACAAATCAACCTCTTGTTCGGGAGCAGTTTAATCTGATATCCGTAACATCTGTTGTTTACAGCCCTAAGAAATGGCAAAACCTGGTATGAAGTGCTATGCGAAAGCATCCCACATGCCTAGTCCGAAGATGGTAAAGAGTGTTCTTTGCACCTGTGTTTTTATCACATCGCTATTATGTTCCATTTTTTTGTCATGGTGTATTGTGCCTGGAGTAGAATCTACTACTGCAAATACATAAGGCTTCAAGTGGCGACTGACAAGCATTGAAATATTTAGGAGTGAAGAGCAACCCCTTCAGAATAGCTTTTTAATTCTATAGGTGTTCATGCAAATTCTTTGCGAAATATGTTGTCTAATGCAACACACTGCCTTCAAGTCTTAAAAAATCCCTGATTCAAGCCCTCTTGGTGATCCCTCCCAAATCCACTTCAGGAGTACTGGCCCCCGCCCACTTAATGCAATACCTGTCAGTTATTATGGCCCCACCATCAGTGGTGTGATGCAAAATGATGCCTCCCCTGCGGAATGTGATAAGGGCCCCGAATCATCAGTATCTCACAAATATTCATATGCAGGGCACGAGTCAGGGGTACACGCGGGTACACAGCGTCCACCCACTATTTTCACAGGGTGGATGCCGTCCACCCTGCCAAGAAGTAGGTCCCCACAGAAATATGTTGAACTTGTCCCGGTGTGATCTTCAGAGACCGAGACACATTCAGCAGCTCCTGCACGTTGTTTGCCTTTCATTCCCAGCAGCAACGTGCAGGCAGCAGCCAGGGGGCTTCTTTTTCACCTCCGGCTGGGACGAAGTTAAGGGGCAATCAGGCCTCCTTTTGATCGGGTATGGGACTGGAGGCGGCCTGGAAACTCACATTTACTGGTAAATACAACGGATAGGAAACAAAAGCACACATCTTGTTATCTCTTCACAGATACTCAAGAGATGCATTCTTTTTAATTTGTTCAGTCCCTGTATATAAGTGCATGCACTGTAAGAATGTCAGATGGGTTGGTCTGTCCCAGTATTTACACAAATAACAATTTAAATAGAACCATTTTATTTCTTTTATAGCACTACTCATCCCAATGAAGAGTGTTAGAGCGCTTTACATAACATGCACATTATTCATTCAAAATAAATCATGTACGTGTGCAAATCAGTGTACAAGATGTGTTACATGAGACAGTCAGGGTTACAAGGTGTAGGAGTCAAATGCCTTTCATAGCTCACTGTGGTCTAATAGAAGGATTACAATTTATGAACTGCAAGTAACAAAAGGATCTCTGTGTTCAAAGCAGTAATCCACTTACCTATCTACATAAAATAAAAATCTGTCATCTGCATGTTACATGTTGGGCTTTGCAAGAGACAACTTTTTTTTGTAGCATATTTTATTGTATTTTCAGTTGGTATATGTCATAACATCCACATATCGGAGCGCCATTGCATAATTAAGTGGTACATTTATGCTCACAACTTTGTATAAGATGCACACCATGTGTGTTGCAATATCATAAATAACAAACCCCAAGAATATAAACAATCCCCAAACGCCCTGTCCCACCCCCCAAGAACAGTGGGTGATTATGTTTTGCAGGCAACAATTTAATCTTCTATACTACTTTTATTCAAATTTGGTACCACACAAAATGCAGATCTCTCCAACATATGCGTTAACCTCCGGAATTATCTCACCATTATTATTATTATTCCCTGAGATTTACTGGGCACCTCTGCAGCAGATGCCTTAACCCCATAAAATATTTTAAAATGCAGACTTTGCAACCAATTAAGCAGAATAGATCTACTACCATGCGTTTCCTTGTTGCCAATTTCTTTGTGGCAGGGTTTTAAAAAAAAAGTATTAGTTGAGGCCCAGATTTTGCGTCAGGATTGCGCCACTTTTTTGGCACTGCCCGACTCCAAATCTCATTTGTTAAATATCATAATGCACTTAAATGTAGTCATGATACACCTGCTAAACATATGTGTGAGATCTTAGTATCTGATGTCACTTCTTGTGATGTCACTTTCAGTGATGTCACGTGGAATGTCACGCGACATCATGTGCTTTGATGGCACGCGTCATGATGTCACTTGCATACTGCTTAACTTCACCACTTCTTTTTATAGGACTTGTGCCCTGTTCATATGCTTAAGACTGAATAGGCCCCCCTGAAGGGTAGGAGGCCCCATGAAGTGTTTGAACCCCCCTCCTGCGCAGCAGGGATTGCAGGGGTCTGTGTTACGGCCCTGGCCACCATTTTAAAATGACACCTGACGCCACTGGAGTGGAGCAAGGCTGATAGAGTTTGTATGTCAGGGTGGGAGACGGAGACACAGAGAAAGTGAGAGAGGAGGCGTCAGAGAGTTAACGAGACAGAGTAAAAGGATGACTGTCTGCAAGTCACAGAGGCAGAAAGAAGACAAAAAAGAGAGAGAGAGAGAAAAGCACACGAGAGATTTTGAAAGCACCACCACCAGCTTGGCAAGCAGTGAATGCGGCTGTCTGCGGCCCCCGCAGGGGGCCACCTCAGCAGGGCGGCCCTTTAGTGCCATTTTGGCACTGCCCACCCACTCTAGTCTTTGAAGGGGTTCTGTGGAGCCCTCCAGCTAGGTCGCCTCTGTGACGTCCTTCCGGTGCGACAAGGGGGGGAGGTCATATATGCCTCCTCTGCCCCTCCTGGCGGTCTCTGTTCGCCAGCCACGCCGTCTCTACAGCCTCGCGGTCGTCGTGTGCCCGTCTTTGTCGGCTGAGTCCCGGGAGCTGCGTTGTGTGGTGAGTGTCGTGTTCTCACCACCCCCCGTGTTGGCTGGGGCAGGAGCACAGAGCTGGGGGCTTATGCCGCCCAGCCGGCGGGTGCGTCGACTAGCAGGGGGCGTACGCGGCTCTGTAGGACCGGGTGGAATTGCTGCTCTCTGTCTGGTCTCGGAGGGTCTGGCCCCCGGGGCGTTTGCGCCGGGGGAGAGCGGCGTTCAGCTATCGGAGTGTTTGCCCGACCCGGGCGTGCGGTCCTGCTGGCGCGGTGGTGGGGCTGGACGGATCCTCCTGTCCCGGTGCTCCCAAGCGGTGGCGAGAGTGGGGGTACAGGTGGCGGGGCGGAGCCTGCTCCCGTGATTGCCATGGAACACCGGTCCCCGTGGAGCGCCTCGATCGGGGATGCATGCAGTCCTTGGTGGGCAGCGGGTGCCTGCCCCTCCGGTCGCAGTGGGGGCGTTTCGGGATTCACTGCAGCCTAGCGGTCGGGGTCTGATTCTGGCTCAGAGGTTTGTGGTTCGCATCTTGGCATTTTGCCGGCGTATTAGGGGCATTGAAGGGTACCAGACAGGCGTTTGGATGTTGTGTGTGTTTGTGTGCCATTCGCCGGGTCGCGGGACCCCCTGGCTGTTGGGGTCTGACTTAGTCTCCGAGGATTATCAGGGGCATTGCGGCCTGCCTGACAAATGTTGGCTATCGCCGGCGTGGGGTTATGTGCGGGTGCAATTGGTCACGTTGCGGGCCTCCCGGGCAGCCTCCACCACCCGGGAGCTGCTGCGGCATTGGAAGACGGGCGGGGGGGGGGAGGGGGGGGGATCCCCCCCCCCCACGTGGTGTCTCTGGTTCAGGGAATTAGAGGTACAGAGGCAAGCGCCGCTCACACGCGACAACAGCGCCGCACTCACAACGGGCGGATGTCGAGGGCGCGCATTCGCTTAGCGGGGCGTTTAAGGGCATACACCCAGGTCCGCGGCAGAGGGGTGGTGATTCAGGCATTGAGCAGCACGCAGGCGATTGCCGGTGCAGGCGCACCTCCCCTTGGCACCGAGCAGGCCCCAGGACACGCACGTATGCGCCACCAACTGTGGGTGGGGCCCTGACACGGTTGGTTGGCCAGAATCCCGCACCACCACTTGTTTTCCGGTTGCAGGAACAGACGGGCGGAATAGTAAAGCAGATTACGGATTATAAAGAGGCTGCGCTAAATGTACGGTAGCGAGGAGGAGCACATGGCTGGTTGCGACCTCCCCCACCCCCCCCCTGCCCAGTGTAGTCACTAATAGCCTGCTGCTTGCCTGAGAATTTGCGATGCGAGCTTGCTGAAATCAGCAACGGGGGTCAGAGCATTGATATCTGGGGGCGCGCATGGCTGCTCGCAGTTCACCGGAGGCGGCAGGCTCCAGACCGCCTGTTACGATGGCAAAGGTGCGGGGTCAGGGCCCTGAGGCCCACACCAGCCGCCTCAACGCTGACCGGCAATCGTGAGAGAACACGGCACAGTGCATTTTACGCATGGCAGGTGCCCCCGCTGTGCCATTCCTCGTGTCCGCTAATGTTTGTTTGTATTACAGGGTCCCACAGGCGGATTGGTCATCGTGAGGCTCCTGTAGTTTGGGCGGAGGATTTTGAGGTGCGGGACTGTAAATTGGTGAGATTCCAGTGTCACGCAGAGATATCAGATTGGTGTGCATTGTGGCGGAATGGCAGCTGAGACCAGACGCGTCACGGGTTAGTTAAGCGCCCCAAAGCCATGAGGGAGTTAGCATGGCAGCCTGCGCCTACACCAAAGCCAACCGAGAGCCTCCATTGGCTGAGTCTTGCAAGTGGACTGTGGACATATTGGTAATATGTAAGTACAGGGCCATGGTTTCGGTCAGGAGTGTGGCCTGAGTGTGAGGTTATCGGGGGCGCATTTGGGGGTCCCGGGTTGGGGCGGGCGCACAGAGCTGGGTCCCAGGTCTGGGCGAGTGCTGCCCATGCTCTCAGGCTGGCGGCAGGTCCCCTCAGGCCGGGTGGCTCATGGTCGTCGCTACTCCTGCGCCGTCCGGCTGGGTCAGTGCTCTGCGGTGTGGTACTCGGCTTGCATAGTGCACAAGCCTGTGGGCACACGGGGGATGTGGTCAGGGCGCGTTTCAGGGCATGGGGCCCGCGCGGACCGGTTGAGAATGTGGGACAATAAGCTCGCCCCCGCAGCGGCCATACTGCGCCAGCTGGGGGTGCTGGTGGGACGTCAGGGACCCACGGGGTCTGCCAGACGCGGAGTGTGGGGATTAGTCAATGGTCTCTTGGTGTTTGGGCCACGGTGTGGCATTCGATTCAATGAATAATGTGAGTTTTGATTAACTACCAGAGGTGGTGCATTCGTTTAGTTTCAGGTTTGCGTGACAAGTTTAATTTTGGCCAAGGGTTGCTCCACCGCCTTTTGGAGGGGGCTGGGAACTTGTAGAGCTGTAGGATGGTCTCTGTGTATTGCAGGGTTCTGCGCAAAAGGACAGCGCTCCCGATAGTGCAACCCGTGAGTGCGAGCACCATGATTGCATGGTATGTACTCCCATTTTCGTGTCCTGCTAAGGGGTATGATTATTCCTGGGATTTCAGAGTCCCGTCAGTGGACAGGGCACCGTGACACCCCTGTAGTTTGGAGCAGTCGGGGTAAGCGAATGATCCATTAAGATGGCCACTGCGCACAGGGCAGCGTGTGTCCGGTCTAGGGCCTGAATGGGCCAGGGCTCACAGGGCCAATTGGACTTAACTAGATTGCCAAGGTTATGACGATGGGCGGGGCTTCAGGCGTTCTTCAACGATGGGGGCTACGCCGCCGGGCCTGATCTTTGCATTTCTCAGCGCGAGCGGGAGGGTGCGCTGTTATTACTCGCTGCTGCCGCTCCCCGGCGCCGGTGCAAGCTGAGCTCATCACCCCCATGTGTAATGTGTGTTAGTGGACCAATAGTCGTATAGGTTGCCCTGGCTTGGTGTACCCGCCGCAATGTGGTTGGCAGGCTCGCCAACAGTGTGATGCAGATGGCTGTGGGGTCGTATGTCACCATAGATAGGAATCAATGTGCAATCTGTTTTCCAGCATCTCCGCTGTTTTCTAATATTATGCCAGCCGAGAACAGAACAGAAGGGTGCCGTCCATTGGCCCTGCTGTCCAGTGACTTGCGATGCAAATGCTTGTTTCATCAATATTTTGTTGTCAAGAAGGGATCTTTTACATAAGATACGATAGGTTCCCGCCAGTGGTGCTTAGATTCACACTCTTTCAGGTTCGCCCCTTTTAAGCTGGTGGGTATGAGCGGAAAACAGCTGCTAATGTACCATGGACAGTTACGTTGGCTCGCAGGGCGAAGGATGCCTGGATGCCATCCCAACATCCGTTGCATGGAAGGGCCTTCCTGGTTCGCATGGCGCCCTCCCCCGGGATGTGCAGCGGGGGACGGCGTTAACTACAGACGCGCAGGTGTCATTGGCCAATGTCTTTGGGTTCCCGACTAGGGGGAACAATCGCGCAACGTACTGAGTGCAGATAGTTAATTGGTGGTGCTGTTAATCCTAGTTTCTCATGTTCGGTTTTGCATCCAAGACTTGGGAGGCATCCGGTTGGAGCAGCACTCCAGAAGCTTAACCATGGCTTCCTTTACGCTGCTGGGGTCTTTTATACCGGCTGGGTTCTGCTGCATCCGTGTTTCACGTAAGGGCCTCTCTTGTGCGCATGGTGCGCTCACTCTGGCGGTGTAGGGGGGGGGCAGTGTTGTCTACCGACCCTCGCACAGGTCCTGGTCAATATTCGTACAATGAAGCCATAGGCGGTTTGTCACCTAATTATTCAGTAATAATGGAGCGCGGCATGCGTGGATATTCCGGTGCTAAAATACAAAAAACACTAGTCCCCTGTATAAAAGGCGGACATGAAGCTAGTGGCTAGCGGGTCAGGGCACCCCCTGCAGGGGCACGTGCTTCACCCATGGTCAGAGGTCATTCCCAGCAGGCTCACCTAGCTTCTCATCCTCCTGAGGTCGATCACCATTAAGTTGAGTATCAATAAACACATGTTATGGGGAGATACTTCCGTTCTCACCATCCCAGGTGCTTCATAAAAGGTGTGCAGTCTTTCAACAGCCTGGGAAGATGTGGTTGGGGCACAAATGCCGACAATTACCAGTACAGTTTGCATTTTATTTCAGATGGGGCAGGCATAGTGCTCATGTTGTACTCCATGTCCTCATATCCAAATACATTGGGTAACCTTTTGGCATGCTGGGATACCTTAGCACTGTTGTTATGGGATACAGACGCTGGGGGAGGGACGCCAGCATGGCGGCACGTCATCCGTCCGTGCAGATGACGGATGGGTTTGCAGGCTATAAGGACATGGTGATCCACCCATGTCTTGGTTTAGGCGAGGTGGCTCACCGAGCGGCCTTGTAGGGCATGAGATAGCGTAAATTCACTCCATGTCTACATGTTATTGTCTGGGGCAGTACTTGGTCATCAGTCTGTACCCTCGTACTGGTGATCATCCAGGTAAGGGGCACATTAGGGCTTAGTCACCCCAGAATGATATGCACAAACTGGCACACGGTGCGTTAAGGTTTGTATCACACAGAACTGGGGGTGTCTCATTGGGCACACTCACTGCCTGTGCATTGTGCTTTGGCCGGTTTGTTTAATCTTTTCATAGGGAAGAGATATGTGGGGTACCTAATTGCTCACAGCCTGGCACATTAAGGTGGGCGCAAAGCAGAATGGCTGCAGGCTCGAGCAGGTCAGAGGGGGATTTCTGCGCAGTGCTTGTAGAAGGTCATGTACCATTAAGGGCATGTTCTACGAAAGGGCAGGTTACTGCGAAGGGTGTTCCAAGTTTTGGGGTCAAACTGGGTTGGAGCAGTAAAGTTAAAGTTAAAGCACAAACCGGCTACAATGTATTAAGGAACATTTGGCATTCCCAGTATTCAAGAAAGGGCAGGGATTGATACATATTGTCCCATCATGTTCCCACGGTCTTGTATGCTCCCTGGTATACTAGCAGAAGTTCAGGAGGGCTAGACTTCACCTAGGGTGGTGACTGGCTTAATTCGATGGGCAAATCCAAAGGTTTCACATTTACTAACGTGTGAAAATTTCAGCTGCCGGTGCATAGTTTTATTCATATGCACAGTATTATTAATTTAAATAATAGATGTATTGACTAGTACGACCAGCGGACGTTCTCACGCCAAGGCACTTGGCAGCGGTGAGTGTTGCTATGCTGTAAGGATATCAAAGTTAAATATGACTGCCAGGCATCAGTAGCACGGAGCGGCTTACAGCCAGAGGCGATATCCGATGCAAGGGGCAGCTGTTAGATTAGAGCCCTACTCAGAGGGACTGCCTTAAGTGCTGGGAGGTCTGTTGGCACCTCATTTCAATGGAAGCCATTGTCTCAGTGGGCTGCTCTGAGCAGGGCATTTGCAGACATAAGTAACAGTATCAACTGCCAGTTCAAACGTGCATCTTTCACTAATTTCCTCAGACAACTGGGACAGGAAGTAAGGCGGGCTGGATAACTCTTGCTTCTACCTGCATTGGCACATCTTGTCATGAGTGACTGTCAAAGGGATGGCACTTAAGCCAGGTAATGTTAGCACCCATCCACACCAAGCCGATTGTTTAAGGTCGCCCTTGGGCCGCATTACACAGCCCAGTATTAGGCCCTAGTGGGTCAGTGCCATGAATTACTAAATTGAACTGAACAGGAGGCGTGACCGTGGGTTACACTAGCAGAAGTTTGGGGAAGAGCTAAACTCCACCCATGGTCATGGTGTAGTCTTAAGTAGATGGAGTTGTCACTCTTATTTGACCAGGGGTTCGATGCTACATGAGGGCATCGCTTCGCTGCGGCCAGAGCACGGTCATGGTGTTTCCCAGGGGGCAGCAAGTAAAGGCAAGGCTCTTTCCAAATCTGGCACCAGAACACAAGGTAGTCAGGGCCAACTTGTCTGTTGGGTGACTTGGGTAGGCACCTGTGTAGTTGTCACTCCACGAAGGGGTGAGTTGTCCCCAATAGTGGGCACAATACATATATGTGTGTCTCTGGCCGTACAGCTGTGTCGAGCCTGTCTCAGTTAGAGGTGCGCCCAGGTGGAAATTGTGTACTTAAGGTTTGCAGGACCAATGCGGTTTGTGGTACCTCCTAGCGGACCCACTGAAGGTGTACTGCAGCTAAACGGGGAACTGGGAAGCTTGGTTTCTGTCACTTTGGCAGGTTTCAAGCATCCAGGGTCGGAGATGGACAGTAGGTACTGTGCATCTGTGATCTGACGGCAGTTAGGCAAGCGGGGTGCGCTGCGTAAGTTGTAATTGCACGAAAGGGTGAGGTGTCTCCAGTAGTGGGCGCAAGGCATATATTGTTTCAAACCAGCTTTGATACCATTAAGGTGTTCACCAGGGTAGCAAGCTAAGGGGTTTGTGCATCCGTCTGGGCAACGGGGCGAAATAAGTGCACCCCAGAACCAAGGGCAGGTGATATGATCCTGCAGTTAGGCGCAAACGCCCGCCCGGTGAGTAATAGATGCCTCGCTGGGGGTGACGCTGTCAGCCAACAGTGTGCTGCCGTCCCAAGTAATGGGGCAACGACCTTATTCCCATGGGGAGGAGGGCACTATTACAAACCATGAAGTATGACTTGGGTGAAATCATCAAACGCATGGGTCAATGCGAACTCTGGTGGTCCGAGATGATCCCCCGCAGAGGTGGCACAGAGCTAAGTCAGAGGAGGCCGTTGAACATCCCTGTAAGAGTGAACAGTTCATGGCGTAAGTCCCGGACCAGAGACTAGATGATCCAGGCCAATGTTAAAGGCTACTGTGCTAAAGATGGGGTCCATTGCCACCATGCCATCCAGGCGTACGCCTAGGTTAGGTTGACTAACTTGGGGTGCAATTGTAACAGGTGGGCATGGATACTCTCCACTGGACATGCACGAAGCCTTAGAAAGCAGGTTGCAGGTCGGGAATGAGCTGTTTTGGTGGGGGGCTCTCGCGGCGACGGGAGCCGCCTCTAGAGCTGTGGCGGAGTTACAGGGCGATCTGGAAGCAGACTGGTACAGTAAGGGTACCTCTGCGGCAGACCGGTACAGTAAGGGTACCTCTGCGCGGCACAGTAGGGGTGCCAGAGCCAAAGACCAGGAGCCTCAGGGCAGGTTCCTGGAAAACCGCGACGGCGCCCGTTAGTCCTTCGGGCGGTTGGGGCCTGACCAACCGGGGGTTTGCCCTGCTACGCTCCGCCCTGAAAAGGGCGTGAGTAGAACAGACCAACGTGTCACGTGATCCGGAAGAGGATCATCAAAGGTAGCACTGACGGGATGCCCCACAGTGCTGGCTCACCAGGCGGGCGGGGGCAGCATAGGTTGGTACAGCTGCCCCGCCCTTGGATCGCCCGTAAGATAACCCACATATTGCATACTCCTGTATGGAATAAACCTGCAGCAATATTTTCCCACTACAAAGTTGTCTTGTGTATTTATTCATTCTTGCATGCTCAGACGGGGGTGGGAGAAGTTGCCGATAATGGCACTATGATTCTTCAGAGAAAAAATACGGCGTGGTGTTGATTTATCAAGGGTAAAATGTCAGGTGGAGAAAGAGCTCAGTGGTTTAATGAACGTTTGTAGCTCAACAGGAGGCTGCATGGCTGCTGCTTCCCTAATCTTACAAAGATCAGCTGCTAGCCTCAGGCTCAGACCTCTCCAAGCTTGGATTATCTGGGATTCCCCAACTCTCACGTGGCTTTGGAATCCGCGAGACCTGAAGTCCGTCAATAATGGCTTATTAGACAACAGCAACAACCCCCACTCGCACAAACAAGAGACCCACAGGTTTAATGAAAATAATGCCACACTTTATTGAAAATTAGAATCATAAAAAGTTCAGACTTGGGAACAGGCAGGGTAGAGGGTAGTAAATATGACATTTGTCAGAGCTCAAACTCTAACTGTTTAGCTTTAAGATTAGATTATTTACAATGTGCCTTCGAATGCCGGAACTTGGAGGCAGGATGGACCAGCTAACAACACGAAGAGGCACAATATGACGGCTATTGTTGTGAAACCTTCATCACTATTCATTTGCCCTATAAGGGGCTTATTTATGAGCCCCTTGTGACACTTTTGTGCCCCGTTGCGTCACTTTTTGTGACGCTACGGCGGATTAAACAATGCGGCACATTGTGCCATATTTACAAGGTGGCGCATCTAGGCCGCTGCGTCACCTTGTAAAGCCCTGCGCCACTTTACACCTGACGCAGGTGTAATGTATGCAGGGTGGGGGTTCCCACGCAACAAAGCCTCGTAGGAGTGGTGCAGTGAAATCTATCAGATTTCACTGCGCCGCTTCTAGGACGCCACTGCGTCAAAACCTTACGCCTCCCTCATAGCAGGCGTAAGGGTGACGCAGTGCTATGCGTGTGGGCCTGCCTCATGCATTGCTGGAGTTGCGTCATGCTTACGACACAACTCCAGCAGTGCATGACTTTTGCGCCGACAGATACGCCAGCATTCCTGACGCATCTGTCACTCCTTGCGACATGGAGCGCTGTACAGTAAATACGGCGCATACATCGTGTCGCAAGGAGGGTGCAGTGAAAACTGTTGCATCGCTGTTTTTACGCAGTGATAGTTTCCATAAATAAGCCCCTTAGTGTACTAGTAGCTATGGATCTTCTTTACAGTAGTGTGGGTTATTTGGTTTTCAGTGCAAACCCTCTGGCCCATTGCATTGCACTTAAACCTCCCTTGCTGCTGACCACCCTCTCTGTTCTGTACAAACGCACCTCCTGTGTTACTGCATAACCATGGTGCAGTCAGGCCATACAGACCTCGGGGAACGCTGTTTGTAAGACCTGAAGGAGCTTACTGGGCCAAAAGAGCCATAAGCAGAACATGAGCTGACTCAGCACCATTTTCATGAGGGAAGGCAAAAATGCATATATGGAAATACATCAAGTACCCAAGACTACATTTAAGGTAGAGAGCACGTGCAATACAACATAAGACCTGCTCATTGGTAAACTCCAGAGGCCAAGGTAAATGGTCACCTGCATTCCCAAGCCTTGATCCCGCTTTCCTCCTACACAGACTAAGCTGGAGCCACCCTGAGCTGGATTGGCGGGTATTTAGAACTAAGAGGCCCACGTGCAACATTCACCATCACAGCAAGGATTGCCTGCTGCACGAGTCTGAAAGTGTGAATGCACGTTGGACGGTTCCATCCTGCTGCCTCAGGATTGATCGTTAGATGGTCTGGGAATGATTTGGAAAATATTTAGTATGGGGTGGTCACGAGTAAATAAACTTTGTCCTGGCAAACATTGCGGTCATATTTATTAAAAAATCACAGAGCACAGCGCAGCAAGCCACCTTGCTGCTCTGTGCTGCATGATTGGGAAAGGGCAGGAATGCGCCCTACTTAACATTATACAGCGCATTACTGTCATTTCCCAGAACTGGCGCACAATATGCTGCATAGCGCCAACGCAGGCACCCTTGCACTATGGTGCAAGGATGCCTGAGTTGTAAGCAGGATTGTTTTTGTGCAGGAAGGGGCACCTTCCTGCACAAAAATAATCCCTTGAGGCATTTTCCTCTTTCTATGTGTGCAGCACACACATAGAAAGAGAAAAAAACAAGGAGAAATAAACATATTTCTCCATGTTACACATCTCCTAGGGATGCATAGCATTTTGGTGCATACCCAGGTCTACCACTGATGGTAAATCTGGGAATGTTGCAAAATCCATGGGTGGTGCATGGGGACACCCACACTCCACCCATTAAATGCCTTCCTAGGGCAGAGCAGCGCAACACACTGATTTACACTGAGTTGCATTACTCTAGATTCAAGCGACGGAGGGGCATGCAAGATGGCCTTGCATGGCTTGATCAATCTAACTTAAGAGTTGCGTCGATCTTGCTCACCATTGCGCGGCGCAAGGGCGACACAACTCTTCAATAAATATGCCCCCGCATGTACAAACAGGAAAACTAAAATGTATTCTTTCTCGTAAAGTAACAGGAACACGGAAGGGGTTGAATGCAGCCCCCTACGCCGCAGGGAGGCCCTACTGTTCCATGGGGGCCGCAGCCATCCAAGGTGTGACCCATTTGGCCCAAGGCCTATGAGATATGGGGAACCGGGGACCCTGGATCACATTCTGCATGGGGGGCATCATTTGGTGTTGCACCACTGGAGACTTGGAAGTAAAAATACAGGCACTGGTCTTCATCTCACACCTCAGTGAAAGGAAACATATTTTCTATTTACTCTATATTTAATAAATTAAATGCAAACATACCAAAATATATATATCAAGTATTTGGAATATGTTAGAAATGGGGGTCTCTAGTTGGCAGAGGTAGGTACCTTTGTCCAAATAGGGACCCTTACTTCTAGTCAGGGTAAGGGGGATACACTTCTAAAATAACCCCTACTCACCCCCTTGGTAGCTTGGCACGAGCAGACAGGCTTATCTCAGAGGCAGTGTGTAAAGCATTTGTGAATGCATTCAGTAATACAGTGAAAACACTACAAATGGACACCACACCAGTTTAGAAAAATAAGTAATCTTTATCTAAACCAACAAGACCAAAAACGACAAAAATCCAACATACAATACTCTTAAAAATAGTTACTGTGCAAAATAACTTTTAAATTGCAGTAAAAACGTGAAAATACAGTTCCTCCGACTTGGTAGCTCCGTCCGGGGCTACCGCGATACTGAATACGACAGTCTAACAATCCCAGCCAACCGCGTCGATACGGGTTAGCAAAAGCGTCGACAGACTCGGAGACAGTACCTTTTGTTGTCGAGGCCGACATGATGGTACGAGCCGGTCCGGGGCAACCGTCGCAGATGCGATGTGAGATGGAAGTGTTGCAGCGTGCAATGTCCTCACGGCTCGGCGAAGGCAGCGGCTCGTTGATGGAGTCGGTGAGACCAAGGCTTGCGTTGCAGGGTGAGATGGTGCTCGATGCGGTGCTGGCAGGTCACGATGCGGCAACGGAGCCGGTCGATGTTCGAGTCGGGCAGCGACAGAGTCGATGACGTCGGTGCAGCGTGTAGTGAAGCAGTGCGGAGTGTGATGCCCACAGGACGCGGTGCAAGCAGCGGCTCATTGACGGAGTCGGTGAGACAAGGGTTGCGTTGCGAAATGAGGCGGTGCTCTCTATGGTGCTTTCAGGGCACAGAATCCTGCGACCGACTCGGTGACAGAGTCGGTTACCCTTTTTTTCTCCAGGCAACTGAAACCAGCGGTTCCAGAGACGGCGCCCATAAGTTTGGTGAGGTCTTTCATGTTCCTGAGACCTTGCGAACAGGGGGCAAGCTCAATTCAAGCCTTTGGAGATCTTCCTCAAGCAGGAGACACAGCAAACAGCAAAGTCCTTTCTCCTTTCCTTGGCAGCAAGTAGCCACTGCAGGCCAACCCCAGACAGCAAACAGCACAGGGGCAGTATTCCTCCTCAGCTACACCGGCTCTTCTCCTTGGCAAAGGTTCCTCTTGATTCCCAGAAGTGATCTAAAGTTCTGGGGCCTGGGCCCCAATATTTATACTACAAAATCCATTGTTCTCTGGTGGCAGAGAAGCCCTGTGCTTGGTCAAAACCGGTTCTGTCCTACGTGGTGCAGCTTCCTGGCAGGAGGTGGAGACAGCATTGTCCTTGGCCGACCAGGCTCATTCAGGTGAAAGGAAATCTCCTCCCCCTACTCTAAATGCAGCCCAGGTCTATTCAGCCCAACCCTGACTCATCAGGCTCTCTGGAGCCACTGCTCCTCCCCAGCCCCTTTCATCCAAAAGCCAGACATGCAATACACAAACCTAGCAGAGGCACACTGGATGGCTATGCAAGAAAATACCTACTTTCTAAAAGTGGTATTTTCAAACACAGAATGTAAAAATCACCCTCACTAAAAGATGCATTTTAACATTCTGCGTTCAGGCATATCATACTTTATTTGCCTACCTGGTTCCCAGGGGTAGTTATGTTTATAAGATGTTATAAAAAAACTCCCCAGTCTATCCTATGGGAACAGGTAGCCTTGCAATAGTGAAAAACGAAATTGGCAGTATTTCACTATCAGGACATGCCACACACACACCAGGGCATGTCCTACCTTGCACATACTCGAATCTCAGTGACTCGCACTTTATGTTAAGCGACTTTGCTCTATTGAGTTTCTGTCATGGTCATGTAAAGCGCTCTGATACCTTCGGGTCTAGCTAGCGCTATATAAAACCTATAAATAATAATAACATACACTGCACCCTGCCCACAGGGGTACCTTGGGCCTACCTTAGGGGTGACTACTATGTAAGAAAAGGGAAGGTTAGGGCCTGGCAAGTAGGTACACTTGCCAAGTCGACATGGCAGTACTAGACTGCACACAGGCTCTGCAATGGCAGGCCAGAGTTACATTTACAGGCTGCTTATATGGGTGGCACAATCAGTGCTGCCGCCCGCTAGCAGCATTTGTTTTACAGGCCCTGGGTACACACAGTGCACTGTACTAGGTACTGACTAGTAAATCAAATTAGCCAATCATGGAAATACCAATCCATAACAACAATTTACAAAGGGAGCACTTGCATTTTGGCACTGAACAGCAGTGGCAAAGTGCCCAAAGCATCAAGACCAGCAAAAACGAAGTCCAACATACAGCAAAAACACAGGAGGCAAAGGCAAAAATAAAGGGGAGACCCACGCCAATGGTGCCAGGGGTCACAGAATATTTAATGCATCATTTAAGTGTACGTTTGGGGACACATTTATTAAAGGATTGCCCCAGCCTTGCGTCACATATTGAGATGCAAGGCCAGGCCAAGCAGTAAGTCATATTAAAAAAATTATGCATCTACACAAATGCTTAGTTTTTTAAGGATTGCATGGGGCAAAAGCTGCGCTGAATCCTGCTGCGTCATGCAGAAATTTATATAAGCAATGTGGGCGTTCTAGCTCAAAACCCAACACAATTGTAACGCAGTAGTATTTATTTGTGGAGCACTGTATCACGCATCGTATGTAAGTCCAACATACAGCAAAAACACAGGAGGCAAAGGCAAAAATAAAGGGGAGACCCACGCCAATGGTGCCAGGGGTCACAGAATATTTAATGCATCATTTAAGTGTACATTTGGGGACACATTTATTAAAGGATTGCCCCAGCCTTGCGTCACATATTGAGATGCAAGGCCAGGCCAAGCAGTAAGTCATATTAAAAAAATTATGCATCTACACAAATGCTTAGTTTTTTAAGGATTGCATGGGGCAAAAGCTGCGCTGAATCCTGCTGCGTCATGCAGAAATTTATATAAGCAATGTGGGCGTTCTAGCTCAAAACCCAACACAATTGTAACGCAGTAGTATTTATTTGTGGAGCACTGTGTCACGCATCGTATGTTATTACAGTGCTAGAAATGCACCAGAAATGCTGCACATCAGTAAACCAGGCTTAGCAAATGACGCAGTGGCTGTAGTACAACTTCCTCACGATCACACTACACTCTGACAAGCTCAACTATGCCATGGAGCTAATTATACTGCAATTGGGAGTAGCTACGAGACAACCATGTAGGCAGGGAAGGCGGAAGGTGCGTGTTTCTGGCAGCACATATCTCTCATTGACCTCAGGGAGGAGGAGGTCATATAGTTCTACAGACTGAAGAGGAAGTCTATCATGGAAATGGTGGAGAAGATAGCGCCAAGTCTCCAGGCAGCAGCTGGGAGGACCAATGCCATCCCACCATATGTAAAACTGATGGCTGTGCTGCACATGTTGGCTTCAGGATCCTTCCAAAGCACAGTAGCCAGTTTGACAGGCATTTTACAGGGATCATTTTCAGCTTTCCTCCCATCTGTGTTGGATGCCATCATAAAACTCACATCCCAGTACCTTCTCTTCCCCAAAACTACCCAACAACAACTGGATATCAAACAAGGCTTCTACGCCATTGCTGGATTCCCGCATGTGCTTGGTGCCATAGATTGCACGCATGTCCAGTTTGTGCCCCCTGCAGCAACATCCCACCTGTACAGAAACCACAAGCACAACTATTCGATATATGTCCAGGCGATAGTAGACCATCAAGGAATGTTCATCAATGTGTTAGCAACATTTCCAGGAAGTGCACATAATGCATACATCTTCCGCCACAGTACAGTCAATGAGCAGTTTCAGAATGGTGGATTTGGGAATGACCTATTCATTGGTAAGGAAAGCACAAATATACATTATACCAACCTAGAAGTTGTAACGTATGACATAATAGACATCTCTGTGTTTGTATCTGTATCTTGTGTCATGTGCACATAAGGGGGGTAACTTACTCCAACGTGTAGTCAATGATGTTCCATTGTGTGATTCCCTCACTGATCCTGAAATGGAAGCAGGAAAAATCCCACAGTGAGAAGTATTGTGCCATCTCACACTGTGTGAGTGGACACAACCACAATATCTGCAGTGTCGAACAAATCAACCGACAAATCATGTTGTCCACAATTACATTCAATGTGAGTAGAAAGGATAAATCACAGCAAAGTTGAAGATGTGTGTTTGCGCAATGGTGTTGCACCTTTGGATAATTTGAGAATGTTCCACCAAACTAATGTTCGTTAAACAAATCATGTGATCCTAAGCATATGCATCACACAAGCCAACGTATCTATAGGCTGATCTAAATGTCAGGAGCACAAATGGAAAAAGAACTTCTAAATTCCATGTATGTCATGCACTGCAAGTGTAGCATAAACATTTGTGAAAATGTCAACTCTAGGTAAATATGTGATACCAAAAGGACAAAGTTCGCCTAATTTTCAGGCATTCCAACATTCTATGTCCAAACAAACACATAGAAAATAAGCCACATTAATATACCTCACCAGTGTGATAGATTAACAATTTATTGCCTCAAGATACCTACATTTCCTGCATCTCAGTCTATCAATGTACAACTGACACAGTCAATTGATAGGCTGTGAAAAATGTTATACACTAGGAAATAACCTAGGTAAAATGCAACCATGGTAAGGTATCACAGTGTACTCATAATTAAAATCTGAACCCTTACATGCTACATAAATGATGTCAGAATCAAGGCATACAAGTACATGATCACCTACAAGCCAAAAGCACATACATACATGTGAATACAGAAAGTGTTGTGTACAGGTCTATAGTATAAGGTCACTTATATCTACATCATGTTGTCCCATACGAAAAAGGGCTACATTGTCATCCCTATGTGCCAATTTAAGTTCAGCAAAACAACTTGCCATACAAAAAGCATCAGCTGATGTATGAATAAACCCAATTTAAATATCCATGTCACATGTTGAAAATTGGTAACATTTACTAAGCAAATAGCCATGTTAAAATATGTAAAGTAATCTAAGGCTGTGAAACTGTTTTGTAGGCAAGCAAGGACAATAAGGCAAATGTATCTGTGAGTGTCAAACATGTTGACATTGTCACTACCTATATAGGACTAAATGTATGCAAGAAATCTGCTCATAAGTTTTATAAATCACATACATACTGAGTGCAATTCTCATATAGCTGAAAAAATCATTCTGAAGTACTTATCATAGTAATTTTCTGGCTAAACATGAAAGTTAGCATGTTGATGTGTGGGATGTTGGACACCATGGACTATATATGTGTAATGACACATATACGTTGAACATACATGTGCAAAGCAATGGTCAACAGTACCTAAGAAATATCTGTCACACGTTAAAGAAATGTGCATGAGTTTGCCCGCATACATAACACACATAGTGAGTTATGTCTAAGTAACAATATACTAAATAATTGACTGATGGTATTTTCCACTTTTCAGGTGATCAAGGATATAGTTTGCAGCCATGGATTATGACCCAATTCTAAAATCCACAGACGGAGGGCCAAAAAAAGTACTACTCCGTGCTGAGCAAAACAAGAAATGCAGTGGAGTGAAAGTTTGGGGTCCTAAAGTCCGGATACTGCTGCCTGGACAAAGAAGGTGAAAGATTCCTGTACTCGCCTCCTATGGTCTTCAAGATCATGTTAGTGTGTGCAATATTGCACAGCATCTCTCCGAAAAAAACAATGTGCCATGGGCCAGAGAGACAGAAATCCCAAATGAACTGGAAGAGGAGGATGAAACTAATGCAGGCATACAGTACGCAATGACAGATCGTATGAGACAGAACCAAATAGTTGGAAATTGTTTTTCTAAATAAAATGAAAATAATGGTAATAATGACAGATATGTCAAACGATCAGCCAATAAATATTTGTTTTGAACTCATCCATTGTATGGTGTTTGTGTGAATGTCAAGGTACATTCATAGTCACTCACATCCCCTCAACTAGATGTAGGCCTCAGCATGGATTAATCTTGAATTCTGAGCTGTTGATAAGCATGAGAACAAATCAACGCAGCAAGACAATGTGATGCAGTGCACTGCATGAAAGGGAGAGGCCATGATTGCCCCATATCTAGATAGATATGGGGCATTCCTGTACCCCCTCTTTTACGCAGTGCATTGCAGCGCAGCATGCTGTCTTGCGGTATTCTGCTGCATGAAAGTGTGCCCAGTGTGGCACTCAGTGAATGATGGGTCACAATTCTCACAGTAAATCTTCAAATTGATGTGTTTCACATATGGACTAGCATGCAGAATGGTAGCACTTTGCTGGAACAAATGTTGCAGCAGATACCATCACAGATCATGGGAGACATCTGTCATGGCCAAAGGCATAGCTTCAGGTGTAGATGTAAAAATGTCATTTGTAAAGATTGCATTCATGCATGTGTGCGGATCCACAAAACAGCAAACATGTAACACCTTTCCAGGGTTGCTTGGTGTGAGGTCTACATTTGCCCACACTTGATACAATACACATTTACCATGCTTTGCAGAGCAATGCAGTGATGCTCAAAGGCCCGTACCTAAACATACTAAGCTGCCGAAGTAGCAATGCGCGGGATTTATCTGAAAAGTAACACAAGGGAGATGTTTGTCAACCATCGCATCACTTCACGAATACAGAGATGTGCAATGTGTGAACCATATATGCCATAACGCAAGCACAAATGGTTGTGGACATACAGAAAGATTTGAATTATGATGCAATGGTGGTATTGTGTAGGAAATGTCCCCTGCATGGTAAGAGTTGTGTACCCCTGCCCTGAGTGCCCAACTGTATTGTTGTCTGAAACACTTACGCTGGTATATTCCCATAGGGGAAAATGGAATATGTGTATGTGCCATGAGATAGGCCTGTGTCATGGATAACGGTCTAGTTGGACCAGAAGGGGCACCCAAGGACCTACCCTCATTGCTGGGGTACACTACTGCCTTTGTCAGGAGTAAAACAGCACAAGCAGGGAGGTGGCAGCATACCTTGTAATGATCAGTAGTAGTGAACATGACCATTCTACTCTGGTTCTCTGGAGTATGACCCACTGGCTCACTCACCTCTTCTAAAGTTTTAGTGCTGTGTGTTCAACTCAACCCTGCACAGCATCAGATCTGGAAGTGTGTGCGTGATAAAATCATGTGCTAAATGCATGTGCCCATGCATGACATACACTACACATAGGGTGAAATGTGGAACAGTTTGCACATGGTAAATGTGTGTGTGCTGGTAGTGTATGTTCAAAGTGACACACTCTAGTACAGTACAAAGGGACTGTACTACTGAACAGTGTGCTCAGACTGAGTGTGTGTGCTGGATGTCAGTATTCTGGTGGTAGCATAATACATGTGGATTACAGTACTGGGCACTGAATGTGCAGTGACTGTACACTGAGTGGAGAAGTGCCTGCACTGCTACATAACATGGAGGACCTCGGGTTCCTTTTTGAGTAAGGTCATGACTGCCTCGGAGAAAACATGAGGAGAAGAGGAATCCCACCAGACTGAGTTTGATAGCCCAGCAAAGCTGAAAGCTGGGTGAGACTGGCACTCGAGTATGAGAGAGCCAGCCTTTCTCTGTGCTTCTCTAAGTGTTTGATGAAACCGTGATAGATCACAAGGAAGGGGCCTGGATACATCTCAGGAAGAGAGAGATTGGGCTGAATAGGTAATCTAAAAGAGTGTGGCAGAGGGCCCAGGATCAACCTTTTAATGCACATATGACTGTGCCTGACATCCAAGTGTGTACCCTGGTAACTCATATGAATCTTGATGTGGGAGTAATCAGCTTTGTCATCCTGCCTTGCTGTGCTGCCCTTCTGTCTGCTGTTCCCCTGGCTTGGTGATAACGACTGGACCTGCATCCCTTGAACCCAGAGTGACTTCAAGGGAAAGCTGGCTGACCACCTGATATGAAGTCTCAGGGACATAAAATACTTCCAACCACCCTGCTTCTGCACCTGGACTCTTTCATCTGTCAGTCTGCCTTGCCAAGTGGTGACACCCCAGTACTGGACTCTTAGGAGTAGGCCTAAGGTGTTTGCTCCAGCAGAAGCCACGCATCTTCTGTCGAACCAACGCATTGCCTCTGTTGCGTGAGTCGGAACGGGTGTACTGCCTCTGTTGCATGGGTCGGAACCAGAGCATTGCACATTGCCTCCGTTGAACCGACGATTCCTCACCATTGCCCCTGTTCTCAGGCAGGTCGCTCCCCACGCCGCACAGCACCACCTGTGTGTCCGTGTCCCGCTCGCCGCTGCTGCTGTGAGTTCGAGGCCCTCCTCCACCCGCAGTCTACCACCTGCGCCTCATCCTTGGTGGCCCAGTGGGGAACCGTAAGTTCTGTGTGCCCCCTGTGCCCCCTTGACTGTCTGCCTCGGTTTTTGCCTTTTGTATCCCCGTTTCCACTGTAATTCCTTTCTGTGCCCCCTGTGCCCCCTGACTGTCTGCCTCGGTTTTTGCCTTTTGTATCCCCGTTTCCACTGTAATTCCTTTCTGTGCCCCCTGTGCCCCCTGACTGTCTGCCTCGGTTTTTGCCTTTTGTATCCCCGTTTCCACTGTAATTCCTTTCTGTGCCCCCTGTGCCCCCTTGACTGTCTGCCTCGGTTTTTGCCTTTTGTATCCCCGTTTCCACTGTAATTCCTTTCTGTGCCCCCTGTGCCCCCTTGACTGTCTGCCTCGGTTTTTGCCTTTTGTATCCCCGTTTCCACTGTAATTCCTTTCTGTGCCCCCTGTGCCCCCTTGACTGTCTGCCTCGGTTTTTGCCTTTTGTATCCCCGTTTCCACTGTAATTCCTTTCTGTGCCCCCTGTGCCCCCTTGACTGTCTGCCTCGGTTTTTGCCTTTTGTATCCCCGTTTCAACTGTAATTCCTTTCTGTGCCCCCTGTGCCCCCTTGACTGTCTGCCTCGTTTTTTGCCTTTTGTATCCCCGTTTCCACAGTAATTCCTTTCTGTGCCCCCTGTGCCCCCTTGACTGTCTGCCTCGGTTTTTGCCTTTTGTATCCCCGTTTCCACTGTAATTCCTTTCTGTGCCCCCTTGACTGTCTGCCTCGGTTTTTGCCTTTTGTATCCCCGTTTCCACTGTAATTCCTTTTTGTGCCCCCTGTGACCGTCTGCCATCGGTGTTTTCATTCTTGGATCCCCGCCCCGTTCCAGTGATTATCCCAGTGTTATTCCTTTTGTACACCCTGTGCTTTATTTCGTTCTGCTGGTGTATTTCTCCCTTCCTCTCCTTATTTAATTATTTACTGTGCCCCGCTTTTCTCCGCCCGTCTCCGCTCTCCCTTTTCCACCACTGCGTCCCCTGCGGCCCCGCCCCCCGCGCGCTCATTCGTCCCGCTCCCGCCTCCCAGCTGCTCCTCCCTCCCACCTCCCCTTCTTATGGCGGCCGCTGGCGCGCCAAAGGCGCGCCAAAGGCAAGCCCATCTGCGCCTGGCCCGCGCCCAGCGCCAGACCCCCTGGTCCCCGCAACCGCCACGACGACCGCCGCCACTACGACGCCAGCACCCTCCACGCACTCAACACCGGACGATCACACACCTGCTTCCTGGCCGCCCCGAAGCGCACCCAAGGACCCTTCACCTGCCGGAGCTGCAGCTTCACCAGCCTCCGAGCCGCCAAACCGCCCGCCAAGAAAGGACGCAACAACCTCAGATGCATACTACTCAACACCCGCCCCGCACGCAAACACGCCGTCGAACTCTGGGACCTGCTCAACACATCCTCCCCGGACGTCGCCTTCCTGACAGAGACCTGGATGAACGCCTCCTCGGCACCTGACATCGCCATAGCCATCCCGGACGGCTACAAGATCACTCGCAGGGACCGCACCAACGGAGTAGGAGGAGGGATCGCCATCATCCACAGGAACACCCTCAGGGTCTCAACCAGCACCGACGACACCCTCAGCACCGCCGAACACCTGCACTTCCAGATCCACACTGACCCCAACACCACCCTCAGAGGAACTCTCGTCTACAGACACCCCCGGACCACAGCCTCAGTTCAGCGACTCCATCGCCGACTTCGTCAGCACGCAAGCCCTCACCTCCACAGATTACATCCTCCTCAGAGACCTGAACTTCCACCTTGAAAACAACAACAACAGCAACTCCACCACCCTGATCGCCAACCTCGGACTCAGACAGCTCGTCACAACGCCCACCCACTCCGCCGGTCACACGCTCGACCCCATCTTCTCCGCAAGCTCCCACGTCACCTTCAGCCACACCACCGAACTCCACTGGACCGACCATCGCTGCATCCACTTCACCTTCCAGAAACCCACCACTCACCACCGCACTCAACGGACCCCCCACCGCAGCTGGAACAAAGTCACCGAAGACCAGCTAAACACCACCCTCACCCGAAGCCCACCCTCCGACCCCATCGACACTGACACCGCCGCCCGCAACCTCAGACAATGGATCGACGACTGCGCCAACACCCACGCCCCGATCAAGCAACCCTCCAACAGACGCACCGACAGAAGAGCCAGTTGGTTCACCGCCGACCTCCAGGCCTCCAAGCAAACCTGCCGAAAGCTCGAGAAGAAATGGCACCTCGAACAGACACCGGACAGCTATGCAGCCCACAAGAACGCCATCCGCAGACACCATCACCTCATCCGATCCGCCAAAAGGGCCTCCTTCAAGGTCCGCCTCGACAACAACGCACACAACAGAAAAGAGCTCTTCAACATCGTGAAGGAACTCTCCAACCCCAGCTCCAACACCAATGACATCCCGCCATCGCAAGACCTGTGCGACTCCCTAGCCGCCTTCTTCCACCGCAAGATCGCAGACATCCACGACAGCTTCAACAACCAGACCGCCCCGACAGCCACCGACACCTCAGACTCTCCGCCCACCATCCACACCGATCCCCTGCTCGCCTGGATCAACGTGAACGTCGACGACCCCATCAAAATCATGAACACCATCCACGCTCACCGTCAGACCCATGCCCGCACCACATCTTCAACAAAGCTAGCGCCACCATCGCACCCGATCTCCGCAAGATCATCAACATCTCCTTCGAGACCCCGACCTTCCCGGAGAGCTGGAAGCACGCCGAGATTAACGCCCTACTCAAAAAACCTAAGGTGGACCCGAGAGACCTCAAGAACGTCCGGCCCATCTCCCTGCTCCCGTTCCCGGTGAAGGTCATCGAGAAGATCGTCAACGGACAACTAACCCGCTACCTCGAGGAGAACAACATCCTGGACCCGTCCCAGTCCGGGTTCCACAGCAACCACAGCACCGAAACCGCCCTCATCGCCGCTACCGATGACATCAGGGCCCTGCTGGACAACGGAGAAACCGCGGCCCTCATCCTCCTGGACCTCTCAGCCGCCTTCGACACAGTCTGCCACCGCACTCTACGCACACGCCTCCACGACGCAGGGATCCGAGACAAGGCCCTGGAATGGACCACCTCCTTCCTCTCCGGCAGAACCCAGCGCGTCCGCCTCCCGCCATTCCGATCCGAAGCCTCCGAGATCATCTGCGGCGTTCCCCAAGGATCATCCCTCAGCCCAACATTGTTCAACGTCTACATGGCACCGCTCGCCCACATAACCTGATCGCAGGACCTCAACATCATCTCCTATGCCGACGACACCCAGCTGATCCTCTCCCTCACCAAGGACCCCCTCACCGCCAAAACCAACCTCGACGAAGGAATGAAGGCCGTCGCCGAGTGGATGAAGAACAGCCGACTGAAACTGAACACGGACAAGACGGAGGTCCTCATCCTCGGCTCCACCCCCTCAGCCTGGGACGACTCCTGGTGGCCGACCACACTGGGAGCAGCACCGACACCCACCGACCACGCACGCAACCTGGGGTTCATCCTCGACTCAGCACTCTCCATGACCAAGCAAGTCAATGCCGTCTCATCCTCCTGCTTCAACACCCTCCGCATGCTCCGCAAGATCTACAGATGGATCCCCACCGAAACCAGAAGAACGGTCACCCAGGCCCTCGTCAGCAGCAGGTTGGACTACGGGAACGCTCTCTACGCCGGAGCCCCTACCAAACTTCTGAAACGACTGCAACGTATACAGAACGCCTCTGCACGCCTAATCCTCGACATCCCCCGCCACATCACACCCCATCTGAGAGACCTGCACTGGCTCCCCGTCAACAAGAGGGTCACCTTCAAGCTCCTCACCCACGCACACAAGGCACTCCACGACACCTTACCAGCATACCTCAACAGACGACTCACCTTCTACACCCCGAACCGCCAGCTCCACTCCGCCGACCTCGCCCTCGCCACCATCCCCCGCATCCGAAGAGCGACCTCCGGCGGCAGATCTTTCTCCCACCTCGCCGCCAAGACCTGGAACACCCTCCCCATCCACCTGCGACAGACCCAGAACCTTCTAACCTTCAGGAGACTGCTCAAGACCTGGCTGTTCGAGCAGTAGCAGCTCCCCTCCCCCCCAGCGCCTTGAGACCCTCACGGGTGAGTAGTGCGCTCTACAAATGTCTGATTGATTGATTGCGTGGCCCATTGCGTTGCTGCATAAATGCAACTGCACAATGTATCACGCAATGCACATTTATGTAGCAAAGCGTCAGAAAAATCAATGCAAATGTCAAGAACGAGTCTGTTACATCAAGCAAATGATGCAATGGGTGTGGCTAGCTGCATACCAGGAAGTGTATATGTTACTTTCACTTTCTGTTAGTCTCTTGGTTGGTGCTGGTGGTTTTTGGAGTGCTTGGAGACATTTTTAGGTGTTTCTGAGTGGTCTGTGTCTGGTCTGTCAAATATATTTTGTGTAGTTTTAGTGCCTAAGTGTTGTTTTTTTTGTAATAGTATTTGTATTGTTGGGTGTTTGTGCAATTTGGGGTACTAGTTAATTAGGTATTGTTTGGGGTTTAATGGGGTTATTATTTTTGTTTAGTTGGGTAAGGTTATGTAGGGCTTGTGCCATGGTGGCCTTGTCAGAGAAGGGAGGCGGTAAGAACTTCAATGCCGGAGAGGTTGGCTGTTTCATCTGGCTGGTGAAGCATTTCCTGCTGTTAATGCTAGCTGCAGGGGGAAGGGTCAGCCAGGGGTACCAACACAGAGATCGGAAGGATCGTTGGGAGCAGGTGCGATACTACCTGAGCAAGGTGGCCAATGAGGAACGCTCCATCTCCCAACTCAAATATCGTTGGACTTACATCATAGCCCGGGAAGTAGATGTTGTGGACCATCTGGTACGTATCCATGTTACATCTGCATGTGGTAATGTAGATAACTTTGTTAAGGTACATATCAGTATAAAATATTATGTGCCATGACGTCCAGAGCAGACATTTCGTACTGCATTGGGTCTTCCTGAGCGTTATGCAGCATGTTACGCAGTGAGGGGAGGAGTCAGAGGATGAGGGAGGAGGTGGTGTTACGGAGCCCCATCCCCGACTGCCATCTCCGCCACTGCTCTCCCCGACCTCCTTGCAGCCAGTGGGAGCCAGAACAAGCATTGGCATAGCCAATAGGTCTCGCTTTTGGGACCTTATAAGTATTTAGTTATGCAGCACAATATCCTTGGTGCAACAACATCAACTGTTGCATGGCTAAACACTTATAAGGTCCCAAAGGCGAGACCTATTTGCTATGCCAATGCTTGTTTTCTGCTCTTGTTGTCTGCTCTGATTCGCTCCTAGATAGCCAATGAGTGTGCTTGATTGACAAGAGAAGTTTCATCACAGGCTAAAATACTCCTGATGTTCCACACCTTCTGTAGGTGTAATCCTCGGCAGATAATCAAGGTGCAAGATTGCACCACAATATCTGTGTATAATATTAACCGTGTTATATGTATGTATCTATGTATGTGGGATTTCTATAGCGCAAACCTCGCCAAAAGGCAGCGTGGCACAATGATGCAGCGTTGCTGTTGTAATACAAAGATACATTTTCCATGGAAAGACATCCAGATACCACAAATCCATATCACTGTCTGTACTAGAGGGACTATTATTGTTTTCATTCTGAGTAATCTTTATGAAACATTTGCATTAAACTAATATTAGAGCACTGTATTACAGGTCTACTGGGAATGAGGGCACAGCTTGCCACCATCTTGTGTACGCTTGAAGTGGATCAAGTGACAACTGGAGAAGGTCAATGGCTGCCATGAGAGTTCTGCATGCATCTTTGCTTGTTCGAGCTCCGCTGTGCTCTTAAAGAGCTACACATCTGATGTGTTCAACTTGAGATGGCCCCTACTCGATGAGGTATTTTTAGCCTCTGCCACACTCCCCTGGGCAGGGCAGTAGGCGTGCAGTGACCTGGCTTGACAACAAACTTACACTGAGAGAGAGATCCTGACTGTGACACAACAGGGAAGACCATGGGCGTGCACATCTGGGCAAAACTGGAGGAACTTCAGGAAGATGCAGCTTTTAGTATTCTGCGCTATGTAACAGCAGGAAACCAATGATGCATGGGGTGCATTCTGTGAGAGTTCATTTTCAATAGGACTGTCATTGAAATACAGCTTTGCTTCATTTTCTAAATAACAATGCCTCAGCAATGCAGGGGCCATTAAGAGGATGGTGCACAGCTCCTTCTAGTCTTGCTGATGATTCTAGGAAAGTGAAGGAAATTGCACAAAAGGGACAAGAATGATGTCCCTTCAACTGCTTGGTGTGCTTTGAAGCAATTTGAGAATCTGATGTTTCTCCATCTCAAGAGCTACCTGAGATGGCTTTTAGATAAACTCAAGGCAACTTCTAGTACAGAGATAAGAACTCTAATCTCAACAAGGTAGGCCTGGTTACCTTAAGGTTTCTGGCTCCTGTTGTAGTATCCATGAGGCAAAGGGTGTTACTACCAAGATCAGGCCATGGGTATGTGCCCTGTGGTGGGTCAAATGGGCTTCCCCTGCCTCCTGGCCTGGTTATCCCTCATGGGAACATGATGGTAAGGTATCCCAGCAGCAGTTCATGGACTCATTGATAGCTGGGGTTACTGGACATCATCTCCAGTGCTTCCCCTTCAGTTGCCGTGTTGGTGTCGCAGTGTTCTCTGAATTTGGGCATACATTCATATGCCACCTTTGAGCCAGAGCCTTGTCTGACATGGACACTTGTGGATTCGCCACCTCTTGCCTTGAAAGGTTCCTGGTCGGTGTCTTCCATGCACCTGGTTTGCAGGTTCTGGTTCCTCTGTTCCAGTTCGGCATCATATTTGGATCTAGTGGCACCAGGTGGGTACTTCCCAATGCTTTGTTCTGCTACATGCAACATGCAGGGGAGACAACTCACTTCAGCTCCTACTTGGAAGTTCCTATATTATGGTCCGATGAGGCCAGTATGCTCATCCAGTCTATCCTCTGAGCATCCTGTCACCTTCTACTGACTGCCGTATTCTCCTCCTTGGCTCAGGACAAAGAGTCTCCTGAGCACTGACACCAATGGATTTCCCATCAGTCTCATGAACCACCAGTAAAGGGGAGATACTGTACTCAGGAGTATGGTTTCTTCCCCCTGAGAATGTACCATGTGATAATGCCACCACATATTGTGCTAATGATGTTTAAGTAAAATGTGTGGCTTCTTCAAGGGTGTTGCCTATGGTTGTTGTAGCTATGTGTCTCTAGGATGCTATAGGAAAGAAGTAACATTTTCAAACAGAAATACATTTTGTGGGTTTAGCGGTGTGTTCCCTCAGTACTGCTGAAGGCTGTAATTTGCTGGGTTGAGCAGGGTGAACCTTCCCTGGATCGTTGCAGTGCACAGATGTTTTTGCAAAGTTCTCTTTTGCCGAGGATTCTACAGTACCTAGTGCAAGAAGATGTTTAATGTATTCAGGCAATGCCCTAAAACAACTGTTGGCCGAAATAACGCTGGGCTGCTGCTAACAGGTGCCTTGCCAATGTTGGTCTCTTTCTGTATTTCTGAGTACTGCATTTCAAAGTAATGTCTCTTGGCTGCCAGGCGCAGCTCTGCCCATCTCTCAGCAACCTCTCTGGTGTTGCCCTGACTCATCCTTCTCTTCCATCCCTCCTTAAAAGTCTGTTTCCCACAGCTGCCAGCCACTGCCTCAAGTCGATTCCACTTGAGTAAACAAAAAAGTGATGAGTCGAATGAATTAATCTCAGCCACTGGTAATTACTCGGACCACATCACAGTCCATCGTTATTTTGCACTCCATGCCACCTCAGTTTGGACCCAATCATATGCAAATTATCCTTGATCTTGTTCCAATAGGAACAGTCCAGCCCAAACTGCCAGGCCACATCCTCCCTGAACCAGAACACATGTGAATCAAGACTGGTTTTGCCCTTATTGGGGCTCTTCAGTAGGGTGTAGCTTAGTTATAAGGGCCCATCTCACTTAAGGCATCGCGCTGACCTATAAATAAAAGTGGTGCATGGATTCAAGATACACCCAAATGACGAGCCCCAAGTAGGGCGAAACCAGTCGGGGTTCCTTGTGGTCCCTTTCAGAGCAGGTCTCGTCTAGCAGTTCAGGACTGAATGTTCTGCTGATGAGCAGGGTCGCTGATTTGCATACCGTGTGCCTTTGTCTAGAGTGGCATGGTGGGTGAAAAACGATGGACTGGATTGTGGCCCGAAGGATTGACAGTGGCTGAGAATAATTCCAGCATTCCATTCATCACCTTGTTGTTGTTGCAGTCAAATCAATTAAAGTCGCTGCAAGGGCTGAACCAGGTTGACAAAGCAGAGAGAGCCCCATTGAGTCTGTGAACTTCAGGGGATTCGTTTTCACACTCCTGGTAACATGCGACATCCTAGCAGAGAATCAAGACAGATGTTTGTGTCAGGAAATTAAGACGTCACATGGTTGGTGGCTTACAGCACGGTACTACTTACGAAACATATTGGATGTTAATGGTTCAAGTTCCTAATTTGATGACTATCCAATGATTAATATTGTCCAGCCCAGCGTCGCCTTAAATTGCACCACAGTGTCTGCATCAACAACTCTTTTGGGAGTAAGTTGGTGACCCTTAAGTTCCCAGATGACACATACTTCATGAGCAAGATGGCTGCTGAGAAGCTTCTCCAGAGGTACCGTTCACTCCCTACCTTCCTTTAGGTTGCCCAAGGAACAGGGAACTGGTACAGGAATGCCAGGGGATCACCTGTGGGGCAGGGTACTGTATTGATGACGGCGATGAAGGACCATGAGTACTCAAAATGTAATCACTCCTCACCCCTTGTTAAGGAGGTAAATCACTCACTTATGTGATTTCTGTAATAGCAAAGGGGTTCTTGGGCTTATGGATTGTCCCAGTGGTCATGCCAGCCCTTTGTTCTGCTTTCAATAGACACTAAAATACCTATAGAGGAGGCTTACAGGTAGTTAAATAAAATGTCACTTTTATTTCACCAATCAAGATGTTTTCAGAAATACAAAATTTATGAGGAGCGCGGGTTAAGGTGACACCTTAACTAAACATTTATTGACATTTTAGTATTTATGCCAAGCCAGTGTTCACACATCAGTCAAGTCAACTTTAACTAAACATTCGGTTTTATAGGTGGTATATATATATATATATATATATATATATATATATCCGACAATACTCCGTCTTATCTCGCTTCCTCCCCGCGAAAAGAAAGAGCACGGACCGCTGTAGTTTGGTGCTGTTAATTTATTGTCAAGCTCTCAGTAGATCGTAACTGCCATGACGCGTTTCGTCCCTCACAGGGGACTTGATCACATATATATATATAATTATCACAGAGGTAGAGACAGTGCCTCTGTAGTTATGGTGAGGACCGTTTCAATTGAAAAGGCGTTTTCGTAATAACTTTGGCACAATTTGACAAACCTGCACAAAACTTTCCAAAAACAAAAAGGGATAAAGCACATCCACTTAGGTTCTTCATGGCAAGTTTCATGCAGATCTGTCAGACGGGGACTAAAAATAAGCTGGGGGTCCCTAAAAGTGACATTTATCATTTTATCTACCAGAGGTTACTTTGCTCCTCCATACAGAAAAAAACGACTGAACAGAATTACACCAAACCTGGCATGTAAATAGAGCTTTACTCAACGCTTTGTTTGGTGTTGTGTAAATCTATTCAGCAGTTTTCAAGAAATTCGTGTTTAAAACGTATTCAGGTCTGGGCATCAGTTACATTTTAGAAATATCTGGGCCATTACTTCTCGGATCCTCCTCATATTCGCAATCCACGGAAGATTCCCTATATAGGGGCCATGGGCATTGCATTTGGCATGGGAGTTTTGGTTTGCATGGCTGTTGTGCGAGTAACGTATTGGGTCCTAATCGTTATTTGCAAATTTCATGGGTTTTCGATTTTAATTCGTAACCAAAACTGCACCTTTACACAGTTCCAGATGACCAAATAGGCAAAGTAGGCACCGGCCTATGGACCCCACTCCTTTTAGGCCCCGCAACAAGGGACCAAAATAATACTTATTTGATCTTGAAAGAAAATTACCATCAAAACTTCTTAAATTGTTTCCAAAAGATAGAAAAAAATGAATCAACTCAAGGAAACGAAAACTTTACATTAAAGACTCTATACAGAAAATACTGTATTCATGTAATGTACCCATTGAATATTTAAAGTGCTGTTGGTTTATTAAAATTAACAAAAAATATTTTTTGTTTAATAACAATAATTGTTAATATTTAGTTTTGTGTAATAAAATTGGTTTATTAAAATTGCTGGATGATAAAAAATAAAAACGTATTAGGAGATAATTTGCGGGGGGGATGAAAGTTCGACTGCTTAGGGGCCTCCACAGGGTTTGACCCTGCACTGCTTTTACACAGTGGCGAGCCTATTAAATAAAACGTAGATGTGTGTTTATAGTCAAGATGGTATGGTTGAACAGCCTTTGCAGAGAAGTTCCACATGAACAAAGAAGCCCCGCAGCAGAGTTGAGCGCAGTCAGCAAGCCCCTCTACTTCAGAGCATGGTAGCTGTCTGGCAGTTCTCTTAGGTGAAGGTTCTAATAATACTGGTTTGTGTTCTCTGCTCTTGTGACGGCCTCCTCTTGTCCTGCAATGCCAGCAGTGCCCTGCTCTGCCTCAGCGTCACAGTCGTTGGGCACGCAGTGATAGGTGCTCTGCATGTCTCCTTTCTCACTGGCATTCACCAGATTAGCAACGCAGTCAATGCTTTAAAGCCTGCTGACAATTGTGTTCCACAGCCTTTGTGCTCCTCGCAAACAACGCAAAGCCTTCGTGCCATGCACTGGGACATGCAGGCCATTAATACACTGCGGGAAGCCTCAATTAAACAAATGCAACTCACTTCAGTGGAAGAAATGCGACCAAACACAGGTTATAAAAGACTTCAGTCTGGAATTCTAAGCACACACTCAAATAAATAAATATGTGCAAACGCACATTACAACATGTCCGACAGTCTCAATTAAATGTATGCGTGCCAAGCATAAACTATGATTGGCTTTAATTAAAGAAACGTAACCGACCATTTGTAATAGGAATACTTGCCAAGCAAACACTCGCTCGTGCCTCGATAAAAGAAATTCTTGCGACACACGCTCCACAAATTTCATCAATTAAAAAAGGCTTGCCAAGTTTACAGTATGACAAGTAATTACCATGCCACAATGATAGAAATGCATGCTAAAAGTGCTGTGGGAGCCTCCAATTAAACAAACGTGCGTGGAAAAGTGCACTACGACAGGCCTCAATTAAAGAAATGCATGTAAAACACTAGGACAGGCTTCAATTAAAGCAATATATGCTAAACATTACACTGCGTGGCTTTCAATTAAATAAGTGAATGCAAAAACATACAATGACAAGCTCCAATTAAAGATGTGCAATTCAAACATACACAGCGACTGTCGTAAATTAAAGCACTATACAAGTCGCGGCGCTTTGATAACAGCAAAGGGTCAGCATTACATGCTCCTTTAAACGAGGCAATTCTAATGGACAACGAGGCAGCCTCACTAAGCTGCTACCTATTGAACGCTTTAAAATCAGGGTGACTCAGCCATTGAGTGCACGCCATGCAAGAATGACTGGACACTGAAAAGGGACTTGAAAATCCAAAGCAGAATGCATTGAGAGTCCATAAAACGCCAATTAAACAGAAAAGCACACAAACAATACAGTCAACCGACAAAAGTTTGAACCAGACAGTACCAGAATACACAAAAGAGTTAATATAAAATAACAGCATACATCTTCTCTTGTGTTGCCAAATTTAAATACAGGACACAACAATCATGCTTTAAAAAAAAAAAAAAAAGCGATGGTAAAATGCCAGGAAAGTAAAAATATAAAAGCAGTGTGAGTGCATGACGCACGTAAAAAGGCAATATTCGGATTCATATAAAATGTTTATTTCGGATTCAAAGATCCATAAAACACGGTACAGCAAATAACCAGATAAAAACAAATAAATAAGTAAACAACAGTAAAACCAGCAATCTCCTATAAACGTCATTCCCACAGTAAAATTGGAGAGAGAAAAAAAAAAAACAAGCAAAAGCGCGCCTCGCGCGGCAGCAGGGGGGAGGGGGGCCTCCCGATTCCCTTGCGGGAGCCAGCGGCGATAATTGATACCATATGGCGCTGCTGCTCGCTCCCGCAAGGCAATCGCCACACGTGCACGCGTTGCCATTGAAGGCAATGGAACGCGTGCACGTTTTTGGGGAAAAAAGGGAACCGATGGCTAAAGGTCTCCTCCTAAGCAGCGCATGCGCGCTGCGTAGGCGAGACCTAAAAACGAGTTCCAACAACCGTGTAGAGAGGAGTTGCAGGAATTGGGGACACTGTTGGGTGACAAGCCACATCAGAGGAGTGTCGGCGTGCCACCATGTAACAGGATGATGCCTCCACCCTCTCCCCTGTGCCTGCTGCATTAGTTTACTGTATCCATCTGGAAACAGGAAGCAGCTGCCTGGTCACAGCCCCTACGGCCAGAGAGTAGTTGAAATGGGGTCCGCGTTTAGCTGCACAATTGGTTGGCAGGGCCCTGTGTCACAGAAGCAGCCCAGCTAGGACCAGGTGCGGCTTAAGACCAGGCCACTCCCCCCGTAAATCAAGTCTACGTGGAAAATGCACAGGACTACTCAAGGACCATATTGCAGGCATGCTGCAGGCTACACCACCCTGACCTAATTCAATCTACCAGCCTCAAGTGTGTGCCTCCCCCATACAGGGGAGGAGGAAAAGACAAACAGAAAGGGAGAGGCAGCGCCGTAGCCTGCTCGTGCCCGTACTTTGAGGGAGGAACAAGGAGGTGTGGTGAGGTGAAATAGGGAGGCAAGGCAGCGCTAGGGGGCACCCAGCGGAGCCAAACCTTAAGCTAAAATCAAGACCCAGTTGCCCGGCATACCCGTGCCCCTCCTTTCTCGAGCATCAAGTGAAAGGAAGCAACTAGATATGGCACATAGGACAGTGCTAAACCTCAGGGTGTGAACCCGGAATGTTCTCTGTCCATATAATTTTTATACATCTCTTAAGTGGATGTCACTACTTCTACTGTCAGTGTCAACCCCCTGCCGCCAATACAACACCACTCAACCCGCCCCAAAATGAGATCTGGTAGGAGGAGAGGCAAAGCGTCAGCCTCTAACAAGAGAAAGCAGAAGCCTGTAACAGGAGAAGCAGCATCAGAAAGAAGAGCCAAAAGTACAACACTAAAGGGCTCATCTCTAGACGATAGTAGCCTAGACATAGAAAGCAGTCTAGACCCAGCAGATAATCCACAGTGCTGTGCTATTTTGGGAGCATATCAAGCCAGGGAAGGGACCAAGGACCTAACCAAACAGCCTAAAACTTCAAAGATAACAGACTTTTTTCAGTTGTTAAGCGATCAAGGTGGCAAGATTGCATCAAGTGAAAACCAGCATACGAGGGCAGTTGGAAACCCTGCTTCTGGTTTTAGTCACCCCTGACCATTTGGGCAATGAGAGCAAGGAAGTTACATGGGAGACACCTATTCATGTCCCCCTGTCACCAATGATTTTGATCTAAAAAAAAAAACAGCAACCATACAGTTGGTCCGCCGAGGGCGACCCTCACGAAATGGAACGAGACAGCACAGCACCAGCAGGTCGGGGGCTCTTAGGATCTCAGCACACCCCTATGAAATACTGTCCAACATCATAGGATTGACTCTAACACCTTTGACACACTGAAGAGTTCCCAGCCAAGGCTTTATTCCTTCCCAGAGTTCAAGGTCAGCAGTCCCGAGGAGTTTGATTCCCCCGGACTTGTCTGACGAGATTAGGGAAAGTGTTTGGACAACCCCTCTGAGGGGACAAACAAAAGGGAATGGTGCAGGTAGATGAACATACCAGGGATTCACAACCCATGAGTAATTTCACCAACATGTGGGCAGCAATTTTGAACTCAATGCAAGCGACAGTTATGGCCCTCAGGCATCATGCAAATAAATCGGATATCCAGGCGGATTGACTTAACAGCATGGCAGTTTTCATCTCCTGAATTGATGACAAACTTGAAAAGCTAATCTCCCTGATCATGAGGGTTCAAACAAACCACCATAATGATTTTACCATATGTTCATGTAAGAAGGTGGTCTGCAGATTAGCACAACTGCTGGTGACTACGGAAGAAATTCTGATGAAAGTCAAAACCAGCCTCACCCCAGGGGGCGCTGGTGCTAAGACACGAATATCTACCACACTGATATTAGTCTGTCAGGCGGACAGCAAAAACAGGAAGAACAGGCTGAAAGAACTGATTGCCCAGAGGCCATGAATGCTAGAGCAGCAAGGGAGAAACGCATATTGCGCAAAGAAGAGATCGAAGTGCACACAAGGATATGGCGCACACGTTGAGCCCAAATCAAGAAGAAATCCACGCACCGCCCCAAATGACAAAAAGAGAGCGGAAGCATACAAGGAAGGGTAGGAATAAAGCCCGCATCAGCTACGTAAGCTCTACAAACGTACCCTCAGCCCCAACACAAAAAGGTAAAGAATATGAGGTGGAGGTCACACCAGGAGATAATTACCAGCTGATTGAACTGGTGCCAGCCACAAATATGCCTAAAATGGGCCCGTACCACCAATGTTACACCAGCCATTAGATATCGAGGATATCCCTACTGCTACTAACTTGACACCTGCAAAATCAGGCATATTGGCACTGGCAACAGGGGGATCCCGGCGAGATAAAGATGCACATTAGGAGGGCCGTCAAGCCAGAAACCTCAAGGAAGAAGCAACTCAAACCCTGGTTTTAACAGAACAGGGATGTAGGAAGGTAGGGTCCTTCCTCATGTGTAGCCCCACTTTGTGCCTGGTGCTAAGCTGGTTTTTGACTCGTCTGACTGGGATCCTGCTAATCAGGACGCTAGTCTATCTGCTTTCTCCCTAAACTGTTATGTCATGTACTTAGGTACACTCCAGATTGGATACTGGGGTACCCTTGTCAGTCCCTAGTATATGGTACCCATGTACCCAGGGCATAGGTACTCCAGAGGCCTCCCATGGGCTGAAGCATGTATTATGCCACCCATGAGAGGCCATGCATAGTGGAGCTACAGGCCTGCCATTGCAGCCTGTGTAAAATGGTGAATGCACCTCTTACTTTAGATATAGGTTTACTATATCTAAGGGTCACTGCACTTAAAACCTATAAGTCACCCCTATAACAGGCCTTTACAATCCTGAAGGCAGGGTGCTTGGTTCTAAGTGAGAGGGTGCCACTGCATGTGCAGAACACCCCTGCAGCCTACGGAGTCCATTCTCCCGGGTTGTCAGTGTATCAGCCATTTACGACATATAGTGGCATTATGCGACCGCGTACTGAGCAACTCTAAAACGGCTGAAAGTAACCCTATTGTGTTTCGTGTCAAACATTGTGAAATCATATCCCCCACACCGGTAATCAGTGTGGGAGGTATGATTCCAGCCCTCAGAAGCGAGCTTCGTTGGGTCCCTGGTGTTCCCGGTACCAGCCTTCTAGTCCCGGGCAGTACAAAATGGTTGCTGCCGACCAGAGACACATCTCTGCCCTCCTGCTGCTGAGCCAAGCTCGAGCAGAGGAAGGTGGAACAATAGGCATCCTGTCACAGGGAGGTGTGACCACCTCCCAGACAGGACTTGGTGTATTAGGACTGGGTGGGTGCGCTTGCCAGCGACCGAAGGTCTGCATGAGGGGCACATTTGATGTCCCTGTGCATAGTCCAGTTCAAACCAGTCCTGGGAGCAGTTGGCTCCTGCTCTGGCGCCAAACTGGACAAAGGACATGGGAGTAACCTCCCCACTGTCCTGACCCTCCCCTGGGAGGGTCCCCTGAATCTGTCCAACCCTCTCCCGTGGGTACAAAAGGGCTCACCTGGCTGTAGGACCCTAGATTCGATGTGGACAAGATTCTGAACCGGAAGCCACTGAACTTCGACCGTCTGGACACTCTGGCTCCGTGCAGGACCGGTGGAGCATCAAGGACAACTAAAGACATCTCCCTTGGAGTGAAGGAGTCACTCCCCTGCAACCGCAGGCACCACATCTCAATTGATCGGTCGGCTGATCCTGAGCTCCTACGGACTCCAAAGGCTCCAGCAACACAGGAGGTGGGTTTCCAAGTCCTTCAAGGTCCGAGCTGCCCTCTCACCAAGTTTGAGGTCAGAAACCTTCGTGGGGGCTGCAATACCCGTACCCCTGTGCACCGCATTCATTTGCAAGTGCATATGCTTGTTGGCGTTTCCCGAAGTGCACTGGGCTTTGAGTAGCCCCAACCTCTGGCACCATTTCCTACAAAGAACTCTGGCCTCCTCACACAGAGTGCTCCGTGGGCTGTTGCTTTGTGAAGCTGCTCGAGGTCCCCTCGCGACTCCTGTGCCTCTGGGTCCTCCTCTTGAGGGTAAACACTGCTTTACTTGGGCCCCCCTGGTTGCTCCAGGCTTGCCCTGACTCCCCTGTGTTTGGTCAGTCTCCTGGACCTTGCTGGTCTGAACCGTACCCTTCCTTGACCTTCTTCGTGGGTTGCCACTGCCAAGGCTTGTTGGTGCTCCCGCCGGACAGCGACCCCTCAGCACTTGATATCTTTCGTGGGACAGCTCATATCCGGCTCCTGGTCATCCTCGACATCTCCTGGTCCGCGTGGCTGCAGAGTCAAGAACCCCCTCAACGCACCTGAAGCACCCGACATCAGTGGGCATTCGTCTACCAAGCCCATGGTCACTCCTGAGTGACTCAGACTCTGTCCCCTCTGCTTTCAGGTACTCTTCACCAAGAATCCACCTTTGGATTCCATAGGACACTTTTCTCCTTCCCGGCAGTGGCTCTTCTTCGAAGTCCTCCATAGAGATCGACGGCGGTTTCTGACGCCACTTCAGACCTATGCACCCGGCTTCCCTGGGATAGGTAACTCTGGTACTATGGTATGCACGGATGGGGTGGCTCTCCAACCTCCTAACTTCCACAGGGTTTCTTCGAAGTCCACTGGGAAGGGTCCTTAAACTTTAAAACTGCAACCACGACTCTCCCATAGAATTGTACGGCGCACGCGGTCGTGTTCCCACACTGCACCCATCCTCCATGGGGTCCCTACTTACTCACCTTGGGTGGTTCCTTGGGGTCCCAGCGATTCTATATCCTCTAGACCATGTCTTGACTTGAGTCGTGGTTCTTATACCACTATTTTAGTATATGGTCTGGTCTCCCCCTGGAGCCCACTGTGTATTAGTGCTATTTACTATTGTTTCTGTGCTACAGTATTGTGTGCTTTGTGATTATCTGCGTGTAGCAGATACTGTGTCGTACTAGAGAGTGTTATATTAATAAATACATATTTTATAACTACTGTGTGGTTTTCCTTTCATTTAACCAATACTATAAGGTTGCATTCTGGTAAAACAAGCTGCTTAACATTCCCTCAAGACTAAGCCTGAAGGCTGCTCTCCACAGCTACCACTTGGATAGCTTTCTAAGGTTATCTTTGACCTCTTAAATCACCATAAGGGTAGTTTGGACTGGTGCAAGGTGCCCACTTTAATTAGTGGACAGCATATACCAGGCCAACTTCTCACAAGGGCCCTCTTGAAACATGGTCACAGCCAGCGATGAATGCAGCACTTGAGACAGGAAGAGGGGCCTCTGGTGGGCCAAGAGGAACCACAACCTGAAATCAAGTGGTGAAGAGGCACCTCCTCGGTCCTGGCAATAGCCACTTAGAGCTAAATGGTACGCCCACTGGTTATCCAAGTGATTTGGGACATCGGCTATCATGGATCCCTGGATTTAAATTGCGATTCTCCTATTACCATGACTAGAGAATCCGGATTTCATTAAAGAAACGGAGGCTAACTTTATGCATATTTCTTTTAATGTAACTCCAAGCAGCCACTTGAAAGCATTACATCACAAAGTGAAAAAAGTTCCAGAACAGAACATTAGGAACATACAATAGTCATGAGCACAGAACAGTCTGCCTCTTTTAAATGTGGTGAAGTAGTAAATAATCTTTTAAATGTGGTGAAGTAGTAAATAATTCCAAAATGTATTCTTCTATACTCTTCTTCCTTAAAACCAGTGGAAAACGAAAGATAACAAAGGACAAGGAAGGATCCAAAGGTCAAACTTCTGGTAATTATGAAGGGTTACCTGAAAAGGAGAGAGATATAAGTACTTCAAGGAGTGAGAGTAAAAAGTAGAAAGATAAGCAATACAGCACTATACAATATAATGTTATTTTTTATTTAAAGACATTTTTCTTTTTTAAAGACATTTAAATATGAAAATAATTGTAAGGTAAAGCTTAACCATCCAAGGGAAGGGATGGGTGGGATAATGTTAGCCTCCGTGTCTTTAATGAAATCCAGATTCTCTAGTAATAGTAATAGGAGAATCGCAATTTCATTACAAGACCGGAGGCTACCATTATGCATATTGGTAGCTTTGTAAGACTACATCAGACATGTGTTCAATTGGTTTGCAGTAATGTTGTGCAAAGGTGTTAGCATTAGACCAGTCGGCCGCTTTAAGAATGTCGTCTAACTTACCTCCAGACCAGAAAGATTTACTGGCCATAGCACCTCTAAGGGAATGTGCTTGGAATTTCTTTAGATTCATAACAGTTTTAACCCATCTGGCAATAGAAGCAGAAGTTATAGCTTTGAAAGGTTTTACAAAGGATATAAGTAACTGATTCACACCATGAGCACGAAGACCATTCATTCTGCAGTCGTACTCTTTTATGCAATCTACCACACACAGTTTTTTGCATAAATCAAAACGTGGATAAAAGATTGAATCAGACATAGTCTTAGTTCTTCTAATTATCTCAAATTTAACTCCAAACATATTATAAGATCTATTTGTGATTTCAAGAGCTTTGACATCAGAAACCCTTCGGCAAGAGATTAAACATTACAAGGTTGCAAGTTTAATGGATAGACTTTTTCTATCCAAATGAAAATTCTCCGGCCAATTTGTGGAAAGGTCTAGAATTAGTTTAACGTCCCAGAGAGACTCGTGTTTGGGTTTAGGAGGTCTCCTTAGTCTAATACTTTTTAAGCACTCTACAAACTATGACGTTCTTACCTACAGTTTTACCGTTGACGAGAACGTGGCCTGCAGAAATAGCCGATCTATAACAATTGATTGTTCTATAACTGAGACCCTTTTCAAACTGTTCTACAAGGAAATTAACTATGTGGACGATAGGAGCTTCCACGGAATCCAGGTTCCTCTACAGGCACCAACGTACCCAGCTTCTCCAAATGTTGTTATACCTATAGTGAGTGCCGGGGGCCCAAGACTCTCTGAGGAGAGTTGCAGCTGTCGACGAAAGTCCAGAGACTTCATTGGATCTCCTGACACTTTCCAGGCAAGAAGGTTCAAATTCCCCGCCTGTACTAGGGGGTGATCTCTTCCATCTACGTCTGTTAGGAGTTCCGCCTCGGCTGGAATTAAAAAGAGGGTGTTGCAAGCTAGTTCCAGAGTAGTGGGGAACCAAGCCTGAGATGGCCAGAAGGGAGTTATTAGTACAAGGGAGCATTGGTCTTGTCTCACTTTCTGTAGAACTCTCTGAATCATGGCAAAAGGAGGGAATGCGTATGCTTTGACTTCTTTCCAGCATTGAAGAAAGGCGTTTACTGCAAGAGCACCCGTGTCGGGCATCCAGCTGAAGTATTTCTCCAATTGGAAGGTTAGTCTGCTCGCAAAGAGATCTATTTCTAATGGGCCCCATATTTTGTTGAGAGCCCTGAAGACGGATATGTTGAGTTTCCAATCGCTGTGATCTAAAAGGAATCTCGAGTTCCAATCTGCAGATATGTTTATTTTCCCTGGGAGATATTCTACTCTTAGAGCGATCTTGTGCTCCAGACAGAACATCCAAAGTTTCTTTGCTAAGTTCGAGAGGTCTGCAGATTTTGTCCCCCCCAGACGATTTATATAAGCTACCGCAGACATGTTGTCCATCTTTAGAATAACTGATCTCCCTTGGAGAGAATGTTTGAAGCTCATCAATGCGTAAAGACCAGCAGTCAGTTCTAGGTAGTTTATGTGATGAGAAGACTCTTCTTGAGACCAGACACCGCCCGTGTTCTGATCGAGAAGGCAAACTCCCCAGCCATGAAGACTCGCATCTGATTCTAAAATAAATTCTGGTGTTGACCCAAAAATTGCTTTGCCATTCCAGGCATCTAAATTCTCTAGCCACCAAGTCAGTTCTGATTTGGCATCCTGATCTAGGGATATCCGATCTCCGTACCAAAGACCAGATCTTAGAGCTCTCGCTTTTACCCTTTGAAGAGCTCGATAATTCGGAGGACCTGGGAAAATGGTTTGAATAGATGAAGAGAGGAGGCATAGGAGTCTGGCTAGTTTCCTCAGAGTTAGGCTTTCTTGTTTCAGGACAAGTCTTATTTCCTTTCGAATCTTGGTTATTTTCTTTGAGGGGAGTAAAAGGAGACATTTTGTTGTATCTACGGTGAAACCTAAGAATTCCAGGGTTCTGGAGGGAGATAGTATTGATTTTTCTTTGTTTATGATGAACCCTAAGCTTTCTAATTGATCATAACTGTCTTCTGATCTTGAATTATCTGTGTGTGGTCTTGGGACATTATGAGGATGTCGTCTAGGTATATGATTAGTCGAATACCTCTTTCTCTTAGGAGTGAGGCGATTGTTCTCATGACTTTGGTAAAACACCAGGGGGCAGATGATAGGCCGAAAGGAAGGGCTTGAAATTGGAACAGATGGTTGTTCCAAATGAACTGGAGGAAGGGTTGATGAATTTTGGCCATCGGGATGGTAAAGTATGCATCTTTTAAATCTAGTTTGACTAACCAGTCTCCCTCTAGTAACAAATCCCTCAGGAGATGGATGCCCTCCATCTTGAAGTGTATGTAAACTAGATATTTGTTTAGTTCCCTGAGGTTTATAACGGGTCTCCAACACTTGTCTTTGTTCTGGACGAGGAAGAGAGTACTTACAAATCTCATCGCTTCCAATGGTACTTCTATTATTGCCCCTTTCTGAAGCATTGAGGATATTTCTTCCTCTACTATTTTTTGTTGATCTCTTGTGAGTGGGATGTCTTTCGGGAAAGAAGTTTGTGTAGGAGTTTCCACAAAATCTATCATGAAACCCTGGACTGTATTTAATACCCATGGGTCTTGAGTGATTAATTTCCAATCTGATAGAAGAATTTGAGTCTGCCTCCCACCTTTTGGGGGGAAGAAGGAAGAAGAAGTGGTCGGGTACTCACTCGTTGTTGTTGCTGGAGACTCCTCGCGATCTGAACACTCTGTTGCGAGAACCTCTCCCTCTCTGCGGGTAGAATTGGGGAGGGTTGGAAAGTTGGTAACCTCTGAACCTGGAATAGGGCCTTGGATTGAAGCGGCCGGAAGAGAGGCCCCTTCTTCCGGCCCGACCAAAAAGGTTTGGATTGAAAACGCGTCTCATATTGTGTTGAGCTTTGTCCAGAGCCGTAAAGGTTGACACGTATTTTCCGAGGGATTTGATCAAATCTTCGCCGAAGAGTAAACCTTTAGGATTTTGGGAAGGTTCTTTGTCTGCCATGTCGCTCAGTTTCGGGTTTATTTTTGTAAGGACTACCCTTCTCCTTTCAGCGTTGAGGCTGGCATTAGCGTTTCCCAGAAGGATCATAGCTCTTTGGCTCCATCCTCTGATTAGTTCGGTATCTAGGGGCGTGCCGTTAATATGGCTTTCTTCAGCCGTGTCGATAATCCTGGCCAAAGAGCCCAGAATGTCGAGAAGGCGGTCTTGACACGCCTTGAGGGATCTTTCCATCCCCTTCCTCGGGTCTCTCCCGAGTTTAAAAAGGAATTTAATTAATTCAGGATCAAGATTGGGGGTTTGGCAGATTTTATCCTGAGTAGAGGGTCTTGAGCATTCGGCTCTAAGGATGTTGCGAGTATCTTTTTCAAGTAGGTTTCTAAGCCATTTTTAACTAAATTTGGCTACATGATATTGTGGCCACCATTCCGTTCTTCTTGTATGTTTGATATTGAAGGGTGAGAACATTTCTTCACCCAGAGGATTAAGTATGTTGTCCTTTGAAGAGGACGGAAGTTCGTCCTCGGTAGGTTGACTATTGAATTCCTGATCATCTTCATCTAAGTCTAGAACATATTCATCGACTATGTTAGAGGTTTCATCGTCTTGTATTTCATTATCAGTAAAGTCATAGTGAGCACTTTGATAATTTGTGCCGCTAAGGACACCCGGATGTTTTGTGCCGCTGTGGACACCAGTATAGATTGTGCCGCTAAGGACACCTGAGGAGTTTGAGGTGCAAGAACCTCCATTAATAGTTGAGGTGCTAAGACCTCCTGTATTATTTGAGGTGCTACGACATCCCATCGTGCTCCTGGGGGTTGGATATTCAACATTTTTGTTTTTCTTTAGTCTTTTCCCCCTATTCTCGGTCAAATCGTCAATGACATGCAAGTCCTGGCTTCCTGTAGTGTCATCCTCCTCTGTAGGGAGGGATCTCTTTGAAGTCATTACTTGATTTAAAGTTTCTAACATACAGGATCTCATCTCCCTGTGAATAATTTTTTGGAATGCTTCATTGTCCATATTAGGGATGGGGGCAACGGCATAGTCAGAATCAATATCGGACATTTTTTACTTATTTAAATAATAAAATGGTTTAGAAACTGCTTTAAATGATAAAAATTTGTTATTGGCTTAGAAACTGCTTTAAATGATAAAAATTTGTTAGGAAGATAGACCACTTAAATAAGGAAAGGCTCCTTAAATCTTAGGCATCAATACAATTAATGGGAACAGTTTTAGCCTTGTTTTTTTTTAGGGCTATAACTAAACTGTTCATTGGTAAACTGAGTATACTCCCTTATTTTTTTTTTTGGGCAGAAAGAGATACTTGCGTGGGAAAAGAAGTTATTTATTTATTTATTTTATTTTAAAGGTTTTTTATAGCGCTGGCTAGACCCAGAGGTATCAGAGCGCTTTCCATGAGTATCAGACCATAGTTGCAGGTTACATCGTTATAAAGGTTACACAGTTATTAGAGCATGGCAACATAGTTACATGTAAGGACGAGACAAACAATAAGGACGTATACGTAAGGGAAAAAGCAGGCAAGGAGAGAGATTCAGGGGAGGGGGGGTAGGAGTAGGGGAAGTAGACAGAGAATGAAGGAGGGAAGGAGGAGGGGAGGGGAGGGTGAGAGACACAGCATGGAAAGAGGAGGGGGAGGGTGACAGGGACACAAACCGGTAGACGAGTCAAAGCTGCGTCCAAAGTCCAGTAAGCTGTGATCTCAGGGGAAGTGGTATCATTTCCCCATCTCTGTTGCGAGAGGTTCCCTTTACGCAGTGGACTCTCTCAGAGGGGTCTCTGAGACTCCAAGGCCTACATACTGGATCCTTCCCCAAAAAGGGGAGAGGGAGTGCTTTGGCAAGGGGTGCCATACTATACCTCAACTGTGAGTGGCTCCCTTGGCGCTGTGGACTCTCTCAGAGGGATCACTGAGACTCCAGAGTATACTTATTGGATCTATCCCCAACAAGGGGAGAAGGAGTGCTTAGTCAATGGGCACAAGGGACAGGGGGCAAGGCGGCGTCGCAGGCAAGGGGAGAGATTCAGGGGAGAAGGGATAGGAGCAGAGGGAGTAGACAAAGAATGAAAGAGGGAGATAGGACATTGTATAAGAACATTTTTACATAGTTACATCTGTTATAGTTACAATTAACAGTAAATGCTAGGGAGGAAAACGCTTAACAGAATAATAAGATATTAGAGCATAGCATTACCAGGACACACGTCATAGGAGTGGTGGAGGGTAGAGGGGAAAAAGGTAAGCAGGAGAGAGGCAAGCAGACAGGGTCGGGTAGATCAGAAGGGGGAAGGTACTCAGGGAAAACAGGCTGTAGAAGTAGATTGAAGAGAAGAGACAGATAGAGCCGTGAAGAGCCGTGAAAAACAATGTCCGATGACCGGCTGGGTAGGTGACGGCCAATGGGGTGAACCAGAGCCAGACTCCGCTTTAGCTGCATAGGACAGCTCCACCGGGCAGCGGCCAAGGGTACTCAGTCTCCGCGGTAAGATAGTTGGAAGCGAAATTGGCAGCAGCTGCGGCTGATCGCGACGAGACAGACCAACTGACGCTCTGAGGGCTTGAGTGATCAGCTGCTGTCAGTTGCCATGGTGATGCGAGGCCAAGTTTGCGATTATGTATCGCGGAGGCCTAGCGAGTATGTGAGGAAAAGCCCTTGGCAACGGGAGGACGTAGCGATCCCGTTGCCAAGGTACATTCCTTGAATGGCTTCCGAAACTCAAGAGTAGAGTCGGAGCCGGAGCCAGGCATCATAAATCATGGTGAGGGAGGCGAGGCGTTGAGAAATCTCCATGTATATTTGCTCTCCCTCAGTCTTGGTGCAATGCTCGTGGACCGGGTAGGTCCCGACGATGGGGATTAATGTAAAGGACAAAACGGGACCGAAATGAGCCGGAAAAGTAAAGGAGGGTAAAGCTGGATACAATGAAAGGAGGGGTGAGCTCCGGTGGTAGTGAAGGGAAGGAGGGTTGAGCTCCGATAGAGACGAAGAGGGGAGAAAGATCTCCGTAAATTGGAGATCGGTAGAGGAAAACAGTGGGTAAGGAGTGGGGTTAGTCCCAGGAGGGTCTCATAAGAGAAAATAGAAACTAATTATAAACGAATAAGGTACACAGGATGTATTAAATTGTTCAAGTATTTTAAAACTAATAAAGGCGCTACCAGGTCTAGACCATGTAGTATCAGATGATATCCTTGCCATCAAGTTCCTACCAGCAAGAGGGAGATAGCACTCGGACCCCACTCTTGTCACATTCGCCGCCTCAGATCTTTCTGCCCAGGTTTTAGAGAAGAAAAAGCTTCTGAAAGCCTAGGGCATAGAAGTAATAGCTCACCAGGGGGACAGATATCCTCACCTGCTGTCAGAGGAGCAGCACTCTGACAAGAACACAGGCACCACGGTGTCTGTACTAATAGTGGCAACGGGGGACACACTCCTTTATGGGCTACACCAAAGGCGCACTGGGACAATCCAACATCACAATTCAAGTAACTAGAGAAGAAGGATATTCCGAGCAGCGAAACATTATAACAAAGTTATGAACCCCAGAACAAGCTCAAATCTCAGGCTGCAAATTGCATAGACTGAATAGTGGATCTGCCGGTCGCCTCTGAACGGGACGGCTTAACCATTTGCTCCTGAAACATAGGTGGTCTACAAACAAAGGTTCAGGATCCCTCCATTGTACACTATCTAGGAGCTGTCGATATAATAATAATCCAGGAGACGTGGGCTCAACTTGGTATTCCACTAATTGAATATGAAGAATTCAGAAAGCCTGCCAAGAAAAGCAGCACATTTGGAAGGGCAAAAGGCGGCTTGGCAATTTACATTAACACTGACCTGTCAGCAGAGGTTACAGAACTCCACACGGACAAACCATGCTTTTTGGCCCTGAATATGAATGGATGGGCTAAGCACCTACACAAATCCCTTGTCCTCATAAATGTGTATGTTAATCACAAAAAAAAGCTGCAACTACAGATAAGCTTGCCACACACGTTTCATCTAAAAAAATACATACCATCCACCGTACCGGCGAGTCTCTGGAGATTTTAATCTCAATCTATTTCATCACCCAAATGAGGAGCATGCAGAAGTAGTTGGGGCCCTTCCAGTTCAAAACATGCCTCATTATAATCGAAAGGATAAGTTTGGAGAGAAACTAGTCAAGGCATGTGAGCTAATTGGCCTGCTTGTCCTGATCGGTTGATATTCCTCCTGCATGGACTAGAGCATCAGTCAAGTCAGTCTCCTTTTTATATTGCACACTGGTAAACCTCCCACTATACAACCAAGTGCAGGACTTTAGAATATCCCACCATGAGGAGAGTGATCATCACCCACAGGTAATCATGGTAGGAACATCCCTACGCAAACATGAGATTGTACCAGCTCTACAGGGAGAGACCACACTGAAAACCTGAAACGCCTGAAGTGGAGCTCAAGCTCGGTCAAGGATCTGACAGAAGCAGCTGTGGTCGGTCTTGAGGATATGGCCGCAGAGGTCCCTAGCCAGGTACTAGTATGGGAAATATTTGCTATTGAACTGATCAACAAGCATCCAGTCAGTAGAGCGAATAAGAGAGCCCATTGTAGGTGCCATAAAAACATAGTTATGCCACAGTCCGTCCACCTGAAAAGATCCACTGTAGGCAGGCTCCTTAGGCAATTACAACGAACCCCTGAGGATAAGAACCTATTAAAAAGCCTGCGTAAGGGGAGAAGACTACTAAAAAGGGAGATATGGGCTTTTAAAAAAATCCAAATAGGAAACGCTGTGGGTCCAACTGTTATATGCCTCAAAGTCAAATAACTCGAAAAAATTCTGGAAACTCATCAACAACATTGAAAAAGGCCCAAGAGCAGCCCACAATGTAAACATAAGCAAAGGTGACTGGGTCGAACACCTGAAATCACATTTTAAAGGAAGCACCTATGATGCAACCAGTCTAGATTGGTCCGAGAGGAACAATTGGGCTGCCGATTCCTTGGCATATCCAGCATATACACCAGCGTAGATAACTAAGATTAACAAAATATCATGAGCCGATTGTGCCCTCAGCCCAAATGGGTTACCACAAGAGCTCTTTAAACATTTGACATGGAAATGGGCAATCTTTCTGGCAGCAATGTTCAACCTCATTCTGGCAAAAGGAGTCATCCCTGAAAGCTAGAAAGGCTTGATAATCCACCCCATCTTTAAGGGATGTGTCCCATGCAGAAGGCTATGGGCTAAACTCCAACAGTGGGGAATTCCGCTCAACATCTTGAGAGGAATTAAGCTGCTATACTTAGACACGTGGGTTAAGACTAAGATCAGGGATGGCATCCACTTGTAAAGGGAAGTGAAAACATCAACCGGCCTAAAATAAGATTGCGTTTTAGCACCTCTCCTATTTAATTTATATATTGCAGACCTCTCCTCAGAATTGGATGGTCAGGTATCCCACGCTCTGAGCCTTGGTGGCAAGCAACTGTCAAATATTCATTATGCAGACGATCTGCTGCTACTAAGCAACACCAGAATAGGCCTACAGAGACTATTGAACCACCTTAGATCATATGTAGTGGACAATGAGCTGGAAATAAATTGCAAAAAGACGAAAGTGATTTCACTCAATAGCTGTATTTTAAATCAACGCAAATGGCACCTTAGCGGAAACACAGTTGATGAAGCACCTGAATACGTGTATTTTGGAGTCAAGATAGATGCAAGAGCTATGTTTTCACCCCAGAGAGGCGATTAAGGGAAAATGCACTTGTACATACTGATTGTATATGATTGGCATTTCTACTCTAGAGTTTAATCAATTTATATGCCCAGATTTGTATTTTTAAATAATGTTTATAGTTTTTATTGACTAATAAACTACTACTATACAATGTGCCGTGTATAGATGCCTTGTGTCACACAATACGGAGTGACTCCAGGTGGCAGATGTATCAAACTGTCACACAAAGCAGCACACCTGGCATAAATCCAGTGTTGCATTACCGGGAGCTACCATTCTTGACACTAAGTAATACTAAGCAGCTCTTTCTCCAAATGAGGGTTATCATTTAGCAATATCCAGCACTGAAGAAGGTTTGGGCTTGTAAATTTATTTGGGTTTAACATTAAGTGCTGTAATATGCAGCTATCTCAGCCCATTTGGCTAGATTCTCAATGCAGATCATTATCCACTGCACAAGGTTTTGGGTATGTCTGTGTGGCAAGGCTAGTATGTATGTACCAAGGGACACATCTATGAAATCCTCACACTTTGCTGCGCTGTGCTGCATGAAATTGAAAGTGAAAGGACAGGAATGCGTCACATTCAACAATCTGATGTGCATTTCTATCCTTTCCTAGCGCTGACACACTTATGACTGCTTAGTGCCGATGCTTGCACCCTTGCGTCATGGTGCAAAGGGGCCTGTGATGAAGCTGGCCAGCAGTTCTTACATCACCGGCATGGTGCCTGATTTTGACATATGATGCAAGACATGTCAGACCTTTCACCTCTTGTCAGATCAACCCTGGAAGGTGAATAGCTGCATTTCATGGACTGAAAAAGTATACATATGTGTGTAAGGGTGCCTAAATGTGCCATGACACTGGAATGTCAAATTGCTTAGTTAAGATTTTGAAGTGTGTGCAGTTGCTCTGCATTTAATGCAATGTCACCATTGTTGTTGTGCCCATTCACCAGAGGTGAAGTTGACAGCTTCGAGGATACTGATGCAGCAAATAAGTGTCATCACTACTCGGTTGTAGCTCTGTGACATGTGTGTGTGTGATCCATGATAGTTGTAACAGTGTGATGTGTATGGGGAGGTATACATCACCTGCTAACAATTCACTCAGAATTATTGCGCAAACACATCAAATGTCAATACATTTTAAGAAAAACAAGGAGGCATGTTCATGTGAATGTAGTGTCAACATAAATGTGGGTTAGTGTTTTCTACAGTACCCCATTTGAAGTATGAGGATGGTATACCTTTGACAGTACCTGTGTGTCATGTCTAATGACAATTTGCATAAATATTCATGGCAGTGTTACCAGGTTAGCCATCATATAGCAATCATTGCTCAACAGATAGATGCTGGAAATGTGCCACTAACATCCAAACTTTGTTTTCATCCTGGAACAACCCATGTAAAGATGCCATTGATATCTCAACATGTGTTGTTGCAGTGGTGTGAGTCATTTGTATGGCATCAAAACATTCCCTCACTCATATCACTTACCTGAGGTATAGCTGTTATCATCATGTTTCAGGGGTCACTGAGCCTCCATCCGAGGTATCCATGTCAGACTTCTATAGAATGTAGTGGCCCGTTAAACTGATGCCCTGGAGAGTGCTCATGTATCGATCCAAGGTTTGCTTCATTGTAATAGCTCACAGCCAGTCTAATGCACATTGTGATGTTAGATGTACACATGACAGGAAACTTCCGCTGTGGCCTACCAGTTGTGCCCTGGATGGCATCCTGCAATCACAGTAGTTTATGTATCTGTTGACCACAGACTGGCAATAGCATTATTAATACCTATGCAGCCCCAGTAGTCCTCACTGCATGTATACATAGTCATTGGCATAAGTTTGTCCAGCAGGACATATGCTGTAGATTTAACATATATTGAGATATCAATGCCAGTCTCATGAGCAGCATCAAACCTATGTGGCATTTATGTCAAGCTGTCATTCAGGTCAGCATGGCAAGCCACCTTGCTGCACTGCATGAAAGGGCATGAATGCCGAATGATTCCATAATACAGTGCATGCCTGTCCTTTCCTACTGGTGGCATACTTATGCCTGCCTAGCACCAATGCAGGCACCCTTGCATCATGGTGCAAGGGGGCCTCCATTGTAGGCAAAGTAGTTCTTGTACAACTATCTGCGTAAACACACTCCTGAGAGGCTTTTTGCTATTTATTTGTGTGCTGCAGGATGCAGCACAGGGAGAATGAGGTAACATAAACTTGAAATCTGATTTTTTCTCCAGGTTTAGGTTCACCTATTGACTTGATGCATAATGGCAAGCTTCCAGGTATTGGACTTGTGCTTAATCTGTGAAGCCATCAAAATAAGGGTGTTGATGCAGTGTGTCACCGACCCTCCATCTATGGAATGGCTCCCTACCGCATAGCAAGGCAAGTCAGCAATATGCGCTTGTTTTAATTAAAGTTAGAGTAGGTTAGTTAGGGTTATTTATTGTTTTTAGATTTTAGATTTAAATAAATTAATCATTGTTCTCTAGTTGGCTAATATTTTTTTGTCATGAGTTGATACTATTGTGTTAGGTGAGTACATGATGTTCAACTTGTCATGAGTACATTGTAGGGATATGTTGCAATGTCAGGGTCCTCTGGACAGCTGTAGGGCTTCCTCACATTAGAGTTATGTATGGAACCATTTCCATACTTTGAACACTGTAAGTGGGGCTCAGTATTTGATTTTACACATAGCACAATGCAGGTAGTCTCCTTACTCCAGGGCCCTGTGTTAAAAGGAGAGGGCAGGTAAGTGTTGGATTTGACATTTTACTACAGTGTGCTGCTCCATGGCTGCACTGGCACACACTGTGCTGCCTAGCACTAACACAGACACCCTTGTACCATTGTGCAAGGGGCTCTGTGTTGTTGGCTGGTATATAAATGTGCAGGAAGTCACACCTGCCTGGACAAATCCATCATTTGCACATTCTACTTGCTATGTGTGGCACATCATGCAGCTCACTTAGAAAAAACGTACAACAAGGATTTTTGTCCATATATCTCTCATTGTCCACTCCCCTGGGGAAGTAAATCATTGTTACAGGTTCCCTGGTCTGCCACTTATGCAAAATTGAATGTGCAAAATATGTAATGTGTGGATGTACTCAACACATGTATGGCCTCTCTGGGGCAGAACAACAAGAGTTGGCATTTTTTGCCGGTGTTGCATTACTCAACATTTATCAGTATACACAGTGCCAGGCAAGGTGCCCTTGCATGTCTTGCTTACTGTCATTCAAGGTATTGGCTTGTCCTTGTGCGTCACAAGTACAATGCAAATCGAAGAAGAATACGGGCATAAGTATCTGAATACTATTGGTACAATCTTTCCAGATGTGTGTACTGTTAATTATGTTTTGTGTGAGGTTTTCACATTAGCTAACGTTGTTGTCATATTTACTTTGCAACATATATGTGGATGTGTGGGGTGTTTTGGCCTCACATGCCTCACACATCCTATTTAGGGACGGTAAGTATTTGTGTACTTTGCAACAAATCTCACTGCGTGTCTATCAAGAAAATGCAGCTTGCTGATACACTCTGGCATTACATTGGCAAACTACATATGGCTTTATTTACTTCTACTTATGAAACAGCGTTATGCATATCTATGTGTAATGGTTTTAACTAACTATGCACTTTATTAATAAATCTGTACCGCATTGCTTATCATACCACTGGAATGGATGCAATTGCTGCAGGTGCACATACAACGACAGTATGTGCAATTGACTTTAGCTTGCTCTTCTTCAGCTCAAAAAAAGTGGATTAGGGTTTTAGAGTTATATATTACTATGTAGACATTTAAGAAACAACCATACAAAACTCATAATGGTTTAAAAAAAATCTTATTTTATTCTGAACATTCAGATCCTCACATTGAACATGTGAGTAGTTCATTTGTTATTACAATCAACATGTATCCATAATAATGATGTATTGTGCTTAAACAATTTAGGGGCATATTCACAAGGAGCTATCGCCGAATTAACGGCACTTTATCGCAGCCAAAGTCGTGATAAATTTACCTCCCCATTCACAAGCCGGTGTTAACAGCCCACAGCACCAGTTTACCCGCGATAGCAGCCGCAAAAAACATCGCCACAGAGGACCCCCGCAAATATCGCTAATGAGATGCAGAGTAGGCGTTCCCGTGCCAAAAGTCGAGACAGCATCACACCTCAACATTCACAACGACCAGCCACATCGGCGATAAGAACACAAAACAGGCGATAAGGCGCGTTAGCACCAGGAAATTTACATCTGCTCTGACCTGGTGTAAAGTCGGACGGCAGCCAGCACCACAAAAGGGAGCACAGCCCAGGGCCACATCCGAAGGGCAACAGATGCCATGGAGCCACTCATCATGCGGCCCGGACACCCAAGAGGGCCACAACATCCACCGCCACCACCCCAGGATCCCAACCCACACCCGGAACACCCCCCCCGGACCACCACCGACGCAGCACAGACAAAGACAGCGGACCCCCGGGAAGCGTACCAGCCGCACAGACCCAACATCTGGCAATGTCACCGTCCACTACAGGCTGAAAGTGACAAACATCCTACGCATCCTGACCATCATCGCCTAACAGGCCTACGGCACCAACACAGCGGACAACCAACATCCCACCCCCCACAAAGCTGCTGGCTTGGCTGCACCTGTTGGCCCCTGGTACCCCCCAACCAACACCCGCCAGAGTCGGAGGAGTCCCACAACCAGCCACATCCAAGTCCCCCACACCTGTCCTGGACATCACCATCACCCTGGTACCCCAGTCCCCATACGTACAACACAATGCGCAGGATCCGCTGGAGACCAAGCAAGGACCATACGCCCAAGCAGGATGCACGCACGTGTGGGGGGCAATACACAGCACACTTGTACTACCTGTGCCCCCTGGTGACACAGCACACAATCACCGCAACAGGAAGCACACGTCTCACATCAATGTGCAGGCAACAACAGAACACCGTGGAACCCCCAACAATGTCGCCTTCAAATACACAGCCAGTGTGCATGATACCTTCATCCTCCGACAGTCCATCATCAACCAGCGTTCCCAGGATGGCAACAAGGGAAATGCACAGACCCTTGGCAATATCCAAATGAACACCCCAAACACCTCAACTCCACAACCATGCAACTCACAACTCTGGCAATGCACACGTCACAAAATCACATACAACAGGCACAACAACATGCCCACCCACCAGACACGACAGAACAACTTACAATGTTCACATGGGCAAGCCCTGAACATGAGCCAGCAACGGCATGGCACCTCAGGCACATAATAGCCGAATGTGGGGAGAGGTGGCAACCAGGCATGTGTGAAGGATGCAGTAGAACCATGATTGGGAAAGTACACAATGCCAAGAGTGGCGGAGATGTGCTGGACACACCGCAGTATGCAGACCACACCCATATCCATGGCGACATACACCGCTGGTGTATGGAGTGTAGTGGACAGTGGACGCCACCATGTCACCCCAGCCAGTGGGGGACCTCGCGGAAATGTTGCCTGTTACGTCCCCCCTAAGCGTCGCCGGAGTGGGATGGCCCGGCGTACGCCACGCCAGCTTAGGGGTGTTACTAAAAAGCACGTAGGCCTGGGCATGGTCCTCTTCCGGAAAGACCCACGTCTCTGCCAGGGCGGCGCCTCCCACCCCGCTATGAGGCCGACGCCGTCCTCGTGAGCGGAGTTGCCTGCGATGCTGTGTGTCTGCGGGACCCCGGCACGCTGGACCACGAACCCGTCAGGCTCGCCCCAGCGCAGCCAGGCCACACTGATCACCTGCCGACACCGGCGTGTGTCAAGGACAGCCCACCACGTGCCGGCGCAAGCTCCAAGCCCGAGGCCCGTGACCTTGGCAGCCTCCTCAGACCATCACGGCCTCCACGACACAGGCCCGCCTTACTCCTTTCTCGTTGACGCACTCTACTGCCGCCTTCGGCCCACTCGTCGGACCAGTAGGTCCCATGTGTGAAACTGTGTCCTGAGTCATGAATGGCAGTGACCCCAAATCCGGGCCAGCGGCCACAGCACCAGACCCCGACCCCGAACTGTGAGGCATAGTTCCATATGGGCATCTTGCGACACGTGGTGCCACTAACCCTGTTCAACACCAGCCGGTGACACGTGGTGCCACTAACCCTGTTCAAGGCCAGCCGGCGACACGTGGTACCACTAACCCTGTTCAACGCCAGCCAGCGACACGTGGTGCCACTAACCCTGTTCAAGGCCAGCCGGCGACACGTGGTGCCACTGAACCTGAACTGCGCAGGCCGGTGGGGCCATCCAACCTATGCCGGCGACACTCGGTGAATGGGCCGTGCTGACCGCTGCCTCAGGTCTACACCACGGTCAGGTAGGTCACACATTTGGAACTGAGTCTTGATTACACCATGGCAGTGAACATTATTTAAGGCAGAGAACAATTCACTATACACCCTTCGATGTGGTGGCAACAAGTCTGTGCATGGCATCACAACCACACGTGTCTGTGGGCCTACTCGGACTACTACCCTCGGCCTACGCTGCACACGAGTGGGATCACAGATTTGGAACTGAACATCGGTAATTCAAAAGGCAGAATACATTTCATCGCACGCACGGAGAGGCGTAAGAGGATGACGAGTTGCAGTCCGGAGGGAACAGGATCATCGTTACGAAGGTGATTGAACACTACCGACAACTGCCACTGTGTCACTAACTCTGTGCCTCGCGAGCCAACGACACGTGGCTGTGGGCCACTGCTGACCGCTGCCTCCGGCCTACACTGCGGTCCAGTAGGTCACAGAGTCTTGATTTGGCAATGATGGAGTTCACATCTGTGTACCGGCATCATCGCAGACTGCATCCCCTCTCAGCACCTGTGCCACTAAGTGTGTTCCCCGACATTCATGGACACTCACTGGTCGTACATTGGTGGCGTTTGAGTCTATGGAATAGGGGCTAGTTTTCATCCTCATGTAGCTGATACCGAATTGTTGGTGAAAACGAGGGTTGCGCTTTCCACTCCTCCATTTGCTGCTTCCAGATAACATCAGACCTTCCGCATCATGCCCTGGAGGACACCTTCCACTGTCCCCCGCAACATACACCTCGGACATTGATGGGGACCCGCTCAGGTCGCATGGCCCATCTGACTGCACCGCAAGTCACCGTCCCGTGGCTGGGTGCCTGTGCCGGCCCCAGTGCATCCGGGGCCACTAACTCTGTGCTGCTCAGGCCTGGGACACCTTCTTCTGAGACATTGAATGGCCTCTGTAGCGATGGTCTTGGGGTCATCAACGCCAGGCGTCTGTGGCCCTGCGCTGTCCGCATCCTCGGGCCTCAACTGCGGGCCACCAGGGCCCACACATAGCATCGAGTCTTGACCGGCCCGGACGTCGCATCACCGCAGGAGGCACACGCCACCACCGCAAGGACCACCTCCAACCGCCATCTGCCAGAGTCGAAACGGTGGTCCTGACAGACCTACGGAGTTGCTCGGACCTGTTGTGGATGCCATCATCGGCCTGATACCCTGCTCAGCACTCCAGGTGCCAGTGACTCAGTGCACCGCAAGCCATTGTCCGTTACTGATTGAGTTTTGTGCTGTTGTGAGGTTGCGCAGCAATGTCACCTCATGCAGTGGCGAAGACCTGGGACTATGATGAGGAAGATGTGTCAAGTGTGCGGACGGGAGAAGCCACAGACAATGGGAGGGCAGGAGGCAACAGCCCCAAGGCAGGAATGCAGACTGGTGGTGGTAGTCAAGCTACACACCCAGATCTATTACTGGGTATTGCGCTGTGGACTGCGGACGCAACTGTCACCTCATTGTGGGAGACCTGGGACGTTGATGAGGAAGTTGATGCAGGTGTAACACACCCCACTGCATCTGCATCAGGACTAACCCGAAGGGACACAATCCTAGCAATTTCTTCACATGAGCGCGCTCTTCTCTAGTGCCCCTACCTCAGTGCACTGCAACTCACGGAACCTCCTGACTGAATATTGGGTGACCTCTGTCCTTACTCCGGATCCCTCCATGTTGCTCTGCAGTTGACTCTGTTATGCTGGTGTTTTCTGTTTCCATTACACTGGTGTCCACTGTTCAGGTTGTTGCCAGCACCAAGCACTCCGTGCGGGCTGGCTTATACTCACCCCACACACATCCAGCACAGGCGTCACTGTACATGTGGCCCTGCCAATAAAGGGGCCGGGCGCACGTGCCCGTAGCCAGTTCAACATGATATGTGCATGTGTCCCTGTGGTCTTGTTGTATGCATGGGGGCCCTGGGCCCTACGACATTACATTGTGCTGTGTACAGCGGACGCAGACATGTCACCGCAGGCAGCGGGCTAGAACCTGGACATGAAGCTTTGTCGTCACCCACTCAAATCGTAAGGGGAGTGGACTGTGCCGTCGTACGCAGAGCCAACGTGGGTGTGTGACTGATATGTGCGTGCCCCTGGGCGTGGTTCTGTACTGGGTATGTGCATCTGCATGTGTCTCTATGGCAGTGTGGGTCTCCTTTGTGGGGTGTAGGTGGTCCCTGAAGGGTATTGGACACCCATGTATGTGTTCTAGTTCGCATTCCATGGGTTCGGCAACACCCGCACCTGTTGGGCCACCTCCTTTTGGCGTTCTGACACCTGGCATTGGGGTGCCATTTGTGGGTCGGTGAAGTGTTGTGAGCCAGCCGTGATTGCGGGTGCTTCATGCTGTGTGGTCTGTTGCAGGGGCTGGGTTCTCCTCTGAGTAGCTTGTCTGCCCTGGTCCTGGTGGTGGGTTGTGTGGGATGTCCATGGGCTGTTGTAGGGCGTCGGTGTCGAAGGTGTGGTGTTCGTCTCTGGCATCACTGATGGGTTGTCTGTTCTGACCTGCTGGAGGTGTTGTTTGTCCCTCTCCATTGTGAAGGGGAGGTGCATGTTGGCATTGTGTTGGCGCCTTGTTCTTGTCGACATGCAGACTGTGTGACAATGTACATTGTGACTGTTTGGGCAGTGGTGGCTATTTGAGTTGGGACAGTGGACATTTGGCCTACATGGCTGATGTGGGGTTGTAGCCGTAGATATGCATCTCACAGTTCCCTGCTCTGTCCAATGTGATTGTTCTGTTTCTGCGCCTGGGCGGACCCAGTTGTGTCCCCTGTTCTGCAGTGTGGGTGTTGCACTTTGTGCCACATTGTCATGGTATGTGCTGTGATTGCTATGCGTGTGTGCTGCAGTGTGCCACGGGGATGGGGGACATGTCCCTGGGTAATTGTGGGTGTGCAGTGTGCTACACCTCGTTGTGCATGTGTGCCATTGTGCCCAGCACCCCCGTCCCCCCAGTCCCTGTTGGATCCTCACCCTGTTGTTGTTGTGTCGGGTCCTGTCGAGCTGTGTCCGTACTCCCACCTCCTTGCACCGTCTCCACACTGATGACTGTGGCCTGGGTTTCCTCCAGCTCCTCCTGTGGCGCTGGACTGCCACCTCCTGTCGCCGTTGCTGCCTTCCTGTTGGCAGCGGGTTTGTGCCTGGTTTAGGTTGTCACGTCCTGGCGGCGCCTCTTGGCCTCCTGGATTGGCCTCCTCGGCACTCCGACTGCATTCCAGGTGGTCTGCTTGTGGGTCAGTTGCTGGTAGTGTTCTGTGACTCCGTGGCGCTGGTCTTGTTTTCCTGCGGTCTGCACCCCGTCTTCCTCTCCCTTTTCTCCTTGGCCTTCCCCAACCCTGTTGTTCCTTGCTGGTGGTCTGTGGGGGTTGTGGGGTTCGCGTTGACCTTTGTGCTGGGTCAGGGTGCATCCATGTTGCCACGTGCTTTGGCTTGTTTCTGGTGTGTTGTTTCTGTAGTTTTTATGGTGCAATTTCCCGCCAGACGCGTGGGATTTGCAGGCCTGTGGCCGATTTTCGCTACTTTTTGTACCGCGATTGGACTCATCGCATGATTTCTCGCGTTTCGCATTTTTTCGGCGTGGCGTTGATTTTCACGCTGACATTTGACGCGTTATCTGGTGACTATCGCATGCTACCGCCTTGTTGTGAATTCCACGTTGACACGGGGTTATTTTCCCGCGATAGGCTGCGATATTGAAAGTTGCATTACGCTACTCTTGCGGTAGTTATCGCACGTTCTTGTGAATATACCCCCTAGTGGTTTACACATGTGAGTTCACATTTACAAGTGATTACTCTGATTAGTGAGGAGGAAAAAATTGTCATTAACAAGTGTAGCATTTTATTCTGGACCACAAGTGGACAAGATAAACTACTGCACAAACAAAAAGTATTGTACTGGGTTCCAAGGAAGGTGGCATGATGTCCTACACAGGACAGTAAGAATAACTGGCAAGGCGGCACTCACAAATGTTTATCGGTAAGTTCTTCTGCCGAAACTGGGGAACTCTACATCTTCCTCCTCTGATGTGTGTTCAGCCTTCCCGGGAAGTTGTTGAGTTGGAATGGGAGGCAGCTAAGTGATGTTACTATCTTCAGGCACACACACAGCAGATGCAGAAGATGTAACTCCCATGTACCCAACAACATTTCTTGAGTGCCAGTAAGGCAGTATGGTAGACCCTGGCAATGGTGTGCTGGTTAGGGTACTCGTTGATCCTATGAAGGAGTCAAGCCTGGCCTTTAGGGACTGGATGTATGTATTAATGGCTCTCAGCTGTCTGACAACTTCACTGGTGTCAAATGTAGAAGTCTGGTGTTGTTGTTCCTTTTGCATCATGACAGCAGAAATTTCAGCTAGGGACTCCTCAATCTCTCTCTTTTTTTTTTGTAAAGAATTTTTCATTTGATTTCAACAAAGGGTACATGAAAAAAGATAGTGAGTCAAGAGTCGGTGTCTGTGATAGCTGTTGTCAACTGCTTATTAGGGCCAAGACACCTATGGACTCCTTCAAGAGTGCCCGCAATGGTCTCCATCCCCTACTGGACCTCATCAGCCATTTGCCGCTGAACTCCTACCATTCATCGTTGAAAAGCTATTTGGGGGTCCTGAGAGTCCTTAGCTGTGATGTCAAAGGTTGATGGTCCATGTCCAGTTTGGTTGTTGGTTGATCTGGAGACCCTAAAACATTGTCTTCCCTTGACAGTACTGTAGAAAAAGTTTTAAAAAAGTGTCCAGGCGCTGTTGGATGGTGTCTTCATCCATGGGGGCAGGACGGTGTCCTCAACAAGGTTTGGCATCATGGACAGGCTGATCTCCAGGAGGTGTTGTTTAACCCTCTGGAAATAAATAAAAATATCTTACGAAGATTCCAGGATTAAATATGACATAATTGATTTTTTTTACATTCGGGCAGTATTTTTTCTTACTTTTAAGTACACAGGCATATGTGGAACATATGTTTCTAAAAGTGAATATGGCCATGTTGTATTATTGTTGCTTTACAAATGGCAATACATGTATGGTGTTCAGACAACGTCAGTACTCCCTTGTGGGTCTATTTGTGTACATTACACACAACACAATGCAGCTAGGCCGCTTGGTGCCCTGCCCTGTCTGAAAGAGTGAGTGCAGAAATGGGTTTTTGGACAAAATATCGAAATAAAAATATTGCGTAACATAAATATCATATGAAGAATATAGTGACATATTAATATCGTTGTAAAAAATATCAACTTTAGGTGTTGTATATAATATCGATGTATTTAATATCTATGTAGTTAATAATGTTGTTTATAATATAATTTTCTAATGATAAATAGTATATAATAATTTCTATTTTTTGTTTTGAGATTTTTTATTTATAGTAATTGTTTATAACTTTTTTTGTCATTTTTATATAAGAATTTCTTTTTGTAATTTAATTTGTTTAATTTTTTTTATATAGTAAAATTACATTTTTTAGGAGCAGAACGTTGGGTTTATAGGGGATAAGGGTGGGAAGTATATTAAAAATAATGGAGGTCATTACGATGCCGGCCGGACCGGCTTCCGTGGTCCTGTTGGTGGCTGGCGGACCTCCGCTGTATTGTCGTAAGTGGTCGGCCCAACCACTGTATTACAGTGCATGTGCATAGGTAGTTTCCTGGCTGCCATGCTCCCTCTAACTCTGACAGGAAAATCCAACCAAGGCGGTGTCGGAAAGGACCAATAAGAGCCTTCGGACAGCAGAACTCCTCACAATCCACCCGCCCAATTAGGATCCGCTATTCCTATGAGCCGGACATGGCGGTCCAACTGGCTCATTAGAGCTGGCGGAAAGGGAGGGAGAGCAGGGCCAAACCCACCTGGACACAGCACCGCACGTTCTGTGCAGCCAAGGAGTCAATCGTACACGTCCTGCCGCTGCTCTACCTGCTCGATGCTGTGCAAAATCCACACTGTTGCGGACCCAACTGCCGGTAAGTCTCACACTTACCCCTGTACAGTCAGTCCACAGCCAAGCGATGCACTGCCATGGATTAGCAGGGGCGGAGTTTGCTCAGTATGAGTGTGTGGGGGCATGGCTGCGCTAGGCATGGACAGTGTGGGCAGCTACCCAGGGTCCTCCACCCATCTTACCAACAAGGGGCCCCAAGGCAGTGCTCACAGGCCACAGCATGGCTTCGCAGATGTAAGTCTGCCACACTGTTAGCTCCTCTTGTGCCCCATCCTCGGTCCATTCACATGTGGCGCAGCCTCAGATACATTTAACTTTTGAGGGTGTGGTAGCTTTTCTGCGGAGGGGGAGTTGATTATCAGCACTTACCCCAGAACAACAGGGGTGGGGCAGTGCTTGGAATGAAAAACAAGGTGAAAGGTGTTTGCACCTACTTTAATGAGGTGTGTCACCAAGCAACAGGAGGAGTCATTGTCCTGGCTCCTGGAGCATCGGGGTCATATTTAATATAATTTATTTTGGTATTAGCGGCTGTGGCTGCGAGGCCCACCAGAGGTGCCGCCTCCCCTGGGTCTCACAGCCATGATCCATGCTGCGCGGCCTAGGAGAGGGGGGTTCCTCGTTTAGGCCTAGTATTACTACATCCTGGCTCCGATGCCCAGAGAAGGGGGTCCCATAATCTGGGCCACAAAGCACTTCGTCCATGATTGAGGAGGGACAGCAAAGAAATCCTGCATCATGGCTTAGATGCACAGGTGATGGGGCCCTTTCCCTGGGACTCACAGTAATGGTGTAGTGCTGTGAGGCCCAGGAGGGGAGGGTTTGCACTATATAAATTCTACACAATATAATAATAATAACGTACTAACCCTGATTTTCCTCTTTAACATTGGTGTAAATATCGAAGATTTGGAGGCACTGGACCCAAGCTTCAGAACCCAGTGTGACTATCAAAATGTATTTCCACTTATATAGAGTTTTACAATAAATGTATTTATGTTATTAGGGTTGTAATTTATGTTGTAATGATTTATTGATATCTGCTACACGAAGGTTGCTTCTTTCAATGTTGAGTGTACAATGCCAGAGGGTTGACAGTTAATTAAGGTGCTTCTGGTCAATTCATGTCTTACAGAAATTAGAGGGGCCTCGCATGTTCCAAGTCTGCCCAGGGCCACACATATAGAACCTGCCCTGGTTGGGGGGAGGGGGGGGGGTGAGAAACATGTTTTCAAGTCATCACGCTGGGAAAAGTTGTCAATACATATTGCATGAGAAGCTGGATGTGAGGGGCCTGAAGGGACAGTAGACAGAGCGAGTAGTGAGAGATTCATAGCAGGGCTTGAAGAGATAGGGGGTCTGATGGTTGTTACCACCTGCAGACCGAAAAAGCTAATGCAGGGACGGCTCCCATCAGACACTCCATATGTACCCCCACCTTCAGTGCACTACATAAACTCAACTCTGCAGCAGAACCTCTATGGCAAATGTAACCGCAAAGACACAGTACTCCATTCCCAGTGTTGGCAGCTCAGTACTGAGACAGTATCATAATCCAATGCAATGATGCCACAGTTTACATCCACAATGACGAATGCTAGTAACAACCATTGACAAATCAAACAGTCCTGGCTACATGTATGTGCAATGCTACTCCTTGTATCACATACCTTGTTCTTGTGCAATGACAGAAGGAGGAGGAATTAGTGATCAACTCAGACTTGTGTACTGATGTGTGCAATAACCTGTGTCACAAAACTGCCACTCATCAATGATACAGCTATCAACTACTGTGACACCCTCACATTGCTCATAAGCTAGGTCCTGTTGTCACATTGAAGAAACATCTGCATGAATGTATGAGGAACATAAAACACACCTATTCTGCTGAAGCACTGGAATGTGACTTCATACAACACCCACATGAAAAAGGGAAGGCAGGAAAATGGAATTCTCACAAACTACATTGTCAAACGTTTGAAGTCCACAATGTAAAGACTACCTGCAGAAATGGGTTACTCTAACCAAAGGCACTCATGGCACGTGATGGGCCAAGGCCCGCGTCAGTCAATATTGCATCTGCCTCACAGTCTCCATGTGCACAGGACCTGTGGCATGAGGTATAACAGAGATAAACAATTTTCTCACAATGTGACATGCACTTGTAGCTATTGTGTAAGTGCAAGCCTTTCGAATAAATACATTGCAGCAACAGTAGTTGTTACACATCTACTCAAAAATTGTGGAAGGGATACACATGTAAATGGTGACATGCATCCAAAGTACCAAAGAGGTATGACAATACAACACACTTCATGTGTGGAGGAACAAATACCAACTTGGCACACATCAAACACATATCCACCCTACATCCCAGGTGCTAATGCAAGGCCAAAAACCTGGACAATGGCCAAGGCAAGCTGCAATACGTACCATAGCAGATATCACACAATGCAATGTCTGCCCCTATAGGAACTCTTCTCACATATACATCCAATTAACCTTCACCGTCGGCCTTGGTAACTCCATAACATCTCCCAAGGTCTGGCTATGCCACTGCAAATGGATCAATTATCAAGGTCAAACACACACAACTGTGGACACACATCCCAAAATAACCAGTAATATCAATTGGCATCATTAGCAATGGCAGGACAAAGGTAATCAAAAACAAAAATGTCTTTATTAAAGACAAGGAAGTCCAGTTCTGAAACAAAGGCCAATGGTCAGTCCAATTTCCAAAGTGTTGTCCAGCACACTGCTGTGCCACATGAAGGAAGTGGCCCGATTCGGGTCACTCGGGTCACTAATGACCACCTCTCAGCCTTCCATACCAAATGAAGAGTCGGTCAGACAGTAGAGAATACAAACCAATAATTTTTTATTCGAAGTACACTCAGAGCGGAGCCGAGTCTGCCCAGTCGCTAGGAGTGCTGCAGAGGGACTAAAATCGACAAGCATAAAGATACATTTAGCACATTTCGTAACTGGGCTAGAACACGCCCTTAGTGGAATTTTCCAGGCAGGTGCTGCAGAGCAATGGGAACGAGAGAAAGACAATCTCAGTTCTCATATCTCATGCAAAGTTACAAAGTCCAAGGTTGCTCCAGTCGGGCCCGTCACCAGACAAATGTGGGAGAAGGCCTTTATCTAGTGAGAAAGGTATGCGCTAATAAGAACAGTCTATTCATTAGTGAAGCAAAATCCAACATTGGAGAAACGAAATCTAGCGGAGGCTGTTTCTCAGAAATAGCAAAGGATTAGTTTCAATCATGATTCAAAATGGCGCCTATATAGAAAATGGTGCCGCGAATGCTAACTTACAGAGGATAATGCGTAAGCGGGAACATTTCTATTCTAACAGACCCTCCTTTTAGCATGAGCTAAAACATTTTCTAACCGCAACAAGGAAAATATAAAAGCAGGGAAACAAAAGACAATAAGTATAACTCCTCATGAACATTCCATATTCTCAGTATCGGGAAGGGAGACTGGAAGTCTCGAAAATGACCTCATCAATCTGCATTAGGTTGTCTATCTCTTTCTGCACCATAATTGCAGCACTGGTATCATGAATCTAAATTTTCCTCTTAGGAGTAAGAAGGGTGGTGCAATAAGAGCAACAGAAGGGGAGGCACTGAATAAGGGCACAGCAAAACACCAATATCACGATCAAGTAAATCATTTTTTCAAGAATCCAACCCCAGCCACCAAAAAGAGACCAACTCCAATTTCCGCTTTCCATGCCCTTGACATTCTCGAGGATGTCTAATATGTGTTTGGTAATATTCTTTTCCATATTTTTGATCCCGACTACACACTGGTCTCCCACTACTGTGCATACACCACCACTCTTGGCTAAAATGAAATCCACTGAGTATCTAGTCTGGTCAGAATATATTTGCATACTCTGCAACTGGGTAGTGATGTCGCGTAAAGCAGCCACGGTAGTGTTAGACAATATCTGCAACTTGCACCCAAAATATTCTCTGGCTTTCTCACGCCGGGCCATAGAGGTACCACCCAAAGTGAAAATAGAAGAAATGATGTATCCAAAAGTTATTTCATTACTATAGTTATTCACCTTTATATCAGTCCCTCCCTCACAGAATTCTTTGGTCAGAGTCCTCTTAACCCAATGGACATTAGGCTTAGCATATTTACAAGGGACGCCTAAGGGTAACACCATCCCAAGAGCTACATCATCGGTACCATTATGCACATTAGAATAAGTACCGTTAGACAAAAAATAAAACCCCGGGTGTGCATAAATCGGTCCTTCATAATCTACTGCAGCATATCTGGTGTTCATTCCAAACGTACTTGGATCCTTGTCATTCAGCAGGGGCATTGTATTTTTGTACAGCATTATCCCAGAACAATTGATATACAAAGAAGTGTCCGTACTATTCACGATAGGGCAACAAGCAGGATAATAACCATCCTCCCGGGTGACTATCAATTCCTTATAATGCCAACCCACCAATGTGACATTCTGTTCTTCCATGTAAAAGTTGTTGCAATATGTGTTGTTATCACACCCTGGACTACCCATTCCCAGTGGCTTTCTATAATATAGACAAGGACCTGGGTAGCCAAAACCAAATACTCCCTTCACTTCTGCAAATTGCGGTGGACGAGTATATGTATAGTTCACAAGAGATAATGGGTATGCAGTCCATGAACTAGTGACGGACTCAGTGGGGTAACAAGCAGTCCCTTTGTAGTAGTTACCCTCAGTAAGGCCTACCAGTGCTTAGGGGTTCTCCCTTCTCTGCACAGAGTCCTCAGACACTTAGGAAGAAGTTGGCAATAGAAACTGGAATAGAAAAGACAGAGTTTATTAAACCTCATGAGGTGGAGCTAACATTCGCACATCACCCTTCAGTAATGCATGAAGTAGCACACTGAATGGAAGGACCATGGTCCTTTTATACCCACACAGGGGCTCAAATGGAGGCGGTACAAACACAAATGCTGGTTTTAGGTACATATAAGGTCATACAGAGAATGCACAGTCGACAAGTGGGTGGAGCTAACAGTTTCTACTTTTAGTAGACACATCCTGACATTTATAAACTCGGAACAGCTGCAAGCTCAACTGAGCATGTGCAAAGCAAGAGGAACTAAATATAACTTGTCTCTAGGCAGATTTCAAGAGCAGTTAACAGGAAGGTAGGACAGAGCACATGGCGAGCACATGGTAGCACATGGCAGCCAAAATGGCTGACAGAAATACAAAATGGATTCCACAAAGCGGACAATTTAGCCTCTAAATACAGGCTGTCTTCAGCCAATGCTTAACTTAAATGCTGCCAAATTACAACAGACAACCCTTTCAGCATTGGCTGAAGACATTCGTTTATCTGGGGTAATCTAGATATTCATCCCGTACATCTATTAACATTATTTCGGCCACCTCTTTATTCAACATTTGTTGGGCCTTTGTTTCAGCAACGTTCCCTCTGGCAGGTATACAAGCAGAGATGCAAATGGAGCAAAGCATTGGACCACATTGGATACATACACAGCATGTAAAAACTATTGTAATTATTACACACAGGATAGTCAGTAGCTTCCAGCCCCAAGCAGAAACAAGAGTCCAAAACCATCCAGCAAAAGTCCAAGTACCAGTCTCTGGATGAATTTCTGCAGCAATCTTATGCAGTTTTGATATTGCGTCATATACTGAAGGTGAGTGATCTGGTATGAATACACAACAGCTGCTACCGATGATGCGACATGCACCACCTCGATCAGCCAAAATCACGTCTAGCACCATCCTATTCTGGAGTGCTACAATCCTTGCAATCTGTAGTTCTTCTGTAATGTTCCCAAGTGCCATAGCTGTCTGATTGGTAACAGCTTCCACAACACGAGTTAGTCGTCGGATTTTCCTGCTGTTTAATGCAGCACCCACAAAGAAAAATAAGCCCAAGTTGAAATCAACATATTGTTGTAGGGTAGTGTCGGTTTGGTCAACTTCATCCATACTTATTGTCCTCTTATTTCTGTTTTTGGAAATATCATTGTACAGTTTAAAATCACGGTGATACAATGCAGGTGCCAGAAACACAGGGGGCAACAGAAAAGATACATAGCAGATTCCTGACCACCCAACAGGTAATTGATAATATCCGTTATTTCCGCACACAAAATACGTATTATGCGAGGCTGTGAAAGTGCTCTTATTGGCACCTTCAATGGTCAGGATTACAGTACACTCGCTCCTCCCCACTGGAATTCTTCCAACACTACAAATACACAAATCTGCTTTAGCTTTTGTCACAGAAATCACAAAAGGTCCAATGTTCTTTATTATTCTCACATTTGTGAAGGCATATGGTGTTGAAATATTGTCCGGTTGATACTCTTCCCATTCCCATTTAGTCCCTTTGGCTTGTGGATAACCTTCTTTATTTTGATAACATACTTTATTAAGTTGAAAAATAATCCCACCTACTGAAGGCTTTCCATATGCAAACAAGAGCGCATACCAAGCTTGACAAGAACCATTGTGAGAAAATGGAAGAGGAATAAAAGGTGTTCCTCCTTTCTTTTGATGTGCAGGTATCATCCCACACACCCAACAGTTGGTAGTATTTGTAGCATTGTGAGTATGGTGCAACATCTGGATAAAAGTATTGTTTAGATAAGATTGTCGATGCTTTTGCTCATGGTAAGGAAGAGTAAAGTAGTGGTGTTCCACGGGTACTGGCGTAGTGGCAACAAAAAGCTGTCGAACAGGAGCCACCTTCTCGATGTACCACGTAATTGCTGCCATAGCCACCATAGCAACAACAAACCCTACAGCACAAATGATTCTTTTGTTCTTCATTTTAGCAGCAGTAATGATTGATCTTTCTGAAAACTTGTTAAAAACAGTCGTTGGAGCTCTTCTCCCTGGGCAGCCGCTGATTTCTTCACCATGGGCCAAAGCGGGTGTCACTACACTAATACAGGGCTGATCCCCCTCCCCTTGCCACAATGGCTCTCCGTTTCACTAACCCAGGGCGGTAGCTCAACCAGTCTTTTTCAAAACTGCAGATTCTTTCCTCGGTCTCAATTGATATCTGGATACTCCAGTGATCGTGTGGTCCGGGAAGACTTCCGCAGATTCGTCAGGTGAGATAGCTTGGCCTTTCTCCGTCTCCAGAATCTCTCGATGGTCGGTCAACACAGCAGGTTCCACCAAGGCAGGCGACACGCGTTTGCAGTGTGTGCTGTGGATCCAATTCTTTCTGTTTGTCACTCGAACTGCTGTCCTTGTCGCAAGGAGCACCTGCTCTGGTCCTCGCCACCTTGGCTCCAAGCTGTTCGATCTGTCGAAGACCTTGACCATTACATGGTCACCAGGACGGAGTTCGTGGGCCTCACCTGTAGATCTGTCAGGAAGAGCTTCTCGAACCTGTTGATGAATAGAAATCAAACTGTCGGTTAACTGTGCCAAATAATCATTCATCAGAACACAAGGAACATCATGTATGGGGCGTGGCTTAGGAATTCCCCAAATGTTCATCGGTCTCCCAAACACCACCTCATAGGGGGTAAGACCTGATCGTGAATGTGGCACCGATCTTATGGACAACAATGCCAAAGGTAGGGCATCTGGCCACTTTAGAGACGTGGAAGCCAGTATTTTTGCCAACTTTGATTTTAGAGTAGCGTTATACCTTTCCACCAATCCTGCTGATTGCGGGTGGAAAACTGTATGGAATTTCTGTTTGATCCCTAATCCTTTCAGGACATGCTCAACAACTTGCCCAATAAAATGAGGTCCATTGTCACTCCACAAAAGTTTACAAACACCGTATCTAGGGAAAAACTCCTTTAGAAGCACCTTTGCTGTGGTGAGAGCAGTATTATCCTTCGTAGGGTATGCCTCTATCCATTTGCTAAAGGCACATACCACCACTAGGACATATTTCAGATTATTGCAGCGTTCGAGTTGGATGTAATCCATCTGCAAAACTTCAAAAGGTGCGGTTGGTGTAGCAAACCCTCCTGTAGGAGTTTGTGTCCCTTTTCCAGGATTATACTGCCAACAGATCAAACAGGACTGTACTACCCTTTTGGCTGTGCTAGCAATTTCAGGATGCTCCCAAACTTGTGTAAGCAATTTAGTTATTGCTAGAGCTCCAACATGTGCCAGCCCATGTGCCATTTGAACCATAGGTTGTAAATAGGCCGCAGGCAATTTCCATTTATTCATGTCTTTGTTACGCCAACAACCCTCATCATCTAATATTCCTTCTTTAGACCATTGCTCAAGCTCTTCCACAGAAGCAGATCTCTGTATATCCAATACTTCCTCTCTAGCATCATGCCAACGCTCAGCTTGTGATTTCACTACGTACATGGGTGTAGTGCTTCGCTGCATCGCAGTCTCACGGGCTACGCGGTCTGCAAAGGCATTGCCTTGTCCTATTTTGTCAGTCACTTTCTTGTGTGCGCTACACTTCATAATAGCAACTTTCTTTGGGTATGTAAGTGCAGTCAAGAGATTATGCACTAACTCTCCGTGCATTATCTGCATCCCATGGGATGTAAGAAAGCCTCTTTCCTTCCAGAGTAGGCCAAAATCATGAACCACTCCAAAAGCATAGCGGCTATCCGTGTAAATGTTCACACACAAGTCAGTGCTAAGCTCACATGCTCGTGTCAAAGCTATTAGTTCAGCTGCTTGAGCCGACTTCTGAGGTATGCGAGCTGTTTCCACTACTGTCTCAAGCGTGGTAATTGCATAAGCAGCTGAAGTCGTGCCATCTGGTAACTTCAGACAGGACCCATCAACCCACAGTTCCCCATCTACATCTGGAAGGGGCGTATCTTGCAAATCAATGCGACCCTTTGTCTGTTCCTCAGTAAGGAATATACAATCGTGAGGCTCCTTTGACTGAGACTGAGTCGCAGGATATGGCAACAAAGTGGCGGGGTTCAGTGTCGCACATCTCTTCAAGGTAATATGAGGTGCTAGCAGTGTCAATTCGTATCCTGTCAAACGAGCACTAGTTAAGTGCTGAGTCTTAGTCTGATTCAAAAGGGCATCTACTGCATGGGGTACTAGCACCAACAGTTTGTGTGACAAAACTATCCCTTCACTCTGACGTATGGACACAGCCGTCGCTGCAACTGAACGGAAACACCCAGGTAATGCACGAGCAACAGGGTCAAGAACTGCAGAAAGGTATGCGCAAGGACGCTGTTTGTCCCCGTGTGTCTGTACTAAAACTGACAATGCACATCCTTCTTTCTCATGTACATAGAGTGTAAAAGCCTTCGTGTAATCTGGTGTGCCTAACACTGGTGCAGAGCAAAGAGCTTGTCTCAACTGACAAAAAGCATTTTGACATTCATCTGTCCATGGAAGGGGGATCGGAGTGTTTTTAGTCAAAAGTGCTAGCAAGGGTTTAACAATGTGTGAAAAACCCAATATCCATTGCCTGCAAAACGAAGTCAGACCAATGAATGCACGGACATCTTTCTGCGTGGAAGGTACTGGGGTGTCTAAAATTGCTTGAATGCGATCTGGTGTCAGTGCACGGCCCTCCTTAGACAGAAGGTGTCCTAAATAGGTCACCTTCGGTCTACAATATTGCAATTTCTTTCGTGATACTTTATGGTGGTGTGTAGCAAGAAAAGAAAGCAAAGACAAAGTGCATTTCTCACACTGCTCAGGTGTATCAGCTGCCAACAAGATGTCATCAACATATTGTATGAGAGCCACTCCTTTAGACAAGGTAAAGGAATCAAGCTGTCTTTTTAATGCTTGACTGTAAATACTAGGACTCTCAGTATAGCCTTGAGGAACTCTACAAAATCTGTATGATCTATTATTCAAAGTGAAACCGAACAAATATCGGCTATCAGGATGAATAGGAATCGAGAAGAAAGCATTCTTCAGATCAATTACAGAAAATGTAGTTGCTGTTGGAGGGACCAGGGTAAGCAATGTTGTTATGTCAGATACTACAGGGTACTGTGGTACCACAATCTTGTTAACTTCTCTCAAATCGATGATAAATCTATAGATCCTAGTGTCAGTATCTTTTTTCAAAATGGGAAGAATCGGACTATTGCAGACATTGTAAGGAACTTCTTCCACAACCCCCACCTTAATTAAATCATGTACAATACGTGTGAGTGCTTCTTCTCCTTCTCGAGAAATTTTATACTGAGGCAGTCTTGGCAATAAAGCGCCCTCCTTAACACTAATATGTACTGGTGGAATAACCATTTGCCCTACATCAGTGTCCGAAGTAGCCCACAAAGTACTAGGGAGTGAGGCTAGTGCAATGTCCTCTTTAACAATACAAGATCTCTCAATCATAGGGTAGTTGTCATTCAAAATAACCCGTACTCCTTCCGGAGAACACCGTATCGTAGCCCTAAAATATTTAAGCATATCAAGACCCACAATATTGTCTGGTGTGTTTGGAGAAAGCAAAAACGGACATGGAGCAGTAAACTTATCAATATCAAATGCAAGTGGTTGTGACAATGGGCTAAGGGAAGGTGTTCCATCGAAACCTATCGATGTAATGGTTAAGCCAGACAGGGGAGCCCTTGGAACCAATTGTTTAGACAAGGCGCTACGAGTAGCTCCTGTATCAACCAGAAACTGATCAGTAGAACCCAAAACATGTGCTGTAACATAGGGACCCCTCTGATCTACTGGAACTTCAACTGATTCCTTACCCCGTCCTAGGCAATCCTATGCATAAGCAGAATCTTGAAAATCAGAGGGCGCATAGTCAGACATTTGATATTGGTTCCTTCTATCAAAAGTGTTAAACCCATTCTGCCCACGTGTATTAGCATCAAACCGAGCACGATCATTCGCGCTTCCTCTAGGCCCTTGATATCCTGAACGATTTCTCATTTGTCCCCGACCACGTAGATTCTGCTGAGCACGCAGCACTGGACAATCAGAAAGCCAATGTCCAAATTTTTTGCAGTACGCACACTGATCAACAGACAAATTCGAACGGGCAGAGGAAGGAAAGGACGAACCATAAGATCCACGTCCACCTCTATCATTACCTCTAGAAGGTGGACCATAAGCTTGAGCCAACATAACCTTTGTTTTCAACTCTTTAGACTTTTTGTCCTCATTACCTTTGGCTTCTAATTCTTGCCGCTCATAATACTGGGCCATAGTTAAAAGAGAAACCGGAGAAGATGTAGTCCATGAACTCTCACTGGCCTTTAAGCGACTAGCTATTCCTGGCAAAAGGTTTGCGACATATTTATCGACAAACAGATGCCTACCCGTGTCATCTGTCAATGACTGGCCACTAAAATCGTGAAATGCTTCTTCAAAGCGTGTGAAGAAGTCAGAAACTGATTCATCTACCTTTTGCTTGCAAGACGCTAGCACTGTCCAATCTATCTTTTTAGGGGGAATGATCGTCTTTAACTTAACTAATATAGCTGCCGGAAGATTTAAAATTAACTGACACGGTTTCTGTGCAGGTTCTCTATCTTCATCTAACCGCTCTAAATCTTTCCACAATGCTCCAAATGTCGCATTATCATCTATTTTGCGCACAGTTCTCCACATATCAGGTGGTAATATTAATCCAAAAAACAAATCAATATCCGACAAAGTCATAGTACAAGAGCTGATTGCACCCTCAACTTCCTCATAAAAGGCTGCTGGATTCTTTCGCGGGTCAGGCAATGCATTTTTAAGGGCCATAACATCTGCTCTATTCCAAGGAGTGTAAACCCAATTATAAATAAAGTACCCTTTCGCATTAAGAGAAGTCTTATCATCCTCTGTACCCGTTCCTTTAGGAGGAACATATAAAGGCGCGGCTTCCCGCATGGGTTTCACATGAATTACAGCATTCTTATCTGTTTCAGGAGTAGAAGTTTGTGCCATGCTGATCTGAGATGCTAGTGCAGCTGTTTCTGCTGCCTTTTTCTCCTCTCGCAAACGGGCTGCTTCAACACGCAGTTTAACCAAGCGTCTGATCGTGTCAGCCACCTGGGAGAAGACAAAAAGACCGTCACGTAATTGTTTACAATCAGCTGCTACATCATCGGGCTCCATTTCTACCGAATACTTCCTAAATTGTTCAATAACCTCTGCAGCAAATGTATCGGTAAAATATATTTGCTCCCTTTCCTGCCATCCTTTTATACTATCTAAAAGTTCAGAGGCAGTGGTAGTACTACGAACGGCTTTACGCGCAGTAGATCTAATGTCAGATGCACGCTCAGCAGATAGCATGGAGCGAGTTTCTCGAGCTTTGTCCTGGTCTGAAAAAGAGTCCTCATCTGACTCATGAGGAGCGGAAGAAAAAATATACGGAGGTGGAGAACGATCTAATAACAAGAAATCATCTTGCGGTTTATTAAGGATAGGATAAAGGGGCTGCCTAACAGCGTATTGGCCAGTTACCTGTAAATGGCGTTCCCTATCTTCCCTCTCTTTAATTTCTCTCATCTCCTTGTTTTTTAACTCTAATGCTTTCGCATAAATGGTCTTTCGCTGTTCTTTGTCAATCAAGGCTTGCTCACGCTTCATTCGCTCACGCACTTCTTTCTCCCACATTCGCACACAATCAAACATATCTTGCCTAGTCTTTTGCTTAAACATACATTGTTCCACATACTGAATCTTTCGCAAATCAAATGACCCATACATAGGCCAACGCAACTCAGGATCTTTACTAGTATATTTATTCCATAACGTGCAGTACATTATAGAAGAAATACCATACTTAATATACATATCCCTATTAGGCGTCCCCTCCGGGGGGCTGGTTGTGCTTCGTCAAGTCTCAAATTGGTACCACTACAAAAGCAACACATCCTACGAAGTGTGCTGAAAACAGGCATGGCAAAAAATAGTGCAGAATATGCAGTATTATAATCAAAGTAGCGCTTAAGGTACTCTGCGTACGTTTGCGCTGTTCAAACAATTTTAAATAGAGAAAAATCTCCTCATTACCTGCCTATATGTATTGCAATACATATATAATTACAAAACAGATTCCAAAATTGGCCAATTATACAAACAAAGCCACAGTAAGTGTTACTAAAACTACCTTACCAATCAAAGGCATCAAACCAACAGCAAGTGCCGCAAAACGGCTCTTACCAATCAAATGGTGTCCAGGTTCCAACTGCCAAGTTCTCAAATCGACCAAATGGTCACTGCACGGCGAATCAACAGAAGAGATCTCAGTCAAGGACCGGCGCCGCCGGGATGGTCAGATCAGAAAGAAAGGAAAAACGCCGTGGGTGCCAAGACTCTGGTCTCCTCAGGCAGCGATCGCGTCCAAAAGCGAGATTCCAATCCTTCGTCGCGACCAGTCCTTCGGGCATCCGAGTCGTTGATGAGTCCCACGTTGGAAGCGCCAATTTGTAGTAGTTACCCTCAGTAAGGCCTACCAGTGCTTAGGGGTTCTCCCTTCTCTGCACAGAGTCCTCAGACACTTAGGAAGAAGTTGGCAATAGAAACTGGAATAGAAAAGACAGAGTTTATTAAACCTCATGAGGTGGAGCTAACATTCGCACATCACCCTTCAGTAATGCATGAAGTAGCACACTGAATGGAAGGACCATGGTCCTTTTATACCCACACAGGGGCTCAAATGGAGGCGGTACAAACACAAATGCTGGTTTTAGGTACATATAAGGTCATACAGAGAATGCACAGTCGACAAGTGGGTGGAGCTAACAGTTTCTACTTTTAGTAGACACATCCTGACATTTATAAACTCGGAACAGCTGCAAGCTCAACTGAGCATGTGCAAAGCAAGAGGAACTAAATATAACTTGTCTCTAGGCAGATTTCAAGAGCAGTTAACAGGAAGGTAGGACAGAGCACATGGCGAGCACATGGTAGCACATGGCAGCCAAAATGGCTGACAGAAATACAAAATGGATTCCACAAAGCGGACAATTTAGCCTCTAAATACAGGCTGTCTTCAGCCAATGCTTAACTTAAATGCTGCCAAATTACAACACCTTCTCCAAAGAATCTCTTATGTGTATCTAGAAACACATTGCTCGGGGCTGTCCTTTTCTTTCTTGGTGGGGAAATAATTTTAACCGTGGTACGTAGAGACACATCCTGATCATTTTCCAAAACCCATGATACCCCACACAATATTAACAGTAAAACCACAAGAGCAACACATGCAATTTCTTTCTATGGGTCCACACTACATTATGCTGGGCAACAAGAATCACTGGCTGCTCTTCCTCAGCAACCAACCTATTAAAGGGATGCATAACGGATGATGAAATGGGGGCAAAATGCAAAGGAAATATACAAGTTCCCAGTGTCTGTCAGAGCCTCACTGGTACAGGTTCCTATTGTCCATCAACACGCTGGCGCTCTTGAGCACAGGCAGTGGCGCTTGCTCTGTCCTAAGCTCTTATCCCACGTCGATCACGATGGTATACCTCCACGGTATACTTTGGTCTTCCCTATCTAACGTTCAAACAACTAACTAAAATAAGCAAAAATCCTTCACCAAGCTTAATATATCTCCGTTGGCAATATAACTCAGAACAGCCTATCTTACGCAGTCTATCCCTAATCTCTTTTCTCCTTGGATTCACTTTCCCTCAGCCGAGGGCGCAGATTGTACCTGGTAGCCCCAGGCACTCTAGGATCAGTGAGCAACGGCTCCTGGATAGCTCGTATTTCTGGAGGAACAGCAGCATTCAACACGTCGTCATTTTCCTTATCCGTCTGAGTCCAAATTAGTTGGGCATCGCTGAATGGGACAAACCAAGGCATTTGCTCACACTCGGAGTCCCCGATGCCGTCCGTGACCCACTGATCGTAGGGTGGAGGTAGAGGAACCCTCCGACAATGGGTGGCATGCACCCAGTTCTTAAGGCCAGCAACATTTACATCAGTACGGGTCACCAGCAGGACCTGTACAGGCCCCTTCCAGCGCGGCTCCAGACTTTTCTTCCTCTGAAAATTCTTCAATAATACATAATTGCCAGGCTGGATATCATGGCCAGGTCCCTCTGGTGTGGACGGCAGGGACTCACGCACCTGTTGGTGTATAGAACGTAAACTTTCGGTTAACTGGCCAAGATAATCGATCAACACAGGGTACTCAATATCCGAAAACCTGCAAGGACGCGGGACGCCCCAGGGTCCAAACACGACCTCATAGGGTGACAATCCTGTTCTAGAATGAGCTGTCGTTCTCGTTGACAAAAGAGCTAACGGTAAAGCATCTGGCCACTTTAACCCTGACGTCTCCTGTATTTTTGCCAATTTCAGTTTGAGAGTACCATTGTACTTCTCAAACAAACCCGCTGACTGTGGATGATTGGCAGCATGAAATTTCTGCTTCGCATAAAGACCCTCACAAATCAATTGAATCACTTTTGCATTTAAATGACTTCCGTTGTCACTCCAGATCACTCGGGGCAAGCCGAAACGAGGAAAGAACTCCTTTTGGAGTACCTTTGCAGTCATAATGGCTGTATTATCTTTAGTGGGATAAGCCTCAACCCATTTACTGAATGCACATACAACCACCAAAACATACTTAAGATTACTGCAACTCTCTAATTCAATGTAGTCCATTTGATAGACTTCAAAAGGGAAAGTGGGTGGTGCAAAGTTACCGGGTGGTGTAGGGGTACCCTTCCCAGGATTATGCATCATGCATACCATGCAGTACTTTACTAAGTGTGCAGATGTCTTAGAGATGTTATCATTCTGCCATACAGGGTCTAACAATTTACAAATGCCTTTTGCACTAATTTGAGCTGGACCGTGGCCATAATAACCACAGGAAGAACATATGCATCTGGTAACATCCATCTCTGTTTCCCTGATTTATCAATCCAACATCCTTCCTCATTCAACTGTGCTGTACTTTCCTGCCACACCGCTAATTCTTCTATCGTGGCTTCACTCTGTATTTCCTTTACACTTTCAAGGGTATCTTCAAACATAGCAACCTCAGGAACCCACCTAGTTGGACCTGCTACATACATTCTTTTCATCTTTGTCCGGGCCGTTTCCTTAGCTGTCTGATCAGCAAAAGCATTTCCTCTACCCACATCATCAGTGACCTTCCTGTGGGCACTACACTTAACTATGGCCAATTTCTTGGGGAGCGTCAAAGCAGACAAAAGCCTCAATATGAGATGTCCATGTTGGATTTTTGTGCCATGGGAAGTAAGAAATCCTCTCTCAGCCCAGAGTCACCCAAAATTATGCACAACCCCGAAGGCATATTGGCTGTCAGTATAGATATTGACAACCAGCTCCTCACTCAATTCACAAGGTCAAATAAGGGCTGCTAACTCAGCAGCTTGAGCCGATTGATAAGGGACCTGTGATGTCTCTACTACCGTGCGCAGTGTGGTAATAGCGTAGGTTGCAGTCGTAGGCCCATCTGGTAACTTAAAACAAGAGTCATCAACATATAGTTCCCCTTGTGGGTCAGATAAGGGAACATCAGTCAAGTCTACCCGTCCTTTCATCTCTTCTTCTGTTCGTAAGATGCAGTCATGTTTATCAACTTCATCACTCTCAGAAGGGAGGGGTAGTAACGTGGCTGGATTCAGAGTGGTACATCTTTTGATCGTAATGTGTTTAGCAAACAATGTCAATTCATAACTAGTAAGACGTGCACTGGTGAGGTGCTGTGTCTTTGTCTTATTCAAAAGCGTGTCCACAGCATGGGGTACCATGACTGTGAGGTCAGTATCAAGTACGAGTCCAGCCGATTGTCTGATTGAAGTGGCCACAGCCGGGACCGCTCTTAGGCAACTCGGGAGGGCTCTCGCAACTGGATCAAGCACAGCAGAGAAATAAGCACATGGTCGTTGCTTATCCCCAAATTTTTGTGTTAGAACAGAGAGCATGCAACCAGCCATCTCATGGATGTGAAACACAAACGGCTTGCCATAGTTAGGTGTACCAAGCATGGGAGCCGAACAAAGCGCAGTTTTCAATTGCTCAAAAGAGTGCTGACATTCAGGCGTCCAGGGCAAAGGCTCATGCACTTTTTTCGTTGTTAATGCAAGCAAAGGTTTAATTAGTAGGGAGTAATTAGGTATCCACTGGTGACAGTAGTAAGTGTTACCTATAAAAGCGCGTACATCTTTTTGAATTCGGGGAGTTGGCATTTTAACAATAGTACTGATACGCTCAGGGGTCAACCTCCTACCCTCCTTCGACAGTAGGTGACCTAAATAGGTGACCTCCTGTCGACAATACGGAAATTTAGAAAGGGAAACTTTATGTCCATGATGAGCCAAATGCAACAATAATTTAACAGTACTATCTTTACAACCTTGTTCCGTGTCAGAAGCAATAAGCAAGTCATCAACATACTGCACTAATACATTACCTGAGGAAAGCGAAAGGGAATCCAATTGACCCTTTAAAGCTTGACTATAAATACTCGGACTCTCTGTATAGCCCTGAGGAGCTCGACAGAACCTAAAGCTCCTACCAGCTAGGGTGAACCCAAACAGATATCTGCTATCTGGATGAATAGGAATGCTAAAGAATGCATTTTTCAAATCAATAACAGAAAAGAATTTAGCAATAGAAGGAATCATCGTCAAAAGCGTGGTGATATCAGGAACTACTGGAAACTGGTGAACCACAATTTTATTAACTTCGCGCAAGTCAATAACAAAATGATAAACATCATCCTGATCATCAGGGGAACCCGAGGGTGTCCGTTTAAGAATCGGAAGAATGGGACTATTACAAATATTGGCAGACGTCTCTTCAACTACTCCCTTCTGTATAAAATCCTGAATAATCTGTAGAAGGGCTCGCTCTCTCGCCTGAGGTATCTTATACTGAGGAATACGAGGCAAAATAGCATTGTCTATAACCTGTATCGAAACTGGCGGTATGTGCAACAGTCCTAAATCTGTATCACCTGTCGCCCATAGTGTGGGTGGTACGTTAGCGAATTCAGCGGGAAGAGGGTGAGACAGACAATGTTTAGTACCCACATTTGGGCCCATCGTCATATAAACACCTGCCGGGGAACAGTAAATGGTAGCATATAATTTCTTCAACAAATCCAAACCAATCAAATTTTCACCACAATTGGATGTCAACAAAAACGGTGAATCCACAGTAAAGGGCCCAACAGTCAATGCTAGGAGTCGTGAAATGGGGCTTACAACCGGTACACCAGAAAAACCTACCGAAACATTATTATGGCCAGACAGAGCCGCCCAGGGACCAAATGATGAGAAACAGATCTCTTCGTCGCACCTGTGTCCACCAAAAATTCCTTAGTCGAGCCTTGCAAATCCGCAGTGACATAAGGACCACGCTGATCTACAGGTATCGGAAATGGTCCCTCACTCTGTCCCTGGCTGTCCTAGCTATAAGACATCCCTGTCACCTCATCCATATCATAATCATCATGATAATACTGTCCATCGTGAGCGTCCTCAAAGTAATTATTAGAACGACCCTGTGAGACCGCAGCACTCGGTCCCACGGCGTCGTCCACGAGAACCCCGTCCTCCAGGAACAGCAACTTTCTATAAAAGCGCATGGCACTCACTACACAAATGACCCTCCTACTTACAGTATGCACACTGATTCGGCCCCAAAGGTGTCGATGTTGGCTGCCTGCTGGTGCGCGGAAGCCGTCTAGAAGGACCACCGCGGCCTCTACCATTCGCCCTATACGCTTGTTGTAACAGCACCTTCGTCTTCAACTCCTTATGCTTTTTATCTGTCTTCTCTTTCTCCTCTTGGTCACGGTGTTCATAATATTGAGCCATATTCAAAATAACAGAGGGGGAAGAGGTGGACCAAGTACTCTCAGACGCCTGCAAACGAGTCACAATTTCAGGAAGCAGATTAGAAACAAATCTATCAACAAACAACCGAACTCCTCCCTCGATAGGCATATCTTGCTCACTATAGTCCAAAAACGTATCTTCAAACTGAGTGAAGAAATCAGACACACTTTCATCCTTCTTCTGCCGACAAGCCGTCAATTTATCCCAATTCACCTTCTTCGGCGGGATAAGGGAATGCATATATGTAATAATACGGCTCGGGCTTATCACCTGGCTTCCTTTCCTGATCACATACCTTAATCTGGTCCCAACAGGTGCCAACCAACTCCGCAACATGATCCTGAGTATGAACCTGTCTCCAAATATGAACCGGAATGAGAAGACCAAAAAACATTTCAATATCAGCAAGAGTCATTACAGTAGAAGAGGCAGCTTCGGTCAACTCTTTATAATAAGCAGTGGGATTTTTCCTCGGATCAGGCAAATGAGTCTTAAGGGATAAAACCTCACTTCTTTTCCAAGGTGTATAAACCCATTGTTATTGAAAACAGGCCGCCACACCCGGTCTGGTGACAGTACCGCGCTGATCCGTTAACTCTGGTATTTATGGGTGATGTATAGGATGAACCTCCCACATTGGAAACTGAGATACCTGCTTAGGGCTGGTCTCGTACAACCTACCCCTATAAGCAATTAAAGTCGTAAGATTCCCAAAAACTAGGCCTGGCTCCAAGTCACTAGCATACACACGATCTCTAATATCAAATAAAATTTTAGGCGCATCTGTCCCAAAGTTTTGTTGCCAAAGACTAATCAACGTGGCGGACATATGCTTTAGGGCATGTTGCTGTATAAAAGGTGAAAAATCTCGCATAACTTCACAAACATCCTCCACACTATAGATTATATTACGAGCCCACTGTGCAGCCTGATTAGCTATTACTTGTTTTTCTTCATCCCCCTCCCCAGACCACACTAAAGGGCCAATGCGCTCCTTAAATTTCGTCCAATCTCTATCCCCAAATCCGCGTGCCGGCGTCTCAACACTCAAAGATGTTGGAGGGTGAAAAACCATGGAAGGAGAATCAACAGAAGTGACAGGTACAATCGTCGATGACGCTTGTACCGGAGGAGAGAGAACAGAGGATACAGGAGGTAAGACAGTGGGTGTGCTAATAGTCACAGTTGCCAAAGATGGCAAAGACAAAGAAGGAGCAGGGGATGCCGTATCCAAAGCCGGAGAAACACCAGCAGTAGATATGGGAACAGTTGGAGCAGATATGACAGGCTGCTGCGACTGTAAGGGAACAGCGGGTATATCCTCTGTGGGGCAAATTGAGGGGGGGGTTGAGTGTCTAACAATTCCTCCACAAAAGTATCTGTTTCCTCTTGGGCCAAATAAGATTTATCAATGTGCAACGAAACCTCCTATCTTCACAGCTTTCTGAGTCAATGGTTGCATCTTCCCCTTCCGTGCATCTTTTTCCATCTTCAATCGTCTCTGTCTAGCTACTTTCTGCCATGTTATGAGGGAACTGAGCTGTGGCAGTGTGTGCACATGTCTCTGAGTCTGAAGTATGTGTAGTTGTGGGATGAATTAGACATAGACTGTCTAATTCATCTTTTAAACAACTGTTCCTGTAAAAACCCAGGGGCATATTAGCAAGACCGGCGATAAAATTATCGCCGTTTTAGCGGCAGGAAACTGCCGCTAAAACGGCGATAATGGGCTTGCTAATATGCGCTATAGAATTCCAATAGAAGCCCAGGTTAGATGTGCAGGACGTCTAACCTGGGCATCTATTGGAATTCTATAGCGCATATTAGCAAGCCCATTATCGCCGTTTTAGCGGCAGTTTCTTGCCGCTAAACGGCGATAATTTTATCGCCGGTCTTGCTAATATGCCCCCTAATCTTTTGTTCATCAAAAGTGCCCGTCAACGGCCACTGTAACTCAGCATTGTCCCTCGTATACTTGTGCCATAACGTACTAAACATAATACGGTCAAGACCATGCTTCACATACATATCAAAATTAGGGGTGCCTTCTGGAGGTGCCGGCTGAGCTTCTTCCAATCGAGCATCTGCAGAACAATGACGACAACAAAAAGGCAAGAACTTACTAAGACCAGGCATTTTCAAAAAGAATACAAATCCGTAATTTTTGCCTGGCAAAGCAATTGCAAGTGCTTTTATGAAAAACGGTCCTCAGACCGTACCAAACTCAAACCACACTGCTACCATATCCACAAAGAACCAAAACAAACTCACCTGATATGAGTAGAACAAAACGAACCAATTCTCCACTGCCGACTCTTCAGACCAAACAGTCAGATCCAAGGGTTTCGCCGTTCAGGACTCCAGTCGGGATGACCACTGGTCGCTGCACCGTCCGGCAGGACAGAATGGGCAGCTGCGAGCAATCGATACTCCTCATGCAGGGATCCCTGAACCGTCAGTCCGACCCGACGATGGCCTAGACCTTCCCCCCCCCCGTCCGCGGAAGGGGATGGATCAATCACCAGAAGGAGTCCTTGTTCGGGCGCCAACTGAAGGAAGTGGCCCTATTCGGGTCACTCGTGTCACTAATGACCACCTCTCAGCCTTCCATACCAACTGAAGAGTCAGTCAGACAGTAGAGAATACAAACCAATAATTGTTTATTCAAAGTACACTCAGAGCAGAGCCCAGTCTGCCCAGTCGCTAGGAGTGCTGCAGAGGGACTGAAATCGACAAGCATAAAGATACATTTAGCACATTTTGTAACTGGGCTAGAACACGCCCATAGTGGAATTTTCCAGGCAGGTGCTGCAAAGCAATGGAAACGAGAGAAAACAATCTCAGTGCTCATATCTCATACAAAGTTGCAAAGTCCAAGGTTGCTCCAGTCGGGCCCGTCACCAGACAAGTAGGAGAAGGCCTTTATCTAGTGAGAAAGGTATGTGCTAATAAGAACAGTCTATTCATTAGTGAAGCAAAACCCAACCTTGGAGAAGTGAAACCTAGCGGAGGTCATTTCTCAGAAATAGCAAAGGATTAGTTTCGATCATGATTCAAAATGGCGCCTAAATAGAAAATGGTGCAGCGAATGCTAACTTACAGAGGATAATGCGTAAGCGGGAACATTTCTATTCTAACACACACACTTGCCTTCTAGTACACTTCCAGGAAAATCTCCAAAGGAAAAGGCATCTTATGGGCAGGCCAGGTACCTCAATTAACTCACTTAGGTGGGCTGGTTTGGGGATGGGAAGGGCTAGGTTGGGCTTTTGGAGGTCTGGCTTCAGAATGGTGAGGGCTGGGTTGGGCTGTGGGAAGTCTGGGCTCTGGATGGAGAGGGCTGGGTTGGGCTGTGGGATGTCTTGCCTTGGAATGGGGAGGGCTTTGTTGGGCTGTGGGAGGGCTGGGCCGGACCAATCGTGGAATCTTATAGCCCTTAAGTGTAATGATGTTTGTAGGGAGGGTGGGAGCAGCTGTTTATTAGGGTGGGAGCAGCTGTTTATTTTTGTTTTTTGTGGATTTGGACTGGGGAGGGGAAGAGGTAATTGGGATTTTGGTAGAGGGTGGGTCTGTCTGGGACGTGGACCTCTCTTTTTTACCTAGTGTTTGTTCTGGTGTAGAACTGGGATGGAGGGGTAAGGGTGGGAAACCAGACCTGGTTTTTGGAGGGGGTGGGCTGCTGTGGCAGGGAAGAGGTCAAGGGCAACAAGGCAGGCTTTTTTGCGAGACTGGGGAGGAGGTGAGACAAGGGGTAGGGTTTTAGAGGTATGGGGATGTGAGGTCTGAGCTGTGGCAGTGTGTGCACATGTCTCTGAGTCTGAAGTATGTGTAGTTGTGGGATGTTTTTGATCTGTAGCAATGTTGGATGTGTATGTGGCTGGTGGTGTTGTGGTGTCTGGGTGTGTGATGTGGGTAGTGGCAGTGTCTTGTGGTGTGGTGACTTGCTGCATGTCAGTGGATGCAGTGGTGAGGGGCACGAGTGCCTTGGGTGTGGGTGCATGCCTGTTTTTTTCCTGATGTTTTTGTTTGCGTGTGCTGTGTGCGGATGTTGATGTGGATGCATGCTTATGTGTGTGTGCGCTTTGGGCAAGTTTGTGACTGGGAATCATGGATGGGGAGTGTTAGAAATGGGGGTCTCTAGTTGGCAGAAGTAGGTACCTTTGTCCAAGTAGGGGCCCTTCTTCCTAGTCAAGATAAGGGGGATACACTTCTAAAATAACCCCTGCCCACCCCCTTGGTAGCTTGGCACGAGTAGACAGGCTTATCTCAGAGGCAGTGTGTAAAGAATTTGTGAACACATACAGTAATACAGTAAAAACACTACAAATGGACACCACACCAGTTTAGAAAAATAGTAAATCTTTATCTAAACCAACAAGACCACATACGATAAAAATCCAACATACAATACTCTTGAAAAATAGTACTTGTGCAAAATGACCTTTAAATTGCAGGAAAATCAATAAAACACAGTTCCTCTGACTCGGTAGCTCCTCCTGGGGCTACCGAGATACTGAATATGACAGTCTAACAATTCCAGCCGGCCGCGTCGATACGGGCCACCTAAAGCGTCGACAGACTGGGACACAGTACCTTTCTCATTGCGTCCAACACGTCGGTGCGAATCGGTCGGGGCAAACGCCACGGTCGCGTTGTGAAACGGAGCGTTGCGGCGGACGATGTCCTCACGATTTGGTGCAGGCAGCGGCTCGTTGACAGAGTCGGTGAGACCAGGGCTTGCGTTGAAGGGTGAGACGATGCTCGCTGCGGTGCTGGCAGGTCACGGTGCGGCGACGGAGCAGGTCGATGTTCGGGTCGGGCAGCGACGGAGTAGGTGTCGTCCTTGCAGCATGTAGCGAAGCATTGTGGAGTGCGGTGCCCACAGGTCGCGGTGCAAGCAGCGGCTCGTTGACGGAGTCGGTGAGACCAGGGCTGCGTTGTGAAGCGAGGCGTTGCTCTCGGCGGTGCTTTCAGGAAAAGGAATCCTGCGACGGACTCGATGACAGAGTCAGTTACCCTGTTTCTTCTGTGGAGATGATCAGAGACGGTGCCTACAGACACGGTGAGGTCTTTGCTGTTCCTGAGACCTCTAGAACAGGGGAAAAGCTCAATTCAAGCCCTTGGAGGTCTTTTCTTCAAGCAGGGGACAAAGCAAGCAGCAAAGTCAGTCCTTTTCTCCTTTCCTAGGCAGCAAGTAGCCACTGCAGGCCAACCCCAGACAGCAAACAGCACAGGGGCAGTATTCCTCCTCAGCTTCTCCGGCTCTTCTCCTTGGAAAAGGTTCCTCTTGATTTCCCAGTAGTGATCTAAAGTTCTGGGGTCTAGGCCCCAATATTTATATCACAAAATCCTTTGTTCTCTGGTGGCAGAGAAGCCCTGTGCTCAGTCCAAACCGGTTCTGTCCTCTCTGGTGCAGCTTCCTGGCAGGAGGTGGAGACAGCATTGTCCTTGGCAGACCAGGCCCATTCAGGTGAAAGGAAATCTCCTCCCCCTACTCTAAATGCAGCCCAGGTCTATTCAGCCCAGCCCTGACTCATCAGGCTCTCTGGAGCCGCTGCTCCTCTCCAGCCCCTGTCATCCAAAAGCCAGACATGCAATACACAAACCAGGCAGAGGCATACTGGATGGCTAAGCAAGAAAATACCTACTTTCTAAAAGTGATATTTTCAAACACAGAAAGTAAAAAATCACCCTCACTAGAAGATGCATTTTAACATTCTGAGTTCAGGCATACTAAACTTTATTTTCCTACCTTGTTCCCAGGAGTAGTTATGTTTATAAGATGTTATAAACAAACTCCCCTTTCTGTCCTATGCGAGCAGGTAGTCTTGCAATTGTGAAAAACAAAATTGGCAGTAATTCACTATCAGGACATGCCACACACACCAGGGCATGTCCTACCTTTCACATACACAGCAGCCTGCCCACAAGGGTACCTTGGGCCTACCTTAGGGGTGACTGACATGTAAGAAAAGGGAAGGTTAGGGCCTGGCAAGTGGGTACACTTGCCAAGTCAACATGGCAGTACCAGACTGCACACAGGCTCTGCAATGGCAGGCCAGAGTTACATTTACAGGCTGCTTGTGTGGGTGGCACAATCAGTGCTGCAAGCCTACTAGCAACATTTGATTTACAGGCCCTGGGCACACACAGTGCACTTTACTAGGGACTGACTAGTGAATCAAATCAGCCAATCATGGAAACACCAATCCATAACAACAATTTACAGGGAGAGCATATGCACTTTAGCACTGATCAGCAGTGGCAAAGTGCCCAGAGTCATAAAACCAACAACAACAGGTCAGAAACAGGAGTCCAAAAAGCAAAAAGTCGGGGATAAACCCGCTGAAAAAGCCAGGTCTAACAGGGAGGAGGCAGGAGGTGGAGGGGAAAGTTGTAAATGGCGGAAGGCTGCCATGAGTGTTGAAGCCAGAGCCTGAACAAATCTCTGTAGGACAGACATTTCATGGTGAATGCCCCCCAGTTACAAGACCATCTGCGTCAGCTGTGGGTCCTGCACCTGGAAGACATTCAGCACTGCACTCTGACCCACAGAGATCTGCCTCAGGATGTCAGTGCCCTCCAAACTCAGGGCAGCAGGGAGACCAGGGCAGGGACTGAGGGCCTGAAGAGAAGGAGACTCCCCTCTTCTTGAGGGTGCTGGCACAGACAGCTTGTTAGGGAGCAGCAGGGAGGGTGGAGGTGGAATGGAGGGTGGCGGACATTGGTGTTGCAACACAGTTCCAGCGGAGTCACCACCACCAGGGAGTGCACACTGGAGGATGACTCTGATGTTGCAGATGCCGTGTTGGATGCCTCCTCCAGGGTACTCCAATCACCCTCCGTGTCTGTGGTTCCCATGGTGTCACTGGTGTGAGGGGAACCACTCTGGCCACCTGCTTGCCCAACACTCACTGCCCTGGGTTGATGCTGCAAGAATAGTAGAAATAGGGCAATTGCTATTGCATAAACACACCGGGCAAACAGATCCTAACGCATATATTTCACAATATCTCAGAGCACAACACCTACAAGGATGACTACATTGGCTCAAACATTGGCATGAGCACATGTATAATTGCAACATGGCCTGTGTAGTCACACCACTGTCCGTTCCAGCTGCATGTGTGGCCTTGTCCAATATCAACTTAGGACAACAAAATTTTCCTTCTGTCCCGTAGTAATGACCACAAGAAGTATACACTGAACCAAGTCCACACGACCAAATGATGAATATCTGACAATTCTAATCTATCAAAACAAATTTATTTCATACAATGCACATAAAAATTCGTGACAGTTTTATTATTTAAAATATATTAAAAATACAATCAGATAGTTTATCTAGTTATCAACATTCACATTTGTATACAGAACTACTTGTATATATCTAGAGTCCTATACAAAAACTATTTTATTAAGAACTTTTCTTTAAAATGTTGCAATTTTCTTGTTGTAAAATCCATTTCATAAACATAGAAAAATTGTGTCATAGAACATTGTGTCGACGCAGCGTTTCGGCGGATCTTTTATTTTCTCTCCGCCTTCTTCAGGACTTATTCAAAATACACAGATTTTTCATAGAATCTAAAAATGAAAAAGATAAAATTCAATTATAAAAAGTTTTTATCAACATTTCCTAGGTTGGTTCAGTGCACACTCTCAGTCAAATAATTATTTTATGAATAAATATCGTCATGGTTATGACAAATAGATCAGGCTCGTTTTAAACTAGGAGACCTTAGCCAAAGTATGTATTTTTATTCAATTAGAATAAATAGGGAATCTCACCCAAACAAGCTTTAGCGGAGAAATTCCAAACGTGCAACCCTTTAAATTACGGTGCACCTTTTCAGGGGGATATTATCTTCAGTTTATATCCTTCGTGGTATCCTATAGATAGTGAAGCCATAATTAATATTCTCTTACAGTCAATCCATTTTAGCAATCAAAAATCCCTTCATATGACTTGCTTAGGAAGAGTAGATTTCACAGAATTTGCAGGGCCCCTCTGAATATGATTTCATGTGAGTAAAGGGTGATCTGCCTGTTAAAGAAAATCTGTTTGAAACAAAGTTATATATCTACTCTACTATAGGAGATTATAATATTTCACTCAAATTTAGACTTACCCTCGAGTTATCTGCTCTTTTTCTCATTTAAATGTCATCTTGATGGTATTTTCTTAATCCTTTATGTCCCACTTTGTTATTCTGATCCAATCTTTTTTCAATTGATCAGATCCCCCAATTTCTGCATTAATGTAAATATATATATTTCCATTTTAATACTCTAGAAATCCTCTATTGCATAACATCATTATATATTATTTCCGTTCCTAATTGTTTCCTATATTCATCTTTTTACACGGGGTTCGCAATTTCTTAGGGGCAAAGGTTTGGCTAAAAATCTTTTTCATGCATAATGCTTTAGGTAGGCTACTCCATTTGTAAACATTAGACTAGGTTGTATAGTAGTTTAGGTATCTTCATCTGATTTACTCAGGCGCTTTCTTTTAAATATCCGACAGAAGCGTTGTATGTACCCCCTCGTCCGGTACTTATCATTAATTTAGTTCACATGCTCTTATTTGTCTCGATCCCCCCACATTATATCTATACATTGGTCTATTTTGGGTGAACTTAATAGATCTGCACTCACAATTGCATTAAATTTAAGCGCTCCTATTAATCTACTAGCCCCCGTTTCCCCGTACCTGTTTTTTGTCTTTTAACCGTCAGTGTCTCATCCCTCTGGCTCCGTCTTTTGTTCCAGGTTTGGAGCCGTCCCTTTAATCTATCCGTCCAGGTCGTTTAACGTACGTCAACGTATGTGGCAGCCATGATTGAACCAGGCATGCCGGTTTTCTTAAGTAGTTTCCGGGTCATTAAAAGTACGTCTACGTACGTGGCGGCCATGATTGAGCCGGGCATGTCGGTTTTCTGAGTAGTTTCAGCCCAATGTTAAGTGAATTTTAAATCCACCGGACTGCGCCATTTTCAACATTAACATATCGGTATCATTTCATGAATGATTCCATTAAAAAATTTCATTAAAAAATTCCCTCCTTACTGAAGTCTTATTGTTTTTATTACAATTCTGTAACCTTTATTTATTGTTTACGTCTTTAATTTTTTACCTTTATTCGTGTTCCCCCAATATTCGGATCGACTGTAATCTAATTCACTAGCGCCTTAAAAAAGAAAAAGATTTTTTAGTGAATCATGATTTTAAATGTTAAATGTTTGAATGTACAATGGTGTCAACCTTTTAATTCTTCTAAGTCCCAGCACACTAAAGACAAAATTATTTAATGTTCATGGGACTATTCATATTTCATCCTCATAATGATCATATAATGGTACATTTTCTTTAGCATACTGTCAGCCAACTAGTCTTTCCCATTCATTCATTTAATGTTCATGGGACTATTCATATTTCATCCTCTTAATGATCATATAATGGTACATTTTCTTTAGCATACTGTCAGCTAAGTAGTCTTTCCCATTCATCTCTGTTATTAAGACCCTGACAATATGTATTAAATTTCGACATGAAGTACTGTTCTCTTTGTTTTCTTTTTCTGTCTATATTCCCATCCCTTGTGGATCCTTTCACTTTTTCTAAAATAAACCATTTCAGATCCTGTTCATTATGTTTATTATCTAACCAGTGTTCTACCAATGGGGATTCCTTTTTCCTGTTCTAATGGCTGATCTATGTTCGTTGAGTCTAGTTCTCATCTCTCTGCCTGTCTCACCTACATATCCTTTTTGACAGAGACAGATGATGAGATAAATAACATTCTTTGTCCTACAATTGACTAGCTCATGTATCCAGTGTCTCACCCCATTTAATTCCACTTTATGCTCCTTTATTATGGATTTGCAGTTAGTACAGGAGCTACATGGGAAATTGCCCATCAATTTTGAACCATCCATTATGCTACTTTGATATTTAACATTTTGTTCTCTGTATGTTTTCACCAAATGATTGTAGATCGTTTTATTTCTCCTATATGCAAAAATTGGTTTTTTCAGAGGTGTTTTTCCCGGATTATTTAAAAGAAACCAATTTTTATTGATGAGGTTTTTTATCTTGTTGCTCATGCTGTTAAAGTTCGTGACCATCACAATACCTTTTTCTACACTATTGATCTTACTTTTTTCTTCAAAGAGGCTTTCACGGTTGTAATATTTAGCTCTATTATATGAGTTTCTAATCAATCTTTTCGGATAGCCACGGGCCATTAACTTTTCTTGTTGTGCTTTTGCATGGGTTTCAAAATCTCTCATGTCACTACAATTTCGTCGAATGCGTAGAAATTGACTAAACGGAATACTGTCTTTTTGACAGTTTGGGTGATTGCTGGTATGGTGCAATAGTGTATTCCTATCCAATGGTTTAGTGTATAGTTCCACCGAAAGTGCACCATTTTTTCTTTGATTGTTACATCTAAAAAGTCCACTGAACTTTGACTCATGTTAGAGGTAAATTTAAGATTAATGTCTCCACAATTCAACCATTCAATGAAAGTAATTAGGTCTTCTTTATCTCCTTCCCAAATGAAAAAGACATTGTCAATGAATCTTGACCAATTTTTTACATTTTCATAGTAAGGAGATATTTCATTATAAATATGTTTTCTCTCAAACATGCCCACATATAGGTAAGCTAGACTGGGAGCACAGGTCGCTCCCATGCTAGTCCCTTTGGTCTGACAATAAAAACTTTCACCAAATAGAAAGATATTATTCATTAAGATTATTTCTGTACATTCTACAATGAACTCACTTAGTGGGGATAGATCACCCTCCTCGTTGTTAAGTAAGTCCTTTATCATCTCTACTGTATCACTTTGTGGTATATTAGTACTCTATGTCCAAACAAACTACCATTCTTGCTTATTATTAAATCTGGTCCCCTCAATTTTCAAAATCATGTCTGTTGTATCCTTAATGTATGAGGGGAGCTGTTTCACAAGTGGTCGGATGAAACAGTCCACATACTTGCTAAGTGGCTCCGTGATAAAATCAATACTGGACACGATTGGTCGCATTGGAGGGTCCATAAGGTTTTTATGGACTTTAGGGAAGCCGTATAGGGCCGGTATAGTCGGATGATCATTCTGCATGAATTTATATTCATCCTCACATATTATTTCATCTTCCTTGGCTAGTTTTAATATATTGTTGACTCTACTCTTTAGATTATTCCATTCTTCCCTGCTGGATTTTCTATAGTGGGATGGCACATTTAGGAGTGATTGCATACGTTCATTATAATCTGGAGTGTTCATAATTACTATACTACCTCGTTTGTCTCCAGGTTTTATGGTTATTGTGTCGCAATCCTGAAGTTGTTTTAATGCTTTATGTTGTTCTACTGACAAGTTTCTATTCACCCACAAGTTCTCTTTTAAAAGATCTTCTAGTCCCTTTATGATCACTTTTTCAAAAGTATCTACTTCCTGACCCACCAAATGTTTGGCTGGGGTCCACGTTGAGGGTGGTTTGAGACCTGACTTATTATTACTGATATTCCCTTCTCTATTTTCAATTTTCTTTTTAATTCTGATCTTCCTAAAGAGATCTCTTACATCTCTTTCAATTGTATATTTACAGACCGGAGCACCAGGGGCAAAACCTAATCCCTTTTCTAAAATTGCAGTTTCATCTTTTGTTAATATTTTGGATGAAAGGTTAATGATGGGCACTTTCATGCACTCTATTCCCATTATTTCTGGCTTCGGGTTCTCATATACGGTCATCTCTGTCCTGTTTCCCTGAATTGATTTGTCATTCTCCCTCTTCCTCTCGTCCTGAAAGTTTGAGGGTGTCTCCTCTGTTGCTGTCCTAAAAAAAACTGGATAGTCTCTGCTATGGCTTGCTACTTCTTCTCTAGAGTCATTTCTGCCTCGTACATCTGGACCCCTCTCTGTTTCGGATTCAGAACTTGTATACGATGTATCCGAAAATGTTACATTCTTTTTAAAATGTTTATTCCTATTGTATTGAGTATTTCTGGGGTTATATCCTGTCTGTACAGGTTGATCATAATAATCCTTTTGTAGATAAGGGTACACTATCTCAATTTAAAATGTTGCTATATCCTTTCTTAAGTTATTTGATTTCTTATTAATCAAGTATTCCTTGTACCCAGATATGTCATCTTTTATTTCCCCTAGTTTTTGTTTTGCCTCTTCTAATGCTACACTCTCCTTTAGTTGTTTTTCTAAATTTTCTATTTCCTGTCTTTCAATTATTATTATTTCCTGAGCAGTTTCTATGATTAAAAGCATCCAATCACGGCTACAACGGTTTGCTATTAGTGTCCAATTCTCTTTAAATTTTTCATTTTTGACAAACAGACCAGGCTCACTTTTTTATTTGTAGCCCTTTGGGAATGATACCCTTTTTACAATACTCAATTATAAAATCCGAATGTAGTTCAGTGCGGATTATTTTCTTTTTTAAGTTCCAAAAATTGTTCCACCTTTCATCATCGTTTTTTGATAAGGTGACTGTTCTAATGGTTTTTGATGCTCCATTTATTATTTTATTAAATTGGTCTTCTGAGAAGCCAAATGTTCGCAGAGTATCCATAAGACTCTGTCTACGTACTCTCCAGCTAAAAAGCTGTTACAATCCTCAACAAATAGAGAGTTACTCCAGTTAGGCCAAAAGGGACCAGGTAGTTACGACTTAGGACAACAAAATTTCCCTTCTGTGCCGTAGTAATGAACACAAGTAGTATTCACTGAACCAAGTTCACACGACCAAATGATAAATATCTGACAATTCTAATCTATCAAAATAAATTTATTTCATACAATGCACATAAAAATTTGTGACAGTTTTGTTATTTAAATTATATTAAAAATACAATCAGATAGTTTATCTAGTTATCAACATTCACATTTGTATACAGAACTACTTGTATATATCTAGAGTCCTATACAAAAACTATTTTATTAAGAACTTTTCTTTAAAACTTTGCAATTTCCTTGTTGCAAAATCCATTTCATAAACAGAAAAATTGTGTCATAGAACATTTTGTCGACGCAGCGTTTTGGCAGAACTTTTATTTTCTCTCTGCCTTCTTCAGGACTTATTCAAAATACACAGATTTTTCATAGAATTAATAAAAATCAGACATAGAATCTAAAAATGAAAGAGATAAAAATCAATTATAAAAAATTTTCATCAACATTTCCTAGGTTGGTTCAGTGCACACTCTCAGTCAAATAATTATTTTATGAATAAATATGACATGGTTATGACAAACAGATCAGGCTCGTTTTAAACTAAGAGAACTTAGCCAAAGTATGTACTTTTATTCAATTAAAATAAATAAGGAATCTCACCCAAACAAGCTTTAGTGGAGAAATTCCAAACGTGCAACCCTTTCAATTACGGTGCACCTTTTCAAGTACCTGCATCAAGTTGATGTTGAAATAGCAGCTTGAAACGGAAGATACACAGTTATGCAGAATTTACAGTCATGCCAATTCTCACCCCCTACTAGCTGCTGTTGGGCTCACATCTGCCCATCAAGGTCCGGGTACACCACCGCCAGGATGCGGGCCATCAGGGGGTTCGGTGTTCGTTGTGTGCCCCTTCTGCCTGGGGAGGACAGCCCCAGCTGGACCTCAACGATCTTCCTGGTCCAGCGTCTCAGGCCTTCCCACCATTTTCTGCAGTGGGCACTGCACCGACGAGTGACCTCTAGGACCCGCACCTTCCGGGCGATGGCTTTCCACGTATGTAACCCTTTTATGGGGCGTTGACCTGTATGGATGCAAGAGATGAACAGACTGAGCTGACATGGAAGACATAGCTACTCTGCTAGGGTTGCACAGAGGTTGTAGACAGTTAGCATAATCATTGATCAAAAGTGAACACACTACATGTGTACTGGGCACAAGCTGAATACTACAAACACTGTAAAGCACACAGCACACTGTTTAAGTCATCTGAGGATTTGCCTCTATCATGATCATGCCAATATTAAGTAGGCCAGCCCACTGACATCACGTAGCCCAGGGCCACACCAAATGTACTCTGAAATAATTTACCATCTAACATAGCACGCCATTGTGTCCTCCTGAAGGGTACAGTAGTAGTGCATTACCGGACAGACATCTGAACAGTCTGGACAAATGACTTGATTCCGACACATCACTTCTATCATCGTAATTACCACATTTCAAGATGTGGGTTACAATGAAAGGGCTGCCATGTGTGTCATTGAGAGCTCCCACTCTGAGGATCAGTGGACATGTGATGTACTCATTAGGACATCATGCTATCAAAGAGTCTGCATGTGTGTGAAGTCCTGCCATCACAGAACACACCTCACGCCAAATGTGACTGTATGTAATGGACCACATAAACATTACATTGTACATACTGTTTGCTTGGTCATTCTGTTACAACTGGTGATGCAGTACTGAACAGCACTGCAGATGTAACCAGCTATCTGCAGTGTACATATGTCTTATGAGCAAAGTTCCTGTACAAGATCCAAGACATGTGGGAGTAAGGCACATGTCCTAAGGCAATACCACACAGTGACCTTATCGGTCCATGGACAGTAGTCTTGTGTCCGGCCTTCTCTCCTTGCACAAAAACCAAATGACTTAATACTAGGTGCAAATAGCACAACTCATTTGCCTGTTACACTGATGTATGCCACATCTGAGAATCAGCATATGTACAGGTAGTGTACTTTGTGCAACAGTTCCTATTGCACTTCAACTCTGCTGCAGCTTGGGCTATGGTCCACACAGGCCACATATCATAGTCATTGTTTGCTCTCTGGATGCTGAGCATACTGTTCCCACATGACCATTATATGCCCACATATTCCATACTTTACAGTACAATGTGTGGCCAACCTATATGTTGCCTAACAGTTGTGGGCTAATATGTAGGGGACTGTGAGGAGATGGTATCTCCCTGACAGCAGGTTTGTAAGGCCTCATGTGTCATAGCTGCAAATGTGGAACTGTACATCTATCTAGTATCATCCTCACATGCTACTCACAGGACACATACACAAGCTAGAGTGTAATACCTACACATTTGTTAGCACATCTTCCATTCACTGATCAGCTGTTTCATCATAGGCAACAATAGGTCTAAACATGCATAGATGTGTACATACAACCGGTGCAGGGTCTAGGCCTGTTTACACATCACCATTATGATGTAATGTCCGCAAAGTACACTGCAACATAAAGAATTACATCATAGGCCTATGTTTGGCCCACACTTACTGACACAGACAACACTTACTTCAGTCTGGGGTTCTGAGCCACATTGTGGCCTATGGGCTTGAATACTAACAACTTAGCAGATTTCAGACTGTATTAGAGGTACTCACCTGTTCCTCTGGTGAGCTCTACAGCTGACTGTACATGGGAAGGACCTCACCCACCAGGGTCTTCAGCTCCTCAGGAGTGAAGGCAGGGGTCCTGCTCACTGTACAGAGTGTCATCACTACTCCCAGAGGTGGCAAACAGCAGCTAACTGAGAGGAGATTTTGTAAGCAGCAGTGTCTGAAGGCAAGTGATATCATGCTGAAATGGCCACCTATAAGTACACCACATAGGCGGACTTCTGTGCAGACAGACACAGGCATTCAACTGTGTTGGTCGCATTTTTCAATGTTGGCCCATAGCTGTGAACGACCGCGCTCAATACCGTCTACCGCGCGGTTCAAACAGATGGCGGTCGATGTCTCAGCAGGTACTAGTCGCAAGTTCAGGTCTCATCAGTAGGCGGGCACAGGTATTATACCGTGACGGTCGCATTTTACAAATATAGCCTGTGGCTGTGACAGCTGTGCTCGGTTCTGCCTTCCACGTGGTTAGGCTCTGCCTGTGGTCAGCGAACCAGCATATCCCATACTTGGGATCTGGCATTCACTTACATACGGTCTCTTAAGTGAGTCACCACCACTACTAATTTAATGGAACATGTCACCTGATGTATGAGCCCATACCTCTGCATATACCAATAGTCACACGTCAGTATTGTGTATGACTGTGTATGTACACACCTATACCGCAGTGCAGGGGATACCAGCGGTGATGATACTTATGTGTACTTTTTTTTTATACAACTTTTGTTTTTTTAATGCATATACAACCAACTACAATTATGTGCCATCTTCACCCCCCCCCCACCCAAACCAACCCCCACGGCCCCACACAAATCAACATCTATATAACACAATCCGGACACAATCCTAATGAGTTAATGAATCCATCTTGTATTCTCCACTAAATTCATTATATAAGCTAAAATAATTACCGAAAAAAGTGCATAGAAGACATAAAGTGCTAAGTGCCAAGTGCAAACTGCATATACAACACGGTTTAGCCCAGTAATAATCTTTCAGGTATACATATTCTCCCTCAAGGCGTATTGCATAGATGAAAATATATTTATACACACAGATAATATCCCCAGATAGTTTGAGATACACCAGAGGTATATAAAGTGTCCAGTGCAAAGTGCAAAATGCGGCTGCACGGTCATAGGCAAGACCTATTAAGCTTAAGGATTCCAGAAAAAAAACCAGTCTAGGGGTCTCCCACAGGTGGATAAAATTAGTGCACAAAATACAGAATATATGTTTTACAAAATATACAGTACAGATAGCTTTTTTGCCCAGACTCCCAGTTTGTCTACCTGGATTCAACTCCCCCCATGTTGCAAAGTCGAGTGGCGAGCCCACTTGGTCAGCGGGTCCCAAATAACCAATCCCTTTTTTGTGGCGCGAATTCCCTTCTTGGCGTATATTGCTTTTTCCAAATTGTGGATTGAGAGTAATCGAGCCAACCACTGCTGGAAGGAAGGGGGACTGTGATCCAGCCATGCCGAGGCAATGCACAGCCTGAGTATTGCCATAGCAATACAAATCAGGGCCCCTCCCTTGTTTCTTTCTATGATATCCTGTACTCCCAATAAAATCATAGGAGGGGTTAGAGAAATATTCCGGGAAAAAACTATCTTAAAAAAGCCCGAAATATCTTCCCTCAAAGGTCCGAGCTTCCCACAAGTTGCGAACATATGTACAGAATCAGCTCCATTTTCAAAACAACGGGGACACTTGGTGCCTTTACCCTCCCCCTATTTCGCAATTTTACTCGGGGTATAATAGAAAAAAAATCAAGTTTTATAAAACTGGGCTTGAAGACTAGCAGAGAGTAAATCACTTTGTGCGAAGAGGATGGCTTGTTGAAAAGCAATATCCATGATGCCTAATTTCATCTGCCATTTCCTGGAGATCTAATTCAGGTCATCGGACATCAGGCTATTGAGGATACCATAGATAGTCCCTATTCGTGGCACGTTATTCTCGGCTAATTTCTCCATAAGTTCGCACTTGACAAACCCCAAAGACCCACCTCCCTTTTGTTGTAAAAAATTCCTAATTGATAAATATTTGAAAAACTCGTCATGGCTAAGGCCAAATTTTTTTTTGAAATCTCCAAAAGCCATAACCCCAACAGAGGAATAGAAAGCTCCCAATTTATTAATTCCAGCTTTAAACCAGGTTGCAAAATAGTGTCCCCCAAATATTTCTGGTAGGTTCTCGTTGTTTCTTGTGGGAGTATAATAATTCAATCTGCCAATCCCTAGTAGTTTACGGACAGCAGTGAAGACTTCATAAGTCCCAGTGAGGGTCTTGAACCTTACTCTCTTGAAATATCCGAATTCTAATTGCCGCCACAAGCAGCCCCAAGCTTCTGGACCGATCGAGAGCTCAAACGGAGAAGGAAGTTCCGTCGTTAGAACTTGGGAGCGATCTTGCAGCAGTACGGGGCAACGCTGCATAATAGTGGCCCAATAGTATAGCTTTAGATTTGGGAGCGACCATCCACCTCTCTCCCTGGGGAGTGATAAGTACTTTAAAGATCATCTAGGCTGAGAGTAGGCCCATAAAAACTGTGTAAAAAGATTATCAAATTTCTTTAACATTGGGTTTGTGAATTCAAGAGGGATACCTCTAAAGAAATATAAAATTTTCGGGAAAAAAATCATCTTTAGAACATTGCACCTGCCCACTAAAGAGAGGTGCAGATTGTTTAGCCAATGCAATGACCTCTTCGTCTCTGAGGCTAAAGGGCTACATTTTCTTCCACAATCATATCAATATTGGACAAAATATTCACTCCAAGATAACTCACCTTGCTAACCACCCTATGGTCGGCCCATTCAATTTTCTCATTCACAATAATCTGAGTTTTTTCTTTGTTTAAAGCATAGCCCGAGACCTCTCCGAAGCTTTGAGCCTCCAGTTCAATTGCCTCGATAAACTTTGCAGGATCAGGGGTCACAAGCGATAAATCGTCGGCATAAGCCATAATTTTAGTGTCAAATCCGTGCCTATGTATTGGAGGGATCCAGAGTTTATTTCTAACTTCTTGATAAACGGGTCAATATACATTGCGAAAAGCAGAGGGGAGCAGGGGCAGCCTTGGCGGGTCCCCTGTGTTATCACAAATTGCTTTGTCTGAGCCCCGTTTATCAAGACGCTGGCCACAGGGTTTATGAATAGTGCCTTAACAGCCTGAATAAAACCGGGCCCTATCCCCATCCTCTGCATGATGGTCCACAGAGAAAGCCAAGAGACCCGATCGAAGGCCTTTTCGCCATTGAGCAAAATTAGCGCCATGGGATCTCCTGTAACCTGCGTTGCATCGAACAGTGTGATAGAGCTCCTTATATGATCAGTAGTACTTTTTTTAGGAATAAATCCATGCTTCCATCTAGATACTAGTCTATCAATTACTACTGATAGGCTAATATTTTAGAATAGATTTTGGAGTCTCCGTTAATTAAGGTTATAGGGCGATAAGAGCCCATTTCCTGGAGAGGTTTGTCTTTTTTGGGGAAAATGGTGATTTTTGCAAATGACCAAGACGGAGAAGGGGCCAAGCCATTAAAGATTTGTTCAAGCATGGTTTTAAATGTCTCTTTGATTTGATCAATAAAGACTTTATCAAATTTGACCGGAATAAGGTCAGAGCCTGCGTCCTTTCCACAGGTAGACTAGTTAATGCAGTAGCAATCTCCTCCCAAGAGAGGGAGCCTTCTAAAAATTCATGAACCTCTTGGCTCAGTCTGGATATCAAAATTGGATCTAAAGAATAATCGATGACGCTTTGTCTAGTCGCTACGTCACCAGCCCCTTTCTCGGTGTACAGAGCTTGGTAGAACTGAAGGAAAGCTGGTCTGATTTTGTCCGGATCAGATACTACCTCTGCCACCGGGTCTCTGATTGAACGTATCCTATTATTAGTGATTTGTTGTCTGGTTCTCAAAGCTAACTGATGGTCAATTTGCTCACTAAGTTCGTATACCTTTTCCCTAGAGCCGGCCCACTTGGAAGAGGTTTTCTCAGCTAAGATTTTACCAATTCCTGCCCTGGCCGTCGCAACCTCTAAATGTGCCAAATCTATTTCCTTCCTTTGTTGTACTGCCCCAATAAGTTTTTCTTCAGAGCTTGCTAATTTCTTTTGGAGCTCTTGAAGCAAGAGTTTGTCCTCTTTATTCTTCCTTAATGAAAACTGGAGCGTTTCCCCCCGTATACATGCCTTTAGGGCGTCCCAAACCACCCCTATTGTGGAGCCGTTATTTCTTTCCAAAATCCCCCAGATCCACCCTTTCATGTAGTCACAATATTCCTTTTTAAATAATAAGGCTCTCTCAAAGCCCCAGGCAGAAATGTCTTTGCTAAGGAATATCCCTTTGACTCCTAAAATTAAAAGATTATGATCTGACATAAATCGGGGGACAAGCTCAATGTTGACATCCTGAGTCAGTGAGGTAGATACTAAAAAATAATCTAAACGGGCATGTGACTGATGTGGGGCAGAGTAATAGGTGTATCCAAAATTGAGCGGTCTCAATACCTTACATCAATTAGCCCGTGAACATGAATTAGATTCCTAAGTGCCTGTAAAACTTTGGGTTTTCGACCTGTATAGGACTGTTGTTGATCCATGGTCCAGTCACAGGGAAAATTAATGTTCAGGTCCCCACAAATTATGATGGGGAGAGGCCAGTGTGCCAGTTCCAGAGTAAGCCAATTAATTACCCCAGGGTCGTCTGCAGTGCTACTGTATATTGAGCATAAAGTAAAAGAGGGCTTGGTTGAAGGCCTGCACTCAGTTAGGACTCATCTCCCATGGGGATCTGCCTTAGTTTGGATAGTCTGGAATAGGCTACTGCGTCAGGCTAGAATGGCTACCCCTCTAATACGTGCAGTCTGTGAAGTCACTCCTATCAAAGTATATCCCAGCGTGTTTATGAGATCCGCCTGTGCCCCTTCAATGTGTGTTTCTTGAAGGCAGACAAAATCTGCCCCCAACAATCGCAATCCCGGGGAAACCTTCTCCCTTTTCCGCGAGTCATTTAGCCGACAGGCATTAAGAGTCACAATTCTAAAATACGCTAAGTTTGACATTCTGGTTTATCTGGGTTTCCACTGCGATATCGCAGATGAAAATGCCAAAAACTTTCTTTTATCACCAGGGGAAAAAAACACCCCAAAAAAACAACATAGCTGCAGCAAAACCACATTTCTACACATACACAAACTTGCTTCATTGTGTGGGCTACTCCCCCCTAACCTCCCAAACCCCCCCAAGATCCCCACCACCTCCCCCTCCTGAAACTGAGCAATCAGGGCTCACATGAATGATGGATGCCAAAATAGGACCCCTCCACCCAACCCCTCCGTGTTAGCCAGAGAAGTATATTAGACGTTAGGCCGAGCACAGCCAGACTCAAATTGGTTTGGGTTTTTCTCACTTTTACCACCATCCCCCGGTGTCTCCCCCCCACCTATTTTTTTTTTTAGATATCAGGAGCGGGAACCAAATCAACCCACAGCATCCGAATAAAAAATCTGCTAAGAATGCTGACTTTGCCCAGGTTTTAGCTTAATTTCATGGAGATATTCCTGAGCCTTAACGTAAAGCTGCGAGAAGAGCCATTTAAATTAATTTTAAGCACTGAAATCCGGTTTCGCAAAAAAAGACGCCCCTTCAAACATTTTTCTTCAGTTCAGACGAGCATGTTCATATACCAATTGTCTTAGCAAAAAGCTGCCAAAGTACACCAAGATGACTCTGGGTTTCTCTCCTTCGTTAGAATGCTGTTTCTTGATCGTGAAAGGAAATCGGTGGGCCCGTTGTATCTCTTTATCCCAGTTTAAGTTTGGGTGATCGGGGACTGCTCCTTTCAAAAGCTTCACAATAAACTGTCTGGGTCATCTCGTTCAACCACTTCGAGGATCCCCAGGAGTCGAAGATTGTTCCGGCGCTGTCTCTTCTCCTGGTCCTCCAGCTTCCACAGGACGTTCGTCATGCAAGCACCTTGGGAGATACTTTGCATTTTTAAGGAGCTGACTTCTACTTCCAGGCTCTCAGTATGATTTTTTATCATCGTGACGTGTTCAGCAATGTCTAAGCACGTCTTATTCAGCTTCCTAATCCCACCCTGTAGTTTCTTGGCCGCACTCTTTGCTTGGCTATTATCCATCTGAACCTCATCTTGGAACTGTTTGATTGAGTGCAGAATGGAGGACAGAGCGGGTTCTTCTATCTCCTTGCTTGTCCTGATTCTGTCTGACCCAGGTTCTCTAAGTGGCTCATCTCCATTGGGGGAGTTGAGCTGCATACCAGAATAATCCCATTTTAGGTGGCTGTGACTTTCATGTCACTTCCCCATTTGTTTGTTTGTTGTGGTCTTTCTATGCTGCGAGGTGCCTACCTTGTTCGTGGTGTGGCTACAATTTGAATCTGACTGCGCATCATCACTTGTAGACAAGTTCCCTCCGGCCGAGGAGTCAGATCCATCAGTAACTGAAAAGAAGTGCTCCCCCGCTAACTCAGGGGAAGAGATCACTTGTAGATGCTGCCCCCCAGCTGCCATTCCATTTTCCATGGCTAAGGCAGTAAGGGTGTCTTCTTCTCGGCCCGCTTCTGCCTGGGACCCCCCATCTCAATCCACTAGGTCTGTAGCCTCACCCTTGTCTGGCACCATCCCACTGCTTTTTCCTTTAAGGTCCCCCAGTATCTGGGGGACAACGGCTACATCGGGCCGGGCCACCTGGCTGTCTAAGTCAAGCCACGGAGGCAGTTCCTGGCCAACAACAAGATTAGGGTGAGGGGGAGCAGTTCGGACTTGGGTCGCTGATCTAAATCCAGAGACTCAATGTGTAGCTCAGGGGCTGCCCCTGCAATACCAAAGTCATCTGTTTTCCTCACCTTAGCGCTAATAGAACAGGAGGAGGAAACAAGTTTGCAATAGAGGGCTGAGAATCTCCCCCTTATTTGTGCGTAACCCCACCAGTCCCCGACTGTGCGAATTTCTTGCCACCTCCTCCGATGTCCCTTTTACCTTTAATCCTGTTTTCAGAGTACGCCGGTGCCGATGAAACCGTGCCAGTAGTTCCAGCAATCTGTGGAAGGGTTCGTGTCTTCGTGCCCCTTACTCCCCTCATGGCCATAGTGCTCCTTTGCGGTGTCCTTATATCAGTAATCTGTCCGGGCTCTTCAGAAGCTGCAAAATGTAGGAAAGATGCTGCAGCAGCCGCCAGCAAACAGTCTAGCAAAATCGGGCTGCCGCTCCCTATCTCGGATCTGCAGGAGAAACGCCGGCGTCCGCCCAGAGCAAGGAGCAGCAGCTTTCTCAGCAGAGGCCAGGCTCCAGGACGCATAGCCAACTTGCTCCTTCCATGATAGTTGTGTATACAATGTAGACTCCACAACATGACGGTGTCCACCATACATTGGTAGCTTGTCTGCTGGTCAAAGTCCTGTTACAGACACATGAGTAGTCCAGATTGGGGATGATGGGTGGAGATTGCAGTAATGGCAGTCGTTCCGATTTTTCCAGGGTGACTCCTGTAGTTCTCTGGACAGTCAGTGTTGTTCTATAGGCCGTTTACTGCCTGGTCTTTCCTCTCAGACAACAGTGGCAAATACTCGACAACTGTGCCACAGAAGTATGTCTCTGGGGCCAGAGCCTACACTAACAATGGCGACTGTTGTGCACTTGTTAAGTGCCCCCCAGAACTGGTTTGGACTTGGTCCAGCGCCCTGTGCCAGGGCAGACAAAGACACTTGACATATAAATAATGGGGCTGTGACCCCATGTGTGCTGTTGGTGCTTACTTGAAGACAGGACTTCTGGGCACCAGGAGGAACCGCCATGAAGGACTTCCCCTCTGCTGGAGGACCCTGTGAGCTGGCCTGCCTGGGCTCAGCTCTACCCTGTGTGCTGGCCTGTCTGTGACCTGGGTTCTCTGCCCCCCGTGCAAGGAAAACCATCGCGCTTTGTGTCCTCATCGAGCTGCTCCTGTGGACAAGGGCTGACAGAGCGTTTAGTCTTTTAGAAGGGGGCAGAGCGCTTTGAGAGTGCTGTGAGGTCGAGTGCCCCAGGAGGGGACTCACTCGGTGCTACACGAGAGGAGCGCTTTTTGCCCTACGAAAAGGTGGTTGCAGCGCTGCACTCTCCTCCGTGGCCAGGCATTTGGTCCTGCAGCCGGGGCTCTGCTGCGTAGCCCCGGGCTGTGAGAGGAGCACAAGCGGCAGAGAATCACGGCCGGGAATTGCCCTAGCGATGTGAAAAGAGTGAGGAAGAGGCCGCTGGAAGTCAGGCAAGTCTACGCCTGGTTGTGGGCGGGGCTCCCGTGGTGACGAGGAGAGGCCCGCGTGTTGCCTGAGCCTATCGGTAGTCGTGGCCGGTGGAGAAGTTGAGCCTGCTGCCTGGCATGCGTCCCGGGCAGCAGAAAGAAGGTCCCAGAGGAGTAGGAGGGAAGAGCTGTGGGAAGGAAGCGCTCTCCCTCTCCTTGCTTGTGACTGCCGTGGTGGGGAAGCCGCTGGAGACTCCGCTCCGTGGCCAGAGAGAGGAAGCAGGAAGTTAGGCGAAGGACACCTGGTTGTGGGCGGGGCCGACGGAGGCTTTGCTTCGTGCCCTGCTGCTCGTTCTATTTTTCTTCTTCCTCGTTCCTGGCTGATGCTGGCAGCCACAAGCTGGGGAAAGGAGCTAATCCAAGTACAGGCAAGGACTGCTGCATGAAAGGAGGCGGCCGCGCGGTAAGGATTGCTTCGCCACGGCTGCCGATTGCTCTACTGCGGGGCCAAGAGTCCCCTGGGACTAGTGAACCCAGTGAGAAGCCTTGCAGGGGCAGTGTAGGCACGGCTCCCTTTGCCAGGTACGGAAGCTGCCCCATGTGGTAGTGGGCAGCTGCCTTGATAACCAGGGGAATTCTGGTCCTACGCGAGGGACCCTGTGAGGACGCCCCGCCGAGGGAGGTGGTGCACCACGCCCCTTGCTACCATATGTGCACACTAATAATGTTGGCTACGTGCACTGCTGTTGGTGTTTAGGCCATATTGTGCTAAGCCCTGTTTCTCAGTGCTTGTTTGTAGTGCTGCTGAGGGCAAACAGCCCACGTGTCTACACTCCTTGCCGTGCGTCCCCAGTTTAGGTTTTCTGGGCCCCAAGACTTCTCAGGGGTTAGGACAAGGCCTCCGGAAATCTCCCAGTCGACCTCACTGGGCAGCAATCTCAGCTTCCTTAGTCCTGCCAGTGTCAGCCATGCCCTTTCTCCTATAAGCAGTGTAGGGGGAAGGGGGCCCAAATCAACTCAGCTGGTTGAAGCTACCAAGCTTCTCCTCCATCTCCCTCCTGTACAGTTTCTCCCGGGTCACCTCCTTCTGCCACCACGCTGGCAACTGGCATCCGTTATTGCACATACATATCTTGCGGTAATAACGGCCTGCCTCTCGCCGATAGGGCTAAGTCCAAGCCAAGCTCTCACCCACCGCAAGGCCCAAGTGGTTTTAAGGGACTCCTTGCGTTCGGGGTCTCCCCGTATCAGGCCGGATACTGGTGGATCGCGGCAGAGTCTCCAGCACTTCTGTGGGCTGTTTCCCCAGCCCTGCCCATCACCATGACTACTCCGCCGCACTCATCGGACCAGCCGTCCACGTCACTTCGGGTTCGTCTCGGGCCAAACCGCCCATTGGAAACCTCTGTAGGGCCTCTCATTACCCTCGGCTGTGGAGCGACCTTACCGGAGCCTGCTGCGTCACCTCTTCAGGCCACGCCCAGCCTCTCTGCCCGCTCTTCAACTTCTGGCTCACTATGGATCGCAGCCGGTCACTCGGCCCCAGTCTCGGCACGCATGCCAGAGCCCCGCTCAAAGACGCCCCAGACAGGGATCCGCAATCTTCAGGATCTTCTGGGTATGCGGGGCCTTACTTGTACGGGCCACCGCCTCTCTCAGGCCGTGTGCCTGCCCTACGCTATTGCAGGCTCCTGGCTCGCGCTTCTCTCTCCTTCCGCCTCTCGGCCCTCCGGGCTGTCGGGGGTCACCCACCCCCAGCGTTGCTCTCCCCGGTGGATAGGGAAGCAGGGTGGTCAATCCAGCCTCTCAAGGATGCTAAATGCCGTCCCTAAAACAGGATGGCCGGGAGGGAGCTCTGCGCTCACACGTCTGTCATGCTTGGTGCCTAAGCCACGCCCATGTCCAAACCTTCTTTGAGATGTTTTATTGCAGTGGGAATGGTTCATGTTGCTTCTTTAGTGTCCACCACCGTCCCTGAGTTAAGTGATATTGCAGAGGGAATAGTAAAGGTTGACCCTTTTAGTATCCAGCACCTTCCCTGAGTTAAGTTAGATTGGAGTGGGAATATTAAATGTTGCCCCTTTTATTGTCCAAAACCTTCCCTGATATAAGTTGTATTGCAGTGGGAATGGTTAATATTGCTTCTTTAGTGTCCATCACCTTCTCTGTGTTAAGTTATATTGGAGTGCAAATAGAAATTGTTGCACCTTTAGTGTCCAACACCATCCCTGACTTATTTTATCTTGGAGTGGGAATAGTATATTTAATACACACACACTCTCACCTCAGGCTGGGCTGAGGATGGGAACTAGAGGCACGGGGCCAAAGGGCAAGCCAGCCTCCAATCACATATGTAAACACAATAAGGCTGCCCCTCACATGGGTTCCAACAGTTTCCTACAGAATTTATACTGAGATGCAACACCTATGGGGGCATCTCATAAAAAGTTTTGGACTGGCCTCACACACCGCCCGGTGTCATGCTTCATCATAGGCTGTCCTCGCCCTCTAAAAACTACGTTTGATAAAGGGCGGGCATACACCTGGAGACAGGGATGCACTTCTACAACTAAGTGATGACCATGTGAAAGTGAAAGGTGATTTAAAAACCATCACACCTGTCACTCAGCTATGTTTAATTCAGGGAACAGATGTCTGGCATTAAAATAGGTGTACGGTGATCCGGGACATTATCTTCCCTTCACCGTATTAAGTGCGGTCAACATGTTTCTGCGTTAATGTCCCCGTAGAGTACGTCGCATTCGTCAGGACCAAAGGGTTTAGCCTTTTCGCATCTAAAGCGAAAAGGTGCTGCTAATCAGGGGACAGGAATAAAAATTAATTAAACCGCCCGTATGGTGTAGTACCACTGTGAAAGATTCCTAAACTACTATCCTCTATACTCCATGGGAGGGCGAGGTGGGAGAGCCTACTTGTGACTTTTGTCTGACTTCAGCGCTCCCATCGGTTCTCTCTACAGGCGTCCACTCGGTCTCCCCGTCGGGCGGTTTAATTAATTTTTATTCCTGTCCCCTGATTAGCAGCACCTTTTCGCTTTAGATGCGAAAAGGCTAAACCCTTGGTCCTGACGAATGCGACGCACTCTACGGGGACATTAACGCAGAAACATGTTGACCGCACTTAATACGGTGAAGGGAAGATAATGTCCCGGATCACCGTACACCTATTTTAATGCCAGACATCTGTTCCCTGAATTAAACATAGCTGAGTGACAGGTGTGATGGTTTTTAAATCACCTTTCACTTTCACATGGTCATCACTTAGTTGTAGAAGTGCATCCCTGTCTCCAGGTGTATGCCCGCCCTTTATCAAACGTAGTTTTTAGAGGGCGAGGACAGCCTATGATGAAGCATGACACCGGGCGTGTGTGAGGCCAGTCCAAAACTTTTTATGAGATGCCCCCATAGGTGTTGCATCTCAGTATAAATTCTGTAGGAAACTGTTGGAACCCATGTGAGGGGCAGCCTTATTGTGTTTACAATAGTATATTTAACCCTTTTAGTGTCCAACACCTTCCATGGGATAAGTTGTACTGCAGTAAGAATGGTTAATGTTGCCTCTTTAGTGTCCACCACCTTCCCTGAGTTAGGTGATATTGGAGTGTGAATAGTGAATCTTTCCCCTTTAGTGTCCAGCATCTTCCCTGAGTTAAGTTAGATTGCAGAGGGAATAGTAAATGTGGCCCTTTTAGTGTCCGAATCCTTCCCTGAGATAAGTCTTATTTCAGTGGGAATGGTTAATGTTGTCTTTTTAGTGTGCAGAACCTTCCCTGTGATAAAGTAGCTTCAGAGTGGGAATAGTAAATGACAGCTCTTTAGTGGCCAACACCTTCCCTGGCTTATTTTATTTTGGAGTGAGAATAGTAAATGTTGCCCCTTTTAGTGTCCAAAGCCTTCCCTGAAATACGTTGTATTGCAGTGGGAATGGTTAATGTTGCTTCTTTAGTGCCCAGCACCTTCCCTGTCTTAAGTTAGATAGTAGTGGAAATAGTAAATGATGCCCCTTCAGTGCCAACAACTTCCCTGCCTTATTTTATCTTGGAGTTGGAATAGTACATTTAACCTTTTTAGTGTCCAAAACCTTTTTTGAGGTATGTAGTATTGCAGTGAGAATAGAGACGTTTAAGTATTTGGTGCTATAGATATGTGTTAAGTTTGTTTGTAGTGAAGTGGGAGTAGTTTGTGTTATGTTTGTAGTGTTCAGTAACTTGAAAAAGTAGTTTTTGCATTTATATGGTAGAAAAGCACAGCATTTGCAATTAATTATTTTATCATTAATAAGACTGAGAAGAAAACAATACACATCATTTTTAATTATTTTTATTTTGAAGAAAAAAACAGTTATTGCAACCTTTTATATTTTTGATATATATTTATTAGAAAACAAATTGTCAGTTTTTTCTTTAATATATAACATATTTTTAAAAGTTGTTAAACAAATACAGAAGAAATGTTTATGAATACATTTCTAGCAATATTCATGTTTTCAATTTTTTAACCACTGTACATTTCTAATTATTTTTCAGAAACATATTTTACATACATTTTTATACTGCTAAGTAACAAATAGTTTAATATATATTTAATAATTTTATACATGTTATAATATTACTTAATACATAGCACATTGTTTAATAGTTGTCAAACAAATACAAAAAAGTTATCTGAATACTTTTTCAGTAATATACATTTTCATATTTTTGAAACGTACAGTTTTTTGATATTCTTCACAAACATATTTTAAATACATTTTTATAGTGTTATTTGATTTACATGTTTAATATGGTTTAAATAATTTTACATATGTTATATTATTATTTAATATATATTTTGCAAGTTTTGTGTTCATTTTTTGAACATTGTTGTACATGTGTTATATTTTTGAACTTTTTTAAACATTATAGTATACATTTTTATAACATTTCTTCTATTTTTCCCATTGATTCCTATGGAGAGGATAGTCTTTTTTTTTGCTTTTATTAGGCGAACATTTTTTTTCTACTGCTACTTTAGTAATCTAATGCTGTTATTTTAGTCGTACATGGAGAAAAGAAGTCGTGGTTGGTTGCTTAAGGTAAGTTTATTTCTACCTATTTTAAGGTATTTCTAAGGTAGGGGGAGGTAGGATTGTTGTTTGTGACATTGGGCTAGTTTTAATAAGTTTGTAGAAGTAGCAAATATAAGTATGTGTTTGTCTTGGCTTTTATTGTCATATAATAGGAATTGCTCCTGTCTGTTGGTCATTGTAAGCTGTGGTGGGATGTCTATATCTCTGAATGTTTTAGGAGCAGGTGAGGTTTCACTGGTGGCCATTTTAGATCATGTTATAAGGTCCTTTAAGGTGAGTATTGATTGTAACTGGCCTTTTATATGTTCTGGTACATGGGGTAGTGTATCTTTAAGTATTTGTGCTGTGGGTTCTAGGGAACTAGTACTTGCTTCTCTTATATTTTCTAATACTTCTAGTTCTGTTGCATTAGGAGGGTGGTTATGCTCTTTTACATTAATTACTGAAGTTTCCCTGGTAGTGTCCCTCCCATAACATGCATTAGAATAATATTTGGTTTGTTTACAATTAATATGTTGAGCAGAAGCCTTTTCTTGACTGTACGTGTATCCCATGTAACACAGTAAAAGTTTCCCCTTTTGAGATGTTTTAAATTATGCACCTTCTGTCATTATTTCTTTAAAAACTTGCTTGTATCTTGTTTAGCAAAGTTTTCTCTACTGGAAACTTTCTTCAGCAGGCTTCTTCTTGAAACAGGTGCTTTTTTCTGTTGGAAGAGAAAAGGTACTTTTATTTCTTGCACATATTATGTTTTTGATTTCTAAGGACGTCAGGGTTATTCAAAGTTTTAACTGCTGCTGTTCTAGTACATTTAAAGCAGTTTTTTAGATATACTTACTTTGTTTATGGTCTTTGCTGTGTGCTTTTGGATGAAGTTTGCTTGAAGTTTGAATAATCTTTAGAAAAGGATAAATGGCAAAAACTTAGAAATTGTTTATTAAGAATTGTTATTTAATTTCCTATTTTAAGTATACTTGTTACTTACTTGGAGAATTGAATGTACGGTTGTATATGTTGAAGGCTTCTCTCTTGCAGAGAAAATACAGCAGAGTTTCCTCGTCTTCAAGTGTTTGGCGATTTTTAGCTAGTTTTAGTTAAATTACTGTGGCTTTTATATTCTTTGTTTAATTGATAAAGCTATTTTATTGGTTACACTTTTGTATAGTTTCATAGTATTGGTTGTTTTAGCTTCCTTTGAATATTTTTTTGTTATGCCCTTATTTGGAAAACAGCGATAAAAAATCTTTTATGCTCGTATTGAGATAACTTATTTAATATTATATGTATTTGTTTTAAGTAAAAAAATAATATTGTTTGCAAATATAATTATGTGTTGTATGTAAGTGGAATGTAAAATGTGTAATTTATAATTTAGAGGAGTTTTATTTTGATATATTTTAATTGTATTATTTTGGTTAATTAAAATATTATATTTTATTTATAAATTGTAGCTATTATCGTGGGATTTTTTTGTTCTTTGTTTGTTAAAATATTGTGTTGTTTGTATTTGTTACTGCTACTTATTACTTGTTTTAACAATATTTATATAGTCGATATTGTTGATCTTGATATTTCTGACATAGTCTATAGATAGTTATAAGTCACGATACTTTTGGTTCAGATATTTTTGTTTTCCGTATATGTTGAATTAGATAATTTTGGCATCAATATTTTTTTTATCAGTGGCTTTTTCCAAATAAGTTTAGGGTCTCGATATCTTTGTTAATGATATTAATGTTTCGATAATTCTTTACGTTGATATTTGTGGTCTCAATATTATGTCAGTGAACCACAGGAATAGGCCGCATTTTACATAATATGGTACATATCTGCTGTCTGCCTGCACAGATGCAAAATTTGCTTCCTAGCACCACTGCAGATACCATTGCACCATGTAGCAACGGTGCCTGTATTTGCCTTAGCCATCAGTTTGTGGCCCAGCACTAGCCAAGAGATGTCATAAATTGTTATACCTCACACTATCCTGCACTCTGCCTTTCACACAGCACTACACACCAAGCTACCTCGCTGTAATGTCTTGCATGCAATTAATACTTCCAACTTTTCTATGGAATCATGTAGTTTCCTAGCACACACATAGTCAACTCCAGACTAGACAACACTAAAAACTTAGGAGCATCTATGAGGTGGATAGCCTCCTTCATAACTGGAAGAATGCAACAGCTCTAGCTCACTCCAATCCCTCAGAATCCAAGGAGCTCATCTGCTGAGTCCCGCAAATCTCTTCACTCAGCCTCCCTGTTTTAAACTTGTACATGACTCCTCTGGCAATCATTATTCAGACTAAGGTACTCTACATCATCTCTTAAACGGATGACACCCAGATCATACAATATCTCTCAGGAGACCCCAACACCACCAACAGTTGTTACATTATGCCGTAGACCAACATTGCTAACTATATTTGAGTATAGCTGCTCATACTCAACCTGACAAGATAGAAGTGATGACGTTCTGAAACATGTACTCACCCTGGTTGCCCACATAAATAGGCCTGATCCCATGAAGGAGCATCGCCAGTGGGATGGACTCTGCCTCAGCGCCCTCTATCTTTGTCTCTGCTGCTGCAAATGCTCTTCAGCAGGACCGATTGACAAAGGTATATGTCCTTGGGGAGCCTTCTTTGGCTACAGCCCACAGCCTTGTCCTGCTGGTAAGGTGAGGTAAGTACATTTTATTGTTTGATTATTTAAAATCATACAATATGTACTTGTAAAAATAACCACATATGATATACAATTTAACATTATAATTAATGAATTTAGGGAAGTAAACGAAATTTTCAAAAGCTAAAATTCTTCATTGAAAAACCATGGTAAACACTACATGTGTTTTTGATAAAAACCACCACATGTATTTTTAATAAAAACAACTAACAGGAATCGAATTCCTTATAACCACTACTGGTATCTAAAAGAGTGCATTTCTTTCCTAATATGAATAATTTTGTGCATGCCCAGATTGAACCCTCTTTGGGAGTAATTCTGCAGGTTCAGTCTTCCAGGTTTACTACTGTTTATTTAAACATCTTAGAAGAGCTTGCCTGCAGGATCGAACTCCACGGACGGTAAAATGATTCTTTAGTAGCCTCCTTCCTTCATCATCAGGTCTGGGCATATACAGACTAAATGAATTATGTTTTCTTCTTCTTTTTTGCATAATCTACAGGGCATGGGTTGTCCCGTTGGAGGAATCCAACTTCCAAAAGGTAAAAATCTTTACCATGACCTCGTCCAGCGACTCCCCGACGACGTCCGCCTCTTTTCGGATACAGCCTGCTACTTTACTCCACTTATGACTCTACCTTCTCCAGAAAATCTTCAAGAATTTTTTTAAGTCCAAAGGTAACTCTTAGACCAGGGCATACCTGCTACCTATAGCAGTCTTGCATTCCACCGCAGTCAGCCTTAACTTGTGACTTTATCCCAGTCTCACATGACCATATGCCCGAAGTTGGCGCTTTGTTCTTTTTGGTGCTATTTTACACTAAAAACTTTACAAAGTCATACCTCCGGTTCTACTGATTGGATTTAATTGTTTTTGGTGTCATGTTATTGAATAAAATGTACACTAGTTTACAAAATTGGCTTGGGATTTTTTGTGTCAGGTTTTCACTTTTTTTAGTGCTGCATACATGCTTTACACATTGCCTCTAGGTGCGTCACTGATTTTGTGCCAAGCTACCAGTGTTAAGCACAGGTAAATTCAGTGACCTTTTGTGGTTCACCCTGACAGGAACAGAGCTTATTATTTGAGTAGGACTTCGATCCCTCTCCACCAATAACACAATTTCTTACAGTTTGCAAGTCCCACCCCCAGAAATGTCAACATTTGGGAGTAGATAAGAGGGAGATTAAGTAAACAAAATCGACAGTAGTCAATTTCCCCATAGGTTTTCATTAAAGTGGAGGCAGTGTCAGGCAGCAGAAATCTAAAATATAGCCTTTTTGACTTTAAAATGTAGAGTCTCCCGCTTAAATCAGGACGGTTGCAGTGTTTGCACTGCGAAACACCAAAAGAGAAAGCTTGCCCAGTCCCAAACCCAGAGAGACCGAGAGAGATAGTGGGTCTAGTGTCCCCCAAGACAGCAAATGAGACGGTGTTCTCTAGTATCATCCTATAGTTAGCGAGTGTTGCTCAGCAGCATCTTAGAAACATCACGTGAGAGGAGTTGCATAGTACGACCCCATAAACACCAAAAGACACTCTCTTGAACCATTACATACCAGATTAGAGTGGTATTTGTAATCCCATTTTAGAGACAGTTTTCATACACCCATGGGGATTCCTGTTGCTGTCTCTGCAATAACAAGAAAGTAAGAATATTCCTGGTCCTTCTAGGAGACACCATGAGGATGATGCTGGAAATCTTTCTCTATAGTGTACCTAAGAGAGGGTAGTATTTTTATACCACAAAAACCTCAAGGAAGGTATTGAGGGTCAAAGCCAGCTGCAGGCCATTAGTAAGAGCTTCTGCTGCCAGTGCCAAGAGGCCACAGCACACATCATCCAAAAACAATGTAATACATTAATAGAAGACAGGGTTTACATTCCATCTCCAATAGAGAGCTGCAGAGGAGGAGGGGCATGGACTGACCCCCATCCCCAGCTGTTGCGGACCGACTGGCTTGACTTTCCCTGCGACTCCCTGGGAGTGGTAAAGGACTCTAGTAAGGCCCAGATTATGGGGTAGTCGGTATATTCCGACACGTGCGTAAACCCCTGTTTACACACAGGTCGGAATTACAAGTTGTTTGTTACCTAATGCACCCAAAAAGTATCCGATGTGTTAAATAACTCATCCTACATTAAATTTCGGCAGGTCAAACCTGACGAAATTTAATGCGGGAAAACCTAACGGTATTTACCACATCATGCAGATTGTGCAGCAAAAAAACACCAAGGGGCAGATTTACAAGCCTCTTGCAACACTTTTACGCCGCTGTTGCGTCACGTTTGTGACTCAGCGGCATCGTAAACAATGCGCCACGTTGTGACACATTTACAACGTGACGCATCTAGGGAGATGCGTCACGTTGTAAAGCCCTACGTCACATTATACCTGCGTCAGGTATAATGCATGCAGGGTGGGCGTTCCGACGCAAGAAAGCCTCGTAAAAGTGACGCAGTGAAATCTACAAGATTTCACTGCGTCACTTCTACGACGCCACTGCATCAAAACCTTACACCTGCTTCAAGCAGGCGTAAGGAGTGACGCAGCACAATAGGAATAGGCATTCCTGAGCATTGCTGGAGTTGCATCGCACTTGCGACATGACTCAAGCAATGCGTGACCTTTGCACCAACAGATGCGTGACGCATCTGTCAATCCTTGAGCCACGGTGCGCTGCATTGTAAATGCGACGCATCCATGGTGGCGCAAGGTTTTTTTTGCGTGACGCAATTGAACTGACGCATCCCTGCTAAAATGCAGAGATGCGTCAGTTCTTGTAAAATTGCCCCCCAATGTTTAACCCCTAACAATTCATGTTATTCCCTAGCAAATTCATAAAAGGTGGTATTTACCACACTCTGTAAATAATGTACCCTGTGGTAGCGTTATTAACCATGTGTGATAAATACCACCTATACTCGGAATCAGGGCTTTAGTGTTTGAGAAGCAGCAGGGATTTGGGGTTTTCAGGTACACAGTTGAGAGGATTCTGTATGGATCCACTCCATAGACAACCTGTACACTATCATCAAGGCCCTCTAAATATATTCTCCATCGACCTGTCAGTAGAACTATATAACTCACGATCTTCCCTTCTTTTCTGGTTCAAAGTTAAAAAGAATTAGGGCTTGCGTGGCATTCTTATTTGAGAAGCCATACACGGTGCTTGAACCTCGAAAATGCAACCAGAGGACACCAAGAAGCAATCAGGTAAGTCAGGGCCACATCAATCCCCCAACATTCTAAGTGTCCTATGCTCATTTCGCTAATACCTTTCACCCTAGAGCCTAAAGGTCTTCTAGTTCCTTCTTCAGATCCTGCCTGGAAGATATGATGAGATGGAGGGAGGGGGGGGTGGTTCTTTGAATATCTGCTCAGCAGTAGAAGTAACTACAAGTCATTCTGAGGGATGGTGTTTGGGATCTAGGTAGGGAGGTTGGATACAAGATTTCGCATGCAATGGAACATTCTGTGATCGAAAAAATGCTTCAGTGATACATGTGGAGAGAAAGATTTGGTGTTGTTAAATGGGGACACATGGAGATTTGGTGGAATAGGGGTAACTGTGGGAAATACTTGGTGTGGGAACATTTGAATGGATAGACAGGTAAAGGTTCACGAGAAAGACGGATGAATTTTGACTTGGTGGGGGAATACAAGCCAATGAACCAAGGCCTCTTAGCAGGTCAATGGGATGTATACATTTTGATGCACTGCTGGTTGTTGTGGGGTACAGGTGGAATGATGGTTATACCATGCCTCAGCACGTCCCTCTTGTATTATGATGGTTAGACTATGACCAAGTAGGAGCTGCAAGAGATAGAGATTGTAGAAAATGTCAGAATTATCCTTTCATGGGTGTCAAATGTGGATAGAAGTCTTTGAAACAAATCGGTGGGTGTACATATGGCTAGACTGTGGCTGTTTGGGGTACATATAAATGGATGGATGAAGTGAGGCTGGGAAACAGTTTGTGCTGACAGAGGAATGCTCCATGAGTGGTTGGGCATTACATTTGATCAATCTTTGGACCTTGGCTGGTCAGGGTAGTTGAAGGTAAAGTGAAAATGTGACTAATGGGCTGTCTCTAAATAACCACGAGGGAGTGAGAAGCTAGAAAGGCATAACTCTCATTCTCCCTGGATAGAACCAATAATTAAACAAGAGAGGGTTAGCCTGTCTAGAAATGAACTCTTAAGGTCAAAGAGGTCAGATATCTGGTCTCAATATATCTTAAGATGGTGGGGGATCTGCACACAAGTAAACTGGTGCATCACTAGCATCTCATGGATATATTAGTACGATCCTCACCCACAGGTACCACCAGTGGCATGCTTGATCATCGGATCCTCACGCACTGCACCTAGTGTGAGTGAGTGGGCTCAATGAAGTTTGTAAGTGCATAACAAGTGCAAGTTAAAATCGCCTTCAGGATCCTAAACCCTGTTTACTAGCAAGGTCCTTTGGCGAGAATAAAAACAGTGAGATGTTTAGTGGGTATAATGACCTCTAACATCAATGGATCTACATGTTTCAGCCTGTATCTAATGCCACCAAGGGTCAATAGGCTTTCTTCAGGACCAGAAATATAAATAGTATCTCTATGATATATAGTTGGTAGCTACCAACTCTGAGTAGTAGTTTATACAAACATCATGAAGCATGAAAACATACAGACCAAAGTGGACCTATTTCTGTAATGGTCTCTGAAACAAAAAAGCACAATTGTATTTCTCTTAGGGGGTAAATATAACCCCTTGATATTGTATTGTCTCACGCTCAGGCACACGTTGGTTGACGTGTGCAACAGGGCATGCGGACAAGTGAATTTATCCTGGGCTGTCTGAACAGATGCATGTTAATTAGCTGGCTGGATAGACCATAGATCTAGCACCTCGGGTCTTTTGTGATGTGATCAAATAGGATATGTTGGATGAAGGCTACTTTGAAATACTTGAGATGAAGGGACTAAGTAAGTAATGAGTGGGGACATTAGCTATATGTTTTATGTCAGAATAATGCATACATAAATATTGTCTGACACAAATATTGTGTACAAAAATAGTGTCTCACTGAGTATGGATTTGGTGAATGGTGGGCAAAAAACAAGGGACTGGAATGTGGCCCCTAGTGATTGCCAGTAGCTCAGATTAATTCAAGCATGCCATCTAGCACCTTGTCTTTTTGTAGTTGTTACCCTAAGTGCAATGGGAATGCCCAAGCACCAGTTCTGTTTTCACTGTGACATAGGATTCATGCTACACCCAACTAACAAGCCCCAAGTAGGGTGATACCAGTTCGAAGTTGCTTGTAGTCCATTTTGGAGGGGCCAGATCTTGGCCGTTTGGGACAGACTGTTCCCATTAGGAGCAGAGTCAGTACCGATGTGCACAAGGTGAACTTTTGTCTAGAGTGTAATTCTGGGCAAACAAAAGGGACTGGAAGAAACAAGAGAGACTTTATGCTTAAAGAGAGAGCTTGGTCAGATAAATTTATGATGTGAGAAGATAGATGTCTGGTACTATATAGCTCATGGATGAATAACCCATTTGATGAGTTATAAGATCACATGATAAACCACAGGATGACCAAAGAGGACCAAAGATGACAGGACCATAATGTAATCAATGCATTAATCTTTCTTGAATATGATTCTTCCTTCTTGACCTTTATGTCTTTGCGCTATGCACAGTTGGCCTTGTAGCATCCTGGGCAATGCTGAAGACTGAATTCAACGATGAAACCTTGGAGTCCTGGCTGGTCTGCAAGAAGTACAAGAATCCCCATTGATCTGCCAGGCTGGCCTGAAAATTGCAGATGTGCAAGTACCATTTCAGAATGAAGCCTGTAAGGATGTGGCATACCATGGAATTTACCAGAGAATTACACAATCAATGGATGCTTAATTGCTGACGCCCACTGGATTATATTTAATAGCAGGATTCGATTGCTGGGCTTCTATAAAGATCCCAAAATAGTTGGAGGTCAGAAAAAGGGCTGCTTTTTAGTACAAAGATAGGTGGACATAAGACAGAAAAATGTATAGCCTGCTCCTTTTGTTCGCCAACATTAACTAACACACTGTCTTCCATTCTTGCATGTGAATATTGACCACAGCCCAAGATACTCATGCAAGACCATTTGCCACAGGCTGTCGACACCTGTTTTGACATAACACAAGCGAAGACCTGGGTCCTCAGCCAGAAAAACAGCTACCATGGGTTCCTGAATTACATTCTCTGCCAATGCCTTCTGAATATTCTCTCTTTCTATAGGGTAGCCAAGCACTCACATACATGAAATGTACTCTGATTGTAGGAATTTGGGTTTTGTAAAAAGCTGGAGCAAGATGTATCTGACCCTTAGAATCAGATGTTCTAAAGGGAGACCTGCAAACACTCCTAGATATATATTCCTCATGGACATGTCCTGTGGATGTTCAGGTGGAGTGTTTCCTATGAAAGACGGACACCAAATTAACTAAATGTTGCAGTTATTGGGGAGAAATTGTTGAGGATCCCCCAAAATGTCTGCACGTATCATAGAGATGCTTGATCGTGGTGTCGAAGTTGGAGGATGATCTGTAATTGATGATCATTGATACTCTGCTTTCAAAATACGGATAAGGTCAGCATCCTACTTGGAGAATTTTAGAAAGGATTAAGGGCCAGATGTATGACCCTTGCAAATTGCGCCTCGCAATTTGCGCTCGATTGCGAGGCGCAAATTGCGAGGCGCAATTTACAATGTACTACAGTGTCAGAGACACTGATTGCGATTCCCAATGGGGTCACAAAATGCGAGGCTCATGAATATTAATGAGCCACTCGTAATTTGCGACCCCGTTGGGAATGGCTGGCCCTCCCAGGGATGGTGGCCTGCATGGCTCAGCAGACCACCATGTCTGGGACTGCTTTTCAATAGAGCAGTTTTTTTTTTTTATAAATGCAGCCCATTTTCCTTAAAGGAAAACGGGAGGCATTAAAAAAATTTTTTTTTTAACATTTTCGTTTCATTTTTTAAGGGCAGGCAGTGGTCCCTGGGACCACTGCCTGCCCCTAAAAAATATTTCCCCCTGCATTTGCAAAGGGGAAGGGCTCCCCTGGCCTTCCCTTTTGCGAGTGCATTACCACCCACTTGAAGAGGGTGGTAATTTGCAAGTGTTTTGTGACTGCAAATGCGGTCGCAAAACATTCATATATGGCGTTGGTGTCGCTATTAGGAAGGGAACGCCCCTTCCTAATAGTGACTCGCAATTCCTAAATAGCGAGTCGCAAATAAATTGCGACTCGCTATTTAGGAATTGTACATGGCCCTGCGACATTTTGCCTGCGCAAAAGGGTCGCAAACCTGTTTGCGCATGCAAAATAGTGTTGTACATCTGGCCCTAAAAGCAGTGCTTAATTGGAGCAGATGTTTCCACTTAATTCTCAACACCAGCACTTATGACCGTCTACCATGTGGTGGCGCTGTTTCTCTAATTTTACTGTGAGCATACCAACAGAGTGTTTAGTTCAATATCCATTAAAATAGTTTTTAAAAACTGCCACCAGGCCATTCTCATAGCTTTGGGTGGCCTAGTATAATCAGACTTGTCACACTTGTAGGAGTGTGATGGTTAGCAGTGTTGGTACCGGCATTGGCAGCGCTGGTAGAGGCAATGGGTGATGCAAGCTGCAGTGACCAACTGTAGCAAGGTGGAAATAGTATGTGGTATGGCTGGGAGGCCTTACCATGTAATATTAACACAATACCCAAAAGTGGACCTCGGATTCACACTGGTAATCCTTAGCTCAGTCCTGGTAGAGTGACAAAGAGCAGTCAGACTTACTTAAAGGAACATGTGTTAAGCATTCCAGAGCACCAACATGGACGATAGGCAATTGCCACCACTCGAAAGAAATCCGACACCAATTTATAAAAATAGAGCTTATTTTTATATAAATTTAGACACCAAAACCAAATCAAGGCGTATAAAGAGTATAACCAAAGTTAGCGATTTTAGGAACTAATCTTTTTATTAGGTGGAAGTCAAGGCAAAAGGACACAGCTTCCTGCCTACATCCATTGGCTGGCAGAGCGAGTCATATGTAGCAGTACACAGCGTTTATGCCAGCAACCCGGAGGCCGGCCGCGTAATAATCAATATTGCAGTATGTTAAATTGCAACTTCCTAGTTTTCAGGAAATGAATGGGATTAACCAAAGAAAGATATAACAAAAGGGAAACGATACCAAAGCAAAATCCCTCCCAAACCCTTACTCCCCCCCCCCACCCTCCTCCGCACCAGTTATTGCCTCGTTGTTGTGATCTGAGCCTCTAGACATAGGGGTTGATAAAGCACCACAATCATATTGCCGGTGTCTGATCGTTAGCCCGTCTCTCCAGCGGAAGCAGTTTGAGGACCTGCAAGTATTTAGGACAGGTAACTTCTCTCATGTCCTTTGTTAACCGTTGTAAGAAAGGCGCCCATAGTTTTGCATACTCCCCCCCCTTGCCCTCCACTACAAGAGACATGCGTTCCATAGCCAAAAGATACCACAGGCGATGTACCCAGGACAGCACTTCAGGTGTAGATGTCGTGCCCCATTGAGCTAAAATGCCCTCTCTAGCTGCCAGCAGCGCTAATGCTATTTGCCTACCACGTATGAATTTTAGTGGAAAGACCTTGGGGTGAGAGAGGCCAAGGAGGGTGTATTCTGGGGCACGAGGCATGGAAATACCAAACGCTTCATCTATGTTGTCGAGGACCTCCGCCCAGTAACGCTGTAGCTTAGGGCAGTGCCACAGCAGGTGAGCTAGAGTGCCAGACATCCCACAACCTCTCCAACAAAGGTCCGTTTTGCTTTTGTCCCAGCTGTGGATTCGTACAGGGGTGTAGTACCAATATGAAAAAACTTTAAAAGCGGACTCTGCCCCGACAGTGTTGTGCGCAGTGTGATGCGTTCTGTAGAGTATGTGTTCCCATTCCTTAGGTGATAGTGGCCGGAGTATTTCAATTTCCCAGCGGACCTGTGCCCTTGTGCGCTGCTCAGTGGGACGCGCAGTAAGCATGGCGTATAATTCAGAGATGAGACGGCGATCGTCGTGTTTGCGGAGTAACCATTTTTCAAACGTGGTAAGGGGCCTGGACATTTGGGCGTAATTGGGAGGCGCCATGATCCAGTGATGTAGTTGACGATAGGGATACTCATCAGTCGCTAGGCGGCCATAATCTCGTTTGAGCTGTTCAAACGGAGCCAGCCCTTCTGTATTAAAGAGGGACCCCACTCTTTTACAACCCTCCTCCCACCAATGCTGAAACACCGCCGACGCCTGTCCCGGAGGTAAATCCGGGTTATCCACAATGGGGGTCATAGGCGAAGGAAAGGAGGTCCACCCTTTCTTAATAGCCACCCTGTCCCAAACCTTAAGCGTCGGAGAGGTAACAGGGGAGGAGTAGAGACCCCAAGCCCTGTGTTTACGAGGTAACCACAATTCCCTCCAAATGTTGATGCCAGCGACGGACTGGTCCATGAAGTTCCAGTGCTTGCTGGATAGCGGTCTGTTCCACTCCACCAGGTATCGGAGGCAGGCTGCCTGATAGTAGCCACTGATCAAAGGTAGACCCACTCCGCCCTGAGTCTTCGGACATGCCATCTGATTGATTGAGAGACGCGACTTTTCCCCCCCCATACAAACGTATTGATGAGAGTCTGCAATTGCTTTATCGCCCGAGGTGGGGAAGACATGGGAAGCATTTGAAAAATATAAAGAATGCGCGGGAGAATTGTCATTTTCACCGCCGCGATCCTCCTGAACCACGCTAGGCGCAACCGCGACCAGGCGTCCAGTGCCTTGGTCATCTGTTCCAGTAAAATCGTGTAATTGAGCGTAACCGTCCGGGCAATGGTCGGGGCAAGTCTAATACCCAAGTACAATATGTCACTCTGGGTCCACTGGAACGGGAATTGCTGCTGTAAGGCATCCGCCATTTCTGAGGGGATCGACAGATTCAAGATATTGGATTTACTCAGATTAACCTTAAACCCTGACACGTCTCCAAAAGCGGTGAGTTCATCAAGCAGGGTGGGCAGGGTTGAATGTGGCTGCGTAAGGGAGAGGATTACATCGTCAGCATAGAGACTTATTTTATGGACATCTGCTCCAAATTTCAAACCTGCTATGCGCCTGTCCGCTCTTATACGTTGAGCCAAAGGCTCCATATAGAGCGCGTATAAAAGCGGGGACAGGGGGTACCACTGACGGGTCCCCCGAGAGATTGGAAAGGACGCCGACCTGCTGCCGTTGACCCTCATGAATGCTGTGGGTGCACAGTAGATGCATCGGATCCATTTAATAAAGTACTCCCCGAACCCGTAGCAACGCAGGGCCTCAAACAGATAAGTCCATCCCACCCTATCAAATGCCTTCTCGGCGTCTATAGACAATAAGAAGGCCTGCCTGCCCGATCGCTGTATGCTATCGACAAGGTGGAAAAGTCGTTTAGTGTTGTCCCTCCCTTGTCGCGTGGGAATAAAACCCGATTGGTCAGGGTCAATTAGATCTGCCATGAGTGGATTTAATCGTGCCGCTAAAATACCCGCGAAGATTTTCGCATCAACATTAAGGAGGGAGATAGGTCTGTAGGATCCACACTCCCGGGGATCTTTTCTGGGTTTTAGGATGACGGAGATCGCCGCCTCAGACATGGAGGGTGTTACCTCTCCCGCCTCTAAAAAGGAGTTAAACAATTTGGTTAAAAAGGGAGCCAGCTCCCTGCAAAAAGTCTTGTAGAATGAGGCTGAGAACCCATCGGGACCCGGCGATTTGGGCAATTTCAATCTAGAGATAGCCGTGATCACCTCCTCTATACGAATCACGGAGTCGAGCGCCTCCGCCGTGGTCTTGGGGAGAGGTGAGATCTCACAAGTATTCAGGTAAGCACATGGGTCCTGCGCCGGCAGGTCCTGCCCAGTGTATAGAGTGCTATAGAACGTGCAAAAGGCATCCACTATATGTTCATCCGCGCTCTGTTCCTCCCCGGTTCGGTCCCTGATCGACTGAATCAGAGTCGCTTGCGTCTTGGCTCGCAATCTATGAGCCAAAAGTTTACCACAATTATCGCTGCTAAGGTAGAATTTGTGGCAGAGGCGAAGAAGGGCATATTCTGCCCTGTCAAGGTCTAGGTGTTTCAGCAGGCGCCTGCGGTTCTCCAGTTCCCTCCACACCCTCGGGGCCCCAGTGCGTTTGTGAATCGATTCAAGCTCCCCTACCTCTTTCTCAAGTTCGCTGCGCTTCTCTTTCCGGAGTTTGTTATATGCTGCTGAAATGGCAATGAATTCCCCCCTAGTGACTAATTTCAGGGCCTCCCATACGGCCGATAATGGCGTGGAACCCACATCATTAAGCAATAAGTAGTCCTCTATTGTCTGCTTGATGCGTTGCACCGTATCCTCAGAGTGTAAGAGATTCTCTCGTAGGCGCCACCCGGGGGGGAAACGCCCGTGATCGCTGCACAGGGATGTGAACAGTGATAAGGGCGTGATCCGAGAGAGAGCGGGGCTCTATCGTGGCCGTGTGCAGGTGGTGTAGTAAGGATGTAGAGGCCAGAAAATGATCTAGCTGCGCATAGGTCTTGTGGGACACTGAATAGTAAGTGTAATCCCGTTCCGCGGGGTGCTGCGTACGCCAGACATCGTGTAGCCCATTGTCCCCCAACCACTCCTGTCCCCTTGGGAAGAATGCTCCTGTTTGATGTGTTCGTTGACCAGACCTGTCCAACTCTGTGTTCATTACTAGATTAAGCTCCCCTCCCACCAGAATCGCCGCATCCGGAGACGTGAGAACCTCTGTGAGGGCTGAGAGGATGAAGGGTTCCTGTTGTGTATTTGGAGCATAAAGTGACGCTACAGTTAGGTGTGTCCCACCCCATTGCACTCTAATCGCTAGCAAACGCCCCTTTATCTCTGCGACAGTCGCTATGACCTTACCCGGGAAATGCGCCCCAATCAGGATTGCTACGCCATTCTTTTTAGACGGGCCTGCTGACCAAAATTGTTGTGGGAAGTGCCTAGTGCGCATACGTATGGTGTCTTTGGAAAGGAGATGCGTCTCTTGAAGGAGACATATGTCGCCCCCGGCATTTTCAAGTAGGGACAGTACTGCTGCACTTTTCACCGGGTTGTTTAGGCCCCGGACATTAAGGCTGACTACCTTAAGGTCCTTCCCCATCTGATGAGTGTGGTGAAATATCTATCTGGTGCGTCTACATTTCGCCTACAAGGCCTGCACCAAATTAAGTTCTCCCCTACTATTCTAAAGAGGCAAGCACTAAGTGTTAACTGGTGCGGAGATCCCCAACACAAAACCCCAGCAAATCCAAATCCCAAAGAAAAAACCGATAATAGTTCAAGTACAAAAGGCAAAACATGACCAAATTTCGTCAAGGAATAGAGGACCCTGGGGGTCATAGCTCGACCAGCCGCCCAGCCCATAGCGGGCCTAGGTCGTACCCACCCGCCCGCGGAAAGGTTGTCAGCAATCTTCTTAGGACAACCATCCCTGCCCCCCCGGGCGCCCACCCAAGTGCCCATCCCCGTGCAGACTGTTGGATACCTCAAGGGGTGGCCGGACGGTCCGACGGTTGCGAGAGTGTCGAGATCACTGCTTCCCTCTCTTTATCTATTGTGGCCTGATCAGGCTTCAGGACGGATGCTGCCTTTCCAATTCGTTGCCATCTTGCTGTGCGGCGGGCGCTCTGATCTCTAGGCCTCTCTGCTTGTTCCGCCGTTTGTGCATTATCCAGGCCGAGGACCTCCATAGCCTCAGCTAGTGAGCAGATCTGGTGCAACTTCCCTCGGAGCTTGAAAATAATGCGGAAAGGATGGCCCCACGGGTAAGGGATGCCTTGTTCACGCAGATGCGAAGTTACCACCTTGAAGTCATGTCACTTGAGTAGAGTGGAAGCCGCTAAGTCCTGGAAGATGGCCGGTGTCTGTCCCTGGAATTGTATTGGCTGGGCCTCTCTCGCCTTCCGTATGATTCGTTCCTTCAATTGAAAGTCGTGACGCACACAAGGATGTCCGGCGGCAGAGCTTTGTTTCCACGGGGGAGGCCCACTCTGTGAACTCGGTCCATTTGGATGTCCGTCGTACCCTCTTCCCCCAAGACCTGCTGGAACAGCGCCCCGACATAGGCCCTGAGATCGTCCCCTTCTTCTCGCCATGGTACGCCTCTGATCCGCACGTTGTTCCGCCGGAGAGCGGTTCTCTAAATCTTCGGCATGCGCCTGGAGATAGAGATGCTGTTCCTGGAGGCGCAGCATATCTTGCTGCAGTTGGTGGAGTTCCTCTTCCCGGCTAACATCGTGCTCCTCAAGCGTGGCCACACGTTCTCCTATTTCATCCACATCCCTTCGGCCCTCCCTGAGGTCGGCGGAGAGTTGGCCCTTAAGTTCCTGTATGTCCTCCTTGATGGCAGCAAAGAGTTCCAACATAAAGGCCTTGGTGGCCGGGATATCGTCGCTGTCCGCCGCTCCAGAGTGTTTCTCGCCAGCCGAGGTGGTCGACCCCGGCTGCTTCATGAGCAGCTCCTTCAGCGTCTTATCTCTCTCATTGCGTGCTGCCGCCATGTCGCATGAGTCCAGCACCTGGTGCCCACCTTATTCCTGGCCCGCAGCGATAGCTCCAAGCGTTCTGCCCGCATCTCCGTGGGACAAGGCCAGGCACCGGCTCCCGCCTGCAGCACAGATCTTCTTTCAGGGGCGAGCAACTGCCTTCCGGGTGGGCCCCAATGCCAGGAAAGTCATGTCGATCAGGCCAGTAGCAGGGGAACTGGCTGTCCGTTCTCTCTATTTTGAGGCAAAGCCGCCGGCTCAGATGCGAGCACACCCGAGTGGACCCCCTGGCATGCTATGTCCCAGATCGGTGAGCAGCCTGCACCGTCGCTGGTGTCTCTCCGTGTCGCTACACAAGTGGTGCCGCGTAATGCCTAGTTCCAGTCTCGGGCGATCAGGGAACCCCACCAGGGACCGTCCGGAGTCCGATGAGGCCCCCGCCCGGGCTAGCGCATCCAGCCTCTGCCTTCTCCGTCGCCAGCCCCAGGGGGTGTCCCCCTCAAACACCAGGGTCTCCTCCTGCGCCCGCCTCGATCACCGGTCCAGAGGGGCCGGGAACCCATAGGGCCCGCTACCTCTCCCTTCTCCAGGTAGGCCAGCGCACTCGTCTTCCGACCGCGAGCCGACAGGATATGCAAGCGCCGGGGACCTCCTCACTTCCCAGCCCCGGGGATAGACCCCCTCTCGTGCCGCTGTCTTGACTCACCAGCCGGCAGGCGCGTGTCTCAGCTGGGCCCGCATGATCCGCTGGGGCACCGTGATGGCGGGGCACACAAAATGGCGGGTCTGCCAGCGCTTGCCTTTCAGTCGCGGCGCCAGCGGCGGTTACCGCTCCTGTCTCACCGCCGCTCACTGCCGGTCAGTTCACCAGGACCCTCCGCTCCCTCCGTGCTCGTCCGCCGGCCTCCGGACAGCAGATCTTCGCAACCAAGCCACTCCGCCCAGCACTCGGCACCCGGCCTCCGCTCTGCTCGCTCGCTTCTCTGCTAGGCCTCTGCTCCGCGTCGGAGTGGAAGCCGGGAACACTTACGCCCCGGGCGGGAAACTCGGCCCGCAGGTGTTGCTCAACTCGCCGCTCCCTGCCAGTCAGCTTACCCGGGACCTCCGCTCTCTCCGCGCTGCTTGTCAGTCTGCCCTCCGACAGCAGCAGCCAGGCTTGCATCTCAGTCGGGCCCGCGCGCCCCGCAGGAGCTCTGTGATGTCGGGGTGCACAAAATGGCGGGTCCGATGGCGCTTGCCTCCCAGTCTCTGCGCCAGCAGCGGTTACCGCTCCTTTCTCACCGCCGCTCACTGCCAGTCAGCTCTCCAGGAACCTCCGCTCCCTCCGCGCCACTCGTCCGCCGGTCTTCGGGCAGCAGTTCCCCGCAACCAAGCCACGCCGCCCAGCACTCTGCACCTGGCCGCCAGTCTGCTCGCTCACTCCTCTGCTAGGCCTCTGCTCCGCGTCAGAGTGGAAGCCGGTGACCCATACGCTCCGGGTGGGAAACTCGGCCCGCAGGTGCTGCTCAACCCACCGGAGTCATCCGGTCCCGGTAGGAAGTCAGAAGGCACCGGGAATAGGCGATATTACAACGCTTTAGTGTGGCGGGATCGGAGGGGCACGATCCTGCGTCCTACATCGCCGCCATCTTGGCCACGCCCCCAAGTTAGCGATTTTAAAGTGTTCTGAAAATCAGTACTTTTCAGAGCTGTCAAACTTTACCTTTGGGGTCAATGGAGAAAACACTATGTGACACTCAGTCACTTGCAGGGTGAGTTCAACGAAACACACTGGGATTTATGGTCTTGCGGGTCCACTGACCAATCCTCGACAGTCAGCAGGGGCATCTTAAGAATTTTGAGGGCCCTGGGCTAAATGCATTTTGAGGTCCCTTGTTCGGAACAGCTTTGAATTTATGATCCAATTTAAGCTCTTTCATGCCCTCCTCGGCCAGGTCACTGACTGTGCACAGGCACACTCATCCAAAATCTAAGAGGGAGATTTACTAAGATTTTGCGCCGTGTTTGCATCACAAAAGTGATGCAAAAGGGCGCAAAACCTTTTTTCTCCAATTAACTTTCCAGCGCTAAACTTGTTTAACACTGGAAACAACGTAAAAGTAATGCGAAGCAGCGCATTGCGCCGCTTCGCATTACTTTGCGCCATAGGGGCGTACCAAGAGTGGTGCATGGGCGTTCCCATGCAACCACCCAAGGTTTCTCACGCTAAACCCAATTTCTAAAAACAGTAGATTGGGTTAAGCATGAGAAAACTGCCCCCTTTTTAACTAGGCGCAAGGAAGGAGAAATTCTTTCATTTCTCCTTCCTTTTCCGACATTGCATGCGTGCTGCACTGTGCAGCACGTATGCAAAGTGAGAAAAGCTTTGCATCGTGCCTAGCATAGTATTTTGTACAGGAAGGGTACCATTCCTGTACAAAACCTAAGCTACACTCATGCACACAACCTAGCGCTACGGCGCTAAGGTGTGTGCATGGCACACGGCAGCTGAAATCAGCACCGACGCAAGGGAAAGGGAAGGAGAGAGCCATATCTTTAAAAATATGGCGCTCTCCTGCTCCCTCCCTGTTGCGCAAAACAGCGCAGCCTCGCGGGAGGCTGCGCTGTGTGGAGATTTTGTAAATCTCCCCCTTGATGTGTTTACAGACAATAATATGTGTTTTCAATATTGTAACACAGCAGCAGCTCACTAATATTACTGCAAATAATCTCTATGACACCCTCCCATTTCTCATATGTGAGTTCCTGTTTTGATCTAAAAGAACTTTTTTATGGATGTTGTATGAAACATAAACACAACATTTCAGCTGCAAAGTAGCTGTAATAGACTCTCACACATCACCCACACTAAAAATAGATCAAAGGGAAATGGAATTTAAAACAATCTGTTTAAAAATTATTCAAGGTCATCAGGGCAAGATCCTCTCTGCAGAACAGGGCAGGCTCTATCAGGGGGCCCCCTGAAAGGCTGGGGCCCTGAGCCAAAGCCCACTTTGCCTTAAAACATCTCTGACCATAATTAATTGTTCCACCTAGAAGCAGTACATCTGTCACTGTTGCTACTAAAGCTGGGTTGATAGGGGTGATGGGACAGGAGAAAGTGAGGAAGCAGAAATGAGACACTATAAAGTGTTATTTGTGGGTGGCAACAGAGAAGGGATCAGACATGTTGGAGGTTAAATGAAATGTTAAATGCTGAGCAACTGTGTAAGGCTTATGTTTAAAACAGTAACAGGGACAGCACTGTTCCAGAAAGGCAGGCAGGCTGTGAATATCATAAATTGGACAGGAAAGTGGAAGTATGAGAAGAAAAGGACAGTGGAGGTGAATACTTTACCTTTATGAAGAGTGCAAGTCTTTAAATTGTAATGTAACCCTTGTATTGGCATTAGAAAGAGCAAAGGTTAATTACTCCACCTCAGTAACCTTTACACAAAGAAGGATGTTTTCTGTTATTTATTTGTAGCCTTCTTCAAAGAAACACAGGTTTATGGGTGAAGCTGCATCTTCTTGGTCATGGGGTATTGGAGGAGGGGTGAGTGAAAAAAAGAAACAAGTATGGAAGACACAACCTGTTAGACCTGTCATCCTTTGTGAGGTCTTCCCCAAACATTTTGCCTTTACCCCTCCTGTTTTCTGAATTAGTTTCTGTTGCCTTTAGTACTCTGCGTACTTTACCTCTGCTAACCAGTGCTACAGTGCTTGTGCTCTTGCCCTAAAACATGGTAAAATTGGATTACAGGTGATTGGCACTTTTAATTTACTTGTAAGCCCCTAGTAATGTCGTAGTACATGTACCCAGGGTCTGTAAATTAAATGCTACTAGTGAGCTTGCAACACTCAGTGTGCCGTCCACTAAGGTGGCTTATTAAAACATTCCTCAGACCTGCCACTGTAGCCTACAGTGCAGTTTTAAACTACCAAATCGGCCTGGCAAAAAAAACCCTTAGCCAGGCCTAAACCTCCCTTTTTAATTGAATTGAATTTGAAAAGCGCTGGAATCAACCCCGGAGGGGTATCTCCGCGCTAAGGAGTGGTATATGCAGAGTTAGGTGGGTCAATTACTGAACAATTCAGTCTTTAGGAGTTTCCTGAAGTGGAGAGGATTAGGGCACTGGCATAATTGGATGGGCAATTGGTTCCAGTACACGGGGCGAGATATGTGAAGGCTTTGCCCCCTGCCCTGAGATTTTTGTACCTGGAGACAGCTAGTATAGCTTTATCTCCCGAGCGAAGAGATCTTCCGGGAAGATAGTATTTGAGTTTTTCAGCAAGATAACTAGGACCTCTGCGATGTAATGACTTGTGGACTAGATTGCTAATTTTAAATGTAATTCTCTGGCGGGCGGGAAGCCAGTGAAGCTGCTGTAACAATGGCCGGGTAGGGGTTCTGGGGTGCAGGTTAAGAGCCAAGTGGGCTGCTGTATTTTGCATATGTCACCTCTATGGTAGACTCTAAACAGCCCATAGGGCAAGGTGCATTGTTATTTAAAAGGTAGGACACATGTTTTTAAGTTTAACATGCCTTGGTAGTGAAAAAACTCCAACATTTATTTTTTACTACTGCAAGACCTACCTTTTCCATAGGTTAACATTGGGTTACCTTATTGCATTTAAAATATGCTACATTTTGATTGGGAACAGATCAAAATGTCATGTCCGGTCTCAAAACAATTGTAATCTAAAATCCTCTTTAATAGTAAAGTCAGCTTTTAAGTCACATTTCTGAAAATGCCATTTTTAGAAAGTTGGCATTTTCTTGTCCTAACCATTTTGCGCCTGCCACCTGTATCCTGGGTCACATGACTGTGAATAGTTAGCAGTAGGCCTTTGTGTATTCCTCCCAGACAGCGGGACTAAGTGGGACTATGTGTTGGTAGGATGGGCCATCCTGCCAGGATAGGTGGGCGGAGCTGTTCCCTGCCCTGCTTACATTTCAAAGGGCTGCCTCCAGCACACACTCAAAGAAACTTGACACCATCCTTTTTGTCACCCTAGGCCACTTGGAGTCTGCGCAGGGGAAGGATGGAAATTTCCAGAACCTGATGGGGGGATTAGCCTAAATGTTTCTTCCACATCAAAGGATGGCACAGGTATAAATATGGGACCATCAGACCAACTCATCAGTAAAATCCTAAACCTGTGGACTACAGAAGAAGGACTGCCTCGATCCTGAGAGGACTACCCTGCTACTTGAGGCCTGCGTTGTTCCTCAGAGGACTGTGCTGCATTTACCAGAGGATCAGCCCTGCTGCTTTAGACCTGACTTGTTCTCTAGAGGACTGCTCTGCTGCTTGAGCCTGGCCTGCTCTCTGTGAAGGAAGACTGGACCTGCTCCCTTCATCCCAGGCTAACTTGAGTGACTCCAATGGTCTATTGGCTGATCTCCTGTTCTGCGTAACAGGAACACAACAAGCTCCAGAGGCCTCCCTGCAACTGCACAGCTGACCTGCTGCAACTGGACCTGCCTGAGCCTTGCTGGCCCCTGCTAGAGTGATTCCCTGATCCCCAAGAGTTACCTGCCCAGGTCCTGGACTATTGGCTGGCATCAGAGTACACTCCTCTGCAAAGAAAGTTGAAACCATGAAGTTTTGGGCTGTTCATGAACAGGCCCATTTCTGCCTCCTGCTAGGACCACCATCATGAAGCTCAGATGAACCTGACTCTTCGACCACCAGCAACGACCGGCAATGCAAGATCTACACTTAGCGCTACAGCAACGACAGCCCAGGGTGACAACCAAAGTGAAGCTTCAGCAACAACCGTCTGCGACATTTGACTGGATCTTCGCACTTCAGTAAAGACCTTCCATGACACCAGGCCTCCCCTTCCTGCTACAGCAACAACATCTGCGAGGCTCTCCCTGCTCGATGCGGGCCTCCTCCACCGCACATTAAACCCTTTGCGCCTAACTTTGAGAAGTTAACTTTTTCAATGGGACTAACCAGTCCCTGTATCCGGCTTGTGAATTTTCCTTGGTCTAGCATGACCAGATGACTGCAAGGGGCGCTTTGTTCTCTTAGGCACTATACTTACCTAAAACTTTGAAATTGCATATCTCCGGTTCTACTGATTGGATTTTTTCTGTTCTGGTATCATTTTATTTCAAAGAAATTACTTGGGGCCAGTTTCACAAAGGTAAACTTACACTTTTGTGTAAGGTTACTCTTTTTCGGTATTCACAGACAAACAATTTATTGGTAACTTATCGACTGCAGAGGATAAGCCTATATTTTTGTGTGCCGAGTTCTCTGCCCCAACTGCGGAGTCTCAGCGATAGTAAATTTACTATTAAGTCGATTGCTTATGAATACCAAAAAAGAGTAAACTTACACAAAAGTGTAAGTTTACCTTTGTGAACTGGACCCTCGGGGTTTATTTACAATCCCCTTGTGACACTTTTGCGCTGCCGTTGCGTCACTTTTTGTGACGCAGCGTAAACAATGCACCAGGTTGCGCCCTATTTACAAAGTGACGCATCTAGGCAGATGCGTCACCTTGTAAATCCCTGCACCACATTATATCTGCGTCAGGTATAATGTATGCAGGGTGGGCGTTTCCACGCCAGAAAGCCTCGTTGAAGTGATGCTGTGAAATCTGCGCCACTTCTATGATGCCACTGCATCAATACCTTATGCCTGCTTGGAGCAGGCATAAGGAGTGACTCAGTGCAATAAGAATAGGCCTCCCCATGCATTGCTGCAGTTGCGTCAGGCTTATGATACAACTCCAGCAGTGCGTGGGTTTTGCGCCGATAGATACGTCAGAATTTCTGACGCATCTGTCAATCCTTGTGCCATGGTGTGCTGTATTGTAAATACAAAAAGAACAACTGATGGACAGAATGCAGAACAATGTCATACATTCTCCCCAGTACAGAGATCTGGGCCTAAATCCATCATTTTTTTGCTCCCCATGTCATTCCAGTTTGACCCCAGCCATATGCAAATCAGTCTTGACCCTGCACCCAATGGGAACAGTCCAGCCGGAACTGCCAGACCAGGTCCTCCCTGGACTGGAAACAAGCATCCTAGGACCGGTTTCAGGGTTTCATCCCTCATCAGCCAGGATAGCTTGACTCCAGTGGCATGGAGAGCACAGGACCCACGCCTGGGCATACCCGTCCCACTCGGGGTGACAAATGCAAAAAGAAAAATTGATGGACAGAATGCAGTACAATGTCATACATTCACCCAGTACAGAGATCTGGGCCTAAATTCATCGTTTTTTTGCTCCACATGCCATTCCAGTTTGAACCCAGCCATATGCAAATCAGTCTTGACCCTGCACCCAATGGGAACAGTCCAGCCGGAACTGCCAGGCCAGATCCTCCCTGGACTGGAAACAAGCATCCTAGGACCGGTTTCAGGGTTTCATCCCTCATCAGCCAGGATAGCTTGACTCCAGTGGCATGGAGAGCACAGGACCCTCGCCTGGGCATACCCGTCCCACTCGGGGTGACAAATGCAAAAAGAAAAATAGATGGACAGAATGCAGTACAATGTCATACATTCACCCAGTACAGAGATCTGGGCCTAAATTCATTGTTTTTTTGCTCCACATGCCATTCCAGTTTGAACCCAGCCATATGCAAATCAGTCTTGACCCTGCACCCAATGGGAACAGTCCAGCCCGAACTGCCAGGCCAGGTCCTCCCTGGACTGGAAACAAGCATCCTAGGACCGGTTTCGGGGTTTCACACCTAATTAGCCCTCGCGGGAGGCTGAGCTGCATTGTGTGGAGATTTTGTAAATCTCCCCCTTGATGTGTTTACAGACAGTGATATGTGTTTTCAATATTGTAACACAGCAGCAGCTCACTAATATTACTGCAAATAATCTCTGTGACACCCTCCCATTTCTCATATGTGAGGTCCTGTTTTGATCTAAAAGAACTTTTTTATGGATGCTGTATGAAACATAAACAACATTTCTCTTCAAAATAGCTGTAATAGACTGTCACACATCACCCACATTAAAAATAGATCAAAGGAAAATGGTATTTAAAACAATCTGTTTAAGGATTATTCAAGGTCATCAGGGCAAGATCCTCTCTGCAGAACAGGGCAGGCTCTATCAGGGGGCCCCCTGAAAGGCTGGGGCCCTGGGCCAAAGCCCACTTTGCCCATGCCTTAAAATGTCTCTGACAGTCAGAACAATTTTACCTTGCCCAGGGAGTCTGGGTGCTGAGGTGACTTGGCAGTCCTCGGTGCTGAGCGGGGAGCCGTGGTAGCCGTCAAAAACACACTTGTGACACTGGGTCACATGCAGGTTAAGTTCAGGGAAGTTCCTTAGAGGTTCAGCTTGGAGGGATCCCAGGACCAGGAATTATCAGGCAGAACAGCTCTACCTAGCTCAGGCGTCTCGGGTGCAGAGGTGTACTTGGCTATCTATGATGCTGAACATGAGCTGCAGGGGCTGACTTTACCAGGCATGCCAACACAGACAGGCTTGGGATGCAAATACTCAACAACTGTGCCACAGAAGTTGAGGGTGACGATGCAGGATGTTTCCCTCTTATTGGAGCGTCGAGTAAAGCAGTCAGTAGTTAGCCAGACCACCAACAAACCTTGGTCATGGAAAATGCAGTGATGTAGCAAATACTCTTTCAGAGGTACTGGGAATGCTGTAGAGGACTGAGACTCACTGAGATCCAGGACCTAGCTTCCCAGAAGGCACCTGGCTGGTTACTTTCAGACTGGTCCTCAACGGAGCCCAGTGGACAGTCCTTCTTGGATCTTGGAAGTGCAGTTTGTGCCTGCCTGCTGCAGGGGACTAGCACCTCTAGTCCTAGGGAGTCCTGGTGAAGTCTTTTGGAACTGGTCTCTGGTCTGGGGTGAGCTGTATTCCAGTCCTGCTGCTCAATGCAGCTGGGCTGGAGAAAACCTAAGTGCGCATGTGTGTTTTGGTCGGCCCGAGACGGCCGGCCAAAACACATATGTGCACTTAGGGAGTGGAGTGCACATCGCGCTCCTCCTCCCAATGCCCCGCCCCTCCCTTTGCAAGCTGGCTCAGAGCCAGAAAATGAAAAATAAAATGATGACATTGTTTTATTTTTCATTTACTGGCTCTGAGCCAGGCAGTGGGGCGACGCTCCTCCGCCATTGCGGAGGAGCCGCCTCTGAAATCCATGCCCTTCCATTTCTGGTGCATTGCAGTCGTTTTAAGATCTTCTTAGAGTTTCTCATTGCTCAAATGGGTGTCATTTCTGATATTTATAAGTTTCCCTCGTCTTCATTTCTTGATTTTGCTCGCGAGAAAGTGTCACTCATACTCATTGAAATGTTTCTCATAATTACACTGAAATTATGAAAATGTCACACATAGGAATCTGAAACCTTGGCAGCTATGATGTTAGTGGCGCCCGCGCAGCACAAACAATGATTAGCCGTGGAGGTACTTGGAAGGAAGATTGCGGCATGGTACAGTGAGATTAATGGATTCAGAAACACTTGGACTCTCTCACGGTGGATGTTACAGCACTTTGTGGTGCTCGGAGTAATGATAGCATCACATAGAAACACCAGCAGCAGCACATACCTGGAAGAATCACGGAATAACCCACCGTTTCTGAAATTATATTTTTGTATTTCAATACCCTTAGTTGATACAGTATTTGGATAATGAAAATCTGCAAAACTGTTTCGTGCAAATGGTTTAACAATTATGCATCACCAGATTTACTAGGAATCACACCCTGACTCTGCTAGAGCAAAAAAGCACTGCTTAGCGCACTGCTGAGCTTGTGCTTCCATGCAAGGGTGAGCCAGCAGTACCTGTGTTGAATTCAGTAGTAAGTTTAACACAATGACAGTCGGCATAGTAAAAACCACGTAAAATGTGTACATTTGCAAAACTTGCACCTTGCACACTAGGGGATATCTTGCAATGTTCCAGTAGACCCTTGTTTGTGTCTGGATTCATTTGGCATTACAAGTTGATGCAAGGCCAGGTGACGCCGGTTGAGGAGGTCTGGCTTTGCCTTAACCCCTAGTGGTTTTGCACCATTGTCAACCTGCTATACTTCCTTTGCATACATTAACCGGGAGCTGGTGTTCCTTGACACAAAGCATGTTCGGCTTTGCGCGTGCATCAACAATTGCTGCTATAATGCTTTAGCACCAAAAAGTCGATCCACGCCTCCATTAGTGCTGCTTTGCGCCATGAAGCGCTGCTTAACGTTGTCCAACAGAATAGTAAATCTAGGCCATAGTGTTCAAAGATACAGTTACCTCCATCAAAATAGTCCATTACCAATGCTTTACCTCTGTATTATCCCTCCGCAACCCGTCCTAATGGGCTGACAGACCACACCCCTCAACCGTTTGGCCAATATAAAGAATGTCTGTCAGGTTGAGCAAAGGCCAGCCTGACAGACACTCTTTATTTTCAGGTCAGGCAACCAGGAGCTAAGCATGCTCCAAATGCACAGGCTCCTGGCTGCCTGAGCTGAACTTTGCCGGGCTGAAGAAGTCACCGCTCCTATGGGCGTGACATCTTCAACCTGGCAAAGCAACTAGAGGGCCTCTCCCTCGTGACAAGAGGGGTGTCACTGATTGCCTCAGAACTAGGTGCTTCAGTTCTAAGCCCTCAAGTGCCCAGGGCTGAGTGTCAATCACTGACACCTCGTCAGAGAGTGGGGTAGGGTCAGCTTTCTCACTGACCCCATCCCACTCTGTGATGAGGGAGGGACTGTTGCCTTCCCTCATTGGATGGGAAGACAGCAGTCCCAACCCTCCTGGGATCGAGCTGCGCAGGTAAGTATAATATTATTCTTAATGTTTGGCGTGTGCATGCATGCATGAATATTTGGGATCGAGTGTTGTGAATCGATGTGTGTGTGTGTGTGTGTATGTGTGAATGCATGCATGTGAGTGAGTGTGCATGTGTGGACCCCCGCCCCCTTACCTGGTGAAAGTACAGGCCGCCACTGGTACTATCCACTCTCCAAAAAGGGTCATGTGTAGCGTAGTTTTAAACTGCACTGCAAGGCCTCCTAATGGTTGCCTCAATGTGCGGTGGTACTCTGCCACACCCAAAAATATCAGATACACGGAGAGGTGGCCTGACATTGTTATTCTGCAGATTTTAATAACAATAATTGTTTCAAGCTCAAACAACGTAAAAAATAGTTACAAAAAAACCAAAACCATGGCAACACATTTTGCTGCGCTGCGAAGGCCCTTCACAAAGGCTGTCAGGTCATCTTTCTGTTGTTTATTGCTGTGTTTGGGTTTGCTGGTTCTAATGAGGCGAAGCCTTTACTGAGATAGTGTTAACACGTGTAAAAATTGAAACATAATGGGGTAATACTATCACAAATTGTTCCACATGAAGCCGACTAATTTCCATTTTCATGCCGCATAATTTAGTGAACCCTGCCACATAATTTTGTCCTCCCCTGCCACACAATTCCAGCTGCTCTAATTTTAATATAGTCTTACCATTTTGGGTGCTGGGTCTCATCAGTTTTACGTGAATATGTCTCTAGAATGTTTTCCCAAACACGTGGGCCACTTGCGACGAAACGCCTATGTGCCAGAAAGCAAGTTGAGTTTAAAATTGCCCTAACTGTTCTCTTCTGCAACCTCTGGGACCTTTGGATGCCTGTCAGTGGAATGAACACACAGCTGAAATTTGTTTTGGACACCCTTGGTAGCAGACTGCATGACTGTTCTGACCACAGTGCTTCTCAGAGAGTTCTCTAGACCCAGCATTGAGTTCTTGGCCAAACGTAGTTGGAAGCTGTAAAGTTTTACTTCCACGGCGACTCATCTCGTCATGTTCCGCCCTGAATGAAAATACTCCTGGCACCTACATTCTATGACAAGCCACCGAGGCTTCTGTTTGCTGCTGTGTCTTTAATAGAATCCAGACTTTCTTTAACGCAATCCAGAAAAATCCCAATTCCTAATTGCTTAGATTTTTGGGGTGGCCTCAGACATTACACCTGGCCGGTCAAAAGGTACAGGTGAGAGAACTGAAATTCATAAACAGAGCAGTTGGGTGTTTGAGCCATTCCAAGCAAGTTTGCTTTACTTCATCCACGAGGCAGTATCACTCAGGCAAGAGGGTACTGGGCCGGGCCGCCTTCCCTCCCCAGGGCCCTCACCGAGGGAAGCCATTTCATCTTCCTTCGACCAAGCATGCCTCTTTCCCCATGAACGGCTTTGTGAACAAGGTCACTGAACTGGTGTCTGAGCATGTTAATAATTCCTGCAAATTTAACCAGGAACGCATCAGTCTGGAACAAATTTAGTGCAGCCATAAAAATAGCAGGTATTTATTTTAAAGCGCACTCACGCCAAGTCTGAGGAAGTCAGTGCTTAATTTGAGCCGGTGGGTGCAGGTCAGGACCACCAGCACTCATTTGTGGGGGCCGGAGCTTATTTTTGGTATCAGACGTTTCCCGAGGCAAAGGAAGAGAGAAAGAAACAAAAGCGAAAGACGGAGGAAAAGAAAGACGGAAAACCGTCACAAAGGGAGGAAGCAGGAACCTGCGAGAGTGAGATAAAGGGTCAGAGAGGGCCTGGTAGTGGAGTAAAGAGGTGTGAGGTGGATTGAAGACTGCGCAGACATTTAGCAGTGCCCACCGCTGGCTTCTGAGTCGAGCTTTGGGCACCGGCACTCATTCTTTTACAGATTAGAGACTGGAGGAAGTCACCTGCAGTGTAAAGCTTGAAGAGAAACTAGAAGCATGAAATATTCATGCCGGCAAAGCAGCTCAGCCCCAACTATTCTTAGTCGTGACAAGACTCTCTAAGGTATCCTTAGGCCCTCCTTCCAGTAGCTTTGGCCAACTCGACGCTTAGACCTACCTGCCAGGCAAGTGAGAAAATGAAGAAAACATGTATAATGCAAGACAGAGAGATAATGAAAATAAGGTCAGGCAAAGGTTGACATAAATAGTAGCACTTGTTTAACTAAACGTGGCTGATGTTTTGAGGGTGATATAGAAAACTGAAAATAGAAGCAATCAAGAACAAGTATTTGCAAAGCTACTAGGACTGGTGTTGTGGATTACGTACAACTATTGTTGCGTGAGCTGCTGGAACAATATAAAAAATGGAAACATTGGTTGAAACCAAACACATTTTTTGTCTCAGAAAATACACACTGCTATAGTAAGGAAACTGCTTTGTGTGCAGATGTGCTCCTTCTGAAAGGGCAGAATGGCGTCACTCACAGTGAATGAAGTCAAACAGTGGCTGATGTGGGTTGACTGTACTCTCATGCAATATGCTGAAGTGGTCAGAAGAAAAATGCAAATGACACAGCAGCACACCAATGGACGAGGAATGATGGCAGAAAACCCCTATGGAGCGGGGGGGGGGGCAGGGCAGGGAGGCTACATAAAAAAAAAATACTTACCTGATGACGTCCGCAGCTTCTCCTCCGTCTTCCTCTCTTCCTGGCTCCCAGCAGCACACAGGCTCCCCTAAGCCAATCACGACGCTGCTGTCACCAGCATTACAGCAGTGTAGTGATTGGTCTGAGCGGCCTGTTTGGCCACTCAGTCAGTGCCAGCCTTGGCACTGTTCTCCCCGCTGTGAAACACAGCCAGTTGGAGAAATGCTAAGTGTGCATAACAGTTTGGCCGGTCCAAGACGGCCGGCCACCTGTCATGCACACTTATGGTGCACAAACCACTCCTCCTCCCGTTGACCCTAGCCCCGCCCCACCCTAACATAGCCCCGTAGCTGGTATGAAAAATAAAATGATAATAATGTTGTTATTATCATACCACAGGTATGGGCAGGAAGGAGGTCATACCTTCTCTCTCCCAGGATGGCTAGTAAAGTGGCATATCAAGGCAGTGAGCTTGAAAGGCTGCACCACCTCTAATATGCATCCAGGCCTTCTCCCAGAGGAGCAAACAGCCCTCCCCCAGCCACAGGCACATTTGAAACCAGGCAGGCTGGAAACTTAGGTATTCATAAGGGTTACACCCCCAGAAAGCTAGCCACACCTCTAGGATGGGCTGCCTGGTCTGTACACCTAAGGAGGGCTTTGGCCATTTCTAAGAGTGGTAGAAATAGTGGGTTCTGGGCAGAAAAGGTGACACACACACCCAAATGTGGTCACCTCAGGGACAGATTAGCTGCTTGGGCTGGTAGTCCATTGACCACTTGCCTTCACACCCCTAACTCCCCAACATCTAGGATTTAAGGCACACCCCTGACACCAGAACCTCAATTCTGAATCAACTTGCACCGAAGAGGACAAAGAAGAGACCTGTTTCTGCAACAAAAGGACTTGCACAAACTAAAAGAGAGATACTCTGCACCTGTGGCAAGTCTCCTGGAACTGCATGAACGAAACTCATCCTAGGCAAAATGTTGTATCCCCCAGACAGAGGGGCCCCTGTGAGAGCCAGAAGCAACCTCAAACTCCCGTAGAATAATGGGTCTAGTCCCCTGCAAACTGCAGATAAAACAATGCACAGGAACCGAAGAATTACTGGCCATCGGGTCTTCAGACAAACTGCCCAAATCCAGATGGTCTAGTGCATTGTGGGATGTGGAGTCCTGCCTACCATGCAGTTCCAGGGCCTTCGTATGTTGAAGAAGCTCCCTGCTGAGCATGCCGCAGCCACGGCCTGTTGGTCGCCAGTGCGCCAAATGACCCCTTACTCAATGCGGCACCTAGAAGGCACTGAGCATTTTGTACCTTGTTCTCCCGCAGCACAGTGTAAGCAGTTAAAGCAGCTTCCTAACGGCTCCCGTTCAGCCAGGACAACTCTGCACCTGGGCTCTAGGGGCCAGGTAAAACTGAACTGACTGATGTGGTCTGGTCCTGGGACCAGCACCGCCTTTACAGTCCTTGGGTTCCACGCAACTGGAATTGCAAGTGACCGATTGTCACTATAATTTTTTCCCATTGGGCGTAATGTAAAAATTGTGCAGATTTGAATAGCTGTGATTTATGTTTTCTTGTACAATCCATAACTCTAGTTATATGTATGCTATTTTGTTTGTTTTGGTGTCTAGATTAAGATAAAAATACACTCTATTTTAATAAATTGGTGTCCGATTTCTATCAAGTCGTGTCAGTTACTTATAATCCATTTTGGTACTCTAAAATGCTTAACACATGTTCCTCTAGTAAAGCCTGACAGCTCTTTGCCACTCTACCAGGACTGAGATAAGGATTAATTAGTCTGAATCCAAGGACCATCTTTGGGGTCTGTGAGAGTATTGCATGGTGAGGTCTAACCAGCCGTACCACATAGTGCTCCACATTCCTACAGCAGTAGCGGCTGCCACCAGACCCGGATGGTGAGGTGGGGTATGAAAAAGTAAAAAAAAAAAAAACAGCTGTGACGGCCGGCCTGCCGCCGCCTCTCCTCCGTCCTCTTCTTCCTGACTCAGGTCCCGCTGCAGGATGTAGGAAGCATCAGGAAGCACCCGGCTACCAACCTCATGATGCCATGCAGCGTTGTGATTGGTCTGAGTGCTGTGGATTGGCGCCCAGCCAGGGAATGGGGGCCTGGACATGTTCTCCACACAGGCTGTAATGCAGCCTGCATAGAGAAGATACGAAGTGTGCATAAATGTTTGGTCGGCCCGAGAGGGCCGGTCGAATATTCATGTGCACTTAGGAGTGGGCAAACCACTCCTCCTCTGCTCCTCTGTCTTCGGAGCAGCCCCAACCCAAATGCAAAGCTGCAGCAGAAGGAAACATAAAATGATAATAGCGCAAGTTATTATCATTTTATGTTTCCTTTACTTCACTGCCTCGGAATAGTGGGGCGACGCTCCTCCGTCTTAGCGGAAAAGCCATCACTGTCCTACTGTGCCGAAGGACAAAAACAGAAAAGTCTTCAGTAGATTCCAATGCTGCAGAAGAATGTTGTTTCCATGGATAGATAACTGCAATGTTTTATGAAATCTGCATGCAGGGAGAGAATAGTTTCCCTAAGTCAAACTCTTTTTGCTCAGGGAGAAGGAGTTTACTTCGAGGCAAGAGATTTTGTTTTTATTCAAGTGCTTTCTGCAATTTTGTCTTCGCACAAGCACCATGGAGAATTTGTGAATCTTGAGCATATCTTTTAGGTACTTCTGAGCCTGGCCTTAACCCCTTTAGCTGCTGTGGCTCTTCACGCCTAGAGGTGAACCCATTTGTTGAAGTTTGGGGGAATTCATGCATAATCCCTCCTTACTTTTCTTCTATAAAAGATATCCAGGCCAAATTTACATCCTTTTTTACCACATGTTGGGGATTCTAAAGATACTCAGGGTTTGTGCTTTCCTCCCGGCACCAAGAAAGAAAATAGCCAAAATATAGCACCTTTTTATTTTTATTTTAAATGGGAAAAAGTGTTGTGAAAGAAAACATGTTTTTATTTGTTAAAATGGCATCAGCAAAAGGTTTCTTGTGCTAAAAGCCCCCTCTTACCAAATTTCATGAAGAAACAGAGTTGTAGAGAAACATTTTCTTACTACAGATTTTTAACTTTTTTTTAAGTGTTAGTAGTCTTTTTTTTATTTTGTATAGTTTCTACCTACTTGCAGACCCATATGTCAAAACTAAGCCCAAAAGAATTTAAATTTCCTCTTGCTTGCTCTGGGGATGCTTTGACCGCAGGGCGGCAGAAAGAATGTTGGGACTTTGGGGAGGAGGTGTGGCATTATGTCAGTACAGGTCAGTCCCCACCCCATAAAAAAAAAAAATATTGCTGGGATCAAGTGGGCTTTGTGCCCCCACTCCAAAGGGCTGATTGGGCGTACATCCTCCAATCTGCAGTTACAGGCACCAGAATGATTTTCTTTTTGTGTGGGTAACAAACCATTCATGTTAACTGTACTACGGAGGTAGAGTACGCTTGTCATGAAGGGATAGTCAAGCACATTTCCGGTGTTAAAGTTACTTACGAATAATTGTCAGGGTTTTAAAACTGGTTTGGGTCTGCATCAGCAACCATTGCAATCCTGAAGGACCGGTGAGGTAGTCTCCTCTGGGCTTGTAACTGCCCTAATGGCCAAAATCTTCAGCAGTGGTATTTTTCTCTTGTTAGTGACAACCACGCACATATTAAGGACCGATTATTACCCTAACTATGGTGGCCCAATGAGAGTCAATTCTGTGCAGTCATTTCAGGTGGCAGCTAGATGAGGCCAAGACTTGGCTAGCCTACGTACCCATCGATAAGACTGAATCCAAAAGAACTGCCAGAGTCTTTACTTTATCCACTGTGCTAATAACAGAATTATCAGCTTGGACACTATTGTACAGATGATGAATGTTCCAATTCTTTAATTGAGACAGAAACACAGGAATAGTCAAGGTACAGTATGTTAAAGAAACTCAGGAAATCATGAATATGCAATCCAGGATTCGTAATAAGACCTGGAATAAATATTATCTTTAATACATGCAAATATATTTGAGAAAAATTAATATCAAATCACATATTTACATGGCACATACATACATTTGATGATACTGATTATAAGAAAATTAGCACCATACAGAAATGTTCCAATATTTATAAAAGGGATCAAATTGGGCCCAGACCTTATAAAATCACCTCATGATAAATTGACTCTTTGTTGTGATCAATAATAGCTTCAGGTTTACAATAGTACAATTTATAATTCCACGATTTCTCAATACTAAGAGAAGCTGGATTGATCCAATCTCCCATGCAATACAGACTGGACAAATTCCAGAGGCATAATTACATCGGCTCCAAACTGGATGCATTCTGCAATACGTACAACCTCTGTAAAAAACTTAGCTGATAGTTGGCTTGTTATATTTGCCCAGAATTAATTTAAAGAGTGGTAATAAACAAAGGGGCATATTCACAAGCCCCTTGCGTTGCCGGTGAGCCATGTTTTGCAACACACCGGCGGTGCAGTGTCGTGCTCCATATTTACAAGGACACGTAAAGCCACCCTGTGTGGCTTTTCGTGTCCTTGTAAATACGGCCTCTTTTCACGCAGGTGCCCCTTCCTCCACAAAAACAATCATCCCAGTTGGTGCAAGGGTGCCTGTGTTGGCCCATGGCATCCAATTGTGCGCCAGCGCAGGGGAGAGCTCAGGGATACGTCATATTGTTGTATACATGACCTATCACTTTGCTTAGGAAGTAACGCAGCGCGACCCAGCCAAATGGCTTGCGGCACCGCGCTGCCTTACTTCCTTGTAAATATGGCCCAAAATATGAAGATCATTCGCACTTGCAATCCTACACTTTCAGCACTTATAGTCAGTCCTTAATTTCCACTTGAACAATCTGTCTGGAGTTAGATATGGACTGTTTACAAATTTAAACTGTTGTAATTTTAAAAGGGCAGTCTTTAAGATTTTATATGCCTAATTAGAACATTGGAATGTGGAGCACTCCATTGAAGACAATGGAGTGCTCCGTGCTTCTACGGCCGGTAAAGCACCCGCAGAGCAACATTGGTCTCTCGGAGCCCGAGGGGATTTAAACCCCCTCAAACTCCGAGAGGCCTTTGTTTTATTTGTTAGAACATTCTGCCCTCTAATGGCAGAATGTTCTAATAAAGCAATCACAAGGAGATGATAGACAGAGCGCTGAAACTTTCAGACACTCACCCCCAGTCACAGATCTGGGTTAAATCCATCATCATTCTTTAGCTCACTTCGCCACCCCAGTTCAGACACAGCTGTATGCAAATCAGTCTTGACCCTGTGCCTTATGGGAACAGTCCAGCCCGAATTGCCAAGCCATGTCTTCCCTGGACCAGAAACAAGCATCCTGAGACCGGTTTCGGGCTAACAGCCTTCATCAGCCAGGCTAGCTTGAATCCAGTAGCAAAGTGAGCAAGGGACCCACGTCTGGGCATACCCTGCCAACTTAGGGCGAACAAAGCAAACACAAGGAGATGATGGACGGAGCGCTGAAACTTTTCAGACACCCCCAGTCACAGATCTGGGTTGAATCCATCATCGTTCTTTAGCTCACTTCGCCACCCCAGTTCAGACACAGCTATAAGCAAATCAGTCTTGACCCTGTGCCACATGGGAACAGTCCAGCCCGAATTGCCAAGCCATGTCTTCCCTGGACCGGAAACAAGCATCTTGGGACCGGTTTCGGGCTAACAGCCCTCATCAGCCAGGCTAGCTTGAATCCTTGTGTTTGCTTTGTTCGCCCTAAGTTGGCAGGGTATGCCCAGACGTGGGTCCCTTGCTCACTTTGCCACTGGATTCAAGCTCATCAGCTCTGGGGATGGGGTGCGCATCAGTCCTGGTGACTGAATTGAGTCCTCGGTAGTCCACACACAACCCGGAGTTCGGGTGTGGCACCAGGCGCGGCAGCCTTTGGGACCAAGACCACTGGGCTGGCCAAAGGGCTGTGAGAAGACTCCATCACCCCTAATGCAAACATCTTGGAGACCTCCTCCTTGATGTGAGCTCTGACCCTGTCAGTCACTCTGTAAGCCTTGTGCTTCATAGGAGGACTATCCCCAGTATCTACGTCATGGACGCACCACTCAGTGACACCAGGAACCAGGGAGAACAGATCAGAGAATTGTCCCAACAGTTGGCGACAATCTTGCTGCTGTTCAGGGGTCAGTGTGGCAGAGAGGTTGACACCATCCACTGACCCATCTTGCTCTGTTGCAGACAGGAGGTCAGGAAGAGGCTCGGTCTCCTCCTCCATTCCATCATCCGTTGCTAGGAGCATGCCCACTTCGGACCTTTCTAAGTGGGGCTTCAGGCGGTTAACATGCAGGACCCGCAAAGGGTTCCTAGGAGACCGCAAGTTCACCAGGGAGGTGACATCACTCTTGCACTCCACCACCTCAAATGGTCCGGTCCACCTGTCTTGGAGCGCACAGGGCTCTACAGGGGCCATGACCCAAACTTTCTGACCAGGCTGAAGCTCAATCAGAGTGGCATTCTGATCGTACCACTGCTTCATCTCTTCCTGGCTGGCTTCCAGATTCGCCTCAGCGAGTTGCCTGAATCGCCTGGTCTGGTTCCTGAAGGCCAGCATGTAACTGTATACATCCTGGGGAGGTTTCCTGGGAGATTGATCCCAGCCTTCCTTGACCAGACTCAAAGGTCCTCTCACCGGGTGACCATACAGGAGTTCATAGGGACTGAACCCTAGGGACTTCTGTGGCACCGCACGGTAAGCAAAAAGAAGGCATGGCAAGAGAACGTCCCACTTACGCCTCATAGGTTCCTCAAGACCCATTATCATGCCTTTGAGGGTCCGGTTGAATCTCTCAACCAGCCCATTACCTTGGGGGTGGTAAGGAGTGGTGAACTTATAGGTAACACCGCACTCCTGCCACAGGGACTTCATATAATTAGAGATGAAGTTGGTACCACGGTCTGACACCACCTCTCTGGGGAACCCCACATGGGAGAAAATCCCTATCAGTGCACGTCCCACCACGGGGGCCGTCACTGTCCTGAGCGGGATGGCTTCCGGGTACCGGGTAGCATGGTCCACCAAGACCAGGATAAACCTGTTGCCCATGGCTGTCTTGGGGTCCAGTGGCCCCACAATGTCAATACCCACCCGTTCAAAGGGGGTACTGACTACAGGGAAAGGTTGGAGAGGAGCCTTGTGCTTCCTTCCACTTTTCCCACTTGCCTGGCAAGTTTGACAAGTCCTACAATGAGTGTCTGAACTCTTCCGCATCTGGGGCCAATGAAAGTGGGTGACAAGCCTTTCAAAGGTCTTGTTCTGCCCCAGATGTCCAGCTAAAGGCACGTCATGAGCCAAACCCAGTAGGAAGGCTCTGAAGCGCTGGGGTACCACCAGCACACGGGCTGACCCAGGCTCAGCAACCTTAGGCTCACTATACAGGAGGTCGTTCTCCCAGTAGATCCAATGTGATCCAGACTGATCAACTGCTGCCTGGGCTGTGGCCTGTTGCCGCAAACCCTCAAGAGAAGGGCACTTCCTCTGCTCCTCACAAAATTCCTCCCTGGAGGGGCCTCCTTCTTGCTGCCAATGGGTCAGCTCAGGCAGGTCCCCCAGTTCGGCCACTTGTTCCCCTGTAGGTTCCAGGGCATCCCCATCAAGGTCTGCCTCCTCCTGGACCGTGGGAACTATGGGGGCCGGTTTCCCACGCCCCCCACCTCTTCTCTTTAAGGCAGGGGTCTGGGCCATATTTTCAGGCTCCAGAACCGCTTCAACACCCTTACTGGCTGCCATAGACCGAGTGGTCACACACGCCCACTCAGGCAGACCCAAACTCTCCAAATGAGACCTTCTCTCTACCTTAGCCAAGGGGAGCTCTCCAAATCATTTCCCAACAGACAATCAACAGGCATGGCTGGCCTCACAGCTACTTGAAGAGTACCTGAGACCCCCCCCACTCAAAGGGAACTTGAGCCACCTCACACTGGCTCTGTGAGTTGTCCGCGGCAACTACAGGGAAGAATGCATGGGGGATAACCTGCTCTCTGGACACCAGCCGGCAATTGACAGCTGTCACACTAGCCCCAGTGTCTCTGAGAGCTTCCACCCTATGGCCATTGATGGTCACCCACTGCATGTACTTCTTAGTGTTATCAGGCAGCTGGGTCTCAGGGACCATCTCAAAGTCTCCTAGCGAGACGAGGGACATTTCTGCGGGACTCCACCCACCTTAGGCACCCATCTCCTCCCCCCAGGGCTACACTCGCCATCTGACGGGGTGGTGCACGTGGTGGTGCTTTGGAATCCCTCATGGGACACTGTGCATCATACCAATAGTGGCCCATCTGACCACACGTGAAGCACTTAGTGGGGCCCCTGTGAACAGGTTTACCTGTCGGGCCTATTGCTTTTTCTCAGGGGGAGGCTGGGAACCCTTCCCTTGGTTCCCTTGGGAATTACTTTGGGGCCCTTTCTGGAACTCCCTCTGTTTACACTTGTCCCCCCCACTCTTCTACTGGGGACCCTGCCCACCCTTGGCGGAGTCTCCCACGTGACCCTTGTGGACCCGGGTGCTGACCCAGCGGTCCGCCTCCTCAGCAAGCTTCCTAGGGTTAGTTAACTTGCTATCAATAAGGTGCTGGCGTAGCTCTGGAAAACAATTACCAGACAAGTGCTCCCATGCAAACAAATCATAGAGCTCCTCAAAAGTACTCACTTTGCTACCCTTCACCCAACCATCCATAGCTCTGCAAAAGAAAGATACATATTCTACCCAAGTGGTTGCCTCCAGCTTTTTACAATTCCTGAACCTCTGTCTATAGAGTTCTGGGGTCAAACCATACCTTGTCATCAGGGCTTCCTTCATATGGGCATAAGACATCCTATTCTCACTGGGTAGGTCTAACAATGTATCCCTCCCCTCACTCACAAAGCGGCCTCACAACCCCGCTCCCCAATCCTTCTCAGGGACCCGGTGGGCCAACATTGCTATCTCATAGGCTGCAAACCACTGCCCAATATCTTCATGCTTATGGAAATCTTTGATGACATCCTTTGGGATATATACACTGCCTTCTGCAGGCACAGACGGTGTGCTTCCACCAGAGGGATTAATTTCTAAGCTTTTAGCTTTGATCTCCAACTCCCTCAACATTCTCTCATGCTCTAATCTCATTCTCTCTCTCTCCAAGGCTAACTTGTTATTTTCACCCTCCATCTTGAGCCTGGCCAGCTCCATTCTATGCCTTCTATTTCTCTCCCTATCCTCCAGCTCTCCTGGGGATAGGTCTTTGGAAGAAACACTGCTGCCTGGCGGGGTAGGTACTTTCTCCCCCCCTGGACCCACTGGCCCATCTAGCTGCCCTTCTGCCTCCTCTGCCTCTCCCACAGGGTGCTCCACATTTTCAGATGCATTTCTTGCTTCCACCCAGGCCCTCAGCGCCTTGTGGAACTCATCCTTCTTTGTGAGGCCTGGAATAGCAACTTTAAATTTTTTACAGAAGGCTTTCAGCTGTTTGGCATTATAGGTATCCAACCTCTCTTCCTCAAAATCTGGATCCATAGATGCAACAGATGCTGGTGGACTCATGGCAATAAGAATTGGTAGTTCTTAGAAAAATAACAGTCCAAGGAGAAAAAATTCTACCAAAAAAGTATGTGGGTGCGTTTGGTCTGCACTCACTAGTAGTGTACACCAATCACTGTATATGAGTCACAAATGCAAGTCCAGAATCCCACCGCTGCCACCAATGTTAGAACTGGGGGTCTCTAGTTGGCAATGGTATACACCTTTGTCCAAATAGGGACCCTTGCTTCTAGTCAGGGTAAGGGGGATACACTACTAAAATAACCCCTGCTCACCCCCTTGGTAGCTTGGCACGAGCACCCAGGCTTATCTCAGAGGCAGTGTGTTAAGCATTTGTGAACACATACAGTAATACAGTGAAAACACTACAGATGGACACTACACAGGTTTTATAAAAAATAAATATTCTTTATATAGACTTAACACAAGACCACAAACGACAAAACTCCACAATACTGTACTCAAAATAGACTTAAAGATGGTAGAAGTAACTTAGTTCAAGCTGATGGTAAATGCGACACGTTTCTCTCAAAAGAACCTGGGATGCGTAACGCAAAACAAACAAAGGGTCCGCAGGGAGGACGATGCGGCGAGCAGGCGCCTCGATGCGGTGCGACGATCCGGTGCGATGAAAGTGTGCCCTTGATGCGATGCGACGATGTGAAGACGATGCGTGCACGCCCGACGGCCGTGCGGCGAACTCTGTATCTTTGGAGCCGCGACAGGCCCTGCGACACGCTTCTCCGGTGATGCGACGGCAGGCAGCTGCGATGGCGACACGCTTCTCGGGGGATGCAACGACGACCCTTGCGGTAGCGACACGCTTCCCTGGTGATGCGACGGCAGGTAGTTGCGACGGCGACACGCTACGCCGGTGATGCGACGGCAGGCAGCTGCGACGAAGGCACGCTTCTCCGGCGATGCGACGGCAGCAGCTGCGACAGCGACGTGCTTCTTCTCGTTGCGTCGCGCTTCCAGCTCCCAGCGACACGCAGGCTTCTGCAGACAGAATCCCCAGCAAGGGAATTCAGGAGGGAGCTGGTGGTGAAGTCTTTGAGCCCTGAGACTTCAGCAGGAGGCAAGCTCTAGTTCAAGCCCTTGGAGAATATTCTGCAAGATGATGAAAGTTCTTTAAAAGTTCCTTCTCCTTTCCTTAGCAATGAAGACCACTACAGGCCAACCCAGCAAACAGCACACTGGCAGAGGGACAGTCCAAACTCCTGCAGCTTCCTTGGTTCTTCTCCTTGGCAAAGGTTTGTCTTGTTGTTTCCAGAAGTGATCTAAAGTTCTGGGGTCAGGGCCCCAATATTTATACCAGCAAATCCTTTGTCCTCTGAAGGCAGAGGGTCCTGTACCTAGTCCAAACCAGTTCTGGGTGCATCCTGCCAGTGCACACCCTCTTCCTTTGTCAGTGTGGGCCAGGGACATCAGACACACCACAGGAGGTGGAGCCAGCATTGTTGAAGGCAGGCACAACCCTATTCAGGCCCAGGTGCTACTCCTCCCACCACTCTACATGCAAATAAGTTTATTCAGCCCTGTGCTGACTCACCCTGTCTCCTGGAGCCCCCCCAGCCCCTGTCACTCACAAAACCAGACATACAATACACAAGCTAGCAGAGGCAGGCTGGATGGTTAGGCAAGAAAATACCTACTTTCTAAAAGTGGTATTTTCAAACACAGAATGTTAAAACCAACTTCACTAAAAGATGTATTTTATCATTCTGAGTTCAGGCATACTAAATTCGTTTTTCTACCATGTTCCCTGGGTCAGTTAGGGTTATAAGATGTTATAACCAAACTGCCCATTCTGGCCTATGGGGACAGGTAGCGTTGCAATAGTGAAAAACGAAATTGGCTGTAATTCACTATCAGGACATGCCACACACACCAGGGCATGTCCCACCTTTCACATACAATGCACCCTGCCCTTGGGCCTACCTTAGGGGTGACTGATATGTAGAAAAGGGAAGGTTTAGGGACTGGCAAGTGGGTGCACTTGCCAAGTCGACATGGCAGTCCCAGACTGCACACAGGCTCTGCAATGGCAGGCCTGAGACACATTTTACAAGCTGCTTCTGTGGGTGGCACAACCAGTGCTGCAAGCCCACCAGCAGTATTTGATTTACAGGCCCTGGGCACACATGGTGCACTATACTAGGGTCTGACAAGTAAATCAAATGATCCAATCATGGAGTCACTAATCAATACATCAATTTACCACAGGGAGCACTTGCACTGTGGCACTGAATAGCAGTGGCACAGTGCCCAAAGCATCTAAACCAGCAAAACATATCAAAAACAGAGGAGGCAATCAGTAAAAAAATGGAAGGGAGACTCACGCCAATGGTACCAGGTCTAACAGTAAGTATTTGTAAACATTTTGGGACGAATGGTCAAATTTTCTTGCAAGGTCCTTGAATGTACAAAAAACCCCCTCTGAGAAAAGCTGTCCATCACAAGATAATCCTTCTTATGATATTCCTTTGCACGTGCCACCATCTGGTAATGAGGAGAAACCCCACAGTAACATGTATTATTTAACTTGGGGATATTAAACAGTTTAAACTACGCAAGAGAGGTATGCTGGGCAGTTTTATTAGCCTTGTAGCATACTTATTTGAAGTAATTAGGATCTGTGAATTTAAGCAGGAAGCATCTACCATCGGTCCCATTGCCAATCTAATACATGTTTAAGAATTGGTCATCTCCAACATCAGATATAACGAAGCACAGACCCTGGCACATTAAAGCCCCAAAAAATTGGAAATCGGGAAAGGGACAACAACCTTTATGTAGAGATGACTTATTAAACCAAATTGATCTTCTGGCTCTTCAGTAACCCCAAATGAAATTGTTAATAGTGGCCTCGAGGCATTAAACAAAAAACTGTTGGCGACCACTTACTAATTAAAATGCAGTCAGATCGACCCAATGTCCATTAACAATGAATCTGCGGGGCTATAATTAGCTGGGAATCTACATAACTCAAGATTAAAATTAATTATTCAATCACAATCTCTATGGCTTATTGAAAAAAATCAGGGAGGATGTTAAAAAGTGGTGAAAGCTACCATTTTCGCTGCATGGGCAAGTAACATTATTTAAAATTGTTTTGTTTTGGAAGTTTCTATATGTGTTACAAAACACGCCCTACAGGTTTTAAGGCAAGTTAAAAAAATTAGAATCCAATTTGAGATTACTTTTGTGGGGTGGAGGACGACTGCGAATATCGATACAGAGCTGACAAGGGGCATTATAGTGGAGGTATTGCTTTCCCTGATATTTAATCATATTACTGGACTGCTCAGTAGGCAGAGGTCAATGAATGGGCCTTTGCCCTATTGTATAAGGCCTCCTTTAGGATACATAGACTTGCATTAAGACCTTGCTCCGATGCTGCCGCACTGTCTGGGAGGAAGCCATATGGGGACCTTCGAAACATCTAAGAAGGAAAACCTAATAGCTGATGCTGAGGTCTTTAATATATGCAATTTAAACATGCCACAGCATCCACAAAGATAGAATTTTGATTGAACCAGCCACCAAAATTGCAATATTTTTGATATATAAAAACAATTATAAACAACTCCCCAAATATACTAAGTAAATTCATATAGAAATGGCCACTAGACATTGGCAAACCGGAAGATGAAGAGTGGGAAGAGGCTTTACAAGGCCCAAGAGAGGAGGCCATAAGAACAGGATTCAATCTAATGCAGCTGAGGATCCTGCTCAGGATCTATTATACCAAGACAGAAATGGTTAAATTTGGCAGCGCTAAAATTGCAAGATGTCTTAGGGGGTGCAGACTAATGGGCACTTTCCTACACTCAATATGGACCTATCCCAGATTAGAACCCCTAAGTAAGGGCTTGCTTGGCTAGAATTTTGATGAGATCTTTGTAGAATTAAGTGCACAGCTTTTTGTTCTGGGAAGTGGGGGGGGGGGGAGGGAACCCCCCTCAAAAAATATGTAAAATTGTTTTGGGATTTGGGATTGATGATAGTGAGAAGAATGTAGCCAGATTATATGGGCCTGGATTATCACCTGACCTGGAAGAAGGGAAACAGATATGGACTGGTGCATTATGACCGAAAAGTATGAATATGAGGGCAAAGGGTGCCCGAGGAAATTCAAGAAAACATGAGGCCCATGGGGCACATATAGAGGCCTTTGATTACCTTTACAGCAGAAGTAAATCAAAGAAAGTTGTAAAGGTTAAGGAATTACGATTCAAAATCAGTGCTACCTTACATATAGAGTATGGTTCAGAAGTAATGTCCTACTGTGCTTTAAATTGTGAATAAATACAAAAGAGAGAATGATGTGCTACTGTGACTGCGAATTGTACTGTGCTATGTGTATGAATGAAAACTAATAAAATATGTTAAAATAAACAAGGACTTTGAAAAATAGATGGCAGCAGCTTTTAGGCACAGTTAGTCATTGGTTGTACTACACTGACCTTAACAATTTTGTTGAATTGTAAGGCAATTTCCTCATGTCAAAAGTGTGCATCCCTCCCAGAATGTAATATAGGATCCTTAGAGAAAACATCTTTCTTTTATGATTAGCTAATGAAAAATTATACACAGTGGTCCAAAAATGTGAGCCTTCATTTAAAAAAAAATAAAAAATAAATTGCAATTCTTTTCCTCATCCGTTTCAGAAACAATTGTTGATGAAAGAAATATGCAGATAGTGTTATGATAGTTATGCCTGTGATGAGGTTTCTTTGAGCTTCAGGACGTGCTATTCCCTAGTAGATAGGGACTGACAAGCTGGTAATTAAAAAGCAGCTCTGTGGAATTCAAAACCAGGACCATGAGAAACGATAGGGAGATTTTGTTGAGACTGAGATGCGAACACGTATCTCTGCAGACTGTTGCCTTCCTTCTTGACTTGGTTATGCCTCCATTACCTCCCTGCACGAGGCCTTGCTGCATTCTGGTCCGTCCTGAAGGATGAGCAGGGACGACTCCTCCGCTATAATGGAGGAGCATTGCACCCCCTGCCAGCACCCTCCAAAACAAGGAAAATAAAACGATAATAAAACAGGTTTTATTATCATTTTATTCTCCTTGTGCCGAGTCTTGAGGGTGGGGCAACAGTGTCGACAGGCACTGAGGGGAGTTGGAGTGCACTCCCTTCACTGTGCGTGACGGTTTGGCCGGCCGTCTCATGCCGGCCAAACTGGCATGCGCAGTGAAAGCTCTCTACAACCCAGCAACGCAGCTGGGATGGAGAGAGCAGGCACAGACTCCCAGTCTATCCTGGAGCACAAATTGAGGGCGCTCAGGCCAATCCTGAAGCTGCTCTCATGCATGAGAGCAGCTTCAGGATCGCCGCAGGGCAGGCTGGGAGCCTGTGGCTTCTTGCCGTGAAGAGGAGAGCAGCAGAAGAGCGCGACGCGATGGTGAAGGGCAGCAGGTAAGTTCTTTTTTTATTTTTAACATTGTCTCCCTCGTTCCCCTTTCTACCCCCCTCACCTCTCTGCCCCACCTCTTTTGCCTAATACGAGCCGCTCCTGAGGCTGAGTTCAGTGATGAGAACCTGGAGTTGTGGTTGGCCTGCGAGAAGTACAAGATCCGCTCTGCTGACAAACTGTCCTCTAAAGCCCAGGAGATCTATGAGCAATTTATCCAGAATGAAACCTCTAGGAAGGTGCCATAATATTCACCAGAGTTTACCAAATACTGGGAACTTGTAATGGGAGCCTCCAGGCAACTAATTATCGTTTTGCTGTGGTCCAAAATTTGTTATACTGGAGCTGCCTTTGTCCTGCCTTGACACTTGTTCACTGCTGCTCACTACACTGTCCTTCCACTGTGCACACTCCTGTGCCCACCATGTGAAAGTAACCTCTAGCATGTCCATTTTAAATTGCGGCATTCAAGATCTGGTGATTTTTCCCTTTCTCCCTCCCTTTGTTTGGAATCTAATCTTTGGCATTTCAGAACGCTACAGTAAAACTTTGAGGTATTCTTGGATTGTGTTTTGATGTAACAGCTGGTTGGTTTTGTCTTCTTCGATGCAGTTAAGTGATAACTGAGATCCTGGTGTCGGGGGGGGGCTTAAATCCTAGATTTAGGGGTGAGGGAGCTAGTAGCCAATGGGCCCCTAGTCCCAACAGCTAATCCACCCCCACTATTTCTGCCCTTCGAAAGATGGCAGAAATCTATTTTAGGTGTGCAGATCAGGCTGCTCACCCTGGAGGTGTGGCCAGCTATCCTGCATACCTAATCTCCCGCCTTGTCTGGGAGCAAGCATGCCTGGGGCAAGAGGAGTTCTTTGTCCTCCTGAGAGTGACAACCCAGATGCATATCTGAAGCGTTGTAGCCTTTGAAGATTCACTAGCCTGCTGGGGAGGAGGGAGGTGTGACCTCCTTCCTGCCCAGCCTTTGTTTGTGACTCCAGGAAGTGATCACACTGCCTGACAGGAGGTCTGAATCCAGTCTTGGTGAGAGCAGGCACGGGAAACACAGTCTTTCCAGCCAGAGCACAGGCCAGCTGGGGCAACCAGGCTGGCAACCTCTAAGCCATCTGGGTGCATGCCCGCCTTCCCTTGACACCGGATTCATGTTGGGGGAGAGAAGGCATGTTGTTTGAAACCAAACTTGACATATTTAGGTCGTACCATAAAGGAGCTAGCAACCTGGGTCTGCCACTGTGCAAGGCCTAGTTATTCTATGGACACCTATCACTTACAGTGCACTTTAATGGTAAAAACACCCTTTAGATATATAAGCTTGCACTTACATGTTTACTTTCTTAATATATTGCACACTGCCTCCTGGGCACAGGAGGCCTTTTCTAGGGGTGACTGACATATGCTAAGCAGTGCAGGGACCCTGTCACACATGGGGAAGACAAAGTCGAGGTGGAGCAGTGGAGCAGTTTTCAATGTTTCTGCAGGCCTGCTGTCATTAGTTTATCTGGGTCACTCAGGGTTTTACAAATGGTGCTGCAAGCCCCGAGTACCCCTTTACCAACCATGCACTGGGTACCACAGGTTCCATTTACCAGGGACTTATAAGGGACGTATGGTTTCTGTCAATTGGGGATGCCAATTACACATGTCAATTTTAGGGAAAGGGCACTGGCCGCCTGGAGCCTGGTTACAGGCTTCAGAGCACTGTCAGAGTCGAAAATCAGTTCAAGTGCAAAAAGTGGGGACATATATGCAAAAAGCCCTGTTTTCATACAGATGTCAAAAATTTCAAAATTGTTGGTAGGGTCCTCTGTATTCTTGTTGCCAGCGTCACCCCTAGCTCCCTGCCAAATCTTTACATTCTTCAATGCTTGCCCACATCTTCCTAATCCATCTTCTCCCACAAACCAAAAGTCATCCAAATATTAAGAGACCAACTCGTGACTGTAACCTGCCACAGAACAGCACTGTAAGAAAATGCTAAAAGTCTCAAACAGCTTGCATGAGATTACATAGCCAAGGCATCTTGTCCACACATATCTGCCCTTCAAAATGTGATGTCAAGTGATGAAAAGTCAACAGAATGAACACGCATCAGTCCAAAGGTGGACTTAATGTCACATAAGCTCAGCATCCTTACCACAGGACAACACCAAACCTATAGCCTCATCTATGGACATAAACTGCACTTCCAAGTCCTCTTTGGTGATGAAATCATTCTTAGACTGCCCTTCCAGTCACGATGAATAGAATATTAATCTTAACTTTCCTGGTGCTTTTTTGGGAAAAACTCCTAGAGGGGAAATCATCAAATCCTCCAATGGCCGCTAGTATTTCTTTGAACAACTTCTCCTTCACTTCTTCGGATATCTGTTTGTTTGATTGTAAATTGTCAGCATATCTCCTAACCCTGGGACTCTGGTATTCCAACCGAAACAACACTCTGAAAGCGCACTTTAACAAATCCGCACATTCTCTGGATAGATAGAAAGATAAGCATAACTCTATTTTCTACATATTAATTTGAGTAAAGCTTTTGCTCCCAGATTGTCCCTGCCTTGCACGTACTGACCTGCCAACTGTAGCTAACTGAATCATTGCATGATTGGATCCCCCCCACTCATAAAGCATTTTTGATTATATTTACATGAGTATCTATTGAAAAAGCCACTGCTGTATCCACAACATGAACCTGCATTAAATTCCTATTCTCTGGCTCATGACTCTACCCACCCTCTCCACCACCAAGCGTTGGACACCAGAGAAAGACTCATTCATAACACAGCTAGACCACACCACAACAATCTATCTGACCTTTTTTAATGATGTCCATCTATTTAAAAATCACCACCGCTCTTCCCAGCTACTTCTCACAGTAAACACCTGCATAACTAAGATATATGAAGTCCATGTTTCAATGTTCAACAGCACTCAGAGTCTACAAACCAATTCCCAAGTTTTTAGGTCTCGCCTGAGCCAGCGCACATGCGCTGCTCTGCGAGGCATTTTGTAAGGGCTTTTAAACTCTAAACACACGCTCGTGCCTGTGCTTTTTTTTTATCACCCGCAATTGGCCTTTGCGTGCGTCTTTCTAAGAAAGACAGCACGCAATTGGTCCAAGGTGGGTGCATGTCCCGCCTTCTCTGTCCCCTGGCCTAGGGTGCTCGGGAGCGAGCAGCAGCGCAGCCGAGTGCCAGCTGCATACCTCGCATTCCTGCAGTGCGCTTGTTTTTAAATTCCTTTTAGCGCGCGCGCGCACCACTCCCGGGCTTGTTCTCTGTTTCCTCTGACTCTGTTCTTCTCTGCCCCGCATTCCTCTCTCGCCAGTTGTCTGTGTTGTTCCTCCATCCCTCTAAAGCTGTCTTTGTTTTCTTCGTCTCCCTGAAGCTGTCTCTTTATTATTCTGTCACCACGCGCATGAAACCTCAAACAATTGATCCAGTACAGTACAATACCCTCCCCGTGGTCCACCGTGTTTGCCTTTTATGTCTCTCTCGGTCCCTCTCTCTTCAGCCCTGCAGCAAAGTGGAAGGAAATCTCCCGTTATATGCAGCGCCTCGTGGCTTAAAGCGTGCCTCACTGAGAGCTACATTAGTAGTATTTGTTTACAATGGAATTGAGCGCCTGTCCACCGGAGTCACCTGGTGAAGTTAGGAGTGTTGTCATATGATGATATTCATCGAAGCCTCAGCCTGAGAGGACCACAGGCCAGTTTTAGCTCTCCACGTTGGTTGTGGCAGCTCACTCCGAGAGGGCCTTCTCATTTGTCGAGATATGCACACTTACTTCTACCTGTTTCGACAGCGATGAATTGTGAACATTATTACAGAGGGTGTGAATAGAGAGCAAAAAACATGAGGCAACTATACAAAACGGTAGAAGGGAAGAGTAAGGAAGGGGGGTTTACTTAGTTATTTATTTTTTTGTGTTTTGTAAAGTGCTGCAATGTGACCTCATGCTCATCTTCAGGCCGCTAAGTCGTTTCATGGATAGTGTTCTGCTGAAGAGGTGACTAGTTTTCTCGTTAGTGGGCCAAACTAAGTATGAAGTGGGGCAGACTTCTTCTACCCCATTCCTCATTCCTTTATTCCTCTGCAAAGGTCTGGTCGGGCTCACATCCCTTAGCACCTTGAGTTATTGACCAAGATTTCTGACGAGCCTTTTGGGTGATCTAACAGGTGAAAAAACAAATTTGCATGAAGGTCAAAGTAAGGGTGAACTAACAAGGTACCACTGATATCCGTGCCCATTTCCATAGTTCTGGTACTTGTTATACAGCTTTATGTGTTTACGTTTATATTTGGAACTCTTTGAAGCTAATTCTGTCACCTGTGCTTCTGGTGAGGTGGAACATGGAATATGTTTCCATCAACAATCATCAGTGGCCCTTGCGCTCATCTGCTGTTCTCCACCGCCGGGCTGCTGGTCTTGTACTGGCGGTCGCCAGGACAGGATCTGGGGTGCATTATTTCTGCTTATCGTGCTGCCAAGGATGAAGGGCCACGTGCGATTACCCTTAACCAGCAGGCCCTGTCGATGGCCCTGATTATCAAGCGTGCAAATGTGGAAGCGTCTGGACTGTACCACTGCGCTGTGGGGGACACAGTGACTGTCACCAACAGGAAGCCAGCACACCAACTATCAGGCAGCTTCTAGCCGCTGTCCCTGCTGGGCTCAGAGCCGGTCTCTGGCACCACCTCGTGGCTCACTTCATGTCACTGCCTGCGTGAGTGGATTTTAATAGGGCGACTTCATTGCCATGCCAGTGCCAGGCAGTTCCTTTCTGCGGGCCATTGTTTACTGCATGTATTTTTTGCAGCTTCAAGAGCGCAGACTCAGCATAGTGGCATTAAAGGAGCTTTACGTGGGCAGCAGATTAGGGTACACAAGGTCACATGGGGAGAGAATGTTGCTAGAGCCGCCGACTATGGAGCTGGAGAAGCGGGTTCGAGTCTCGGCGTCGGCTCTGCATCTTGTGATTCTGGGCAAATCACTCAATCTCGCGGTGCCTACAAAAAAAACAAGCTTTGGCATAGCCAATAGGTCTCGCCTTTGGGACCTTATAAGTGTTTAGATATGCAACAGTTGATGTTGTTGCACCAAGGATATTGTACTGCATAACTAAATACTTATAAGGTTCCAAAGGCAAGACCTATTGGCTATGCCAATGTTTTTTTTTATTCAACCTTCCTTAGCCTGTATCTCCCTATGTGATAGTTTATGTTTGTCTATATACTTCTCCTTTCTCACTTTACACGAGTATCACAAATTGGGTTGCTGGTTGACTGGGGGTGTGAGCCCTGGTCAAGCAACAGCCAAAATCCCTTGCAGGGTGAACCACAAAAATCAGTAAACTAGCTTGTACTTAACCCTGGGTAGCTTGCCACAAAAAGCAATCAGGCTTAACTTAGAGGAAATGTGCAAAGTATTTATGCAGCTCACATACAGTAATAAAGTGAAACCACAACACAAGAAAAATCAGAAACCAATTTAAAAAGATGGAGTAAATTGGATTAAACAAGGTGACACCAAAACAACAAAAATCCATTCAGTAGAACTGAAGTTACGATTTTTGAACATTTTTAGTAAAAACTAACGCCTAAAAGATCATAGAGCTCACCACGGCCATCTAGTCCCGTTAGACTGGGTCAAAGTCGAAAAACATGGCCGACCACGATGGAGAGCGGTTCGGATACAAAAGTGAATTGGGCCCTGTCAGCGCTTACTTTCAGACTCAGAAGGAATTGTCTGGGAAGGCTAAGTTCAACAGGGCAAGACGGCAGGAGTGTCCGTCAGATAGCCTTGGGTCAAACCTTTGTGAAAATATTTACTTTTGGACATAGTTTCTAAAATGGAAGTCAAAAATCTCCAATGGGGCGAGGCAGAGGACCATAGCCGAAGACAGTTCCATGAGGCCCAATACCCCTTTGGTGAAGGTGAAAAATGAAGTGGGAGAAGCTACAAAATCAATCCGACCGGCGATGCAGCTTGGGAAGATAGGCGCGCAGGTTGGTCCCGGTCTCCTCCTGGTTCTCAAACAGTTTTTGGCTAAAGTTTTCTAGGTTCTCAGTTTTAAGATTTGGACATATGGGCACCTTTAGCACCACAGGCAAGGACCCAGGACTGGTGGGACACCTCTTGGGGGTTCAGGACTCACTCAGGCTGGGTCCAGGTGTGGGTTCAAGATAGTAAGAAACTTTTGTGTCCCTTTGGCTCTAAACAGAAGGCCAGCAAACTAGCCTGTGGAGTGACTCAGGTAGTCGAGGTTCAGGTGAAGATGCAGGGCTTAACAGCAGGGCTGGCCTCTAAGGACTCAAGGCAGGCTCAATACAGCAAATCAGTCCTTCTAGGTACAGCAGCAGTCTTGCAGAGTGCATAGCAGCAGGCAAGCAGGCATTCCTCTGAAAGACTTTCTGCAGGTCCAGTAGTGAACTGAAGAGTGAGTCTGCAGGTCAATCTCACTGGCCTCACAAGTCATGCTTGTCACTACATTGGCCCCAAATCTGCTTCAACCTGGGGATGCTGAGGGACTGCCTCCTCTCTCAGGTGCACCAGCCTGCTGTGCCTTCCTGCATGTCCTGTCCCCTGCTGGAATCCATATGTCCCCTCCCGGCCATTTACCCCTACTTAATGCTCATTTACCTCAATTGCATTTCTTTTAAATCATTGCCCGCCACATTGTATGTCACTAAATTGGAATCCACAAATCGTCCTGTTCTTTTGTCCACACACATCCTACCATATTTTGCCCTTGTACACCTTTTTGCCCCTTCAGCTACTGTGGGAGCTAATGTCCCTTACTGCATCAATTAATTTCCCCTGAACCAAAGTTTTTGTACTTTTATGTATTTACAGCTTTCATACTACTGACAAAATTCCTGATGGAAATAAAAAGTGATGGGTGGACAGCTTCAATTAATCAGACCCTCCGGTAATTGTTCTAGGCCGAAATCCAGTCCATCATTTTTGTGCCCAACGTGCCACCTCAGGCAAGAGCCATACATATGCAAATCAGCCTTTGTCCTGCTCCAGTAGGAACAATCCAGCCCTCTGAACAGAAAATCAAGCAACTCTAGACCAGTTTCTGCCTACTGAGGCATCGTTTTAGCCTAGTTAGGCATAGTTAGGCTTGATTCCTGTTGCATAGTAAGCTCAGGACTGATGACTGGTGTACCTGTCCATCATTAGGAGATATTAATGATGCCTGGGTAAACGTTTAAGCTCAGTAGTACCTGAATACAGTAAACAGCAGCTTAAAATTGGCTGAATTACTTTTTCAACTTGTCTGCCAGTCTTGCACCGACTGTAATACTTTTTAAAATAACCTTTGTACCATTTCAGCTTGAAAATAATTTTTGTTGAAATGTGCAATTTATGCAGTCGCTAGCAGAATGTGCGGCATTGGCAATTAATCCATAATTAATTGAAACATGCCACAGTAGTGTACTGCCAGTGGCCAGTAGGCCTCTCTATATTGCTTCCTATTCTATAATTTCTGTTTCCTGTCAATATTCCTTCTCTCTCTTCCTATGTCTGCTCCTTCTCTTCCTCTACTCTTAATACTGCTTCTCCGGCAGATGCTTCTTCATTCCCCTCCTGTTATTTCTGATTCCCGTATTTCCAGACATTATGCCACCCACCTTTTTCCATATACCTACTTCTTACCAATTACTACTTTTGCTCTGTGTTCCATCATCTACTCCCTGCATCTATTCCTATGCTTGCTCATAATTCTGCTTATCAAGCTCTCTGCGTATCCTTCTAAAAATACTTGGTCCATTCATGCTCCTATTCTGCCCTCTTGTGGTTATTTACAACTTCACGGGCTTCATATTCTAAGGCAGTGGATCCCAAACTTTTTAGAACCATGACCCAATTTTTAGAATGACAAACTTCCGCGACACACCAACCTTTAATGGACCTAAAGAGGGGTGTTTTTTTAATCTAACTAAAGCTTTGTGTGGTAACACAGTGTCATTCGACAGCACATTTTCCATTAAAATGACCACTAACTGCACAGAAACACAGTTCTACTGATAGAACTAGATAGCACACAAATAATAATGTGAGAAGATCTGAGTTCTGTGAATATTAATCATTTGTGCATCACTGAGTAGAGTGTCTTGATTTGTTTTGACCCTTTTTCTAGCACACTTTAGAATTACAAAAAAAGCTCCATTTGAGCTTTCTTAGCTGCTAAATGCATACAGTTCATTCACAGTACATTTTGTTGTGTGTTGCAAAAAAACATCCCAGAGCCTTTCCTTTCACATGGCCTGTAACTCAGCAAGATTGCCAAATAATTCACTTAAAAACTCCTCTCACTATGCAGTCAGAGAAAGAAAAGTAAACACCAATCCTGCAGCAATTTATAAGAAGAAATAGTGAGACATTTGACCTCTGTCTTTGAAGCACCAGCAAATGTGGCAAGTCATACACAGAATTTAAAGGTATCTTTAATTATTGCTCCCACTTTCAGACCCACCAAAAATCAGCTCGGGACCCACCAGTAGGTCGTGACCCACAGTTTGGGAAATCTTGTTCTAAGGTATGGCATCAGACAGCTTTAGTTACGTAAACACAAAGATGGACATGCAAGAGCAATTTACAGAGCCTAAGTCACTAATGTCTCCCTACCCAGAAACAGAAACATAAAAAAGGGACTGATAGGCTCTGCGTTTTCTAAGGACCATGTAGGTACTCCTCAGGGTAAATGTTTATGTGAATCACTCAGTTTGTAAAATTGACAAATTGGTCTATTTTCCTTATGACAATGAACGAGTTGTCATTTTAAGGAATAATCCTAAACAGGATTCAACCCCTCAACTTCACTATGTGCTATGCTTCATCATCGGGGTTGTTCCTGTACCAGCACTATGGTGGTGTAATGTAGGCATAGAGTCTTTTCCTATGTGTTTTAAGTATGTGGTGAAGGGAAATAGAAGAACTCAAAAATGACTATTAAATTTGTAATAGCATAGGTTCACTCAAAATCAGTTTTATTACTGGACATGTAATGCCTGGCTATCCTAAGTAAGGTTTAAACACACAAAGTAGTGGGAGAAATTAGGTGATTATTATGGTATCTTTCTCATAATCCCACTGAAGTCTACATGTTTCAGCCCTATAGTGGTGACGGAAGCATCCTGGGGCTTCAATAAGACCGTAAGATTCTATCTATTATTGTTAGAATTTCTTCAACTTCCCGTTGTCAGATGCCTCGTGCCTATGGTCTTCTGATCGCGGGGGAGGTCCAAGTTTTAGAAGGCCCCTCCCGATTGTCAGAGGCCTCGTGCCTACCGTCCTCCGTTCACGGGACAAACAACCCAGCACATGTGCAGGTGAGGCACCAAATTGCAACAGGCTGACAGAGAGAGCGCTGCGGGTGGGGGACTTGAAACCACATGCCCCAGGCTCTTTTGCGGAAGGAAGATCGTGGAGAGCATTTTCATGCCCATAGCAGGGCCAGACTGGCCATAGTGGGCACCGGGTGTTTTCTCAGTGGGCTGTGAGGGCGAGGGCTGGTTTTGGTCTGGTGGGGGCCGTTTTTATTACTAGGGGGCCGGTCTTGCAGCAGTGCTGCAAAATCGCCCCCTTTAACAAAAGGGCTGCAGCAGTGTTTCCCACCAGCACCCCCTCTTTTTCTCCCCCCGGGGGCCGGTCGGACGTAATTGCCAGGGCTGGTTTGCCTTCCCAGTCCAGCGCTGGCTCGGTGGTGCCTGCCTAAAAACTGCCTTGGGCTCCCGCAGCATGGGACGCGCCCGGCAGTGGCGTAACACAGGCCCCCGCAGCACCCGCAGTGTGGGGGTGCCCCAAGCTGCAGGGCGCCCCCTCAGCACAGTACTCTGGCCCGAGAGCTCCTAATTAAATCTGGAGCGGGGGGCCATCCATGTACCTTGCAGGGGGGCCCCCTCAGGTTTCGTTACGCCACTGGCGCCCAGGCCCGTGCCCGGGTCAAGACCGGGCCCGTCTTAGCCTGTCATAGCCCGACAGAGGCCGGGCCTGGCCTACTCTCTTGTTCCTTGGGTTTTAAGCCGCCCATCGCCTGATAGAGGTGCAGTCTCCTACACTGTGAAGATATTATTTCTATTTAACTATATAGTGAGTGCTGTGGATCTCGTGGCTAACGAGATAGAGCAGAGAGAGCAGCACCTTTCGCTCACGTCAGATGATGTTCTCATATTGCAATCATCCCCACCCGGGTCATCACTGCTCCCTGTAATAAGGAACGTTGAAACAATTGAAGCCCCAATTTCTTATACTGACTTACCAAATACATCTACTGAGGATATCATTGGGGACTCAGACCATCCTGGCTCTGATCTGGCAGGGGGCCATGACTCTGTTATCCAGGTGTGTTCTCCCAACCCAGAGCCATCGACCAAGCACCGGAAAAAGGTACCCAAACAAGCGCCAAAACAGAAATCAATGACCTCCAAATAGGTGCCCATAATCTGCGGGCAGTCTGATGTAGCATCTTTACAATCTACTACTGCCAATTTATGGGAGTCCCTAAGCAAACAAATCAGTGACCTCTTGGACACCAAATTATCTCCTATTTACAATCGCCTGACAGCCATTGAGGCTGGTTTAAACCAACTTTCAAAATCTATAGAGGAACGGGCTTTAAATTCAGGAACGATTCCACCCCACATAACAATTGATCTGCTCCATGTGCAAAACCCCATAACACTGGATTCACCATCTGCCGCGCAGCCTCCAGCTAGGAATAGGACAATGGGCGAAAATGTCAGGGTAGCTACCTAGAACTCGTCAACTACTGCAGGAATAGCCCTCCATCCCACACATCAGGATGATGGACCTCCATCTTTTAAAACTGTTGGACCAAACCCTGGAAGACGGGTTGAAAACAATACTTCCATTTTGGCTACCATGCCTGTGAATGATCTCCCCCAGATTCCTGCTCCTATGTTATCATTAAGGCTTCCAGTTTTCCGTTTTTAATGATTTTTACAGCTAAGTACAGACAAAAAGCAATGCGTTTACTGTCTGTATTTATTTTTAAAAGCTGAAAAATGCTGAAAATTGTGCTTTTTGTGAGAGCATCTCCATGCTGTCTTTCAGGAATTCTAGGCAAATGATGAGCAAATAGCATGGAGAATTAAAAAACAGGATGAGATTTCCTTAAATAGGCATATGTTATCATATATTTGTTGTATAACACTAATATGTACTTGTGAGTGTAATGTTTTGTTATACGTGGCTGCTTAATTTGCTAAATTGTGACAGGCATCCACGAATGAGTGCACGTTCAAGAGTTAAATAAATGTGGAAATATACCATTTTACGGCTCCATTTATTCTCAAAACACAAAATAAATATGGATAAATACCAATGAGATGGCCCAAAAATAAATATGGATAAATACCAATGAGATGGCCCAAAAATAAATATGGATAAATACAGACGGAAATGTTCATAAAATAAATACCATCAAACCGGGAGCCCTAGTTATCATATCAGCAAACGTGCCTAAGCTACCCGCAGGCTCTATTGAATCAGCAGTGGCACTCAGGAATAAAGTTCTTTTTTGGTTAAATAGTTCTGTAAAATGTCACTGGGACCTCAATCACGAGATATTATTTGTGCTTCGAGTGGGGGAATTGGACCCCTAGAAAGAAACTACCCTGCTGACACTAATTGTAAATGTTCACAAACCCAAGGTTGCCGGGGACATTTTATCTTTAGCACGAGATGGCTTGGCAAAACCAGGCCCCATAAGGATATTGCCACTGGGCTTCTATTATAGATTTTTAGCACCAACTGTTTCAGGAAAGGCCTGGGCCAGTAGTTCAATCCATTTTCATAATAGACCCCAGCCAACTTTCTCTTTAGCACTCAGGAACAGGTTTATGCCTCTGTCAGGGATGGAGGAAAATGACTGACTCCACATAGAGGGATGTGGTCATTTAGCAGCAGTGTGGACCCTGGGGCTAATCTTCAACAACCAAGTACTACTGAAAGCGGACGGGGCATCCAGCTTCTATCCTGGAATATTGCGGGATTTCAGAAACAAACTTGAAAATGAGGACTGCTTGGGTTTCATAGGGAAATTTGATGTATTATGCTTCCAGGAGACCTGAGTTTTTGAACCAGTAGCCATTAATGGCTTCAAATCTTATTGCTTTGAGGCCACCCTGTATATTGCAGGAAGAGGGAAGGGGGTTGAGCTATTTTCGTAGATTGCACTTTTAGCAATTTGAAGGTCAAGGTTCTGGTATCAGAATCATGTTATCAAATTCTGAATCTTTATTCGTCAAAACAGTTTAATATTCTCTTAATTAATTTCTATTTTTACTTTTTCTCTGCCCATCCCATAGGTATTATTGAAGAGCTGGGAAAGCTAGTGTCAGATTTCGTGCACAAGAGAAAAAACACACATCAACTATGTGGGCGGGCAATTTTAATATTTTCAAATGTTTGCATGGAGGGGATGGTATATGTGGTTTTACTAATGCTCAAGGGGATGACATGGGCCACTTTGTACACTCAAATTATGGCGCAGCCTTAAAACTGTTGGTTTTGTTGTATAACTTAATTTTGCATCCGATGTCGAGGCCCATGCAAAGTTAATCCACCTTCTTTCGTAGGAAGGGGCAAGGAAAGTACAACAGATTTTATTCTAGTATCAAGAGATCTGGTACAAGACGAGCTCTGCTGACTCCCCCATAGTGATGATAATCCGGTTACTCTAAACTGTCAGACTTCCGTGTATCATGGCACACATGGCAAGACTATACTTTCGGTAAATTATCTACCACATAAGGGGGTCTGTTTAAATTGGGGCTCGATTGATCCACACAAGTTCTTTAATACCTTGGTGGTTGAGGCCTCCAAAGAGTTCTTGTGGTGTTTGTACTGTAGCTTATATTACAGAGTGTTGCATAGAATGTTGGGGCCTCCTAGTTACCAAGGGGCCTGTATTATGTGTAAAGTATTCTTTAGAATGTTTTGGGGGAAAGGATTACAATACCAGAGTCAGTTGGTGCTGATCCTCTGGCCCTTAATTACATGAATCTTGCTGTGTACTTTTCTCTAGGGAGGATGTTGCGATCAAAATCGGGGACAGCTTTATGGGGATCTGTGAAACCATATCTCGAGGGCTCCTGTCAAATAAACCACCAAAAGAACGAGCTAGCTGAGCAAACATGGGTTAGCCTCGAGTGGACTGCGGCATTCAAAGCCCTAAAGTTAGCTTCAAATAAAATGCCAAGTGACATTACTAATATCAGGGAAGCAAAAACCAGATATAAGTGAGCTCTACAACAAAGGAAACAAGGTATTAGAGCCAAAGCACGGGAGGATTTAAATAAAGCAGCCAATCTGAAAGATTCCAGACTTTTCTGGGATATAGTTAATCGACCTTTGTTCTCAGATAACCAAGTTTCTAATATAGTGTGCCATATCCCTGAAAAAGATTGGATCAACCATTTTTCTTTTATTTTTAACCTAGATAAAAAGGAAATGGCAAGCATTAAGGAAAATAGGCCTGATCATCATCCCATAAATGATAAATGGCTAATTGACGTACTAAATTGAGCCTCAGTCACAAAAGTAATTATGAGTGCTGCAAATGGAAAAGCCCTGGGCCCTGATTGGGGTCCTGAATGACCCTTTTAAAAACAATGCAGAGTTTTGGGTTCCCTTTGTAACAAATGTACTCAGGGCAACAGTGAAGAGTGACTTTATTGATTCTTGGATAAAAGCCATTATTGTACCCATTTATAAAAAAGGTAATCACAACTCGCCGGCGTGTTACCGCCCGATTCCTTTGATCGATTCTACAGCAAAGATTTTAGAGTAAGTGATTCTGGGTAAACTGGAGGATTGGGCAGAGGCTCATTCTTTCTTTCGCCCTTCCCAATATGGCTTTCAACCAGGTCTAGGGACCATAGAACAAACGCTTAATCTAGAACTTATCCTAGGTACATACGTCAAGGCCAGGAGAGGGGCCATACACATGGCCTTTATGGACCTCTCCTGTGCTTTTGACCTTGTAGACAGGGGCATACTATGAGACTCAATGGAGCAGGCGGGAATTGATACCCCCACTGGAGCTTGTAAAGTGTTTGCACTGGGATTCTACAATGAGTGTCCGCTTTTCACAGAATTGGGACTGTACCGCCCCAATAAAGCTGGCTAGAGGGGAAAGGCAGGGCTGTACATTAGCCCCCTTCCTTTTTCCATTAATTCCCTAGATACTGCCCTAATGGCATGCAGTGAAGATGTCCCTAGAATAGTTATGCAGGCATTGACAGCGAATGGTCTCCAAAATCTTTTAAATGGCTTCAACGATTTTATGCTTAGGTTAAAACTTAAGGTGAACCAGTCAAAATCTTTTGTCATGACTTATGGCCCCAAACATACAAAGTCAAAAACATTTTATTGAGGAGGGGCACTTGTTGAAAAAGTATCCTCCTTTAACTACCAAGGAATTTTGCATGAGGAAAATGGGACATGGGTTAGGTTATTGACCCACAGAGAGCAAAAATGCTAGCAGCAGGTGATGTAATATTTAGATTTGCAAAAAGGTTAGGCCACAAGCTGGCTCAGGACATGAGTCAACTGTATAAAAGCAAATGCCAATCAGTAGGCACATATGAAGCCGGAGTTTGGGGTTATGCTGTCTGCACGAAACTTCAAGTAGCGGAGAACAGGTTCTTGTGTAGGCTTCTGGCCATCCCCAAATCTTCTTTGAGTCTCATTGGACACTTGGAATTGAGCATAGAGTTCATGGAGGATCAGCTCTCCATGGTGCCACTTTTATTGTGGGTAAAGTTATGGAGTTCCCTTAAAGCAGATTTTTCAAGGAAGGTGCTGGTGGACTGCTTAAAACTAGATAATATGACTGCTATCACATGGCTGGCTGATGTATGAAATACCTTTCACAGCCTGGGGTACAGTCATCTTTTTGAGTCACCTGAAACCACTAGCCCTAATCTTAAAATGAAAATTTAAAGGAAGATTCGAATCATATAAATAGGGAATCAGATTCGAAAAGTCCCTTGGCATGCCTTCAGTCATCAGGTATATGCAAATCTTCTGACATGAAACACTCTCTAAAATGGATAGAAAATCCTGAACATAGATTTTATCTCACTAGGTTGAGACTTGTGGCTTTCCCCTTAGCGGGTACTTGGTTTGCTTCCCTCTCCTGTTGCCCTTGCGACTCTGCCGCTGCCCAATCTACTGTACACTTTATGCATTTTGGAACCCTATATGACTGCACTTCTTACTTCCGGCTCTTCTGAATAAGCACTTCTTTTTCTATAAAGAGCGGTTGAATTATCTGCAGAGTTTACCCTCATTTGATATTTGCACAGCTGTATTGAGTTACATTGTTGCTGCTATCGAATTGAGAAGAGCTTTTTAATCATGAATTTTATTGTGATGTTTTCTCTTGATAAAATAATGTGACTTATTTATATTTTTAAAGATGTACATGTTTTTATTCTGTGCTTTTATGGTCAAATTCTGACCGAATAAAGATGTTTTGCACTGAGCTGAAAGGGAAATTACACTTTCCATATAATAGATTCAGGTGCAGGTATTCTAGAGAAAATCACTTAAATAACGTATTGAAAAAGACATCATTGGAAACAGAGGCACATATTCAGCCATATATTTATCTCTATCACCATGGAAACACCCTACTAGTGTTTCACATAAATGACAAATTTGCTATAGAGTGCTTGTACTAATGCTCACTTATAACCTATATCCCTCCCTCATCCGGGAGTTGGGGGATAACGCATGGTACCAACATTTTGAAATACTTAGGTGTTGTGTGAAGAACAAATATGTTCATATCCTGTGTTGAGTAGTCCTTATGTCCTTACAAATAATTACCTCAGGCCCTCCTATGTCTTGAGTAGTCCTTTAGGTACAACTGGGCAGAGTGTATATAGCATGTTGGATGGTGATTATGGTGAAAGGGTTTATGATGCAATTGCTTGTCAATAACTTATTGGTAGGTCATTTAATATTCTGGAGTTGAGGGACCGCAATATCCTATGTCCATGTCTTCATGTTCATGAATGTAATATGCAGTAATCGAGAGATTCTGGTGATTTTTACAGACCATGAGGCCAAAGTGCTACCTAAAACCTTGAGATGGCAATATAGGAGCACATTACACATGCTACTCATTATAGGTCTGATTCACAAAGGTAACTTACACCTTTGAGAAAGTTTACTACTTTTCGGAATTCACAAACTATTTTTGAAGTAATATACACGTCTGTAGTAATTTACAGTTTTGTAATATGTCCAGCATTACACGTGGTCAACCACTGATCTAGCAACACCCTGGAGGTAGAGGCTTACTACTAAAGTGTAAGTTACTACAAAAGTGTAATTACTTCAAAACTGCAGTCTGTGACTAGCACTTTGTAGTAACTTTTGAAGTACTACTGTAGTACTACAAAAAGTACTACAAAGTATACATTGTGAATCTGGTCCTTTGCATTTTATTGTTATACTACATGATTTACTTTTCACATGATTTATTTTAGTACTCATTAGAAAGATTTAGAGCATTTGAGCATCTTCTGTCTAGCAGTCCTTGTTTGCCTCAGACTGCAGACACGTCTGTTAATGTTTTGAGAAAAGTGTGTTTTTGTTGGGTATAGTCTGCTAATATTTTAAATGTGTAATAAATTGAATTTTAAATGCAAAGGGCTTTGAAAGGAAATTAAAAACATTCCTTCTAAAAATGTGTTTTTCTTCTGTAATACATTGACACTATACATTAAGTTTAACAAGATTCATAAAAAGAAATACAATAAAGTGTAATGTGGGGCAGGGTACCTTTTTGCTGGCAGAGTTCTGCATTTACAATGTTTATTTTTACACACTGGGCAGGATTCATTGATACTTGCATCAAGGATGGACTTGCGAGGGTGAGTTTGTCAGGTTTGCTATTTAATGGTCTAGGAAGAGCACTGTCATTGTGAAATCATTTTTACCAACACTGAAAGATGAAATACTGTTTTAATCATCTACTTAACTTTTTATTTGTTTAGAGACACTGAATAGCCTGCAAATTATTTCACCACCATGAATTACAGAAAATAATTCACAGCCAGGCCTCTTTTCTGTGAAATATGACCTGTGAAACCACTGGCATATATTCAATAACAAGGTTTAACATGTATTATAGCCTTATAGCCTGGCACAGTGGGCTATACCATCTTTTAAATGCCCACTCCTTGTTATAGGCCCTCAGATTCAGCTTGCTCCTATTAAGCTGGATCGGACCTTCAATGCCTGGTGTAGCCCACTATGGAGGACCATAATGCTATATTATATTATGAGATTAGTGAAAGGGTATTTTGAGCCCGGAAGAAGAGAATATAGATCTACATCGAGATCTTTATCCGTCCTGGTTATTCTTTTGTTCATGGTTGTTTATGGCTAGTTTTTCTTCTGTTTGGCTATTATCCTGTTTCACTGTCTGATAGACAGTGTGGATTGTGTTGTCTTCCTTCCATTGTGACGAACTGAGATAGAAAGAAAATCACTATTACAAGGTGGATCGATCCTGCGTTCTTGTAGAAGGATCTGAAACTAAGGATATCATCTCCACAATGGACATGAGCCACTAAATCAGAGAACTGTGGATTCAAGAAAAGCACTACGAGTATTGCAAGTGGTAAGGAAAAAGCTATACATATACCAATGCAGTGCTTTACATTTACCTATATAAGGTCTTCACTGTCATAACTATCAATTCTTCAAGAGCCGTGATTGAAACAAAGGAACAGCACAGACATAAATACAGTACAAAACAAATCTTATTTTAATACCTTCTGGACCTAATGATGGCATTTCTTGAGATTAAAAACAATTGGTAACTGAGATCAATCGCCAGTGGCGAGCTGTTGGTAATGGTGTATACTGTAACACATTATTTTAGAGTACAGTTTCATTTTTAATTAGCGCTGTAGGAGCAAAAACTTGTTTATTTATAATTCTTTCACCTTTAAATGTATTTTCCCTGTGACCTGCTTGGTCCTTTCTCAGGCTGTTCTCAGAATTCCTGGCAAATAAAAGTGAATTTAGTCAGTGCTTACAACTACCCAGTAGATGGCAGAAATATACTTCGTAACTATTTAAATTGTTTAAGTTTCTTCTAAATTCAATCGTATTCCTTTCCATAGAGCCAACCTTGTTTTCTCACAAAATAGTTAGGGCCAGATTTACTGAGGGCTTGCATTGCCCTTGTGTCACTCAAGGCGACGCAAGCCCTTAACTGCGATTTACTCAGACATGCTATGCGTTGTTTAGTAAATACAAGGTAACCCAAGGCAGTGCATTCTGCTGCCTTGTGTTACTTAGCAGCACGCGTTCCATGGGTAGAGTGTGGGCGTTCCCACATACCCACCCATGTATTTTGGCGCATTCCCAGATTTACTAATATTTGACGCAACGTATCAAGACAACTTGCTGCACTGCTTCAAATGGAAGAGGCAGGAATGCACCATATTCACTAAGATATGGCGCATTCCTGCTCTTCCTCTGCGATGGTGCCCTTGTGGGAGCCAAGTGCCAACACAGGCACCCTTGCACCATGGTGCCTCGGTGTGTGCGTTACAGCCAAGATTGTTTTTGTGCAAAAAGGAACGCCTTCCTGCACAAAAACAATCCTCTGAGGCTTTTTTCTCAAAATGCAGCACACATAGAAAAAGAAAAAAACAAGCAGAAATAAACATATTTCTCCTCGTTACGCCTCCCCTGGGAAGGCGTACCATTTTTTCGCGTTCCCAGATTTACGTGTGTTAGTAAATCTGGGAATGCACCAAAAACCATAAGTGGATGCATGGGAACACCCACTCTCCACCCATGCAACACCTTCCTAGGGCAGAGTAACAGGAGGCAGCGACTTGCTCTGCCTTGTGTTACTCCAGATTTACTATGCCGGCAGAGCTATGCAAGTTGACTCTGCGTGGCATAGTAAATCTTACTTAAGGTTTTGCAGCTTAAGGGGAGGCTCCCACTGGGCCTGATAAGATCGTGAACATGGTTCTCATAAACATTAATTAATTGTTTATAGGCCTCTTATGTCTGCAGACAAAATGCAGATAAAATAGCACTGCTACCACATACCATGAGAGAAGGTGGTGAGCTTTCAGATGGCATGCTCAGGGAAGGGAACACATAAAGAATAAAGTTGATTAGTAGAAAACGCAGAGAGAGGAACACATTAGAAAACAATGAGCATAACAGAGAAAGACATGAAAGAAAAAGTGAGCATGAGAGAAAAAAGATGGGTAGATAAAAAAGGGAAAAAAGAACGGAAGGTGAAAGGAAGGGTGACAGGAAGGAAGGAAACGTGAGGGAAAGATGGAAGTAAGGTGAAAGGGTACAATGCAACGGTAAATGATTGACTGGATGGAGAGACAGGATTGACTGGCGAAAGTGTGCATGGATGGGAGTATTGAAGAATGCACAGATGAAGAACAGTGAATAAATGGATGGTTAAATGAAAGATGGATACATGAACATATTGATGAGTGGGTAGGTAAAATGATGAATGGGGCAGTGGGTGGGTATATATATATATATAGGTGAAAGTATGGACAGATGGATGGGTGAATAGATAGAAAAATTAATGAATGGATAGATGGAACGCGAGTGAAATGAACTCTTCTTAGGAAGCTTGCATTGGCATGCTTTCCTCGCTCGGTCTGATTTGAGATATGTTTCAAATGGGGGTATTTTAATTTTCTGGCTACTCCCTTGTTTTGCGTTGCCCTTGCATCACCTTGCGTGACTGAAGGGAAAAGCAAGCCATTAATAAATCTTGCCCAAAGAATTGTAAACCTCGGAATGCATCAAAATGGTACAACTCCAGGCCCACCATGGTATAACTGTGCCTGCGTTGGCCCTAGGCAGCACACAGTGCAAGAAGGCAGCAGAAACGCTCTATATCTTTGTAAGTATGTCGCATTTCTGATGTCTCTCTTTCACGCAATGCAGCGCAGCAAGTTGCCCTGCTCCGGTGCGCTGCATGAAATGTTAGTAAATCTACCCCATATTTTCTTGCATAAAGAATTCTTTCAATACCCAGACAATCATGGACACCTAATTGTTTAAAGGTGTTAATAAAACCAGTTAAGACTCAGAGCATATTATGAAAAGTAACAGCGGAGTCTGTGCATGGTGCCTCTGGTGTGCACACTACTCTGACACTGCCAGGCCAGTGCACTTTACCTTTTTAATTCCCACAACAAGCAAGTCATAGTTGTTAGACCTGGCATCTTTTGGCATGTACCCCCTGTCTTTTGCTTTCTGACCTCCCAGTTTTGACTCTGTTTCAGCTGGTTTAAAGTCTCTGCGCACTTTCTCACTGCTGTTCAGTGTTAAAGTGCAAGTGCTCCTGTTGTACATTGTGTTATGGATTGGTGTTTCCATGATTGGCATATTTGATTTACTAGTAAGTCCCTAGTAAAGTGCACAGAGGGTGCCAGGCGCTGTAAATCAAATGCTGCTAGTGGGCCTGCAGCACTGGTTGTGCCACCCACACAAGCAGCCCTGAAAAGGATTCTCAGACCTGCCACTGCAGTGTCTGCGTGCAGTTTGTAACTGCCATGTCGACCTGGCCAGTGTACCCACTTGCCAGGCCCTAAGCTTCCCTTTTCTTACATGTAAGTCACCCCTAAGGTAGGCCCAAGGTCCCCTGTGGGCAGGATGCTGTGTATGTTAAAGGTAGGGCATGTACTGGTGTGTGTGAGACATGTACTGGTGGTGAATTACAGTGCATTTCGTTTTTCACTACTGAAAAGCTATCTGTCCCATAGGATAGAATGGGAGTTTGGTTATAACATCTTATAAGCATATCTTCCCCGTGGGACAAGATAGGGTAATAGAGTTTTGTATGCTTGGACTCAGAATATAAAAATGCATCTTTTAGTAAAGATGATTTTTATGTTCTGTGTTTGAAAATACTACTTTTAGAAAGTAGGTATTTTCTTGCTTAGCCATCCTGTGTGCCTCTGCTGGGTTTGTGTACTGACTGTCTGGCTTTGGATTTACAGGGGCTGGGGATGTGCATTCTCTTCAGACAGCCACTGGGAGGGTCGAGGTGTGTCCTGCCTTTCCTGGATGAGTCAGGGCTGGGCTGAGTAGACTTGGGCTGCATTTAGAGTAGTGGGAGGAGATTTCCTTGCACTTGAATAGGCATGGTCTGCTTTCAACAATGCTGTCTCCACCTCCTGCCAGGAAGCTGGGCCGTAGAGGACCAAACTAGTTTGGACTAGGCACAAGTGCTTAATTTGAGCCGGTGCTTTCCAGTGCTCAGCACCGGCACCTAATCCTCAGCACCGGCGCATATAGCACCAAATAAGGACACACTCATATTCAAGGCACATAATTTTCCCCAGAATCACAGGATGTTGAGCCACGCCGAGACTCAAACCCAGCTCCCCAGCTCCAAAATCGCCATTAGGCCAAGTCCTCTCCAGAATAATAAGTGCAAGGCTCTAGTCAGGAGGCAGTTTGCACCAGCATGTTTTTCCTGTTAGCGCTGCCTCCTGAGGGATGTATGACGATACCACGCATGCATTACATCGCATGCCATTAGATCGCGGTTTTAACAACGCAGAGTCGTTACAACGACTTGCGTTGGAGGGCGCTGGACTTAGGAGTAGTTTAATTTACTATTCCAACTCCAGCCTACGTACAGTAGGGAAGGTGTTGGATAGTAATTTAAACTACACCTTGTCCTATAGCGCCCTCCAGTGCAAGTCGTTGTAACGACTTTCGTTGTTAAAACCACGATCTAATGGCATGCGAAGTAATGCATGCGTTCTAAAGGTTGTTTCCCCTCCTGAGGAGAGCTCCGGCACTTTTTATTTGACAAATTAATCACTGCTAGGCACAGACACTCTCTGCCTAAGAGAACAAAGAGAAACTGAGTATAAATATTGGGGCCCAAACCCCAGAACTTTAGAACTCGCTGGAATCAAGGAACCTGCCAAGAAGAAGAGCTGAAAGAACTGCTAGGAGGAGTACTGCCCCTTTGCTGTGTTGTTGCTTTGTTGGATTGGCCTGCAGTTGCTGCCTCTGCCTTGGGCAGTGAAAGGACTGGACTAAACTTTCTTCACTTGTGCTGAGTATCTCCAAGGGCTTGAAGTAGAGCTTGCCTCCTGTTCTGAAGTCTCAGGGACCGCAAAGACTTCACTTACCTCTGGGTACCACCTCTGGAACTGCGGTTTCAGTTGCCACAGAGAGGGAAAACCGCAACCGACTCCGTCACCGACTCCGTCGCTGGCCCTGTGTCCTGAAGGCACCGCAGAGGGCACGCCACATCTCGCACCGCAACCCTTGTCTCACCGACGATGACTGACACCGCCACCACCGAGCTGCTGCTTGCCCCGTGACCTGTGGGCAACGCATTCTGCACCGCCTCGCTTCACTCCGCCACCCTGGTCTCACTGACGCCATTGCTGCCTGCTGACCTCGACACCCGAGACTGCACCGTGGCTGGGGGCACTGCTCGTAAGTCTCACGACGCACCGCCTCGTCCCACACCACAGCCCGGACCGACCGACGCCAGCTCCCCGTAACTGGCTCTGTCGCCTGCACCGTGACCTGTCAGCACCGCAACGAACACCACCTTCATTTTGCACCGCAGCCCTGGTCTGACCGACACCGCTGGACGACCATCACTGAGCCGCTGCCTGCACCACGACGTGAGGGCACCGCACGCCGCACAACACAACTGCGACGGTTGCCACGACCGGCTCGCACCAACGTGACTAGCCGCAACGAAAAGGTACTGTTAACGAGTCTGCCGACACTCCGACCGACGTGGTCAGACGGAACTTTTGGATTCTGTTTTTCTCAGCAACGCTGTAGCACCGAACGGAGCTACCGACTTCAAGAAACTGCATTTTAAGATCATTTTTGCAAAGGACATATATTTAAGTACTGTATGTTGTATTTTAATCGTTTTGGTCTTGTTTTAACTATATAAAAATATTGGATATTTTTCTAAACTGGTGGTGTCCTTTTGTAATGTTGTCACTGTATTACTGTTGGTTATGTGCAAATGCTTTACACACTGCCTCTGAGATAAGCCTGACTGCTTGTGCTAAGCTACCACGGGGGTGAGCAGGGGTTATTTTAGGAGTATAACTCCCTTATCCTGACTAGAAGAAAGAGTCCCTATTTGGACAAAGGTGCAAACTATTGCCAACTAGAGACCCCGATTTCTAACAATAGTCATTCACATCGCTGCTGAAAAGCAGCAGCACAATGACCCTGGAATTTCTTGCTTGAAGCAAGCTGAATCCTGGAAACTGTGCATCGGGCTATATAGCGCACACTACAAACTTCAACAAATTGTAATTGCTAAAAAGTCTCTTTAATGCGACAGGGGCAACCCACAGTTAACAACCCCTGGCAACATGTCTTACAGACAAAAGTTATAACCTTAATATACATACACCTAGACAATCAGACGTCAACCTTAACAATAACTTTTATTATTATCCTAAATTCAACTCCCCCTAAGAAATGTTCCCTTCATCCCTGCATACCATAGGCCCAGTGGCCATCATTTGTAGAAACACTTCAGTATTCTTGCCAACAAGGTGCATATTTACAAGGAAATGGCAGCGCGCGGAGCTGAGCCGAATTTGGTAGCGCCACGCTCCGCCATTTCCAAAACACGGGGATGCGCCATATTTACAACAATACGGCGCATCCCTGTGTTTTCCCTAGCGCTGGTGCAAGAAAATTGCTGCCTAACGCCAACGCAGGCACCCTTGCACCATAGTGCAAGGGCCCTGCATTGCTGGGAATGATTGTTTATGTGCAGGACAGTGTACTTTCCTGCACATAAACAATCAATAATGGCATTCTGCAGCACACATAGAAGTAGCAAATCGTCATTATTTAATGATTGTTTATGTGCAGGAAGGGACACCTTCCTGCCCATAATCATTAATAGCGTTTGCTTCTTTTTATGTGTGCTGCAGCACACATAGAAAAAGGAAAAACAAGGAGAAATTAATGAATTTCTCCTCGTTGCACCATTCTAATGCCTGCTATTGCATGACGTTAGTTTTGGGCGCTGCCTCAGATTTACATATCCTTGTAAATCTTGGGCAGCGTTAAAATGCAATGGGTGTTGCGGTGAAACACCCACGGCAGCATCAATTGCACGCCCCTTTCACTCAAAGTGATGCGTGTAAAGGGGCCGTATTTACAAGGCGGTATTAAGCCACTCAAAGTGGCTTATCTCTGCTTGGTAAATATGGAGAAGGCCATAGCACCACCAGAATGTCACTAAAAGTAACGTTCTGGTGGTAATATCCCCTTGTAAATATACCCTAAAGTCTCAAAACTCTCCAACTCCAGCCTCTGTCCCTCCCTCTATCGGATCCGCCTGACCAGTAAGGTGACCAGCCATCAAGGCATGGTAAACTGAATCTGAAAAACCTGCCGCAGTAGAAAAGGAGCCTGCTAATAAGCGACGTCCTTATAACAATACTAAGAGAGCCCCTATGAGCCTGTTCCATCAACCTCGACATCTTACTCCCTGCACCTCATTGAACCTTAACCCCTAAATTGTTCTATAATCAGTGTGAATGGGAGGGTCAAAACCAAACTCGCCTCCCACCTGCAGGTAGCTGCCAGGCTGTGCCTACTTACCCTTGAAAGCAACCTCACCCAGCTGACTGTCCTATTGACCCCCTGCAGACTCCGCCCCTAAAATCCCTTAACATTCCTCCCAGTGCAGTGTCAGCCCTGCACCACCTGGTCAAAAAGCCTCGGGGCAGGGCTTCACTTATCTCCTGCCCCTCAAGCCCCCCTGCTTCCGGTTACATAATGTGGCTCCAGAGCTCACCTTCGGCAGCCTCACCTTGCCTCACTTTAACCTCACCCTTTCCCAACTTGTCACACATTGGGGTGCAGTTAGTGAACGTCACCGACCCCACCCTGTGTCATTGTTGGGTATGGGTGGGGTGTGACAAGGGGGCTTTCCTCTGATTCATGTGCAGCCCCAGACACTGCAGAGCCTTAAGGGCCCAGGCAGGGCTTTAAGTGGGAAAAAAACTGGGGGTGCTCTAAAAGGGGCGGGGCAAACCTTTTAAAGGGGTGTGGCCTATCTAAGTAGGGGCGTGGTCTAAATAAAGATAACTAGTGTAGCAGTACCCCCTGGCCCCTGCTCTGACAAGCCATCAGCTCTAGGTCTCCTCAGAGTGTCATCAGGTTTGGAATTTCCTGCTCAGGCTCGCTCTCTCCCCTCCTTATTACAGCAAGGCTAAGTATGGATAACGCCATACACCCTCCCCAGTACCCCAAGACTGGTGTCGTCATCCCGGAAAATGCCCAGGCAGACACCTCCCGTATAGGGTGGCTTCAGGTGAGGCTGAGTGTACTAGAAGCACTGCTCCCAGAAGGCAACGCGGCTTCACAGGGGTGAGTTTTAACGAAGCCACCACCCCGTCAAAACATGCCACATAGTCCTCCTACAACGCGGCTCACCTGGCATGACGTCATGCCTCGACCTCCACTACTCAGTAGTGAGTAAAATGAGCATGCGCACATCAATGTGCATGCTCTCACTGCAGTCCAAGAAAAAAAAAAAGAAAGCGGACTACCTCTGCGAGGCCCGAAAATAGAGCCCGATAGAGACCCGTTTCGAGGCCCCCTGAAAATAACTGCCGGTGCTCATACCCGACAGACCAGGCCCACTTAAAGCCCTGACCTTAGTGATATAAAAATGACTGGCTTACAGCTTTTAAGCGCTGGACAACTGACGTCATTATTCAGTCCCAACGAGGTGGTGCTTGTTTTATCGACGTCGGAAGGATAAAAGGCTGAGTTGCCGAGCCTTGAATTTGCAAGCATTTACATTCTGTTAATAATACGAAGACTGGGTAGCCCTGGATGGGATGGCGATTGTTCATAGTTTGGCGGCTTTCTATGACTACTGGGAGATTCCAGACGGATCAGAGACCCGGAAGGGCTGGGGAAGTAGCCAGCTGTTTAACAATTAACCTTTCTATGACACCCATACCTCTGAAAGTCAGGGAGGGCTGGGGCACAGTGGATCGCAAGCCAGCTAAGCTGGTGTAGAATCAGTGGTCATAATAAACATAACAAACGCATTCTGTGTAACGGACATCCACCCCCAATGGCGTCTCTTGGCGCTACAAAAAGATAATGGGTGCTTATTGTTATCCAGCATAATGATGGCCATTTTATCAGCCTCAGAAGAATGGAAGGCTGAGCGGACCGACCAGGATTCGAACCCATGTACATAACATTAAACACAGATCTCTGCAGTGAATGCATTAGCCGCCTGTGCTAGCAGAACCGGCTTAAGAAATGCTGACTAGTCATGTGATGCATAGTCACCGTCCGACTTTAATATTTCAGTAGGGCTGGAGAAGAGTCAGTCATGGACGGTGCAGGATGGATAGTGACGTGTGAGCATACCCTAAGCACGAGGCCATCAGCACCGGAGAATCCTGTCGGATTTCTAAAGTGGGAAAAGGACAAGCTATATAAACATCTCTTTCCTTTAGAGTGCCCCCTAATCCCACACATCTGCAGCCAGCAGCCCCCAGGATCCCGCTCTTGTCATGCCCTTGAAATTCTATTGTGAAAAATACCCCTCGGAGATATGTTTGTAATCCGAAACTCTCTCTCTTGCTGTATATCACTACCAAAGCAAAGTTTTGCCAAAAGAGTGGAAACAGAATTTTCGCATTAATCCTATGTCTCCCTTTACAGAAGCGACTGATTGAACTTAAATCCATTAAGCTCTGACGTTTGTCCTAAGGCTTCTTGGCGCTTAAATATCGGAATGAAAAAGATCCCTGAGCACCACAATTTGGTGAAGAAATAGGTTTTCAGCGCCTTCCTAAAAGAACGCAGACTACCATGTGTTCGAAGCGTTATTGGAAGAGCCCATCCACAGCCCTGGTACCAGGCACGCAACGCCCATTGGGCTCAAAGGGCTTCAGCCACCCCCCTCCCTCTCGTGTGTGTCAGCCCGGCTGAGACAGCTTCCCGGGCGCACACACAGCCGCACCCGAGTACTTCACAGGTCTTTAAAAGACCACTTACTTGCTAACGGGGCTTTGTTGTGTTTTCACCCCTTCTAGAGCCCCTGCATCTCCACTCTGACTATCGCTGGAACAATCAGGCCCCCCCCCCCGAAATTTTTGGTAGCCTCCCCCAAATTTGGCTCTAGTTGCGGCCCTGCCTGGTATCACCACAGATAACGCTCTACCGGGGACTCTGGCATAAACCACCCTGGGAAGAAGTAACTGGACTAGACTATCAGATCTTACATTTCTGGTACTTTTTCTTCATCAGACTGTGTGTGGTGAATTGGGTTTTTACAATAAACCGTCCCATAACAAAAGCACAGGGTTTGAATGTTATATGTCGCACCAATGACAACCAGGGAAAAGATCTTCGCAGTCCAGAGACCCTTTTCTGTATGATAAAAATGCTCTATCTGCAGTCCAAGAAAAAAAGAAAACGGACTACCTCTGCGAGGCCCGAAAATAGAGCCCGATAGAGACCCGTTTCGAGGCCCCTGAAAATAACTGCCGGTGCTCAGACCCGGACAGACGCGGCCCACTTAAAGCCCTGGGCCCAGGGTTAACTTAATATTTGATGCGGCAGCACTTTTTGAGGCTGCGGCCGTTCAGTACAAAACACTATGGTTTTGCACAACTGATGCAGACCATGACTGCTGCGAATGCTGCTTAATTCTACCTCTAGTCGAGGATCAGCTTGGGAAGGAGTGGTGGCACCCATAAAAACAAACATTCCAGGAAATGTATTAAACTTATTCATAATTGCGTTAAGGTAAATATTTTGCTGAGACCTCTGAACGTGTTCTTTAAAGCACCTTCCCTAGCAGAGAAGCTTTTGTGCACTGCATGGTCTTTCTGGAACTGCAGCAGGCCTGTTCTACACATCAACTTTCCTGCTGGGAATATTGCTTTCATTCACTGCCAGGGTAGGGTTAGGTAGCTAACTTAATACAACTTCCTAATTACATTGTACAGCTGTGACCTCTCACTGAAAGTAAAAGACTGACAAATGATGGCTGGAAAGCGAAACAAATCAAACATTCACCCCCAGTCAAGAGATCTGGGCTAAATCCATCGTTCTTTTGCTCACCATGCCACCCCAGTTTAGACCCAGCCATATTCAGATCAGTCTTGACCCTGCTCCACATGGGAACAGTCCAGCCTGAACTACCAAGCCAGGTGCTCCCTGGACCAGAAACAAGCATCCCGGGACTGGTTTTGGGGGGTATCACCCCTCATCAGCCAGGCTAGCTTTGATCCAGTGGTACAGTGAGCCCGGGACCCACGTCTGGGCATACAAGGCACACTAAGGGAGAGAAACCGAAAGACACACAAATGATGGCCAGAATACGGAACAAATCAAACATTCACCCCCAGTCATTGCCCAGACGTGGGTCCCTTGCTCGCTGTGCCACTGGATTCAAGCTAGCCTGGATGATGAGGGGTGATACCCCGAAACAGCTCCCAGGATTCTTGTTTCAGGTCTTTAACTTTAATCAAACCTATGTGGAAGGAAAGCCAAAAGGGACCCTGCTTTGGAGCCTCATAAATGTAAAGCTCTTTTCATGCTCTATCCATTTAAAATATGTAAAGACAGATTAAAGGCTTTGAATTCACCCCATAGTGAAATAAAAAAACCTTTTTATTTTGTCAAAAAGATTTTTCAATTAATGAGATGATTGGATAAAGACAAATCACATGCCAAAAAGTGTTTCACGACATGTACAATAACTAAGTCGCTTCATCAGTGCTTAACAAACTTTAAAAGTCCAAAATAATGCTCAGTTTCAAAAGTCAATATGTATTGTATTGTATTGTAATTGCATTTGTATAGCGCTTACTACCGCTGACGAGGCGTCGAAGCGCTTTTTTGGCGAGTAGCACGCTACTCCGGAACCCATAAAGGATTAGTGTTGAGTTAGTATAGTGAAATATGAAAGTAATTTGAGTGGTGGATAGGTTAGTCAGTTATATAGATTCAGAAGGATAGTGGAGTAATAGAAGAGGGGAAAAGGTTCGCATTTATATAGCGCTTGTTACCCCTAATGGGGTGTTGAAGCACTTTCTTGGCGAGTAGCACGCTACTCCGGAACCCATAAGGATTAGTGGTGAATTAGTATAGTGAAATATGAAAGTAATTTGAGTGGTGGATATTAGTCAGTTATTTGGATTGAGAAGGATAGCGGAGGGATAGAAGAGGGAAAAAAGGTTTGCATTTATGTAGCGCTTGTTACCCCTAATGGGGTGTTGAAGCACTTTTTTTGGCCAGTAGCACGCTACTCCAGAACCCATGAAAGGATTAGTGTTGAATTAGTATAGTGAAATATGAAAGTATATGAGATATTAATATTCTGCTGGGCTGAGCCAGACCTAAAAACATGTGTAATTTTTTTAAATCACTTAACACATGACATCGCCAGCAACTACCAATTTTTGACTCGCCACTCTTCCCTTAATTAATCTGCCTCCACCTCAACATACGTTCAACTTCTCTTTATCCAACGCCAAAAGGGGAAGTGTCAAGTGTTGGGTGGAAAAAAATCGAATTCAATTCCATTTTAATGGCTGCATCCACTCTTTGTGCTCCACCACCCATTACAGAAAGTGTGCAAAATTGGATTTCTATTAAATTCAGAGATGCCTTGTGTATATATATATTCACTGAAAAAACCATAGGTTTTAGGGACAGTTACAGTTAGTTGGACATTGCACTCGTACAAAACCCATGAAATTCCCCCGTTATAGTTAGTTCAGCTAACTATAACTCGCGCCCCGCAATGCACTGCTGATGACGTCACATATTACATCACTCATGACATGGTCAGTGACATCACTGATGACATCATCCAGTGACTGTGTGTTTCTGTAAAGTTTAAATATGTTTAATATATATAGGGAAAGGCGTATTGAAGAATGAGTGGGTGTATAAGTGTCTGAATGGATGATTTAGTAGATGCGTGACTAACTCTAAGTGAGTGATTAAACGTATCTTACTGAATGCATGGGTTAGTGACTAAACTGGGTGAATGTCTGTATCCGTCTGTCTGTTGCTGTGTAAGTGGCTGCATGGGTTTGTGAATAGCTACATGAGTGTCTATATGAGTTATTGATTGGTTGTCTGAGTATCTGTATGGGTGCCTGAGTGTTTGTGTGGGTGGGGTGTGTGCGACTCTGTGCATAGATGTGTGAGTGGGTGATTCACTGGGTGGATGGTTTCAAGAGTGCATCTGTGATAGACTGTATGGGTGGGTAAGTGTGTGTAAGAGTGTGTTAGTGAGTGAATGTATGTCCCAGTGGTACATGTGTGAGTAACTACATATGTGAAAGGCAGTATATATGTGTGTTGGAGTATATAAATAGCTATAAGCGAGAGTGTGTGATTGTGAGAGTGACTGTATGGATGAGTGTGTGCGTGTATCAGTGATCGTATAAGAGCGTAAGAATGTGCTAGTATTTGTATGAGTAAGTGAGCTGGTGTGTGTATAACTGTATAGGTGAGTAAATCGCAGTGTGTTTAATTATTTGCATGACTGACTAGGTGTGTGAGTACCTCTATGGATGAGTGGCGGTGTTTGAGTGTCTATATAGGAGTATGAGTGCATATGATAGTCCTGTACTGAGTAACCGTAAGTATGAGTGACTGTACGGGTGAGTGAGTGGATGTGTGTGTAGACCTAAGAATCAGTGAGTGGGTATGTAGTTATTGGTGTTGGAGTGTCTATGGTTTTGCGAATGGCAGTCTGTAATTTAGAGTGGGTGTATCAAAGGTTATATTAGGGTGTGAGGAGGTGCATCAGATTATCACGTGGATGATGTCTTCAGTGATGTCATCAGTGATGTCATCAGTGATGTCACTGACCATGTCATGAGTGATGTAATATGTGACGTCATCAGCAGTGCATTGTGGGGCGCGAGTTATAGTTAGCTGAACTAACTATAACGGGGGAATTTCACGGGTTTTGTACGAGTGCAATGTCCAACTAACTATAACTGTCCCTAAAACCTATGGTTTTTTCAGTGAATTTGTAAGGTTTTTTAAATGCTAATTTCTAACTATAACGTGCCTGAAACCTATGGTTTTTTCAGTGAATTTCAAAGGTTTTTTAAATGCTAATTCCTAACTATAACATGTCTGAAACCTATGGTTTTTTTCAGTGAATTTCAAAGGTTTTGTAAATGACAATTTTTAAATGTATTAATTGTTATATTTATTTGATACTGATTTACTACATTTTTTAAAACTATTTATTTTTAGATATTTTATTTTTTAAATTACATTATACATTACATTACAAAATATACTTTCTCAGAATGAATTACTTTAGTTTAAATACTCTGCAAATAGGCAATAGACTTTTAAGTACAGTAGTTACAGTTGTTGCAATGGGCAACACAATTTCAAACACAATGCAACATTGAGATCAATGTGAATTTCTAGTTAAATGCAATTAGTTACTTTATGGATTACTTTTTCTAACCACAGGACTGGATCCTAGATTCAGTCCTGGGACATCTCCTGTAAACAGTTGAGTAAAAGTGTTTTTGTTACAGTAGTGTTTTTAAGGAATATTATTGTATTTTAAAAGTTGACACTAAGAAACTTTTTCACATAGAATCACCAATGTTATCCTATGGGAGGAAATTCACTTAGCAGGTAAGTAGTGTTATCGTTACTTTTTCTTACTCAGTGGTGGATCCTGAATCCAGCACTGGTGCATCTCCTGTAAACAGTTGAAAGAATGCGTTTAAGTCATACAGGCGATTTTTAAGGAATATTTGTAGTTTGTAAAAATCGACACTTTGAAACTTTTCTGCTGAAAACCAGACAATGGATTCCTATGGAAGGAAATACAAGTTACTGGTAAGTACAGTTAGAATTACTTTTCACGGTCAGTGCTGGGTTAAAAGATGCAGCACTGGGTTCTCTCCTGATAACAGGTGAGTAAATCGGAATTCGTAGTTCGGCTGATTTTAGAGGAATATTATAAAGTTCCAAAACTCCACACTTAGAAGAATTTCCAAGTGAAACCAGTCAATGTTAGCCTATGGAAGGAAATTGAAGTTGCTGGTAAGTACGGTTAAAATTACTTTTCAGGATCAGTACTGGGCTGAAAGATGCAACACTGAGGTCTCTCCTGATAACAGGTGAGTAAATCAGAATTCGTATTTCGGCTGATTTTTGAGGAATATTATAAAGTTCCAAAACTGCACACTTAGAAGAATTTCCAAGTGAAACCAGTCAATGTTATCCTATGGAAGGAAATTCAAGTTACTGGTAAGTACGGTTAGAATTACTTTTCAGGATCAGTACTGGGCTCAAAGATGCAGCACTGAGGTCTCTCCTGATAACAGGTGAGTAAATCGGAATTCGTAGTTCGGCTGATTTTAGAGGAATATTTGCACAATGGTGAAGGAAGGGGGTGGGGCCTGAGGTGACATGTCTGCAAACACGCCCTGTGGCGCGTTTTAAGTTGGAGAATTAATTCCTCCTCAATCCCGAGGGTCCCTAGGGGCCAACTAGCCCACCAAGTACCTCCAGTATGCGCCAGAGAGCTGCGTTGCAGAGAGGTGTTCAGAGGCCACGTCCCTTTTACAACACTCTGCAACGCAGCTCCGTGGCGCTTACTGGAGGTACCTGGTGGGCTAGTTGGCCCCAGGGACCCTCAGGATTGAAGGGGATTTAAATCCCCATCTTAAAACGCGCCACGGGGCCTGTTTGCACACATGTCACCTGAAGCCCCGCCCTCCCTTCACCACTGTGCAAACGCGCCCCGTGGCGCGTTTTAAGTTGGGGGATTAAGTCCCCTTGAATCCTGAGGGTCCCTGGGGACCAACTAGCCCACCAAGAACCTCCAGTAAGCGCCACAGAGCTGCGTTGCAGAGAGGTGTAAAAAGGGGCATGGCCTGGACCACCTCTCTGCAACCCAGCCCTGTGGCGTTTACTGGAGGTACCTGGTGGGCTAGTTGGCCCCCAGGGACCCCCAGTATTGAATGGGAATTATTTCCCCAATTTAAAATTCGCCACAGCGCGCTTTGCAGAGTGGTTAAGGAGGGGGCGGGGCCTGACGCTCGATCACGTCTTTTTATTTCTTTTTGTTTTTTTTAAGGGGGCTGTGTGGCCCCCTTCTTTTTACTTTTTAGGGCCCTGGGGACCCCATCCCCCAGGGCCTGATGCCTTTTCCCTTTTTAAAAAAAAAAGAAAATACTGTAGGGGAAGGGGGCCGCGTGGCCCCCCTCCCGTGGCCTATTCCGGCCCCGGGGACCCCATCCCCCGGGGCATGGCCACTTTTTTAAAAATAATTTTGGAGGAGGGGGGCTGCGTGGCCCCCTCTCCTAAGGCCTCTATTGGCCCCGGGGACCCCATCCCCCGGGGCCGGCCTTTTTTTTATTTTATTTTTTATTATTTTTGCGGAGGGGGGCCGCGTGGCCCCCCTCCCGTGGCCTATTCCGGCCCGGGGACCCCATCCCCCAGGGCATGGCCACTTTTTAAAAAATAATTTTGGTGGAGGGGGGCTGCGTGGCCCCCTCTCCTAAGGCCTCTATTGGCCCCGGGGACCCCATCCCCCAGGGCCGGCCTTTTTAAAAAAAAAATTTTTTTAATTTTATTATTTTTGCGGAGGGGGGCCGCGTGGCCCCCCTCCCGGGCCACTACTTGCCCCGGGGACCCCATCCCCCAGGGCTGGCCCTTTTCTTTGGGGTCCATGGGGGACCCCAACTTCCCCACGGACCCTGCCGGCTCCCCGCGTCCTGCGGGAGCCGGTATTGCTTTTCCACATGGGAGCTGCTAACATGCAGCTCCCCGTGTGGAAAGCAATGTGCTTTGGATATTGGAAGAGAGAGCAGGTTTCCTGCTCTCTCTTCCAATATCCAAAGCAGTTTGCTATGACAGGACGGGAGCCGCGAGGCTCCCGTCCTGTCATAGCAAACTACAGTGTCCCAGGGGTAGGCACCCCGGGACACTGCAGGAGCCGGCCCTGGGGGTGGTGGTCCCCAGGGCCATCAAGGGCCCCCTCCCAACTTATTCAAAGCCCCGGGGAGGTGGTGGTCCCCGGGGCTCTGGGGTCCGTAACGGACCCCCATATTTAAATCTTTAGTGCCCCGGGGAGGTGGCAGTCCCCGGGGCGTGTGGGGGGGCTGGAGCCCCCAGGGCTTGGGGGGGCCTCAGAGGCCCCCAACATATTATAAATAAACCCCGCATGCCCCCGGGACTTGGCCCACCCGGGGGCCAATTAACAACGAAGCGCGGGAGACCGCGCTTTGTTTTGTTTTTTTTTATCGGCAGGATCCGCGCACCCAGCGCGTTTTTGCCGATTTTTAAAAAATCTACCCTGCCCCCTTTTTGCGCTTTGCGCAATTGTTTTTCTCTTTTCTTGTTCCTCGGTTCTAACAAGATGGCTGCCAACACTTCCCGGTTTGGAGTGTTGACAGCCAATTAGCATGCAGTTCGTGATCGGGAGGGTGCGCGGACCCTACGCAGCCATAGATATATATCTGATTTTCCATTTGATTTTCTCAGGAACTACTGAACGGATTTACACCATTTAACAAAAAGGGTTCTTTCTGAACCAAGAACTACCTCTTTGCCAAATTTGGTGTAATTCCGTTCAGCAGTTCGGGCTGTAGCCGTGGCTAAAGTTTCCTATGGGAAAATGAATGGGGAAAACACGTTTTGGGACCCCCTTTTATCTCAGCCCCCGCTTGACGAATCAAACCGAGACTTTCAGGATAGGAGCCGACCGGAGCGGGCCATAAAGTTTGAAAATTTCGCGAAGATTCGTCAACCGACGCAAGAGTTATTTCAAATAGAATGTTGTGGATTTCCTAAGGAAAATAGGTCCTAACTATAACTAGATAATATATATATATAGCTTATCTGTCTTGAATACTCAAATTCTGCATTCATGTGGTAAACTTCCGATTAGAATTATTTACATAGGTTTTTAGGGTTCAGGGAAGGAAGTGAAGAAGAAAGCAGTAGGTTTAAGGTAAAGGTATAGTGAGGGGTCTTTAGGGTTCAGGGAAGAGTAAGAGGTTGGTACATGTTAGGCCTGGCATCCTTGGCGTGGTTCCCCTGACTTTTTGCCTTCTGACCTTCTGTTTTGCTGACTTCATTTTTGCTAGTTTTAGGATTCTGGGCCCTTTACCACTACTAACCAATGCTAAAGTGCACATACTCGGTACTCATGGTAACATTGGCTTATCCAACATTGGCATATTTAATTTATTTATACGTCCCTAGTACAGTGCCCTACATGTGCTCAGGGCCTGTAAATGAAATGCTACTATTGGGCCTGCAGCACTGATTTTACCACCCACTCAGTAGCCCTTTAAACATGGCTCCGGCATGCCATTGCAGAGCTTGTGTGTACAGTTTTAAACTGCAATTTCAGCCTAGCAAGTTAACCTCCTTGCCAGGCCCAAACCTCCCCTTTTATTACATATAAGTCACCCCTAAGGTAGGCCCTAGGCAGCCCTATGGGCATGGTGCTGTATATTTAAAAGGTAGGGCATGTAATTTTGAGTTTTACATATCCTGGTAGTGAAAAACTGCTAAATCCATTTTTCCCTACTGCAAGGCCTATCTCTCCCATAGGTTAACATTGGGATTGCCTTAAAACATCTTTTAAGTGTAATTTCCAATTGGGAAAAGATAGAAATTTGGAGTTTGGTGTCGTTGGACTAACAATTTAAAATCACATCTTATGGTGAAGTTGGATTTTAAATTGTAAGTCTGAAAATGCCAGTTTTAGAAACTTGGCATTTTCGTACTTTCACCATCCTGTGCCTCTCCCTGTCTCTGAACACATGTCTGGGCTGGTTGACAGCTGGGCTTTGGGCATTCTCAGACAGTCACACAAAGGGAGCGGGGTCTGACATTTGCATCCTGATGGCCCATCACCAGGCTGATGGGCCTTCTTGAGGTAGATTGGGAAGGTGAGTTGAAATCTGCACCTGAATAGGGGTGTGCCTGTCCTCACACTAAGAGCTGCATATCCCCCTGTAGTGTCTCTGGAGCCAGGGCAGGAAAGGCAGGGACCTAGTGATCTTCAAAGGCCTCTTTGATGTCTCCCCCAATTCAAAGACACATTTGGGTAAGGGTACTGGACCCTGACACCACCAAATCAGAACTCTACTGGAACCAAGGATATTGTGCCTGGAAGAAGAGCTGCTGTGCTGTAGGAGGGGCTGCCTCTTTGCTACTTGCATTGTAGTGGTGGCCTGCTGTCTGCTGATTGCTGTGCTTTGGGAGGGACTGCCACTTTGCTACCTGCTCTGCTGTGTTGGTCTTCTGCCTGCGGCTTCTTGCCTGGGAGTGAGAGGGCTGGACCTGTTCTCTACATCCTTGAACTCAAGATTCTCCAAGGGCTTGTTGGCTTCCCTCCTGTTTTCTTAAGTCTCAGTGACACAAAAGGCTTCTTGCAACTCTGCTGGTGCTGCTGGACTCTGCAATCTGTGAGCCCTACCCTTGCCTGAGGCGCCCCTCAAGTACTGGGCTCAGAAGTTGGTTCTGCAGCTGTTTTCTGCAAAAATCGATGCAGTGACACCTTTGCACTGATCGGAACTGACACAGTGCCCTCCTACGCCGAGGTAGTGCCGATTCGACAACGGCACGGGTCTCAACTGCGAGGTTTGACGATGACACAGCGTCATTTCTTCGACACCAACTGTGAGGCTTGGCTTCGATGCTGCGCCGATCCTTCAACACCGACTGCGAGGCTCAACTCCAACTCATTGACACAACTGCGTAGATCATAACCAACACAGTGAATCCTTTGACGCCGATGCTTACTCAGTACAAGGTACTTTTTCAGCAGACCGTGTGTGATCTGTAGCCAGCCTGCCCTCCATTGCGGTCGGCCTGAACTTTAGATTTGTACCGGTCCCTCGCAACCTCAGTAACCTTTTGAGCGCAAGTGACTTTTAAGCACTGTTTTTGCAGTTAATCTTTAAATATTCATATCTTGACTTCTCTTGATTGGATTTTTGTCATTTTGGACTTGTTTTACTCAGATAAATATGTTCTATTTTTCTAAAATGGTGTGGAGTCTTTTTGTGGTGGTTTCACTGTGTTACTGTAATTTAAGCGATGCACAAAAACTTTACACATTGCCTCTTGAGTTAGGCCTGACTGCTCTGTGTCAAGCTACCAAAGGGTAAGCACAGGTTAATTTAGGTTGTGTATCTGACTTACCCTGAACAGGATTGTGACTCCTGCTTGAACGGGGTGTATACTCTGCCAACCAGAAATCTCGATTTCTAACAGTACAGTTCAAGGAACAGTAGCATCTGGGGACTGTAAGGATGTTGTTTAGTTCAGCAAAGTATAGCATTAAGGGGTTCATATCAGGGGTTTTAAAGGTTCATAATTGGGAAGCATTAAGAGGGTCCGGGGTTATTAGGGTACATTTAGAAAAATGAAAGAATGCATGTAACAAAAATGACTTTTAAAAAAGCAACATTTTGGGAATTGTCATAGGTAATAATGAAGGACACAACATTACCCAGATAATTTCAACTACTACATTTCTGTACTCAACATTTTAAAAGTTGACTTTATTAGAAGACAACGGCCCAACCCAGAGCTTGTCTTTTTGTAAAAACAAGTACTTTAATTATATGACAACTAAATACTACACAATCCAACTGGTTTTCCCCACAGTCGAGAGTGGCAAAGAGCAACCTTCTAAAAGCAATAAAAAAAGAAGCAAGCCAGGAGATCAGGGATTGTAGAGTATTACATCGAACTGCAATAAGGCAGGTTAAGGCAAAGTTGGAAAGTAATAAATAGGATGATCCCTTAGAATCCTCTGCTAGTAATGATTCAAGGAAATTTTGGTGGTTAGTGAGTCAAAGTAGTGAGAACAGTCAAGCCAGCGGAGACTTCTATTTTGCCATGTGAGTAGGTTGCCCATTTTGGGAATCTTTATTCCCACCCATGAGAAAATTATTAGATTTCTATTAGTTGCGAGGGTGACTGTCTGTTCCCTCGAGTTTCCTTTTACACCTGTAGTTTTCACGTTAGCCGAGACAGTGGCAGCAGTCTCCACATAGAAGACTGGCAAGGCACCTGGATTGGATCAGATCCCAGTTGATCTTTTTAAATCTGACCAAAGTATTTGGGTTCCTTAAATTAATGCTGTCTCCAATGCAATCTTGGTGGGGGCAGCGATACCTGACTCGTGGAAAGGGGCAAAGATGGTTCCTGTTTTTTAAAAAGGAAGTCTGAACATCTTGTCCAATCACCGACCAATTAGCCTCCTCGACAACCTTCAAAAGCCTTTTTGTAAACAAGCCCAGAACCACTAGCTTGGAACAGAAAGTGCTGGAAAGGGTCAAGGAATTTGAATATTTGGGGATTCGTTTGGCTGACTCTGGATCAATAACACCAAAGATCTCAAAAGTTCTCTTTTGCTAATCCATAGAGTGGTAGCCATTCTTAGATTTGCCATAAAGGCTCCCTGGTATTCAATTGTTCCGGCAAGGGAAATTTATAAAGCTCAACCAAGGGGCGCAGCTCTGTATGGCACAGAGTTACAGGGCCATTCCCCAGCGAATTCTCTGGGGACTTGTAAGAACAATTTTATAAGAGCTCATACAGGTATGGGGAGAGGCACCTCTTTAGCTCCATTTGGATTGGATCTCAACCTTTAACATGTCTCTGCGTTGGCTTCATTAGGGCCGCTGCTCTACTGGGTTCGCATATGAGCTGTCGAGGAACTACAACTTTATAGAGATGTTCTTGCTGACATCCTTAACTTACATAGCTGAACAAGATTGAGTGGTTAGCCTACATTAAAAAATTATTTTGTGACCTGGGTTTAGCTAACCTCTGGGAAGAGCCTTTCTCCATCACGTCTACTGTGGTTACTGAGATTAAAGCTAGATATTGGGGGAGAGTTAGAGCCCAGATTGAATTGTTTAGTACCACAGGTAGCCACACAAACTTTTTTTATTATATAAGAGCATCTCTAAGGCTGAGTCATTTATATGTTTTATCCGCCCAGTCCACGCTCACTCGCTCTATATGCAGTTTAGGTACAGTATTTTACTGATAGACACCTTTACATCAGTCATGTATGCCTTCCGATGAAACTGAGGAACATCTGTTATTCATTTGCCAAAATATTTTAGACCAAGAGCCAGGTGGATAGTTCCTTTATGCCGCCTTTTGTGGATGTTGCACCGCACTAACACTCTTAGAATCTGTAAAAGTGATTCCACTAGTGTTTTAGGGACTGCAGTATCTAAATTTCATTTGCTGCATGGTCTATTAGACATAAAGTAACCACTTGAACAGCAAGGGGTACTTCCATTTAAGGGCTTATCCATGTGTTTGTTCTAGTGAAACGCGTTTATTAGCTTATTTGCAATGTATTTTAATGGGGGAGTGCAGTGTAGTGTCTCCTTTGATTCTAATTGATGTTTTACTGTCTGTATTAATTTTATTATTGTAGGATTTTTAACCTGTTTTAACTTACTTTTATACTGATTCTTGCCTAACAGCTGTGGCCTGCAACATACACACACACACTCACTCTCTCTCTCTCTCAGCCCAAGGTTTTGAGATACCCATTTCAGCAGAACTTTAAAGAAGAGGGGCCACTAGGCCACACTCTCACTGATACAGTTAAAAAAAAGTTTGGTCATACTAAGAACATTTTATGATTGTAGGATTTTTAACCTGTTTCAACTTACTTTTGTATCTTGCCTAACCTATTTTTATATGCTTGTTTTTAACTGACGATGAACTAAGATGTTCGAACTGTGGATAAACTTAAATCTTCGCTACTACACATTCCAATCATGAATACAGGGTTGAATCCCTGGTAAAGTTCTTTAGAGAGCGTACACCCTCCTCCTCTATTGTCGTTTTGCACCCAGGTGAATCTAGGTGCTGTGGGCCCCATTTGCTGACCATTATAAAGGCATGCTGGGAGTGCCTGATTCTCTCTTCCCCTCTGTCTCTCCTCTTTATCTCCGCCTCTTCTTACTCCATTTCCACCTTCCCTTCACTTGTGCTCTCCCCCTCTCTTCCATTCCCTGCTCCTTCAGTTTCCGCATTATGTCTCTTTCCTATCTGAGTGTTTTCCATCTTAGCTCTTGTTAGAAATGGGGGTCTCTAGTTGGCAATGGTTTGCACCTTGTCCAAGTAGGGACCCTTCCTTCTAGTCAGGATAAGGGATTTACACTCCTAAAATAACCATGCTCACCCCCTTGGTAGCTTAGCACGAGCAGTCAGGCCTATCTTAGAGGCAGTGTGTAAAGCATTTGCACATAACCAACAGTAATACAGTGTAAGCACTACAAAAGGACACCACACCAGTTTAGAAAAATATCCAATATTTTTATATACTTAAGACAAGACTAAAACGATAAAAATCGACAATACAGTACTTAGAAATCTTCAGTTATCAAAATAACCTTGAAATACAGTTCCTTGAAGTCGATAGCTCCGTCCAGGGCTATCACGGCGTCGTGAACAAATAAATCCAAACAGTTCTGGCTGACCGTGGCGTCGCGGGCCAACTACGTTGTCGGGAAGACCCGCAAAACAGTACCTTTAGAAATGCGCAAGGCGTCGGCGGCCTCTCGTTGAGCTCCGAAAGCACGGTGTCTGCAGGTGTCGGTTCTGGAGGTCGGTGCAGAAGTCATCGGGCCCTAGAAGTCACACGCATTGCAGATTGAACTCCTCGCGGTTGAAGTCAGGAGCGCAGGCGTCGGGTGCTGCGGTGCGAAGTGCAGCGGTGCGGCGTGCGATGCCCTCAGGTTGCAGTGCAAGCAGCGGCTCGGTGGCTTCTTCAGATGGCGTCGTCGGTGAGACAAGGGTCGCGGTGCGAAGTGATGCGGTGCTCATCGCGGTGCTGATAGGTCACGGTGCAGGCAGCGGCGTCATCGTTGCTGAAATGCTGTCGTCGGCTGACGAACTGAAGTCGATGGCACCGGTAGGCCAAGGCTGCTGTGCGTGATGAGGGCGGTGCGTCGTGTACCTTTATGAGCGGTGCCCTCGAACCACGGTGCAAGCAGCGGCGTCGATGTCGGTGTGAAGCGTCGTCGTCGGGGATATCAAGGCGGCGGCGTGAAGTGAGGCGGTGCGGAATGCGGTGCCCACAGGTCGCGGTGCGAGCAGCGGCTCAGTGGCGGCATCAGATGGCGGCGTCGGTAAGACCAGGGTCGTGGTGAGGCATTGCAGCGGTGCCCTCTGTGGTGCATTCAGGACATGGAGTCGGTCGCGGCGTCGTAGTCGGCGTCGGGTTGCTTTTTCTTCTGTTGCAGCACAAAACACACAGTCCCCAGTGCTGAGGGCAGAAGTACTTGAAGTCTTTGCTGTTCCTGAGACTTCTTGAACATGGGACAAGCTCTACCTCAAGCCCTTGGAGATACTCAAAGAGAGAAGTTGTAGAAAGTTCAGTCCAGTCCTTTCACTGACCAAGACAGAAGCAGCCACTGCAGGCCAACACAGCAAAGCACTCAGCTAAGTGGTAGTTCCTCCTCACAGCTTCTCCAGCTCTTCTTCTTGGCAGTCATCTTGGTCCCAAAGAGTTCTAAAGTTCAGGGGTTTGGGCCCCACTTTTTATAGCCAAAAATCCTTTGTCCTCTCAGGCAGAGAGTGTCTGTGCCCAGCCAAAACCAGTTCTGCCCTCTCTGGTGTGGCTTCCTGGCAGGAGGTGGAGACGGCATTGTCAGAGGCAGACCAGGCCCAGTCAGGTGAAAGGAAATCTCCTCCCCTACTCTAAATGCAGCCCAGGTCTATTCAGCCCTTTCCTGACCCACCTAGACTATCTGGAGCCACTGCTCCTCCCCAGCCCCTGTCATCCAAAACCCAGACAGTCAATCCACAACCCCAGCAGAGGCCTACTGGATGGCTGAGCAAGAAAAAACCTACTTTCTAAAAGTGGTATTTTCAAACACAGAATGTAAAAATTACCTTCACTAAAAGATTCATCTTTAGATTCTGAATTCAGCATACTAAATGTAGGAAAGTAGGATCTGCTTCTTATGGTTACCCCCACTTTTTGCTTGATGTTAAACTGTTTTAACTAGTCTGACTGGGATCCTGCTAATCAGGACCCCAGTCTATCTGCTTTCTCCTTAAAACATTATGCCATGTACTTTGGTACACTCCAGATTGGATACTGGGGTACACTTATAAGTCCCTAGTATATGGTACCCATGTACCCAGGGCATAGGTACCCCAGAGGCCTCCCATGGGCTGAAGCATGTAATATGCCACCCATGAGAGGCCATGCAAAATGGAACTACAGTTTGGCCATTGCAGCCTGTGTAAGCTGGTGCTTGCACCACTTACTTTAGATATAGGTTCACTATATCTATAGGTCACTACACTTAACACTTGTAAGTCATCCCTATAGCAGGCCTTACCAATCCTGAAGGCAGGGTGCTGGGTTTTATGTGAGAGGGTGCCTCTGCATGAGCAGAGCCCCTCTGCAGCCTTCAGAGACCATTCTCCCGGGTTGTCTGTGACTCAGCCAGACATATAGGTAGAGGTGCATTATAACCTCGTGGTAAATGCTATCTCGAAAACGGCTGAAATAAAACATGTTGTGTTTGGTATCAAACACCTTGGAATCATACCTCAACACCAGTAACCAGTGTGGGAGGTATGATTCCACCATTCAGAAGCGAGCTTCGTGGGGTCACTGGTCTTTCCAATGTCAGCCTTCTCGACCCGGTCAGCACAAAATGGATGCTGCCGACCAGAGACACATTTCTGCCCTCCTGCTGCTGAGCCAAGCTCGAGCAGAGGAAGGCAGCACAATAGGCATCCTGTCACAGGGAGGTGTGACCACCTCCCAGACAGGATTTAGTGTATTGGGGCTGGGTGGGTGCACTTCCAAAGTGCCTGAAAGTCTGCACCTGGGGCACATTTAGTGTCCCTGTGCATAGTCCAGCTCAAACCCAGTTCTGGGAGCCGTTGGCTCCTGCTCTTGCGCGAAACTGGACAAAGGACATGGGTGTAACCACCCCTCTGTCCTGACCCTCCCCTAGGAGGGTCCCCCGAATCTGTCCAACCCTCTCCCGTGGGTACATAAGGGCTTACCTGGCTGTAAGACTCTAGTTTTACGTGGACAAGATTCTGCAACAAGAAACCACTGACCTTCGACCGTCTGGACACTCTGGACTTCGACTGGGCCGACTTCGTCTCACTCTCTGTCCAAAGCTTTGTCTGTGTCCTTGCTCCATACAGGCTCCATACAGGACCTGTGGTGCATTAAGGACAATTGAAGAATCTCCCTTGGGGTGAAGGAGTCACTCCCCTGTGGTTCGCAGGCACCACAACGCAACTGACCAGTCGGCTGATCCTGAGCTCCTACGGATTCCAAAGGCTCCAGCAACACAGGAGGTGGGTTCCAAAGTTCCTTGAGGTAGATCTGCCCTCTCACCGAGTTTGAGGCCAGTATCCCTCGTGGGGACTGCATAACCCGAACCCCTGTGCACCGCATACTTTTGCAAGTGCATATGCTTGTTGGCAATTCCAGAGCTTGTGCATTGGACTCCTTGTATTCCTGACCCTGAGAAGTATTTCCACCAAAGAACTCCGGCCTCCTCGCACCAAGTGCTCCGTGGGCTGGTACTATGTGATATTGCTTGAGGTCCACTCGCGACTCACTCCTGGTCATTCGACCTGTGGGTCCTCTTGAGGGTCATCTTGATTTCTATTGGGCTTTCCTGGTTGCTCCAGATGTGCCCTGACTCCCCATTGCGTTGTGAGTCTCCTGGACCTTGCTGGTCCACACCGTAACCTGCTTGACCTTCCTGCGTGGGTTGCTGTTGCCCAGACTTGTTGGTGCTCCAGCCGGACACTGACCCCTCAGCACTGGACATCCTTCGTGGGACAGCTCGCATCTGGCTCCTGGCCATCCTGGACGCTTCCTGGACCTCGTGGCTGCAGAGTCAAGCATCCCTTCTTCGCACCTGAAGCACCCGACATCGGTGGGCATTCGTCTACCGAGCCCCTGGTCACCCTGAAGTGACCCAGACTCTGTCCCTTCTGCTTTCAGGTTCCTTCCATCACGAATCCACCCTTGGATTCCTACGGACACTTTATTCCTTCCTGGTAGCAGCTCTTCTTCGCAGCCCTCCAATGAGAATGACGGCGGTTTCCGACACCACTCTAGGCCTATGCACCCGTCTCCTCTGGGATAGGTAACTCGGGTACTACGGTATCCACGGGTGGGGTGGCTCTCCAACCTCCTAAGTTCTAAAGGGTTTCCTCAAAGTCCACCAAGAAGGGTCCTTAAACTTTAAAATTGTAACCGCGACTTCCCCACAGAATTGTACGGAGCCCGCGGTCGTGTTAGCACACTGCACCCGTCCTCCATGGGGTCCCTTTCTACTCACCTTGGGTGGTTCCTTGGGGTCCCAGAGATTCTACGTGATCTAGACACTGTCTCGACTCCAGTCCTGGTTCTTATACCACTATTTTAGTATATGGTTTGGTCTCCCCTGGAGCCCACTGTGTATTTTGCTACTTACAACTGTTTCTTTGCTACAGTATTGTGTGGTTTGTGTTGTATCCTCGTGTAGAGGATACTAGAGAGTGTTATATAAATAAATCCACATTTTTATAACTACTGTGTGGTTCTCCTTTCATTTAGTTAATACTAAAGGTGATATTCTGGTAAAACAAGCTGCTTTACATTCCTTCAAGATTAAGCCTGAAGGCTGCGCTCCACAGCTACCACTAGGATAGCTTTCTAAAGGTTATCTTTGACCTCATAAATCATAAGTGTCGTTTGGACTGGTGCAAGGTGCCCACTTTAATTAGTGGACAGCATATACCAGGCCAACTTTTCACATTGGTGTGCAGCGGTTGGGATTCAAGCTTGCAATTGTTTTACGAGATAAATCTTTGTATTGATTAACTGAAAATCACTAAAGTACTAGGTACATATAGTACCAGCTTTGAATAAGTAAGTTCTACTGAACTTGGGATTGGGTAGTCAAGGGTCTAGCACACCCTTTCTCCAACCTAAGAGAGTTTAGTTCCCACTAGGTTAGGTAGGTGCATACAACACACCACACTTAGTATGTCTTCTAAAGGAGAAGCCACCAGCGGCTCTCTGCCTTCTAGGTACAATGAGTTTACATTCCAGGAATTGAAAGCCATGTGTGTCTCTAGAAAGCTGAAGACAGGGAGAAATGCCAACACTCAACGTCTCATTGAGGTGTTACTGTTACATGACCTTAGGAAGACCCCTGGGTCAGATGAACAGGATAGAGTGAGTGGGGCAGGGAATGAAGACAGGTCAGGAGGTGACACCTTCTATCACCTAGATTCAAACCCTGGCCAGGAGGATCAAGATGATTCCCACCTGTACAACTCAGATCTTCAGGGAGATGGTGGAGAAGGTCAAAATGGCCCCCTCTTCACCCCTCCTGGAAGAGTGCAGAGTTTAACAAGGAGATCTAGATCTCCCTCTGCAGAGTCACATCACTCAGGACAGTCTGTAGGGACCTCTGTATCTAGCAAGAGGGACCATTCCTTAGACAGGGAGTATCAACTGCTTGAACTTGAGAAAGCTAGGTTTAGGCTCAGGCAAGAGCAGTTGACCCTAGACAAGGAATCCCTAGAAGTCCAGAAAGCTAGAAAGAAATTGGGACTAGAGTCCCATGGTGGCAGCAACAGTGTCACTAGAGTTAAGGAACATTCTTTTGACAATAGGAACCTGAGCAAGATTGTCCCTCCCTACCATGTTGGGGATGACATTCATAAATGAATAACTGCTTTGGAGATGACCTGTAAAGTTCAGAGGGTCCATCAAGAGCAGTGGGCAGCTATCTTGTGGCTCTCCTTTGCTGACAAAGGTAGAGATAAGCTCCTCACTGTTAGAGAAGAGGATGCTGACAATTACTCGGTGTTGAAGAGTGCTCTCATTGATGGGTTTGGCTTAACCACTGAGCAGTACAGGATTAAGTTCAGAGACACCCAGAAGACACAGACTCAAGACTGGGTAGACTTTGTAGATTGTGCTATTAAGGCTCTGGTAGGCTGGTTACTTGGCAGCAAAGTGAATAATTTCAAGGGATTGTACAATTTGAATATGAGGCAGCAGATCCTTAATAATTGCCAAAATCAGTTGTTGCATCAGTACCTGGTTGAATCTGATCTGACTTCTCCCCAAGAATTGGGAAATAAGGCAGATAAGTGGGTCAGAACCAGGGTGAAGCAGAAAAACCAGAACTCTGGTGGTGAGCAGAAGAAGCAAGACTCTAAAACTCAAGATAAGGGTAGGGTCAAGGGTAAAGATCAACAGTCTTCATCAGGGCTCCAAAAACCTGTATCTGCTGGGGAGTCGCAATCTAAAAAGGGAAAAGGCAAAAGGAAACCTTGGTGTTACTTATGTAAAGAAAAGACCCATTGGACAAAAGATGGCACTTGTCCAAACGCCAAGGATTCCACTCCAACCACCACTGCCCCTCAGGCAACTGCTCCCCCTAGTACAGTTTCAAGTGGTGGTACAGGGAACAAGGGAATAGTAGGGTTAACCTTGGGCTCTGAGATGGGTTCTGGCCTAGTCAGAACTCCAGCTCAGGCTGTGCTAATCTGTGATCGTGGCATAGATGTTGCCACCTTATTTGTAAGTCCCAGTAACCTGGGCAAATACAGACAACAGCCTTTGATTAATGGTAAGGAGGCCATGGCATACAGGGACACAGGTGCAAGTGTCACTATGGCGACAAAAGATCTTGTGGACCCTGAACAGATCATACTTGGTGAAATTTACCAAGAGACCAATGCTAACAATGTCAGGACAGATCATTCCTTGGCAGTTGTTAATTTCAGCTGGGGAGGGGTAACTGGCCCAAAGAAGGTTGTGGTTAGCTCAGACCTCCCTGTGGAATGCATGTTGGGCAATGATTTGGAAAGTTCAGCCTGGGCCGAAGTGGAACTCAGGACACACGCAGCAATGTTGGACATCTCTGCAGATGTGTTTGCTGTGACTAGGTCACAGGCCAAACAGATGTCTACTGAACAGGCCCTGGATCCTGAAAAGATGGACCAGGTGCCTTCCAAGAGAAGGAGCAGGAGGGGTAAGGCTGTGTCTTCCCCCCAGGCTCAGGAAGAGGGTCAGTCTCTTGAGGGAGATGACCCCAGTCCCTGTGAAGGAACTGTCCCAGATGAACTGGAACCTGACCAGGTTGAGTTCTTGGGGACAGGGGCCCTACCAGGGCAGATCTGAGTCAGGAGCAGCAAACCTGCCCCTCTTTTGAACCCCTTAGACAGCAAGCTGCTGCTGAGGCTGCTGGGAGTATCAGTGGGTCCCACAGGATCTATTGGGATGAGGGACTCCTACACTCAGAGGGTAGAGACCCCAAGCCTGGTGCCACCAGGAGGTTGGTCATACCTCTCAAGTTTAGGGGCTTCCTACTCACTCTAGCACATGATATTCCCTTGGCAGGTCACTTAGGCCAGAGTAAGGCTTGTCCCTCACTTTCACTGGCCTCACATGTCAGAAGACACCAAGGAGTTTTGTCGCTCATGTACCACCTGTCAAGCCAGTGGTAAGTCAGGTGGTACCACAAAGGCCCCCCCTAATACCACTACCTGTGGTGGGGGTCCCCTTTGAGAGGGTTGGGATTGACATAATTGGTCCCATGAACCCTCCAACTGCAGCTGGGCACGGTTACATACTAGTGATGGTGGACCATGCCACTAGGTATCCAGAGGCAATACCCCTTAGGACAACCACAGCTCCTGTGGTGGCCAGGGTCCTCCTGGGAATTTTTCCCAGAGTGTGTTTCCCAAAGGAGGTCTTAACTAACAGAGGTGCAAACTTCATGTCTAGTTACATCACTGCAATGTGGAAGGAGTGTGGAGTGAATTACAAATTCGCCACACCCTATCACCCACAATGCAATGGGTTGGTTGAAAGGTTCAACAAAACCCTAAAGGGCATGATCATGGGCCTCCCAGAAAAGCTTAGGTGAAAATGGGATGGCCTGTTGCCCTGCCTTCTATTTGCCTACAGAGAGGTCCCACAAAAGCGGGTTGGCTACAGCCCTTTGAACTTTTGTTTGGGCATCCAGTTAGGGGTCCCTTGTGTTTGGTGAAGGAGGGATGGGAGTTACCTCTAAAACCTCCCAAGCAAGACATAGTGGACTATGTACTTGGTCTCCGCTCCAGGATGGCTGAGTACATGAAGAAGGCCAGCAAAAACCTTGAGGCAAGTCAAGAATTGCAAAAAGCTTGGCATGACCAAAAGGCTGTACTGACTGTTTATCAGCCAGGACAGAATGGATGGCTGTTGGAGCCTGTGGCCCCAGAAGCTCTCCAGGACAAGTGGAGTGGACCCCAAACTATCATTGAGCAAAAAGGAGAGGTCACCTACTTGGTGGACCTTGGAACTCCTAGGAGCCCCCACAGGGTGCTCCATGTAAACAGGCTCAAACCCTTTGTGGACAGGGCAGACATGGGCTTGCTCATGGCTACTGATGAGGGACAGGAGGAAGAGAGTGACCCACTCACTGATCTCCTCTCACAGAACCCTGATGATGGCTCAGTTGATGGTGTAGCCTTGGCAGGCAGCCTCACTGAGCAACAGCATATTGATTGCAGGAAGGTCCTCAATCAATACAGGCATATGTTCTCTTTGACTTCTAGACAGACCACCTGGTGTACCCATGAAGTGGACACAGTTTAGAGCTTACCTGTTAAAAATAAGATTTACAGGCAGTCTGACCATGTCACAGATTGCATCAGGACTGAGGTCCAAAAGATGCTGGAATTGTGAGTAATTGAACCCTCAGATAGCCCTTGGGCTAGTCCAGTGGTCCTGGTACCCAAACCTCATACCCAGGGTGGTAAGAGAGAAATTAGGTTTTGTGTGGACTACAGGGGGCTCAATGCAGTCACTAGGACTGATGCTCACCCTATTCCTAGGGCAGATGAGCTCATAGACACTTTGCACTCAGCCAAGTTCTTGAGCACATTTGAGCTCACTGCTAGATATTGGCAAATCAGACTAGCTGAGAGTACCAAACCAAAAACAGCATTTTCAAACCCTAGTGGGCATTATCAATTTATTGTGATGCCCTTTGGTTTGAAGAATGCACCTGCCACATTCCAAAGGTTGGTGAACAAAGTCCTTACAGGCCTGGAAGCCTATAGTGCAGCATATCTTGATGATATAGCTGTCTTTAACTCCACCTGGGAGGATCACCTTGTCCACCTGAAGAATGTTTTGGAGGCTCTGCAGAAAGCAGTCCTCACTATCAAGGCCACCAAGTGCCAGATAGGGCAGAGTAAGGTTGTATACCTGGGCCACCTTGTGGGTGGAGGCCAGGTTCAACCATTGCAGAGCAAAATCCAGACCATAATGGACTGGGTTGCTCCCACTACCCAGCCTCAGCTCAGAGCTTTCTTGGGCCTGACTGGGTACTACAGAAGATTTGTTAAGGGCTATGGGTCCATAGAGAATCCCTTAAATGATCTCACACCTAAAAGAATGCCCAAGAAAGTTCAGTGGACAGTTAGCTGTCAAAAGGCATTTGATGATCTCAAGCAGGCCATGTGCACTGCTCCCATTCTGCAAAGTCCTGACTATTCCAAACAATTCATTGTCCAAACAAATGCATCTGAGTTGGGGGTAGGGGCTGTGTTGTCACAACTTAATGCAGAGGGTCAGGCTCAATCAGTAGCTTTTATCAGCAGAAGGTTGACCTCCAGAGAGAAACGTTGGTCAGCTATTGAGAGGGAAGCCTTTGCTGTGGTTTGGGCTCTAAAGAAGCTGAGGCCATACTTGTTTGGCACTCACTTTATCATTCAGACAGACCATAACCCCTCCTACGGCTAAAACAGATGAAGGGTGAAAATCCCAAACTTTTGAGGTGGTCCATTTCCCTAATGGGGATGGACTATACAGTAGAATATAGACCTGGGAGTAACCATGCCAATGCAGATGGACTCTCCAGATATTTCCACTTAGAAAATGAAGAATCAAATGGGCAAGGTTAGTCTAATCTCCTTACGTTTGGGGGGGGGGGTTGTGTAGGAAAGTAGGATCTGCTTCTTATGGTTACCCCCACGTTTTGCTTATTGTTACACTGTTTTGACCAGTCTGAATGGGATCCTGCTAATCAGGACCCCAGTCTATCTGCTTTCTCCTTAAAACATTATGCCATGTACTTTGGTACACTCCAGATTGGATACTGGGGTACCCTTATAAGTCCCTAGTATATGGTACCCGTGTACCCAGGGCATAGGTACCCCAGAGGCCTCCCAGGGGCTGAAGCATGTATTATGCCACCCATGAGAGGCCATGCAAAATGGAACTACAGGTCGGCCATGGAACTACAGGTCAGCCATTGCAGCCTGTGTAAGCTGGTGCTTGCACCACTTACTTTAGATATAGGTTCACTATATCTATAGGTCACTACACTTAAAACTTGTAGGTCACCCCTATAGCAGGCCTTACCAGTCCTGAAAGCAGGGTGCTGGGTTTTACGTGAGAGGGTGCCTCTGCATGAGCAGAGCCCCTCTGCAGCCTTCGGAGACCATTCTCCCGGGTTGTCTGTGACTCAGCCAGACATATAGGTAGAGGTTCATTATAACCTCGGGGTAAATGCTATCTCAAAAACGGCTGAAATAAAACATGTCGTGTTTGGTATCAAACACCTTGGAATCATACCTCCACACCAGGAACCGGTGTGGGAGGTATGATTCCACCATTCAGAAGCGAGCTTCGTGGGGTCACTGGTCTTTCCGGTGCCAGCCTTCTCGACCCGTTCAGAACAAAATGGATGCTGCCGACCAGAGACACATTTCTGCTCTCCTGCTGCTGAGCCAAGCTCGAGCAGAGGAAGGCAGCACAATAGGCATCCTGTCACAGGGAGGTGTGACCACCTCCCAGACAGGATTTAGTGTATTGGGGCTGGGTGGGTGCACTTCCAAAGTGCCTGAAAGTCTGCACCTGGGGCACATTTGGTGTCCCTGTGCATAGTCCAGCTCAAACCAGTTCTGGGAGCCATTGGCTCCTGCTCTGGCGCGAAACTGGACAAAGGACATGGGTGTAACCACCCCTCTGTCCTGAACCTCCCCTAGGAGGGACCCCCGAATCTGTCCAACCCTCTCCCGTGGGTACATAAGGGTTTACCTGGCTGTAAGACTCTAGATTTTACGTGGACAAGATTCTGCAACAAGAAACCACTGACCTTCGACCGTCTGGACACTCTGGACTTCGCTGGACTTCGACTGGGCCCGACGTCGTCTCCCTTTCCGTCCAAAGCTTTGTCTGTGCCCTTGCTCTATACAGGCTCTGTGCAGACCTGTGGTGCATTAAGGACAACCGAAAAATCTCCCTTGGGGTGAAGGAGTCACTTCCTGCATTCGCAGGCACCATAACACAACTGACCGGTCTGCTGATCCTGAGCTCCTGCAGACCCCAAAGGCTCCAGCAACACAGAAGGTGGGTTCTGAAGTTCCTTGAGGTCGATCTGCCCTCTCACTGAGTTGGAGGCCAGTATCCCTCGTGGGGACTGCATAACCCGAACCCCTGTGCACAGCGTACTTTTGCAAGTGCATATGCTTGTTGGCGATTCCAGAGCTTGTGCATTGGACTCCGTGTATTCCTGACCCTGAGCAGTATTTCCACCAAAGAACTCTGGCCTCCTTGCACCGAGTGCTCCGTGGGCTGGTACTTTGTGATCTTGCTCGAGGTCCCCTCGCGACTCCTGGTCATTCAACCTGTGGGTCCTCTTGAGGGTCATCTTGATTTCTATTGGGCTTTCCTGGTTGCTCCAGATATGCCCTGACTCCCCATTGCTTGGTGAGTCTCCTGGAGCTTGCTAGTCCACATCGTAACCTGCTTGACCTTCCTGCGTGGGTTGCTGTTGCCCAGGTTTGTTGGTGCTCCAGCCGGACAGTGACCCCTCAGAACTCGACATCCTTCGTGGAACAGTTTCATCTGGCTCCTGCTCATCCTCGACATTTCCTGGACCTCGTGGCTGCACAGTCAAGCATCCCTTCTTTGCACCTGAAGCACCCGAGATCGGTGGGCATTCCTCTACCGAGCCACTGGTCACCCTGAAGTGACCCAGACTCTGTCCCCTCTGCTTTCAGGTTCCTTCTATTACGAATCCACCCTTGGATTCCTACGGACACTTTCTTCCCTCCCGGCAGTAGCGCTTCTTCGCAGCCCTCCATTGAGAACGACGGCGGTTTCCAACACCACTCCAGGCCTATGCACTCGGCTCCTCTGGGATAGGTAACTAGGGTACTACGGTATCCACGGGTGGGGTGGCTCTCCAACCTCCTAAGTTCCAAAGGGTTTCCTCGAAGTCCACTGAGAAGGGTCCTTAAACTTTAAAATTGTAACGCAACTTCCCCATAAAATTGTACAGAGGCCGCGGTCGTGTTAGCACACTGCACCCATCCTCCGTGGGGTCCCTTTCTACTCACCTTGGATGGTTCCTTGGGGTCCCAGCGATTCTACGTGATCTAGACACTGTCTCGACTCCTGTCCTAGTTCTTATACCACTATTTTAGTATATGGTTTGGTTTCCCCCTGGAGCCCAGTGTGTATTTTGCTACTTACAACTGTTTCTTTGCTACAGTACTGTGTGCTTTGTGTTGTATCCTCGTGTAGAGGATACTAGAGTGTGTTATATAAATAAATCCATATTTTTATAACTACTGTGTGGTTCTCCTTTCATTTAGTTAATACTAAAGGTGATATTCTGATAAAACAAGCTGCTTTACATTCCTTCAAGATTAAGCCTGAAGGCTGCTCTCCACAGCTACCACTAGGATAGCTTTCTAAAGGTTATCTTTGACCTCATACATCATAAGGGTCATGTGGACTGGTGCAAGGTGCCCACTTTAATTAGTGGACAGCATATACCAGGCCAACTTCTCACACTAAACTACATTTTTCTACCTAGTTCCTAGGGCCAGTTATGTTTATAAGATGTTATAAACAAACTCCCCATTCTGTCCTATGGGAACAGGTAGCCTTGCAATAGTGAAAAATGAAATTGGCAGTAATTCACTACCAGGACATGCCACACACACGTCCTACCTTTCACATACACTGGACTGTGCCCACAGGGGTACCTTGGGCCTACCTTAGGAGTGACTGACATGTAAGAAAAGGGAAGGTTAGGGCCTGGCAAGTGAGTACACTTGCCAAGTCGACATGGCAGTCCCAGACTGCACACAGGCTCTGCAATGGCAGGCCAGAGTTACATTTACAGGCTGCTTGCATGGGTGGCACAATCCAGTGCTACAGCCCACTAACAGCATTTGATTTACAGGCCCTGGCACACTCAGTGCACTTTACTAGGGACTGACAAGTAAATCAAATATGCCAATCATGGAAACACCAATCCATAACACAGTTTACAACAGGAGCACTTGCACTTTAACACTGATCAGCAGTGAGAAAGTGCGCAGAGACACTAAACCAGCAAAAACAGTCAAAACCGGGAGGTCAGGAAGCAAAAACGCAGGGAAGACACGCCAACAGATGCCAAGTCTAACACATGTCCCCTCCAGCTGAAAGTAGGGAGAACTACCTGGGAGTTCTTTTCACTAAGGCGGAAGAACCTGGACAGACCATCTGTGTTGGCGTGTTCTGTGCCAGGGCGGTGTTCCACCGTAAAGTCCATTCCCTGTAGGGAGATGGACCACCTCAACAGTTTTGGATTCTCACCCCTCATTTGCATCAACCATCTGAGGGGCCTGTGGTCCGTCTGAACCCGTAAGTGAGTCCCAAACAGGTAGGGTCTCAGCTTCTTTAGTGCCCAGAACACAGCAAAAGCTTTCCTTTCTATGGCACTCTCCCTGGGAAGTAGTCTCCTGCTAAGGAAGACTACAGGCTGGTCTAGGCCCTCTTCATTCAGTTGTGAGAGCACCGCCCCACACCATGCTCTGAAGGTCGGTCTGCACAACGAATTCCCTGGAGAAGTCGGCTGCCTTGAGCACGGGCGCTGTGCAGGGGTTCAGGGCATCAAAAGCCTTCTGGCAGGACTCAGTCCAGATCACCTTCTTGGGCTGCTTCCTGGAAGTCAGCTCTGTTAAGGGGGCAACAATGGTGCCATAGCCCTTAACAAACCTCCTGTAGTAACCGGTGGGACCTAAAAAGGCTCTCACCTCTGTCTGGGTCTTGGGGGGCTCCCAAGCCAGAATGGTGTCAATCTTGGGCTGTAGGGGCGCCACCTGGCCGCTTCCTACCTAGTGTCTCAAGTACACCACCGAACCCTGCCCGATCTGGCACTTATTGGCCTTAATCGTGAGGCCTGCCCTCTGCAGAGCCCCCAACACTGCACCAAGGTGCTGCAAGTGTTCTTCCCAGCTGGAATTGAAAACTGCGATGTCGTCCAGGTATGCGGCACGGAAATCCTCCAGTCTAGCCAACACCTGGTTGACCAACCTCTGAAAAGTGGCAGGGGCATTCTTCAACCCAAAGGGCATCACCCGGAACTGGTAATGTCCTTCTGGGGTTGAAAATGCTGACCTCTCATTGGCCCCATCAGTTAGGGCAATCTGCCAGTACCCAGACATTAAATCAAACATGTTGAGGAACTTGGCTGCTCCCAACCGATCAATGAGCTCATTAGCTCTGGGGATGGGGTGCGCATCAGTTCTGGTGACAGCATTGAGCCCATGGTAGTCCACACAAAACCGCAGTTCTGGAGTGGCTCCGGGTGCAGCAGCCTTTGGGACCAAGACCACTGGGCTGGCCCAAGGACTGTTGGAGGGCTCGATCACCCCTAACGCCAACATCTTAGAGACCTCCTCTTTGATGCTGGCCCTGACCCGGTCAGTCAACCTGTAAATTTTCTGTTTTACAGGATGGCTGTCACCAGTGTCCACATGATGGGTGCACCAGTGAGTAACACCTGGGGTCAGAGAGAATAGTGGGGCAATCTGTCCCAACAACTGGTGACAGTCGCTCTGCTGCTCTGGGGTCAGTGTAGGGGAGAGGATCACACCTTCCACTGACCCATCGTGCTCCTTGGTGGACAGGTCAGGGAGAGGTTCACTCTCCTCTTCCACTCATCTTCTGTCGCCAAGAGCATGCTCACTTGGGACCTCTCAAAGTGGGGCTTGAGGCGGTTCATGTGGAGGACCCTCAAAGGGTTCCTTGGAGTCTGCAAATTCACCAGGTAGGTGACATCACTTTTGCGCTCCAGCACCTCAAAAGGCCCAGTCCACTTGTCCTGCAAGGCACAAGGTTCCACTGGGGCCATGACCCACACTTTTTGCCCGGTTTGAAATTCAACCAGAGTGGCATTCTGGTCGTACTACTTCTTCATTTCTTCCTGGCTTGCTTTCAGGTTTGCCTGAGCGAGTTTCCTGAAGCGGGCAGTTTGGTTTCTGAAGGCCAGCATGTAACTAAACACATCCTGGGGAGTTTTCCTGGGAGCTGCCTCCCAGCCTTCTTTCACCAAACTCAGAGGTCCTCTCACAGGGTGGCCATACAGGAGATCAAAGGGACTGAACCCAAGAGACTTCTGAAGCACCTCCCTGTACACAGAGAGAAGGCATGGCAAGAGGACGTCCCACTTATGCCTCATGGGTTCTGTTAGACCCTTAATCATGCCCTTCAAGGTCTGGTTGAATCTCTCCACCAGACCGTTATCTTGTGGGTGGTAAGGAGTGGTGAACTTGTAGGTTACACCACACTCCTTCCACAGGGATGTCATATACTTCTATATGAAATTGGTCCCACGGTCAGAAACCAACTCTCTGGGGAAACCCACGCGGGAAAAGATCCCCATTAACGCCCAGCCCACCACGGGTGCCGTCGTTGTCCTGAGAGGGATTGCTTCCGGGTACCGGGTGGCATGGTCGACCAGGATGTACCTGTTGCCCATGGCTTTCTTGGGATCCAGTGGCCCCACAATGTCCATCCCTACCCTTTCATAGGGTGTTCCAACAACTGGAAAAGGTTGGAGAGGAGCTTTGACCTTCCTCCCACTCTTGCCACTTGCCTGACAAGTTTGACAAGACCTGCAATGTCCATCCGACTGCCTTCGCATTTGGGGCCAGAAGAAGTGGGTGACAAGCCTGTCAAAGGTCTTGTCCTGCCCCAAATGTCATGCCAAAGGCACGTCATGAGCCAGACCCAGTAGGAAGGTCCTGAAGCACTGGGGTACCACCAGCGCAGGAGTTGACCCAGGCTCAGCAACCTTAGGCTCACTATACAGGAGACCATTCTCCTAGTAGATCCAATGTGATCCGGACTGATCACCAGCTGCCTGGTCTGCAGCCTGCCGCCGCAGACCCTCCAGAGAAGGGCACTCTTTCTGCTCCCTTCAGAATTCTTCCCTGGTGGGACCCCCTTCTTGCTGCCAATGGGTCAGCTCAGAGATGTCCCCCAGTTCAGCTACTTGCTCCTCTGTAGGCACCGGGGTGTCCCCCTCAAGGCCAGCCTCCTCCCGGTCCATGGGAACTTCATTGGCAGGTTTCCCGCGCCCCCTGCCCTTTCTCTTGGCAGGGACCTGGGCCACTGTTTCAGGCTCCAGGTCCTTCTGATCAACCTTTCTGGCCACCATTAACCAAGTGGACACGCATGCCCACTCTGGCAACCCAAGCATCTCCAAGTGAGACCTGAGCTCAACATCCTTCCGCAAGGACTGCTCCAGGTCGTTACCTAGCAGACAATCTAGAGGCATGATAGGGCTCACAACCACCCTCAAGGGACCTGAGACCCCCCCATTCAAAGGGAACCTGCGCCACCATACACTGGCGCTCTGAGTTGTCCACAGCAACTACTTGGTGGAATGCCCCTGGGACTACCTGCTCTTCAGAGACCAGGTGACACCGGACAGAGGTCACACTGGTTCCAGTATCTCTGAGAGCCTCTACCCTTTTCCCATTGATGGTCACCCAGGTGCTGTTTTTCTTTGTGTTAAGGGGCACCTGGTTTCCTGGGACCATCTCATTGTCCCCTAGTGAGACAAGGGTCATTTCTGCGGGATCCCCACCCTCCTGTTGGCACCCCTCCTCCCCAAGCGCTACACTAGCAAACACCTTCGACTGCCCCCCGGTGGGTGGCTGTGCCCTCTTGGGACACTTGTGGGCCCCCTTCAAGTGACCCACCTGATCACATGCAAAACACTTGCGGGGGCCGATCTCAGCAGGCTTTCCTGAAGAGATCACTGCTTTCTTATCTCCTGGGGGATGGGAACCTTTACCCTGAGTGTTAGGTTGGGGGCCCTTTAGAGAACTCCTGTGCTTTACTCTTGTCCACTCCACTTTTCTGCTGGGGACCCTGCCCACCTTTGGCTGAGTCTCCCCCAAACGCTTTCTTGTGGACCCGGGTACTCACCCAGCGGTCCGCCTCCATGGCAAGCTTCCTGAGGTCAGTTAGCTTACTATCAACCAAGGGCTGGCACAGATCTGCAAAACATAGACTAGACAAGTGCCTCCATGCAATCAAATTGTAGAGCCGACTGAAAATCTGTTACATTACTGCTCTTCACCCAGCCATCCAGTGACCTGCAGAACGAATCTACACATTCCAACCAAGTGTTGGCATCAGACTTCTTACTGGACCTAAACTGATCCCTGTACTTTGTAGGAGTGAGTCCATACCTGGTAAGGAGAGCGTACTTCATGTCAGTGTAGGTAAGGTTCTGCCCTTACCCAAAGCTATCAGGGTATCCCTAGCTTCTTCAGGAAAGAGGCCACAACCCTGCCCCCCAGTTCCTTTCAGGGACCCCATTCATGTGAATGGACGACTCGTACCCTTGAAACCACCTCTGTATGTCATCCCCCTTCTTGAACTCTTTGCCTACATTCTTGGGGATGTGCACAATCCTATCTGTCTGCACTGAAGAGTTGCTGCCACCATCCGTTCTGGATTTGCTCCTCAATTCCAGCTCCTTGAGCCCACGCTCATGGTCTAATACCATCCTTTGTGACTCCATCTTGAGCCTCTCAAGCTCTATCTCATGTCTCCTAGCTTCCCTTCTGTCCTCCAGCTCCTCTGGAGACAAACCACTGCTACCTGGCTGGGATGGACCCCCCCCTCCCAACAGCACATCTACCCTAGGAATGGCCTCCTCCGCCCCCCCCACTAAGATCTCCAGACTGCTTGCTGGCATGTCTGGCTCCTACCCAGGCCCTCAGCGCCTTTTGTAGCTCCTCCTTCCTGGTGAGGCCTCTGACTTGGACCTTTAGGTTTATACAAATAGCTTTCAACTCCTTGACGTTGTAGGCTTCCAACCTGTCCTCCTCAAAGACCACCTCCATGGATGCAAGTGATGATGCTGCTGTGTCAGGCATGATGCAGTAGGAAGTTAAAGGTGACAGTTCTCGGTTTGCTTCTTTCATGAGCCAGTGTCAGTTGCATTTTTTAGGCAAACCACAGTTCTTCACAACTGACACTGATAAAGTAGCATTTACTATTTCATATATAGGCGGAGTATCTGCCAACTGGGCAATTCGGTTAATCAAAAATGATGACCCTCTATTGCATAATCACACTTGGTTTAAGACAGCTATGTCCCGTTTATTTGCGTGCCATACATTCATGCAAGCCAGTGATAGTGAACTCTTAAACCTACGACAGGGTTCCAAGGATTTAATTACATATATGACCACTTTTAATCGTTTGTTACCTGAGATTCAGTGGCCAGAAGAAAAGCGTGTTTCCCTCTTTTATAGAGGTCTTAGAGACGACTTAAAGGACGCATTAGCCCACATTGTAGACTTACCTGATGATTATTCAGAATTTCTCAATTTGGTGGTGAAATTAGATCACCAATTAGGTGAAAGGAAGCACGATAAACCCAGATTAGACACTAGACTCATTACAGTAAGGTCAGAGAAGAAAGATAATGAAGATAAGGTTGAACCAATGCAAATAGGAGGACTCAAGGGACCATTAACCTCCGAAGAAAAAGATAGACGTCGAAAAGGGAACCTTTGTCTTTATTGTGGCAAGGCTGGTCACTTTGCTCGAGATTGCCCCATAAAGCCCAAAAAGAAACAAGCATTTGCAATGCAATAGGTCTCGCATTATTAAAGTTTGAGCTATTGGTGTTGCATTTGCAAGAGTTTGAGCTATTGCCATTGTAAACGACAATGCCTTTTATTTATGTGTTTCGAAAAGCTGTATGCAGTGCATAAACACGCCCTTTGTACTTATAGTCCTTGCTTACGAAAAGGAAGGCTGGCAGTAAAAGAGGCATAGTTACTGCCAGCGTTGCTTCTCGTAAGCAACGACTGCAAGTACAAAGTGCCTGTTTACGCACCGCTTGCAGGTTTTTAAAATACAGAAATAAAAGGCATTGGTATTTACAATGCCAATAGCTCAAACTCTCGCAAATGCGACACCTATTGCATAGCAAATGCTCTTTTTCTTATTGCGTAGTAGAACCACTCTTTGTGGAAAACAACAATTATGCCATGCCAGATAGTCTTACAGGCATTCACAGATATACAAACCTACAATAAGTTTCCTATATTGAGGTTTTGTAATGTTCCGTTTTTTAAAGCACAATAATGATGGGGGCTGTTGGTGGGGGTTGAGAGGTAACTCCCACCTTTAACTTGTGAGGGCCTGAGCCTGGTGAGGTAGCCTGTCTGCTTTGTTTCACTGTTCTACCAAGGTTTTAGGAACTGTAAGATTCTTATCAACAACAGCAAGTGATGGATGATCTGTGGCTCAAAACCTAATCCCAAGTAGTAATTGTAATAATTCATTATTATTATTTAGACCGGACTAAATATTGATAATGAATTATTACAATTACTACTTGGGATTCCGCTTGGTTTGCCCACAGATGAGTGCAAACATCCTTTTGTGTGAATATTAATCCAAAATAAGGGATGAATGCTAGCCACTAAAAAACAAAAGTGTCTGTCCATCCCCTATTTCTCCTTGCTATTTTTCCAGATTTGGTCTGGATGAGATGCCCACAGATTTGCCCGAGCAGCCGGGAGTGCACATCTGTTTGGTGGGAAGGGATAGCAAAAGATGGTGAGGGCGAGGAAGGAAGTAGGGGGAAAAGTAAGAGTAAAAAGGATAGAGAAGGTTGGGAAGGGATAGCAAAAGATGGTGAGGAGGAGGAAGGATGTAGGGAGCAAGGCAAGAGTAAAAAGGATAGAGAAAGTTGGGAAGGGATAGCAAAGGATGGTGAGGAGGAGGAAGGATGTAGGGAGCAAGGCAAGAGTAAAAAGGATAGAGAAAGTTGGGAAGGGATAGCAAAACATGGTGAGGGGGAGGAAGGAAGTAAGGGGCAAGGCAAGAGTAAAAAGATAAAGAAAGTTAGGAAGGGATAGCAAAAGATGGTGAGGAAGGAAGTAGGGGGCAAGGCAAGAGTAACTAGTCGTTGCTTGCAGGTTTTCAAAACACATAAATATAAGGCATTGTCACTTACAATGCTATTTAGCTCAAAATCTCGCAAATGCGAGACCTATTGCATTGCAAATGCTTGTGTATTCTTGCACTCTTCCTGCCCTACTCCGGCTCGAGCTGTCCCATGTCGCGTGAGCAGCTCCCCTGCATTCTGGTACATGTGGTACCCCCCAGTGCCAGCTGCGACTGTAATTTGAGTCCTGTGCTCAGACTCGGTAGAGTCACATCATTTCCCGCTTTCTGCTAAAACTCCCCTGGAGATTCCAATTAAACTACAACACGATAGTAGTTGAAGAAAAGGTTTTATAGCTTATTTTTCCCACTTTTAATAACACACAGACACTACCTGGTGAATTTAAACAAATTGGCTTGTTTTTCTTCCCCTGTCGTAGGCATCTTTGATGTTTCCCGTCCTCCGCTTACTCTGTTGTTGCATGTTCCATCCTCCTTGCTTGTTTAATGGTGTGTGTTTTTTATCCTGACCCAGTGCCCAGCCTCCCCTTGCTACACAATCTGTAGACTTTCGCTCAATGCTGAAAACTTACTGCTCGACCCTCCTACTTTCAAAAAGGAAAGATTTATGGCTCAATCATTCTCAGGGAATGCGACTAGAATTCGAAACTCTCTACCTCCAACCCTCCGAACCACTACTTCTTTCCAGACTTTCAAAATAGATCTTAAAACTCTTCTTTTCCAAAGACACTTCCAGGAATAAATCCTACCCAGTCCATGACCCTCATGGCCGTTTGGCACTCACGTGATATCAACTTTGTAAATATGTATTCTGTACTTTTATTACCCTAATTTTGCAACCTTTCATTGTTTGTTATCATGATTGTATATGTGTAAATTCCATCACGAAAATATGTATTTTGCCCCTTTATTACTTAATTTTGCAACCTTTAATTTTTTGTTCTCATGAGTGTATATGTGTAAATTAGAAACTTCGCTTCACACTCACTCTTTGCTGGACACTGTAAAACGCCACCAGCCAGGGGCGAGCGCGCCGAAGGAGCAGAGCTGGGGAAACCCTGGGAGTGAGTGTTCCAGGGAGCAGCAGGCAGCGCGAGCCAGGACCCTGCCCTTTTTATCTATGAAACGCTACATTTATCAAAATAATCAGAACTATGCGACTTATGGAATGCAGTTTATTGGCGGCCGGGGCTCTACGGGTTGATTGGTAAATTGAAACACATGGGTGGCTGAGTGAGAAACGCGGCGTGTAGGAACACACCGCCGGCTGTATCACTCGCCTTTTATTGGTTCGTCCCTAATAGGAACCAGCTGCTAATAAAAGCCGGGAGTTCATGGGAACCCACACTTTGTTGGAAACCGCCTTGGTGTCAATACTAGAAACACATGAGTACCACAAAGAAAACAGATGTAATTGGCTTGTTTCAGGTCAGGTTATGTAAAGAGCACGAGGAGAGAGGTGAGGCTTTGGTTGACGAGAGTGACTGCGTGTGGGTGCAGCACTGCAGAGCCCGCGAGCTGCCAAGGAGCTCTCCAAGTTAGGCTTTAGCTGTGCATTATGGGATTCGTAGTCCCATTTATACAAATATAGGTTCCAAAAAGGAAAGTGAAAAGCCGGAGTGGGTGAAATACGCACGCTTGGACCAGGGAAATTTGAGAATTCAGCTGGAGGCCACAGAACAAGTTCCAGCGAAGACTCCTTCAGATGGGAAAAATCTCACGTTTTCCAGGTCCCTTTGTAAGCAGCTCATCCAGTCCAGGTTTTCCCTTTTTATTCTAGGACTTATACTGCTCACTTTAAAGTGGGATCAACATTACTTCGAGTTCCACAATGCGATGAAAAGGAAAACAAGCATGGACTCGAAACCGCCTAACGCGGGAATCGAAACCAGTGGTGCACGCAGAGGAGGGGGGGGAGCGCGGCAGCGAGCTGCGCGTTCTGGCCACCGTCGGGAATGGGCGCGGCAAACGCGGGACATGCGCCCGCCTTTGACCAATTGCGTGCCGTCTCTGTCAAAAAAACGCACGCAACAGCCAATGCGGGCTTCCAAAAGCAAAACCACACGCACGAGCGTGTGGGTAGCTTTCAGAAGCCCTTTCTAAAGGTCTTGTGCTGCGCGAGCAGTGCTGCACACTGCAACGCTAGGCGCGAGACCTAAAAAGCAATAGCTGGTGTCACGTCAAGTCTAACTGAATCGGAAAACTAACTGTCTCAAAGGATGAAGAGATCGCTCCTTTGGGAACTAAAGACCTTCAGATCTCTCAGTATGTTATTAATACTATTAATCGTGTGCCCCGCCACATGACCATTCGAATTACCTTTGTTATCTCAGATCAACAAAGGTATAGTTTATCAGTCCTAATAGACTCTGGTGCTACTGGTAACTTTTTTGACTTAACTTTGGCAAAAAAATTGGCATTACACACATATCAAAAGAAGAACCAGAACCTGTTAGGGCTGTTGATGGCTCAGCCCTGTCATCAGGCCTTATTCGTTTCCACACCTCACCATTGACACTTGTGTGTGAAAATGGTCACACCGAGCAAACTATCTTCGACCTCATTGACACTCCTACATTTGGAGTAATTCTAGGGGTTCCCTGGTTGGAACTGCACAATACTAAAATCGATTGGGTTCAACGAACTGTGACATTGGATTCTGCGTTTTGTAGAACGCATTGCTATAAAGAAACGCACGATCCTATCCATCCCCTATATTGTGCTTCAACTCATGTGCAAGATTCCACCATTCTCCCTGCACATTATCAAGACTTCTCTGCAGTCTTTGACCCAGTACAAGCCAAGCAATTGCCACCCCATAGGGTGTACGATTGTCGAATAGCTCTAGTGCCAGGAGCAGACTTACCCTGTAGTAGGATATATGACCTTACTGATCCAGAGACGCAATATCTAAAAAAATATCTAGATGAATTATTGCAATTAGGTTTTATTAGGCATTCCACATCGCCCGTTTCCTCTCCACTCTTCTTCGTGGCTAAAAAATCTGGAGATCTCCGCGCTTTATAGATTATTGTGCAGTAAACAAAGCTACTATTAAGAACCGTTACCCCTTGCCATTAATCCCTGTACTCTTAAATCAAGTTAAAGGGTCTATCATTTACACAAAATTAGATGTACGGGGCGCTTACCACCTCATTCGCGTCAAGGAAGGCGACGAATGGAAAACCGCCTTCCGCACCAAATTCGGACTTTTTGAGTACACAGTCATGCCGTTTGGGCTGTGCAATGCTCCAGCAGCGTTCCAATATTTTATTAATGAAGTCTTACATGACTTTTTGGATGTCTGTGCTATTGTCTATATAGACGATATATTGATTTTTTCCAAAAATGAACAGGAACATATCCAACATGTTCGCGCCATTCTCCAAAGATTAAAAGAACATTCTTTATATGCAAAATTAGAAAAGTGCATATTTCATACTACCACGGTAGAATTTCTAGGTTATTTTTTGTCCCCAGAAGGTATCACAATGGACCCCAAAAAGGTGGAAGCTATTCTTAATTGGCCATCTCCTAAGTCAGTAAAAAACATCTAGAGAGTGTTAGGATTCGCTAATTTTTACAGAAATTTATTGCTCAATTTTCCGAAATTGTCTCTCCCATAACTCATTTACTAAAAAAGGGAAAAACCTTTCACTGGGCTGAAGATGCAGAGAAGGCTTTTAAAAAATTAAAGCAAGCTTTTACTACAGCTCCCATTTTGTGTCACCCTGACCCTGATAACCACTTCTTTGTAGAAGCGGATGCTTCTCAGACTGCTTTAGGAGGAGTACTTTTACAAAAGAACCCCAGTACTGGGCATTTGCATCCAATAGCGTACTTTTCAAGAAAACTACTACAGGCAGAGCAGAATTATACAGTAGCGGAACGTGAGTTGTTGGCTATTAAAGCTGTCTTCAGCGAATGGAGACATCATCTACTAGGGGCCAAACACACAATAACAATCTTCACTGATCATAAAAATCTTCAATTTTTCACTTCCGTGAAGGCCCTAACTCCCAGGCAGATGAGATGGCTATTATTTTTTAGTGAATTTGATTTCATAATAACATATCGCCCTGGTAAACAACAATTGTTATCTGATACACTATCTAGGATCAATGAGAGAGACACTAAAGAAAGTTCCACGACTGCACCCAGCATCATACCTGAAAGCAAAATAATTGCGGTAACTCAAGTTGAGTCATTCTTACAAGATATTAAGACTGCATCCAAGGCTATTGATACACAAGTTTGGTTGCATGATACACGAAACTCAAAAAGGGAAGATTACTTATTCCACAATAATAAGTTATTTATTCCACAAAAAGAATTGAGACACCAAATCATAGCTTGGCACCATGATTCTGGATTAGCAGGGCACCCAGGTAGACATAAACCTTTAGATTTATGTACAAGGAATTTCTGGTGGGAAAAATTGCAAGATGATGTCCGAGAATTTGTTAAATCATGCCCAACCTGGGCGCGTAATAAAACCCAACATATAGCACGAGCTGGGTTATTACACCCGTTGCCTATTCCTCCCACACCTTGGCACACTATTAGTGTGGATTTCATCACTGATTTACCCAAGGCTAATAAATGCAAAACCATCCTTGTAATCGTGCATTTATTGTCCAAAATGAGTCATTTTGTCCCTCTTCCTAAATTACCCACTGCCGTAGAATTTAGTAACATCTTTTTGAATCATGTTGTTAAATTGCATGGCCTACCAAGCAAAATAATCCCTGACCGGGGCCCCCAGTTTAATTCAAAATTTTGGAAGACGTTATGTGCCCAATTAGGCATAGATGTAGCATTGAGCTCAGCTTTTCATTCCCAAACTGATGGACAGACTGAGAAAGTCAATCAGTACTTGGAACAAAGCCTACGTTGTTTAACATCCACCCTAACTTCAAGTTGGGAGGAAGCTCTCCCTTTAGCCGAGTTTGCTTACAATAACAGTATACATTCTGCCTTAGGATGTTCACCATTCTACCTTTTAACTGGTTACCATCCACGTTCTCTCCCTATCTTACCTTCATCTCTTACCACTCCCTTGCCATCTGTGACAGCTCATCTTAGTCAGTTATGGGATATACAGGACAAGGCCAGATTAAGTCTTGCAAAAAATAAGGTGCAGGCCAAATTACAAGCAGATAAGCATAGATCACCAGAACCAATATATAAAGTAGGAGACTTAGTCTGGTTATCTACACGAAATATCCAATTAGAAGGGCCCAGAAAATTACAGCCCAGGTTTATAGGCCCAGTCCCAATAAAACAAATTCTAAACCTCGTCACGGTACAATTACTATTGCCTGAAGAATTTGCCATACATCCTACCTTTCATGTGTCCCTTGTAAAACAATATCATCCCATGACTCGAAAAGATACTCCTCCTCCTCCTGTTATGGTCTATAACCATCCCGAGTATGAGATTCGAGTATTCCAAAAGAATTCAGGGAAAATTGCACTATCTCCTTGACTGGAAGGGTTATGATGCTTCAGAACAATCATGGGAACCAGCTTCCAATGTTCACGCTGCTCGTTTGGTAAGATGGTTCCATGCCCTACATCCTGACAAACCACGTCCGGTAAGGCGGCCTTTCCGCCTTGATCAGCTGCCCTCATACTGTATGCACAGAGTGTATACTGATTACAAATCATTAATCAGACTGATAAAACAGGCCATGGTATAATTTGAATCATGTTGCTGGTTACTAAAATTATGTATCTGTATATTTTTTCACACTTATTGTGATGCTTTTCTAAAATGACTAAGCCACTACAGTTTGTGAGCACCCCTTGCTGCCAAACGTGAGCATTAGTGTAGATTCATATTGAGGTAGTCACAAATTCTAGAAGAAACGTGTGCTTAATGAATATGCAAAAGACGTACACATGTGCGCTGCCACGGGCCCAGTAAAGGCAGTTTGATAGAATACAGTTGAGCTTATGAATATGCAAAAGCACTCACACGCGTATTCGTCACTTGCCGATAAACGCGTGTATGTAAATTCCCTTCAACATGAATGAGAGGGTATTTAAACCGCTCTCATTCACATTCGGCGCTTGGCCTGGTTACACCGCAGCACTTACCTGGCTTCAGCTCCTTCGGTTCGCCGGTCCTTTCCCCTTCTCCTCTAGCCTCGCCTCGGTGCTTCTTGGACTCCAGTTGAAGTCGTCAGTCGGGCGGCTTCTCTCCAGCTTCCGGACATCGCGCATCACGCTCCCACAACCCCTGTGATATAAGAGCAGGGCACAAGTCCTAAAAAAAGAAGTGGGGGGGACTAACCTACTTAATCAGTATGCAAGTGGCATCGCGGCGCGTGACATCGCGTGACATCACAGCATGTGACATCACAGCGCGTGACATCACAGGAAGTGGCATCACAAGAAGTGACATCTGATCTTAAGCCCTCACATATATGTTTAGCAGGTCTATCATGAGTACATTTGAGCACATTTCGAATATACTTGCAAACCCTCCTGGTTTAGGCAGAAGATTCACACTTTTGTAAGCTTCACATAAACCAATGTTGCCTTTTGTCAGCGTAAAGCTTCCTCTACCCATAGTGCTTTAAAAGAAAAAATAGTGATATTTAAATTATTACAACGCCTCCTCAGGGGTAGTATGCGCTATATAAATGCTATTTATTTTCTGCAAATACTGGGAAAGATCAACACATTTGACATTCTTACAGTGCATGCATATCTCCTAAGCAGGTGATGGAGCAAGGTTTCGCAAATGAAACTTGCTCGGATGCAATCTTCCTCATTGTATTAATATTAAAACTTGTATTGTCCGTATTAATCCTTGCACACACTACATGAATAGTCAGGACGCTTGCCTATGTGTTTTACTAATGAATAACGCTTGTTCTTTGTCTAAAATGGCCGCTTAAGCGCGGGATCTTATCTGCGCATGTCGCAACCTGATCACATGGTGTGACGTCTTTCTTTGCTTGGTGGCAAATTTCTGCTTCTGCGCAGTGTGCATTAAAATGGCCGTTCAACGTTCTCACATGCTTAAGCTTGCTCTCGTGTCATTACTAAATTGTCGTTTCTTAGCGCAATTAATGCGGGATAGGATTTATAATTAAATGGGATTAGAAATAAGAAAAGTGGGTATACAGTGAAACGTTTTATTTGTGATTTTAATATTTCCTTCTTGCACTTTTAGTAATTCATAATCTTGGGCCTGGGTTGGTGACTTGAAACTCGAGAAGCAGAAGGTTCTGCGCATGTGTCCTGAATGACTGCCAAAATGAAGTCAACTTGGACGTCTCACAAGGCCATGACCTATCGGCCGAAGAGGATGTTCTACATGTGCTAAATTGTAACAGTCGATACAGTTACTGCAGAAATTGTATATAATTTGTTGTGAGACGGGTGGGAAATAAAGTGAATGTATTAATTTGAAGGGTGGGAACGCAAATACAATAGGCTACACAATTTAAGCCAAATTTGTCATAGTGCGAGAATACACCCCCTGTCCCTGTCCAATCAGAAATAGTGGTCCCATATTTTAGCAACATTAATGGGAGGTACATGGGCGTAGAAGGGTATAATAGAATATAGCATTAGTAATTAGTTAGAACAGCTCAGAGCACAGACAGAACAGAAGATATCGAAGGGAGAGCTAGATTCCAGAGAAGACAGAACATACAGAAGAGCTCCAGGCTGCCATGCTGATCGATTGCTGACTGAATTCCTATCCGGAAGAGGTCCTGAGGAGGGGGCGGCGGAGTCCATTAGACGAGGAAATCGAGGAGAAGTCGAGTGCCAGAGAGGGGAACGGCGCAGGCGTCGTTATAGAGAGGTCACCAGTCCTGTCCTGATCCTGAAGGAAGTCCTTGCTTTTCATCCTTCCAGGGTCCTGTTTCTGTCAAACTCCTTGGCTAAGGGGTTTTGTTCTCGCACTTAGGTAAATATATGCAACCTTTAGTTGCGCTGCTGTTCCTATCTTCTTCTTTTCCTTAAGCACCGTCATTTATTAGCAATAATTATTCTAAGCTTTCACATGGGTATTCTGATCAAATATCGTGTCTTTCCTGTATTTTACTCTGCTAAATCTATTAGATAAACATTTTAAAACTTCCTGACTTTGTGGTTATTTCAGGATTATGTATTATAGTGAAAGTCACTCATTTTAAACTTCCCAATTAGCAAAGGATCCATTGGTAAGTTATTACTCTTCAATCAGAAGGTAATTGGTAGCAGGGAAATTTTGATATAAGAGTATATCTGACACCCAGCGTAAGTATTAGCGTAGTGTGAATGTATGGGCCCAAGTGAGTATATGGTGTATGAATGCTGTTTGCTAATATCGCGCTGGATCACAGGGACTGAACAAAGTGAAAAGCTGCCTCTCTTAAGAATGTGTGAAGTGCTAAGAAGGTGTGTTCCTTTGCTTCCCCTCTGCCGCATTTGCTTCTAGGTGTGAGGCTCCTGACTGCTGCCAGCCAGGAGTCTCGAACAAGAGGAGGCATGATTATCCCTCACATTCAGCCTTTGTTATGGGCCCAGCAGGAGTCAGAAATAAGAGAGCCCCATCCCGTCCCCGCCTGCACGTTGTTGTTGATTGCAAGCAGACAACAACTGCAGGCGCTCCTGAAAGTGTCCCGGTGTCTGGAAATTACACCGGGACAAATTCAGCCTCTTTTTCAGTGGGGCCCAACTTCTTGGCAGGGTGGACGGCGTCCACCCTGTGAAAAAAGTGGGTGGACGCTGTCCACCCGCGTGTACCCCCGACTCGTGCCCTGTATAAGAGCACAGTAAAAGATTAAAACCAAGGTATTTCAAGCATTTAAAGCATCGGTGAGTGTTTAAACATTTTTACAAAGGCGCTCATTCTCTAAGGATTTAAAAGACTCTACAAGAACTATACTTTGAACTTGAGAAGGAATCAAGCTCTTCAGAACTGCGGTGCAGAATTACCGTAACTATTGGCAATAATTGGCATCAGAAAACAGAGACGTGTGTTTTTATTTCACTGTGGCTTACACAAACTTTGTTAACCATATATTATCACGAAGCTAGAGAAGCTTCCAGGACGCGTGAATTCTTGTTATTATTGTATTTCTGCATTTCTTTGTTTCATTAGTATTTTAGTTATTTTATATTTAGCAATCCTGAACAAGAAACAAAAGAAGATAGTAGCGTCTGATCCAGGCTATTCAATGGAAGGAATCAGGTATTTAAGAAGTGTCATGTTATTATAGATGTATATGAATAATTATTTTAGGTTCTGATTTGAATATTGACAGTCATATTGTTATTTTCAGATAGCTCTCCTGATACTTAGATTGTAGAACAATCAGTAAACCTGTATTCAGCCTAAAACGATTATTAAGTAAGATCTTATGAATAATAATAGCCACACCTCATGATAAGTTAAAAGATTAATAAGTGGATTTACACATTGTTGTTTCTCAATATTTGGTTCAAGGTATTTCTGAATACTCTGTCGCAGCCCAGTTTCCACATCCTGTGTACTACCTAGTTCAGTCACAATCCAGCCCCCTAGTGAAGACTTCTGGAATCTTCATTTCTCTTGTCTTTTTCATCCCTAATCCCTTTCCCCCTGGGGACTTTCAGAGTGACCTTAAGTATTCTATTCTTGTTGTCACGCTGCTAGTTTCTAGAGGGTCTGGGGAGATTGTCATCACATCATTCAGACTGATCGGCGTCATCAAGGTGAAACAATCTGGAGTACAGATGAGTGCCTCATAACAGTACATCTAAAGTTGATTTCTGCCATCTTTAGGAGGGCAGGAATAGTGGGCTCTGGGTAGAAAAGGTGACCTACACCACTGGATGTGGTCACCTCAAGGGCGGATTAGGTAAACCGAGTAGCTGCCCATTGGCTATTTGCTCCCACACCCCTAACTCCCCTAAATCCAGTATTTAAGTGACCCCCCTACACCAGAACCTCAGCTCTGATCTAATTATTTGAAAGAAGGCCCAAGAGGAGACCTGTGTCACCGACAACAGGACTTTGCCCAATAGCACAAGGAAAAAGAGGGATGTTGTGACCCTGAGGCAAACAACTTGGAACTGAGTGAACAACCATCGTTCTTGGCTAAAACGCGACTCTCCTGAAGAGAAAGACCCTTGTGGATGCCAGAAGCACCCTCAGACTCCCCTGGACTGGTGTGACCAGTCCCCTGCAAAGTGCAGGTAACCCGACGCTCCGGATCCAAAGAATTGCTGGCCATCAGGCCCTCTGAGAGATCATCCAAAGTTAAATGGTGTAGTGCATTCTGGGAGTTGTCGTTTTGGCTTTCACTGAAATCACAAGCTACCACCACACTCCCCTGGGCCTCCAGAAATCAACGTTCCTTTAAGTTACTTTTACCACTACCAAGGCTTATTGGTCACCAATCTGGTAACCGACCCCTTAACTCATCGCTGAATTAAGAAGGCATTCCACAACACTTGCGACCGATGTCGGCAACAACCCCTCTCTTGTGATTTTTCATCCCCTTTCTGGCAACATCATCTCTGTGGGCAAAGCAGCTTTACCGCGGGTCCCGGTCAGGACCACTGACAGCCAGGACAACCATTGCACCCGGGCTCCACGGGTCAGGTAAAATTGAACTGACTGTTGTGGTCACCACCTCTACTCTGCGAGGGTGGAACGCAAATCAACCCCTAAATCACTGATTGTCACTTGTAGTTTTTGCCATTGACCACAATGTTAAATGACAACTGTATTTAAATGCACTTATTTTCCATTGCTTTGAAAATTCATAACTCCGGTTATATGTATGTTAAAAAGTTCATTTTGGTGTCTAAAATTATATTTAAAAAAGCTCTATTTTTATAAATTGGTGTCGGATTTTTATTGTGCCATCTCAATTACTGATGAACCGTAATGGTACTGCAAAATGCTTAACACATGATCCTCCAGTAAAGTTTAACTGCTCTTTGCCTCACTGACAGGACTGATTTAAGGATTTATTGTAGTGAATCCAAGGATCATCTTTGAAGCATACCATATAATAATCAATTTTCCTACAACTGCCGTGTGGTAGGGGCAATAGGCTTGTGCGGCCGTGACCCCATATGCTGGGAGGGGCCACTGCCAAAGATTTCACCATGGCAATATGGCGGGAACCCAAGTGCTGTGGGATACGGGCCCCCATATGACAGAGGGGGTCACCGGATCCATCCAGAACTGCAACCTGATCTGCTGTCCCCTGCCAGAGAAATGAGGACGCTGTGGGAGCACTTGTGCATCATCATCCAGGCGAGGGACCTGTGACAGGGTCATCAAAACTATCCCCCACTGGGAGACAAATCAAACACTAACTCAGCAGGAGACTCCTCAGAGGACCTCCGGTTGCTTCGTGAGTGAGACCGCAAGCGAAGGACTCTGCACTCGCTGAGTGAAGCCGCCTGGGCTGCGTGTGGCATACTCATTTGAATTAAACTGCAGCGGCTTTGAGTGCCCACAGACAGGGCCCACACAGGAATTCAAGACACTCTGCGCCTGTTGGTGTGGGTGTTAGAAATGGGATCTCTAGTTGGCAAGGGTTTGCACCTTTGTCCAAGTAGGGACCCTTCTTCCTAGTCAGGGTAAGGGTGTTACACTCGTGAAGTAACCCCTGCTCACCCTCGTGGTAGCTTGGCACGAGCAGTCAGGCTTAATTCAGAGGCAGTGTGTAAAGCATTTGCACATAACCAACAGTAATACAATGTAAGCACTACAAACGGACACCACACCAGTTTAGAAAAATAACCAATATTTTATATACTCAAGACAAGACCAATTACGACAAAAATCCACAATACTGTACTTTACGAATGAATACTTGATACGGTAACTTCTTCTTTGCAGGAATAGCACAAAAGCAAAGTTCGTACGAGTCGGTAGCTCCGTCCGAGCCTACCGTGATGCTGAAAACCACAGAGTCTAACAGTTCCAGCCGACCTCGTCGATACGGGCCAGCAGAGTCGTGAACAGACTCGGTTACAGTACCTTTCTCGTTGTGGCTGGTACGGAGTGTACGAGCCGGTCGGCGTTCGTCGCGGTTGCGGTGCAAGACGGAGCGATGCAAGGTGCGGTGTCCCTCGATGCGGTGCAGGCAGCGGCTCGATGAGCGTCGTGCAGACGGAGTCGGTGAGTCCAAGGCGTGCGATGCAGGGCGAGACGATGCTCGATGCGGTGCTGACAGGTTGCGATGCAGGCGACCAAGCCGGAGTGCGGGAGCTGGCGTCGGACAGCGGTGCGAGTCGGAGCGGTGCATCGCAGACGTGCGAGCGGTGCCCCAAATGCGGTGCGGTCACGACTCTTGAGCCAGTTGCAGCGACCTCGTCGGTCGGGTCCGGTTGGTTCAGTGAAGCGATGCGATGCGAACTGCGGTGCCCACAGGTCACGGTGCAAGCAGCGGCTCGATGTTGGCGGCGTCGGACGTCGCCCACGGTGAGACCAGGGTTGCGATGCGAAGCGGGGCGATGCGGTCTGCGGTGCAAACAGGTCACCGGCCAGGGATGGATTCGGTTGACGGAGTCGGTTGCAGTTCCCTTCCTCTGTGGCAACTGAAACAGCGTTCCAGAAGCGGTACCCAGAGGCTTGTGAAGTCTTTGTAGTCCCTGAGACTTCTTAACAGGAGGCCAGCTCGGTTTCAGGCCCTTGGAGATACTCAGCACAAGTTTGTAGAAAGTTCAGTCCAGTCCTTTCACTGCCCAAGGCAGAAGCAGCAGCTGCAGGCCAACCCAACAAAGCAACAACACAGCAAAGGGGCAGTACTCCTCCTGGCAGCTCTTCCAGCTCTTCGTCTTGGCAGGTTCCTTGATTCCAGCGAGATCTAAATTCATGGGGTCAGGGCCCCAATATTTATATCCCAAATTCCTTTGTTCTCTGAAGGCAGAGAGGCCTTTGCCTAGTCCAAACCAGTTCTGGAGCACTTTGTTGACAAGTCTCCGTCCCTTCTTTTCAGTGAGTAGGCCAGGGACATCAGACGCACCACAGGAGGTGGAGCCAGCATTGTGGAGGGAAGGCACTGTCCTATTCAGGGCCCAGGTGCGACCCCTCCCACCCATCTACATGTAGATCTTGCTATTCAGCCCTGTGCTGACTCACCCTGTCTCCTGGCATCCCCCAGCCCCCGTCACTCACATTCCAGACAAGGAATACACAACCTCGCAGAGGCAGGCTTGGATGGTTAGACAAGAAAATACCCACTTTCTAAAAGTGGTATTTTCAAACACAGAATGTTAAAACCAACTTCACTAAAAGCTGCATTTTATCATTCTGAGTCCAGGCATACTAAACTCGAATTTCTACCATGTTCCCGGGGTCAGTTAGGATTATAAGCTGTAATAATCAAAACTGCCCGTTCTGGCCTAGGGGGAACAGGTAGCCTTGCAATAGTGAAAAACGAACTAGGCTGTAATTCACTATCAGGACATGCCGCACACACCCGGGCATGTCCTACCTTTCGCATACAACGCACCCTGCCCAAAGGGGTACCTTGGGCCTACCTTAGGGGTGACTAACATGTAGCAAAGGGAAGGTTTAGGGACTTGCAAGTGTGGGCACTTGCCAAGTCGACATGGCAGCCCCAGGCTGCGCACAGGCCCTGCGATGGCAGGCCCGAGTTACACTTTACGGGCTGTTTGCGTGGGTGGCACAATCCAGTGCTGCAGCCCACCAACAGCATTTGGTCTATAGGCCCTGGCACTTGCAGTGCACTTTACAAGGGACTGACACATAAACCAAATAGGCCAATCATGGAAACACCAATCCATAACACATTTTATACAGGAGCACTTGAACTTTCCCACTGGACAGCAGTGAGGAAAGTGCGCAGAATCATTACACCAGCAAAAACAGAGTCAAAACCGGGAGGTCAGAAAGCAAAAAGTCAGGGGAAACACGCCAAAAGATGCCAAGTCTAACACATGTCCCCTCCAGCTGAAAGTAGGGAGAACTACCCAACCCCATTGGAGTTCTCTTCACTAAGGCGGAAGAACCTGGACAGACCATCTGCGTTGGCGTGTTCTGTACCAGGACGGTGTTCCACCGTAAAGTCCATTCCCTGTAGGGAGATGGACCACCTCAGCAGTTTTGGATTCTCACCCCTCATTTGCATCAACCATCTGAGGGGCCTGTGGTCTGTCTGAACCCGGAAGTGAGTCCCAAACAGGTATGGTCTCAACTTCTTCAGCGCCCAGACCACAGCAAAAGCTTCCCTTTCTATGGCACTCCACCTCTGTTCCCTGGGAAGTAGTCTCCTGCTAAGGAAGACTACAGGCTGATCCAGGCCCTCTTCGTTCAGTTGTGAGAGCACCGCTCCCACACCATGCTCTGAAGCGTCAGTCTGCACGACAAATTCTTTGGAGAAGTCAGGTGCCTTGAGCACGGGCGCCGTGCACATGGCTGCCTTCAGGGCATCAAAAGCTTTCTGGCAGGACTCCGTCCAGATCACTTTCCTGGGCTGCCTCTTAGAGGTCAGCTCTGTTAAGGGGGCAACGATGGTGCCATAGCCCTTAACAAATCTCCTATAGTAACCGGTGAGACCTAAGAAGGCTCTCACCTCTGTCTGGGTCTTGGGGGCTCCCAAGCCAGAATGGTGTCAATCTTGGGTTGTAGGGCGCCACCTGGCCGCTTCCTACCTGGTGTCCCAAGTACACCACAGAACCCTGCCCGATCTGGCACTTACTGGCCTTGATCGTGAGGCCTGCACCTTGCAGAGCCCTCAACACTTTCTCAAGGTGCTGTAAATGTTCTTCCCAGCTGGAACTGAACACAGCAATGTCATCCAGGTAGGCGGCACTGAAATCCTCCAGCCCGGCCAACACCTGATTGACCAACCTCTGAAAGGTGGCAGGGGCATTCTTCAACCCAAAGGGCATCACCCGGAATTGGTAATGACCTTCTGGGGTTGAGAATGCTGATCTCTCCTTGGCCCCATCGGTTAAGGCAATCTGCCAGTACCCAGACGTTAAATCAAACGTGCTGAGGAACCGGGCAGCTCCCAACCGATCAATGAGCTCATCAGCTCTGGGGATGGGGTGCGCGTCAGTCCTGGTGACGGCATTGAGCCCACGGTAGTCCACACAAAACCGGAGTTCTGGAGTGGCACCGGGCGCCGCAGCCTTTGGGACCAAGACCACTGGGCTGGCCCAAGGACTGTGGGAGGGCTCAATCACCCCTAACGCCAACATCTTAGAGACCTCCTCCTTGATGCTGGCTCTGACCCGGTCAGTCAACCTGTAAATTTTGTGCTTCGCAGGATGGCTGTCACCGGTGTCCACGTCATGGGTACACCAGTGAGTAACACCGGGGGTCAGAGAGAACAGCGGGGCGAACTGTCCCAACAACTGGCGACAGTCCCCCTGCTGCTCCTGAGTCAGAGTAGGGGAGAGGATCACACCCTCTACTGACCCATCATGCTCCTTGGTAGACAGGAGGTCAGGGAGAGGCTCGCTCTCCTCTTCCACCCCATCATCTGTCGCCAAGAGCATACTCACTTCGGACCTCTCGAAGTGGGGCTTGAGGCGGTTCACGTGAAGGACCCTCAAAGGGTTCCTTGGAGCCTGCAAATCCACCAGGTAGGTGACGTCACTTTTTTGCGCTCCTTTACCTCATATGGCCCAGTCCACTTGTCCTGCAAGGCACAAGGTGCTACTGGGGCCATGACCCACACTTTTTGCCCAGGTTGAAATTCGACCAGAGTGGCATTCTGGTCATACCATCTCTTCATTTCTTCCTGGCTTGCTTCTAGGTTCGCCTGAGCGAGTTTCCTGAAGCGGGCAGTTTGGTTTCGAAAGGCCAGCATGTAGCTAAATACATCCTGGGGAGTTTTCCTGGGAGCTGCCTCCCAGCCTTCCTTTACCAAACTCAGAGGTCCTCTGACAGGGTGGCCATACAGGAGCTCAAAGGGGCTGTACCCAAGAGACTTCTGAGGCACCTCCCTGTACGCAAAGAGTAGGCATGGCAAGAGGACGTCCCACTTACGCCTCATGGGTTCTGTTAGACCCTTGATCATGCCTTTCAAGGTCTGGTTGAATCTCTCCACCAGACCGTTTCCTTGTGGGTGGTAAGGAGTGGTGAACTTGTAGGTTACACCACACTCCTTCCACAGGGATGTCATACTTCGATATGAAATTGGTCCCCCTATCAGAAACCACCTCTCTGGGGAATCCCACACGGGAAAAGATCCCCATTAACGCCCGGCCCACCACTGGCGCCGTCGTTGTCCTGAGAGGGATTGCCTCCGGGTACCGGGTGGCATGGTCCACCAAGACCAGGATGTACCTGTTGCCCATGGCTGTCTTGGGATCCAGTGGCCCCACAATATCCATCCCTACCCTTTCAAAGGGTGTTCCAACAACAGGAAAAGGTTGGAGAGGAGCTTTGACCTTCCTCCCACTCTTACCACTTGCCTGGCAAGTTTGGCAAGACCTACAGTGTGCATCTGACTGCCTTCGCATTTGGGGCCAAAAGGAGTGGGTGACAAGCCTGTCAAAGGTCTTGTCCTGCCCCAAATGTCCTGCCAAAGGCACGTCATGAGCCAGACCCAGTAGGAAGGTCCTGAAGCGCTGGGGTACCACCAGCACACGGGCTGACCCAGGCTCAGCAACCTTAGGCTCACTGTATAGGAGACCACTCTCCCAGTAGATCAGATGTGACCCGGACTGATTACCAGCTGCCTGGTCTGCAGCCTGCCGCCGCAGACCCTCCAGAGTAGGGCACTCTGTTCTGCTCCCTGCAGAACTCCTCCCTGGTGGGACCCCCTTCTTGCTGCCAATGGGTCAGCTCAGAGATGTCTCCCAGTTCGGCTACCTGCTCCCCTGTAGGCACCGGGCGTCCCCTCGAGGTCCGCCTCCTCCCGGTCCGTGGGAACTTCGGGGGCCGGTTTCCCGCGCCCCCTGCCCTTTCTCTTGGCCGGGACTGGGGCCACTGTTTCAGGCTCCAAGTCCTCTTGATCACCCTTTCTGGCTGCCATTGACCGAGTAGACACGCATGCCCACTCTGGCAACCCAAGCATCTCCAAGTGAGACCTGAGCTCAACCTCCTTCCATAAGGACTGCTCCAGGTCGTTTCCTAGCAGACAATCTACAGGCATGGTAGGGCTCACAACCACCCTCAAGGGACCTGAGACCCCCCCCATTCAAAGGGAACCTGCGCCACCATACACTGGCGCTCAGAGTTGTCTACAGCAACTACTTGGTGGAATGCTCCTGGGACTACTTGCTTCTCAGACACCGGGTGACACCGGACTGAGGTCACACTGGCTCCAGTATCTCTGAGAGCCTCTACCCTGTTCCCATTGATGGTCACCCAGGTGCTATATTTCTTTGTGTTAGGGGGCACCTGGTTTCCTGGGACCATCTCACTGTCCCCGAGTGAGACAAGGGTCATTTCTGCGGGATCCCCACCCTCCTGTGGGCACCCCTCCTCCCCAAGCGCTACACTAGCCAACACTTTGGACTGTCCACCGGTGGGTGGCTGTGTCCCCTTCGGGCACTTGGGGTCCCCCTTAAAGTGACCTACCTGGTCACATGCATAACACTTGCGGGGGCTGGTCTCAACAGGCTTCCCTGTGGAGACCCCTTTCTTCTTATCACCGGGGGGCTGGGAACCTTTACTCTGGGTACTAGTTTGGGGCCCTTTAGAGAACTCCTGTGCTTTACCCTTGTCCCCCCCACTTTTCTGCTGGGGACCCTGCCCACCTTTGGCTGAGTCTCCCCCAAACGCTTTCTTGTGGACCCTGGTACTCACCCAGCGGTCCGCTTCCATAGCAAGCTTCCTGGGGTCAGTTAGCTTACTATCAACTAGGTGCTGGCGCAGATCTGCAAAACATAGACTAGACAAGTGCTCCCATGCAAAGTTGTAGAGCCCCTGAAAATCAGTTACGCTACTGCCCTTCACCCAACCATCCAGAGACCTGCAGAACACATCCACACATTCCAACCAAGTGTTGGCATCGGACTTCTTACTGGACCTGAACTGATCCCTGTACTTTTCAGGAGTAAGACCATACTTCGTGAGAAGGGCATCCTTCATGTCAGCATAGGTGAGGTGATACCCCTTACCCAAAGCTATCAGAGCATCCCTTGCTTCTTCCGGGAAAAGTGGCCACAATCCTGCTCCCCAATTCTCCTCAGGGACCCCATTCATGTGTATGGCTGCCTCATAACCCTGAAACCACCTTTGTATGTCATCCCCCTTCTTGAACTCCTTGCCTACGTTCTTGGGAATGTGCACAATCCTGTCTGCCTTTCTGGACGAATTGCTGCCACCATCTGAGCCTGACTTACTCCTAAGTTCTAGCTCCTTCAGTTCTCTCTCATGCTCTAAGAGCATCTTCCTCTCCTCTATGGCCAATCTCTTCTCATCCCGCTCACTCTCCAGCCTGAGCTTCTGCAGCTCAAACTGCCTTGCCTCCCGCATGTCCTCCAGCTCCTCTGGGGACAGACTGCTGCTGCCTGACCTGGCGGGTTCCCCCCTACCCAAAAGCACATCCACCCTGGAAATAGGCTCCTCCACCTCCTCACTGAGATCACCAGGCTGCCCATTGGCATGTCTGGCTGCTACCCAGGCCCTCAGCGCCTTCTGTAGCTCTTTCTTCCTTGTGAGGCCTTTAATTTGGACTTTCAGGTTTTTACAAATCGCTCGTAGCTCCTTTACGGCGTAGGATTCCAACCTATCCTCCTCAAAGATAATTTCCAGAGATGCAACGGATGATGCAATTGATTCAGGCATGACAAAAGTTTTGAGTTGAAAACTGGCAAGATCAAAAATAGGCCAAAAGAAAAAGAACCAGTATGTGGTACGTAATGGTCTGCGATATGGTAGTAGTGCACACCAATCACTCTAAGTCAAGTGCAAACACAAGTCCTATCCTCACCGCTGACAACCAATGTTAGAAATGGGATCTCTAGTTGGCAAGGGTTTGCACCTTTGTCCAAGTAGGGACCCTTCTTCCTAGTCAGGGTAAGGGTGTTACACTCGTGAAGTAACCCCTGCTCACCCTCGTGGTAGCTTGGCACGAGCAGTCAGGCTTAATTCAGAGGCAGTGTGTAAAGCATTTGCACATAACCAACAGTAATACAATGTAAGCACTACAAACGGACACCACACCAGTTTAGAAAAATAACCACTATTTTATATACTCAAGACAAGACCAATTACGACAAAAATCCACAATACTGTACTTTACGAATGAATACTTGATACGGTAACTTCTTCTTTGCAGGAATAGCACAAAAGCAAAGTTCGTACGAGTCGGTAGCTCCGTCCGAGCCTACCGTGATGCTGAAAACCACAGAGTCTAACAGTTCCAGCCGACCGCGTCGATACGGGCCAGCAGAGTCGTGAACAGACTCGGTTACAGTACCTTTCTCGTTGTGGCTGGTACGGAGTGTACGAGCCGGTCGGCGTTCGTCGCGGTTGCGGTGCAAGACGGAGCGATGCAAGGTGCGGTGTCCCTCGATGCGGTGCAGGCAGCGGCTCGATGAGCGTCGTGCAGACGGAGTCGGTGAGTCCAAGGCGTGCGATGCAGGGCGAGACGATGCTCGATGCGGTGCTGACAGGTTGCGATGCAGGCGACCAAGCCGGAGTGCGGGAGCTGGCGTCGGACAGCGGTGCGAGTCGGAGCGGTGCGTCGCAGACGTGCGAGCGGTGCCCCAAATGCGGTGCGGTCACGACTCTTGAGCCAGTTACAGCGACCTCGTCGGTCGGGTCCGGTTGGTTCAGTGAAGCGATGCGATGCGAACTGCGGTGCCCACAGGTCACGGTGCAAGCAGCGGCTCGATGTTGGCGGCGTCGGACGTCGCCCACGGTGAGACCAGGGTTGCGATGCGAAGCGGGGCGATGCGGTCTGCGGTGCAAACAGGTCACCGGCCAGGGATGGATTCGGTTGACGGAGTCGGTTGCAGTTCCCTTCCTCTGTGGCAACTGAAACAGCGTTCCAGAAGCGGTACCCAGAGGCTTGTGAAGTCTTTGTAGTCCCTGAGACTTCTTAACAGGAGGCCAGCTCGGTTTCAGGCCCTTGGAGATACTCAGCACAAGTTTGTAGAAAGTTCAGTCCAGTCCTTTCACTGCCCAAGGCAGAAGCAGCAGCTGCAGGCCAACCCAACAAAGCAACAACACAGCAAAGGGGCAGTACTCCTCCTGGCAGCTCTTCCAGCTCTTCGTCTTGGCAGGTTCCTTGATTCCAGCGAGATCTAAATTCATGGGGTCAGGGCCCCAATATTTATATCCCAAATTCCTTTGTTCTCTGAAGGCAGAGAGGCCTTTGCCTAGTCCAAACCAGTTCTGGAGCACTTTGTTGACAAGTCTCCGTCCCTTCTTTCAGTGAGTAGGCCAGGGACATCAGACGCACCACAGGAGGTGGAGCCAGCATTGTGGAGGGAAGGCACTGTCCTATTCAGGGCCCAGGTGCGACCCCTCCCACCCATCTACATGTAGATCTTGCTATTCAGCCCTGTGCTGACTCACCCTGTCTCCTGGCATCCCCCAGCCCCTGTCACTCACATTCCAGACAAGGAATACACAACCTCGCAGAGGCAGGCTTGGATGGTTAGACAAGAAAATACCCACTTTCTAAAAGTGGTATTTTCAAACACAGAATGTTAAAACCAACTTCACTAAAAGCTGCATTTTATCATTCTGAGTCCAGGCATACTAAACTCGAATTTCTACCATGTTCCCGGGGTCAGTTAGGATTATAAGCTGTAATAATCAAAACTGCCCGTTCTGGCCTAGGGGGAACAGGTAGCCTTGCAATAGTGAAAAACGAACTAGGCTGTAATTCACTATCAGGACATGCCGCACACACCCGGGCATGTCCTACCTTTCGCATACAACGCACCCTGCCCAAAGGGGTACCTTGGGCCTACCTTAGGGGTGACTAACATGTAGCAAAGGGAAGGTTTAGGGACTTGCAAGTGTGGGCACTTGCCAAGTCGACATGGCAGCCCCAAGCTGCGCACAGGCCCTGCGATGGCAGGCCCGAGTTACACTTTACGGGCTGTTTGCGTGGGTGGCACAATCCAGTGCTGCAGCCCACCAACAGCATTTGGTCTATAGGCCCTGGCACTTGCAGTGCACTTTACAAGGGACTGACACATAAACCAAATAGGCCAATCATGGAAACACCAATCCATAACACATTTTATACAGGAGCACTTGCACTTTCCCACTGGACAGCAGTGAGGAAAGTGCGCAGAATCATTACACCAGCAAAAACAGAGTCAAAACCGGGAGGTCAGAAAGCAAAAAGTCAGGGGAAACACGCCAAAAGATGCCAAGTCTAACAGTGGGTAAGACTGATTTCAGGGCTGTTGGCCCTGGGGGAACTTGCTGCTAGTAGCGCTGTGGCACTGGAATACTGTTGACTTTAACTTAGAGTCAAAGTAGACTCTTGAGACTCGGACTGTGCTGGGAAATACCCTGGATGTTAACAATAGTGAATGGGGAATAATCACTACCGCTAGCGCGAGGAGGGAGTAGGACAGGGAATTGCCTAAGAAACCTAAGGATTAATTGTATGATTGTTTGTGAATGTCGTATTTTTCTTTTGTGTTGATTGTGGTAGATAATAAAATAGCTCTCTTTTTTCATAATAGTATTTGGCTGGACAAAAATGTATTGCTGCATTTGGAGTTGTGAGCTCATCCGTGTTCACTGTCCTGTATCTACACCTTCGGCCGAGGGAGCCTTGGACTGCTCGGACCATGCATACCCTGAGATTCAAGTGCAGGAGAGGTGCTTGGCCCTGTTACTCAGAGTTCATAGTAAATCCGGGACATCAGGAGTAAAAGGCCTCAACCCCTACGGTTGGGCCCAGTAACCCCTGCTTGCGCTGTGGCCCTCTGAAAGGGGCCCTGACATTATATATCAATCAATCAATCACGCAATTAGGGGTTTATATAGCGCGACTACTCACCCGTGAGGGTCTCAAGGCGCTGATATATATATGTATATATATATGTATATATTACCTACTGGCGGTCGCCAGTAGGTAGTTATAGTTACAACCTAGTTTCCATAGTTTGGATTTGCCAATATCTTTGGCGTCGTTTGACGAATCTTCGCGAAATTTTCAAAACCAATGGGGCGGTCAGATCAGCTGCTGTGTTAGTTTGGGGGTGATTCATCAAGCGGGGGCCAAGAAAAAGGGGGGTCCCAAAACGATTTTTCTCCATGTTAATTTCCATTGGAAACTCTAAACACAGCTACAGCCCGAACTGCTGAACGGAATTACACCAAATTTGGCAAAAAGGTGGCTCTTGGTTCAGAAAGCACTCTTTTTGATAAATGGTGTAAATCCATTCAGTAGTTTCTGGGAAATGGAAAGATTTCCCAGATATACAAATATGGCTGCGGAGGATCCAGGAACCCTCCCGATCTCGAGCCTGCGATCTGATTGGCTGCCAACACCTCAAACCAGGAAGTGTTGGCAGCAATCTTGTGACTTGGTTGAACCGAGTCACAGGAAAAAAGGTAAAAAAAACATTGAAAATGAAGAAGGCCTGCTCAGGGGGTCCCACAGTGACCCCAAGGGCCAAAAAGAGCATTTTTTTTCTTTTTTTCGGCGGGGTTTGCGTTGGATCCGCAAATCCGGCCGAAAATTAAAAAAATAACTAAGCGTAGGCTCCCGCGCTTAGTGTTCTTTAAGCCCCCGCGTGGGCCAGGTCCCGGGGGCAATCATTAAAATAGATGCGGGGGCCCGTGCAGCCCCGTGGACTGCCACCTCCCCGGGCCCATGTTTATTAAATGCGGGGGGCCACGCAGGCCCCCTGCAGCCCTGGGGACCGCCACCTCCCTGGGGCTGTATTTGTAAAACAAATGTGTAGGGGGGGGCTCCTGCCCCCCCACACAGCCCCGGGAGCTGCCACCTATCCGGGGCTTATTAAGTTAAATGCAAGAGGCCACGCGGCCGCCCCGCAGCCCCGGGGACCGCCACCTCCCCGGGGCTAAATTGAAAAGATGCGTTGGGAGCTCCAGCCCCACCACGGAGCCCCGGGGACCGCCACCTCCCCGGGCTACTTTGCAAATGAGAGGGGGGCCGTGCGGCCCCCCATCCTGGAGCCGTAAACAGCCATGGGTACTGCCACCACCCAGGGCCGGCTCCAGCAATGTCCCGGGGTGCCCACCCCCGGGACATTCCAGTTTGCTATGGCATGGCAGGAGTACTGCTCTCGCCATGCCATAGCAAACACTGCTCCGCTTCATGGAAGCAAGAGCATTGAAAATGCTCTTGCAGGGACCGCGGGGTCTTGAGGCTTCCCCGCGGTTCCCAACGAAGTGGCCATGCCCCGGGGGAAGGGGTCCCCGGAGCAATATCAGCCCAGGTTGGGGGGCCGTGCATGCCCCCTACCCATTTTCTATTTTAAAAAAAGCATAAGGCCTGGCCCCGGGGGATGGGGTCCCCGGTGCCAAAATCGTCCTTGGGAGGGGGGCCGCTCGGCCACCCTCCCTTAAAAAGAATGGAAAAAAATAATTGGCCGGTCCTTGGTGGATGAGGTCCCCTCAGCAGAAATCGGCCTGGGGAGGAGAGCCGCACGGCCCCCCTCCCCTTTATAATTTAAAAAATAAAGATAGGCCTAGCCCTGGGGGATGGGGTCCCGGGGCCAAAGTCAGCCTCGGGAGGGGGGCCGCACGGCCTCCCTCACTTTTTATTTTATCAAAAACAAATAAAATGGGTAAGGCCCCGGGGAATGGGGTCCCCGGGGCCCAATAGGGTCAAGGGAAGGGGGGCCACACAGCCCCCCTTCCTAAAACAAAAAGGAAGTCGGCAACTCACTGAGGCCCTGCCTCCTTTCTTCACTACTCTGCAAACGCGCCTCCTGGCGCATTCTTGGTTGGAGGATGAAGCGCCCTGCGCTGCTGAGGGTCCTTAGGGGTGAACTAGCCCACCTGTTAACTCCACTAAGCCCCACACAGCTGGATTGCTGAGAGGTGGTTGGAGGCCACGCCCCTTTTTACACCACTCTGCAAACGCGCCTCTCGGCGCACTGCTGGTGGGGCGATGAGGTCCCCTTCTGTCCTGAGGACCTCAGGAGTAAAGTAGTCTTCATCTCCCAAGCAGCAATGCGCCAGGAGGCGCGTTTGCAGAGTGGTGGAGAAAGGGGGCGTGGCCTCATAAACCAACTCACCCACTAATACAGCCATTGACATATCCACTAATACAGACATACAGGCGCTCACACACTGAGTGAGTCACCCATAGAACTACTCACACATCTAGACACTCACCCATACAGTCAATCATACAGCCACTTACTCACCCAAACAGTTACACACCCACCCACTTACTTACTCATACAAATAGTAACAGATACTCACTCAGCTATAGAGTCATTGACAGAAGCATGCAGTCATCTATATAGCTACTCTCACATTCACTCACTCACGCATACAGTGACTCATATACCCCGTCACTCACGTATACCGCCTTTCACATACTCAGTTACTCACCCATACTGACATATGCACTCAATCATCGACACAGCCATACAGACACTCACTCACCCATACAACTTCTCACACAAACAACAGTACCCCATACAGCCACTGACTCACCCACTCACTGATTTATACACACAGTCACACAACTTTTCACCCACCAACACAGACACCCAGACAACCATAGACGTAGTCAGACAACCAATCACCCATATAGCCATTCTAGTATCCACTAAACCACTCATACACCCACTTAGACATCAACTGACAGACAGATACACACATTCACACAACCAGTCACTCACCCATACATTCACTGAGACACCTAATCACTCACTTATACAGTCAGTCACACACCCACTGAGTCATCCATACAGTCACTCATACACCCACTGATTGACCAATACACCTTGGTATATATATTTAACACTCATAAACTTTTGAAAAACACTCACAGTCACTGGATGATGTAATCAGTGATGTCATCAGTGATGTCACTAACCATGTCATGAGTGATGTAATATGTGAGGTCATAAGCAGTGCATTGCAGGGGCGCGAGTTATAGTTAGCTCATCTAACTATAACGGCTGAATTTCTCTGGTTTTGAACAAGTGAAATGCCAGCCTAACTATAATGTCCCTGTAACCTTTGTTTTTTTCTGTGAATTTCTAAGGTTTTTTAAAAGCTCATTTCTAACTACAACGTCCCTGAAACCTGTAGTCTTTTCAGTGAACATATATATATATATATATATACACACACACAAACACACCCACCCTTTACAATTGCACTTTGCAAGTGACCTCACCAGTTTTAACAGTGACGTAGTGTGTGCCGCCTAAAAATCACTTCTAGGCTTCAGTGCTTTATTGATGGATGTTGGTACTAAGACAGCAAAAGCTGCAAGTGAAAAAGGTAAAATTAAAAATAAACTGGCCAATATGTAAGCTCAATGGGATTGTGCTGTCAAAGTGCATCAACACCTAAAACACTTTCAAACAATGTTTTGATGACCTTCCTATGACCCTGTAAAGTGGTATTTGAACTACAACATAGCATTTAGGTAGGTGAACTCTTTAATTAGCTTCAATTGACGAAACTTAGCGAACACCTGTTGACAATTAATAAGGAAATCCCAGTACTTGATGTCCGCATGCCTTGCAGAAATACGATAAATCATATTTAAAATGCACCACTGTTCAACAATATCTACCATGGGGTGCCCACGCATGCCAAGATCAGCTTAGGGCACTCTGAGTGTCAAGAAGATATCATCCTCCAAACATGCCAACATTTTAGAAGACAACACACCTCATAATACTTTCGTCACAAACTACAAACATAAACCCATTCCCAACTTTCTGACTACATAAATAATACACACCATAAACAAACTCCTATGCGAAGCTTTCTCTCTCCCCCCACACCTAAGAAATATACAGCAACACAGCAACTCTCTTCTAAGTGCCTGTCATCCATTGGACAATTTAGAACCTTACTACATGACCCACATGCTGCACCACCACCCCTAACTCATGCACCTTCCAACCTAAACAGACTCAAACAAAATAAGCAACATACCACTCTTCACAACTTCCCATCTCCATGTCTACTGCACAACAAGGCTACACTACAAAAACAACACAGCTCACCAACTCACTCTCAACCACCATCTCCACCACCTACACACGCAGACCCATCAAAATGCCTTCTTAGCCTGCTGGACGAGGAACATGATACATACAGAACAGCTACATGATTGCTGTCCTCATATACCAGCACTAAGGACACACGTGCTGCAAGCCCACAAAATACTGCTCACTGTTCTATAAAACAAAGTCACACCATCATCATAGCACATTCTCTCAACTGCCTGCTAATAAATACTCGATCGCTCTCAAAAAACAAGCATCACATCTACGACTTTTTCACTGACACACAACCTGACATACTCTTCATAACTGAATCATGGTTGGGAGATGATATGGCTTCAATCTTGCATGAAGCCGTTCCTCTAGGCTATCAAACTATCACACAAAATCATATCGGCAAAAGAGGAGGTGGCCTAACTGTTGTGCTCAAGCAAACATTAAATATCGCTAAAACTGACGACATCTCCATACAAGGTTGTGAGGACCTTTACACAAGATGCAACCCTACACCATCTTTCTCCTGTAACTTCCTGCTCCTTTACAGACCTCCACCTAGCAATGCAACATTCCCAGACACACTTCTAGACACAGTTTCAAACCTGATAACACTACACACCAACCTATACATTCTGGGTGACTTCAACATTTGGTTTGACAAACCCAATATGCCCCATCCAAAAACAATAATAACTGGCCTAGACGCACTGAACCTACATCAGATCATCCACAAACCCACACACATTGCTGGCAAATACAGAACTAGTTACCTTTCAAACAATAAATCCTATCACCTGGTCAGACCACCATTTTACTTGCTTTCCAACATAAAACAACATACAGAAAACCACCTTACATGCATCCACCTATCGACCGAGGAACAAACTCAATTGTGAACACTTAGAAACACACCTAACATCCAGTATAGATCTAGACACAATAAATTCCGTTCAAAAACTATGTGAGTGGCTACAATTAGCTTTTGATATCCTAATACCACTAAGAATGACACAACAGACCAGAAGAAAACAGGCACCTTGGAGAAATACAGAGATAAAAGAGATAAAATAGCAAATTAGAAAGATGCAACGTACATGGCTCAAAACAAACCCCAATCAAGACAAACTTCGACTACAGAAACTTAACAGATTATACAAGTCAGTTATCAAAAAAGCTACAAAAAGATACTATTCAGACAGAATTCAAAATGCTAAATGTGCAAATAAAGAATTTATAAAATTCTTACTGAATTTCGTAAACCAAATTGCCTAGAAGGAGCTCATCCCATTACTCAAGATTTATGGACAAACTGGCAAATCATTACACAACCAAAGCAGACACATTGGACTCATATTTAAAACAAAAAAAAAAACACCAGCACCAACCCTTTTACAAAACAACAATTCAAGAATAAGCTAACCCAGACTCTCCATTCCTTCCAACAAATTTCACACAATGGATTTATGGACCTGGTCAAAGGAAGCAGGCCTGGGGGCAGCCCTCTGACCCATGTTCACCACAAACCTTCACGAAAATTCTTCAAACTACCTCTACTGCCTCACCAGTAAGAAGAATCATCAACAATTCCATAATATTTCCAGAAGAACTAAAAAAGTCATACATATGCCCATTACGGAAGAAGAAAACAAACCTAGACTCACTGAATCCCGACAACTACAGACCGATTACAAATGCACATATCCTTGGCAAACTGATAGAAAGAGCAGCATTCGCCCAAATGTCACAGTTCATTGAAGATAATTCCATACCTTCAGACTTCAAAACAGGATTCCGTCCTGGAAGAGGCACAGAATCTGCCCTCATTGCTATCTGGGATGATCTTAAGACCACAGTTGACAGGAACAGGGTTGCTGCACTACTTCTCTTGGACCTCTCAGCTGCCTTTTACACAGTGGACCATGACACTCTAATACAAAGACTCTACGAAGCAGGCATATTTGGGACTGCTCTCAACTGGATCAGATCCTACCTTCACAACAGAACTAATGTCATCCATTAGCCACCCCCCCTTTCTCGTCCAAACCGTACTTCACAAAAGCAGGGGTCCCTCAAAACTACATCATCTCACCCATGCTTTTAAACATTTACATTAAGTCATTACCGGCACTGATCAATCAATTTAACCTCACATGCTATAACTATGCAGATGACACACAAATACTCCTTAAACTGGAAAGCCCCAAAGACATTGGAAACTCACCAATTTTCCGTTGTCTCAGAGCCGTGGATCAATGGATGACATGGAGCCATCTCAAATTGAATGCTTCCAAAATGGAAATACTCATGTGAAATTATGACCCACTCGCCGCATGGCCTGATGATCTAGGAACACCACCTTACCATGGAGTCCAAGCTATCAATGAAGGCCCAAGTGGACAAACTAGCAAGATCAAACTTCATTACCAGAAAAACTCAGCGATGCATCTTCCCCCACCTGGGATTTCTACACACGGTCCAGGCTACCATCTCTCTTGTTCTGTCTAAACTCAATTACGCCAATAGCCTCTACCACAGATCACCTTTAACAGCTATGCAAAGACTACAACGGATTCAGAACTCTGCTGCCAGACTACTCTTACATATAAAGCCACCAGTCCACATCTCCCCTTCCATGAAAGCCCTACATTGGTTACTGGTTGCCAGAAGATCCAAGTTCAAGCTGCTTTGTATCACCCAAAAAGCGATGCATGGAACAGGACTGCTCTTCATCAGGAAAACAATCACCAAATACATTCAACAAATGAACCTCCGCTCTATACTGGCACCTCATCTCAAAATCCTACTGTACAAGAAAAAAGGGCATAGGTGGCACATCCTTCTCTGTTCAAGCAGCCAAACTTTGGAACTCTTTACCCTCAAACATAAGATCCACGATAACCACTTTATCTTCAGAATACTACTCAAGAGTTGGCTCTTCCCCACATAACCACCGTACTCAAACATAAATATACAGCATATCCCTCTATATATAAGCACTTATTTGGACTGTAGATGTGTACCTACATATGTGTATTGCTTAGTATAAACGTGTATAATAATTATGTTTTAAAAATATTCGTTAGTTCTGCTTAACAAATGTACATATTACCTATAGTTACATTATTGTATGTATAACATGTATATGTGACAGCATAAATAAGTAAATCTTTAATCATAACTATTTATTTACAATTGCTTCAATATTGAATTACAAAAAAATAACAACAAATACATTAATTTAAAGTACAGCAACACTTGAAAGTCTGAGTTTATTAAATGCAACTTCAATCTACACATATTACCTTCCTTATACATATATACCTTTCCATGTACGTATGTATCTATATATTTATTACTTTGCTTCCAGTTCAGCATATCCAATGCACTTCCCTATATCTCACCCTATATCTTCCGCAATATACCCTCTACCTCTACTCTGACTCATCTCAAACCTCATTGTACTACTCTTTCCAATGCACTATCCTATTTCTCACCCTATACCTCTCTCAATATATCCTCTACCTCTACTCTCTCACTCATCCCAAACCCAATACCACTACTATGATCCCCAAAATAACCCTTTCTAGTCCCTTCCCTCCTCTACCCCTCCTTGCATCATATCGTACCTCTTTTACTATTCAGATCTCCCAAACAAGCCTTTCTAAACCCTTCACTCTGACTCTTCCCCCTCTACCTCCCCTTTACTCATCCCAAACCCCTTCCTACTGTTATGAACTTAAAAAAAAACTAAAAAAACTTTCTCGACCTTTCCCTTTTCTATCCCTCCAGCATTCCTTTTCAATCCAAATAACAGACTAACATGTCCACGGCTTAAATTAATTTAATATTGCCCTATACTAATTCCCCACTAATCCTGTTTGGGTTCTGGAGTAGCGTGCTACCCATCGAAAGGCGTCCAACACCTCATCAGGGGTAGCAAGCGCTATCTAAATGCAAACCCTTCCCTCTCATATCCTTCCACTATCGGTTTTCAATCCAAATAAAAGACTAACATGTCCAATGCTCAAATCAAATTAACTTAATTTTTCCCTATACTAATTCACCAATCCTTTTGAGGTTTTGGGTTCCGGAGTAGAGTGCTACTCAGCGAAAAGTGCTTCAACACCTCATCAGCGCCAGCAAGCGCTAAATAAATACAAACCCTTCCCTCTTCCCATCACTCCACTATCCTTTTCAATCCAAATAACCGACTAACAAGTCCACCGCTCTAACTAAGTTCATACTTCCCTAGACTAACTCATCACAAACCTCCTTTTTGGGTTCAAGAGTAGCGTGCTACTTGCTGAAAATCGATTCAACACCTCATCAGGGGTAGCAAGCACTATATAAATGCAAACCCCTCCCTCCACTACTCTTTTCAATCCAAATAACAGAGTAACATATTCACTGCTCAAATTAATTTCCTATATATATTTTTTTTTGCAGATTTTATATAGCGCAAACTGACCCAAAGGTATTGGAGCGCTTTACGTGAGTACCAGTTACGTTACACAAGGACACATTCATTTCTTGGTAGGCACGGGGAGATTAAGTGATTTGGCCAGAATCACAGGATGCTCATCCCACCCATGCTCCAACCTGGTTCCCCAGCTCCAAGGTCGGCAGCTGTAGCTGTGAGGCGACATCCTCTCTCTCATTTCACTATACTAATTCACCACTATTCCTTTTTGGGTTTCGGAGTAGCGTGCGACTCACAGAAAAAGCGCTGCAACGCCTCGTCAAGGGTAGTAAGTGCTATATAAATTCAATTACAAGTACAATTTTAAAAACTATCGGGAGAACGTATTTCCCCCATTGACTTCTATTGAAGCAGAGGCAATTTCAAGAGACAGACAAAATAAAGCAATTTGGCTTTAAAAAAAAACCTCTTGCAGTATCCCGCCTGAATCGGGTCTATTTACAGATGAATACTCCTCGTATTGGTTTTGAAAATGTGACACAGGCATGTTGCTACGCTATACGAGATCCTTATTGCAGCTTCTCTCCGCCCAGGGGAGCTGCCGTGTTTCTTCACAGCGCAGAGAGCCTTCTATGTCTAGCAGGACTCTGTCGTCACTGTGTAGAAACGAAAGTCGGGGGCGCTGCCTGGCTCCTCCCATCGCTCCAGCTGCGCGCGCTGTTAGCAGCTGTTGCTTGAACCTGGCTAACCTGGGCACTAAAGCGTGGGCTGCAGAGCTGGACGAGAATTGGGGTGAGTAACATTCAGTATTTATCGTCGAAATTCCAAAGTTACGGCTTGGTCGCTATTCAGGCGGCAGTCTTGCAAGTGCATATAGGCAGTTTTTTTTTAATCCAAATGTTACGTTCGTGTTACTTGTTTGAAATACAGGAAACGCGAATGGACGTCTAGGCTCCAGATTGCTTGAGACAGCTGAAGTGACATCGTGCAGCATTTGACGCCCGACGATATCTCAGGGCTGAGCTCCGTCCTTAGTCCCTCAGTAGCCTCGTTTTTGGCACTGAAGGGTGGAGGGAAGGGCATGTGGAGAAAGCTACTAAAAGTACACCGGGCACGTTCAGCTCCTTTATGACTAGGGTGACCAGATCACTCCACGTACCCCTGGTCGCCACTTTTCAATTCCTGGACTTTTCTTTTACATATCTTTGTTATCAGATGCTATAGTCTAATTGGCTCAAATAAAATGAACCGAGACTACAACTCCCAGAACGCACTGTTATGTAAAAGCAAAGTTTAGGAATGGAAAAGTGGTGCCCTAGTGATATGGAGCCATCTGGTTACCCTACACATAACTCTGCAAGCCAGAAGTAGCAAGTGTAGAAAAATAGTACTAGCCAAGGGATAGTCCTGCTAAATCTTCTGGGCTGTGCTACTTTTGAGAAACGTGACAACGATCAAACCTTGTAATTAATAGTTGCCAAAATGGTGAGTTTTTGAAGCCGATCGAGATTGAGTAGCCCAGGAAATCAGAATGATTTTGGACTGCATAATAGTGATTAGAATTTTGTTGAATAATCTTAAATACTAATTTTTACCTAGCATTATTTTAATCAATTATTTATTCCCGTCGAGTGGTAATCGTGAAGTAACAAGCTCCAAACTTTCTGGACGAGTCATAAGAATGCTAGGCTTTTCAGTTATGGGGCTCAGGATGCGCAGTTAAGCGCCGCAGATGGTGTATGTGGCGTGTCACAGGTCAGTTTGTCTCAACAAGAACTGTTGATGAAGTGTGTTGCTGTTTGTTCACGATTTACAGATATGATTAATATAAGCACAGTGTTTTAATTGTAACCAAGTGCCAATGCCCTTCTGGGAAGACCACTGCAACGTGCGCTACCCATTTCCCCTGACGCCCTGCCAATGCCAGTACCAACACAACCTCTAAGCATCACACTCCTACAAGTGTGAGAATTCACACTATTTCAGGTCACTCAAAGCTATCAAAAAGACCTGGGCGGCTGATATCATTAATTCATAATGTATATTGAAGTATTAAACACTGTTGATATGCTTAATTCGAAAATAGACAAACAGTGCCACCGTGTCATAGGTGCCAGTGCCGTGAATTAAGTCCCGCACATTGGGAAACTCCCACTCAAATCAAGCACTGCCACACAGCTAATATTTTTGTTAAAAATGTGGCTACACGGTGGCTGGAGAGGGTTGAGGGGATTGCAGAATACAAATGAGCTGGGGTTTTAGTCTTACATTTGTAGTGGTTGAGGGAACCAGAAAGGAAGCATTTGACTGCAGAGTGTCTTCTGCAGACTGGTTTCAGTGCACACACGAACTATATGGCACACTGCTAGTGATTGTAATAAGTAGTGAAAGAAATGTGCTCGACAAAAACATCTACCGCTGAATCCTACTGACTTCTACCTGCTTGTAGATCTTATTGCGCTCAGAGTCGTAGTTGGATAACAGTGGATCACTTTATACTTAAACCCAGAATGTGAGAGAATCGTTTATTTCCACTGTTTTGCAATAGCTAGTCCCTGGTGTAATTACTTTCTTTTGGAAAGGAAGCACACTTAAGTCATGTTATGTTTTCTAGTAGTATGTAGCACCAAATGTCTTGTCACGGATATAGAGATAGGGGCCCAGTAGGAAGTGTCTGTGGGGTGCGTCACGTTTTTTAACATGCATTCACAGACTGCGTCTTGCCACTTTTCCTGTGTGCGCACAGAGGGAGCACACATACAAAAAGAAGTTGGGTTCCTATGATTAGCTGGTTTAATTATGAAAATGAAGTAGCTATTTTTAAATAGTTACCTAAGTAGTGCTCTATCAGCCAGTGCCAGAGAAGAAAAGTGGACCACTTTAACAAGCAAAGGTTCTCAAAGAGTGGGTTTACTTTGTGTAAGCAACATTGATTTATATTATGATCCTTAAAGTACTATTTCCCATAAAAATATATTTAGCATTTTCTACAAGAACTTTTATTAATAACAAATGTGTACTACATTTAAGTTGCTTGTAATCCTACAATTCTAACCATACAATAAAGAAAATAAATACAAATAAACTCCTATTAATATTGTTCCCTCGATGGCCCTCAAGCACAAAAAGGACAATAACATAACGTTCATTCGTAAAGCGCACATTCACCCGGAAGGGAATCTTGGCGCTGAATAACAGATGTTTATTGTTACCCAACTCAATGGTACTCTTTGATCTAGGCCTGGGCTGAAATCTCTGCTCCGTTCCCCATAGTTTTTCCCACTCTGTGCTCTGCATAGAGCACAGAGTTCCAAAAAACTCTGCGGAGTGACGCAGAGCGGAGTTTTTCCTTTCTCGTGGCTCGCCAACCTTAAGTTGGCAAGCGCGAGCAAGGAAAATCCAATGCTAGAGCACCTCCCAGCGAGATTTCCCAACAGGGGTGGTCGCGGCAGGTCGCTACCGATCTCGTTGAACAAGCTGCAGCTTGAGTAGAACATCTGCTTGAGCGGCAGAAAGAAGCTGAGCCCTCTTGCACTGCCGTTTGTGATGATTTAACAGCTCGGGACAAGCGCCCGGTGCTAAAAATCAGCGTGACTTACCTCACTCCGCAGCAGAGTTTTTTTTTTTTTGTCACTTGCGAACTCCGGCCAGGCCTAATTTTATCAATCTCAGAAAGATGAAAGGCAGAGTGGACACACCGGGATTCGAACCTGTGACCATGAGATTGAACACAGGCCTCTCCAGGTGACACATTAGTCCACTAAGCCACCAGACCAGGCCTGGCATAAATAAATGTAGCCACCGCCTCAGAGATTGTTAAATTTATCGTTCCTGATTCCTTTCCACAGCTGCTTACTGCTGCTTATGCTGGCCCAATTGAAGGGATATTTGCATCTGTAGTGCCAATTTTTCACAACTACATAGATAAAGGGTAGAGCAAAAACCCCCCTGTGGCGTGTCCCAAAATTTGATGGAAAGAGAATGATGTCAGCACGTCAATTTGTCTTTAATCAAGCCAAAGTGCGCCAATGGCTTAAACAAGTACACGGTTCACAGGATATGAACAAGCTAGAGGACACATTTTGCTACATAATACATTCGAGGATTCTTTCACAGTAGTGTTGCATTGGATTTAGTTGTTCTCACAGCCTGCTAGTTGATACATTCAACATCAAAAGCCAGGGACATCCTTGATATGGTGCTGGGAGACGTCTCTGGGAACTCTCTCTCTTTATTAGTGTAAAGTTGCAATTCTTTATGTAGAACAAAAAACAACAATACAAGTCATCACGTTGTATATTACGACAGTGATTCAAAATAGAGGACAGTGTAAACACAGTTTATGTTAGTGTGAGTCTATTTTCTAATATATTTAAAGCGAGAAAAAGAAAAACAGCTCTCACAACCCCACCTCTGATGATTTCTAAATCATCACTGTATCTTTTTATTACAACCCATCATTCATTAACTTCGGGTTCTTCCCCATGGATTCCCCCAAGTACTTCAAGGTGTCGAACAGATCACTTTGCATTTCTTCAATCTTTATGTCAAATCTCTTTATTTTCCTTGCTCTCGTTGTGGACAGCTTTTTATACCCACACTCCATGCCATTGCAGAACCTAACCCTTGCCCAGCACCTGAACTTCCAGTTTGATTAGTTCATGTGTTATGTTCATAATGATAGTAATGCAGCTTGTGCATATCTATGTGCGGGATACAAGTGCAGTCTTCACAAGCATGAATGACTTTGCACACTCTGCCCTCCTTCACAAAAGGGAAATCCAACTAAAAGTGATTTTGCATAATCATTGCTCTCATAGCAAGCAATTCTTTATTTCTGATGGTCAGCACTTCTGTAGTGTCAGTAGCAAGCCGATCTACTAATGTGGACAGTTTTCTAATCTTAACATTGTTTAATGCCATTCCTATAGAAGGTGTACGTGCTCCAAAGATATCACTAAGGATCTGTTTAAAACTCCACATACTCCACTTTAGGTATTGCCCAAGAGGAAAATCTAGCTCGTTAGTGTGATAGATCCCAGGGAAAACCAGAGCTTAATAGCAACTACCTAACTAGTTGTGTGGCAACTGAAAATAAGCTTACTTACCACACACATAATAGATGCCATAGATACTTTCCTCTAATTCAGCAAAAGGTCTGCCTTTAACTAAATAGTTATGCTCACATTCGCTCCATTCCAAATTCTCAACCGTCTCATTTCCCTTTTGCTTCCTTATCACAAATAAGGATCCCTTCTTGCCAATGCCAATACTCAGTTTTGGAGGTGGTGCCTTTAAAATCTGCTTGTCTTTCCCAGTAACATGTTCTACACTCGTCTTCTACTCCCCTTTCTCCTCATCTGTTCTTAAAATTTTGTTCAGTTCATCTACAAATACCCTTTCGTCTTTACTGATTGCTCAGGTTGCAAAATGCATGCTTTGATTAGTAGCACTCATGTTAGTTACAGGAGTAAAGATTTTCATCATATACTCACACTGATCCCTTAACTTAAAACCCTTGTAAGAACATAAAACATGTTTGGTAGACCACAAATACAAATTAGCATCATTCATGATTGGCACATCTTCCAAAAGTTTATCATAATCAGAACAACTTGATGGCGTTCTGATAAAAGAGATTTAAGGAAACAGAACAAGAAAATGAGTAAGACGGGGTAAATGAAAATATGCGGCCCCCTCATGCATAGCAGTTTTCTACCTCCATAACTCTCACATATTCGTCTAACATTTGAAAATACACATTATAACTATACACACGCTCATGCTGTGGAACGTGTGAAACCTTATTCCTGTGTACTGGTTTATAAACAACAAACTTAGTTCTGGAGTTTACTGGAGCATGAGGGATATCAACTCCCAACAGATAAACATCCAACAGCCATCCAGTCATAGAAATAGCAACTGCCAAAACTACAAGCAATAATTTGCAAAAGTGCTGCGCCATGATTAGTTTAAATCAGACCAAGGAAATCTCACAATTTCAGATGGTGGTGGTTAGTCTTCTAGGTTCTATTCTACAGTCTCTACCCTATTTCAAAAGCTACAGGGGTTTTTATTCTGCGTTAGTTGGTCACCTAAGGAGCTACCACCCTCTTGACCATTACCCTACATGTGTGGCCATCCTTTTCAACGTTTGTCAGTGATCGACATAAATGACCTCTTTGTGTGGTATTCCTTGGTCTCAGGGAGGTTCGTCAATGTCGGTCAGGCAATCATCAGATTCAAATTGATTTTGGTAAGGTATGTTGAATCTGGGCCTGAATACTTACGGTTGGCATTTCTCTCTCTTTTAGATCATTTGGAATTCGTCAAGTCTAGGCTTTAATTCACGACGTCCGGTTGCTCAGCTTGCTCTGGTACTTCTAACTCACCTTATTGTCTGGGCTTTTTCTAGTTGTCAGTAGTCTCTTTTGCATTGTTGTAATCATTGGCCAGCCTTCCTCAGTGAAACCTCGATCCTTTGAGGTACTCTAGATTTCTGACTCTGATGAAGCCGATTCACTCTCAAAGGTGGAACTTCCTTGTATCACGCTACCCTCTGACTCCTGCAATCTTGGCTTTGGCAGGTTTGTTTCAGCTGTAAATGAGTTTTCACTGTCCCAGTGAATGCATATTTTCAATCCAGTAGCTGGTATCACAGTAGTTGCTTTAGTGACAATACTTTCACCTGGCTCCTGCTCTGGATTTTGCTCTGTTGATGGAGACTGTGGGACCACAGACTGGTCTTCTCTCTCTTCAGAAGCCTCAGAAGCTTCAAATCTGGGGTGACTCATGGAGTTAGTGGATGTTGACTCCGCTTCTTCCTCTTCCCGTCTTACCCTATTGGTGTGGGAGGTATCTATCTTGTTCAGCAGACCAGCACACTTAACTGCAGTGTTCGTGGTCAGGATCACCTGTTAGGGGCCTCTCGTGTCCTTCTCCAGAAAGGACTGGTCTACGTGTTTCTTTATGTGACCCAATCTCTGGGGTTCAAATCATGTCTTAGGGATTCTTTAACGGCAGGAGTAGCTGCATCAACCTGATGAGGGATAGAATGCACCACATCAGCCAATTCTATGCAGCACTCGAGAACCAGGTCATCTGTGATATTCACAAGAGCAACTGCAGAAACAGAAGGAATTAGGATGTCTGACCCATCAATATCTTGTGAAGATATAATCCTCTTTGTTTACAGGGCATACTTCGGATTCTCATCAGCACCAGGGGAGTACATCAGGCCACTTTAGTGATGTGGAGGCACAGGTCTTGATCAATTTAGCTTTGATCGTCCCGTTCAATGTTTTTACAATACCCGAGTCTCGGTTCTGTAGCTACAATGGAATTTATGATTAATCCCTAATGCTGTGTACAACAACTGCATCACCTCGCTTTTGAAGTGAGTTCCTTGATCCGATTCAAGATGAACTAGCATCCTGTATCATGGTACTAACTCCCGTACTAATAATTTAGCGACTGTTAGACTGTCACATCTCTTGGTGGGATATGCCTCAACCCATCGTGAGAATAAACACACAATGATGAGAATATACCTCAATCGATTGCATCTGGGCATTTCCACAAAGTCAATTTGGAGACCTTTGGAGACTTTTCAATGTGACTCTTGGTCACTACAACCTTTTTGCCCACATTTTGCTTCTGACACGCGGCACAGCGCTGACACAGATTCTCTGTCATCGATCTAAAATGAGGGTTATACCAATACAAAATAAAGGTAGACCCATTCCATCTCTACTTACATGCGTGGGGCCATGCATGTGCCATACTATTGCAGAAAGCATGGAATCGGGCAGAACCGGTTTCCCAGCACCCAAATGTTACTGTCATCCTTCGCACATCCCATCTCTCCCCATTTGGCCTTCTCCGTTTCAGAGGCAGTATGTTGCAGCTCTCTCAATTCATTAAAGGTGTGTACAGTATTTAGCAGCATATTGGAGTTAGTCTCTCCTGCATTGCATGGTTCATTCATGTGAAAGGTGCTGGACTCATGAGCACAGTATCAGGCAATTTCATCTGCATAACAATTGCCTCTGGTGACATAATTGTTGCCACGCTTGTGTGCCGCACTCTTCACCTCTGCGGTTTCTTTGGGCAATTGCAAAGCTTCCAACAAATTGACTCAAACATCCATTACGAATAGGGGAACCTGTGGATGTCATGAAACCTCGCCGCGACCACAACTGCCCAAAACCCCCACCACCCCGAACTCAGACTGGCTGTCAGTGTAAATGGTGGCTCGTGAGCCATCTGTGTAGTACAATAGGCTCTGGTAAAGGTGATCAATTTGCCTGTTTGTGCAGACATTACATGGCACAGGTAGGACGCTTCCACAACCCCCCTTATAGTGCATACAGCATAGGTGGTTCTTAAAATACCACGTCGGTCTCTCAAACAAGAACCATCAACAAAAACAGTATGATCAGATTCAGAAAGGGTTAAATCCAGTTTGTTGGGCCTTGGTTTCGGGCACAGTATGGTAACAATAACACAGTTTGGCCAAAATCACTTTCATCATCTCCGTCTAGAGCTGGCAACAGAGAAGCAGGGTTTAGTGTGTTACATCTCCTGAGGGAAACTTTTTCGGCTGCCAAAATGATTCTCTCATAGTGGGTTAAGCGGCTGTTTCCCAAATGTTGCATGTAAGTACAGGTTATGAGAATGAGGGGCCATTACAATTAGGGGATAACCGATCACGATCCCCATGGTTTGCTGAAACCTAAGGCTCACCACTGCAACTGCTTTGAACCACCAGGCAACGCTGCTGCCACCAGATCAAGAGTCGCAGAGAAGTACCCAATGGGGCCCTTAGTCTCCCCATGGGCTTGTGTTAATACTAATAATGCACACCCATCTCTTTCATGAGCAAAGGAGTGCAAATTCTTTAGTATAGTCTGGCATTCCAAGAGTAGGTGGGCTGCAAAGTACATTCTTGAGCTCCTGAAAGGCTTCCATGCTTTTGTCATCCTTTGGTACCGGGTCATTGACATCAATGTGTGTCAACCTCAGTAAAGGCTTCACCACAAAGGAAAAGTTCAGGATCCATTGTTGGCAGTAGCCAACCATACCCAAGAACTTTCGCACTTCTCTCTGTGGGGTTGGAAATTACATTTTAAGAACCGTCTCTATTGCGTTCATGGGACACTTGCCTCACTCCCTCTTCTATCTGATGTCCCAGATACATGACTTCCTTCTGACAGTACTGTAATTTCTCAGGAGGAACATTATGCCCATTCTCAATCGGGTGGTTGAGCAGAGCAATCATGTCTTGAATACAAGCTTCCTTTGTCTCTGATGAATTAAAAGATTTTCGATGTACTATATTAGGATCGAACGATATGGTAGCTGCAGAGACTCTAGGTTCTTTTTAAGTAGCTGATTGAAATGGGATGGACTTTCAGGAGACCCTTGTGGGGTACAACAACACACAAGGGTCTTCTCTTGGAACCAGAACACAAAGAGAAACTGTCTCTCTTCGTTTAAGGATTCTGAGAAGAAGGCTTGACAGAGGTCAATGACCGTGAACCATTCGGCTCTGCAGGAATTTGAAACAAAATCACAGCAGGGTTCCGTACCACACAATAGCATGGAATGACAATTTGGTTAATTTTCCAGACATCCTGAACTATCCTCCACTTTTTGTGTGCTTTTTGTAAGGTAATGATTGGTGAATTACATTGACTTCCAATAACTTCTTATAAAATGCCCTGTTCTATCATGCTCTCGATGACAGGGGTATTCCAGCAATGGCTTATGGGGAAATTTTGTAAGGACGGGTTTGAGGGAAAACAGCAGTGGGTCGGAGGGTGATATTTAGAGGTTTGGCACCGTTGATCAATCGAATTTCTCTCCCAGTGAAACCCCAGACATCCTCTCAAACTGTTTCCCTCAAATCGTTTGGTAGATCCTCCTTAGTAATGATCAGATACACTCCAACGACAGACCCTAGCGTTTATAATTTGAACTCTGCATCAGATGCTTGCATCTCATTCCGAGTCTGTCCTGCATGCAGTAAATGGCGCATTTGAGTTTACAAAGAAGATCCCTTCCTAGCAGGTTTACAGAACTAGAATCACAAACCATGAACTGCTTTGCTCTCTGATTTCTCCTATATTTACTGGAACAGGGGCAGTAATTTGGTTGGTGCGCTGTTGATGGGTGATGCCTACGACTTGGACTTCTTTTCTCGAGAGGGGTAGGTTAGGGACCTCCACTGTTCTAACGGGCGAATGAGGGGCTCCTGTGTCTGTTAGAAAAGATACAGGGTGTCTGTTAACCTCTCCGTTCAAATATGGTCCACTCTGGTTCACTTCCAGGACTGCTCCAAGTATGCACTCCACCTCCCCCCCCCTCCCCCCCTCAGGCACGGTCACTGGTCCTGATCAAAATCTGCAGAAGTCTCAAACATCATAGGGACTGGGCCATTTTGAGACCTCATCAGGTGGTGGGGTATTCTGTTAGTCATTTGGAAATGTGGATTTCCTCCTGGCAGCTACATTGGGCTAGGGGAACTCTGTGGCATGCCAGACTTTGGGATCTTCAGTGCTGACATACGGTGTCTGGGTATTGGGGAAAGCTCTCCCTGCCCTGCAAGATGTGCGGCTTGGGCATCGTTCATGACTCGTTCTGGGTTATACCGACACTCCCGCTTCCAATGCCCCACCTTGTTGCAAATGTGTTAAGGGGTAATCTTCTTTAGTGCACTTCCGCTGGTTCCTGACACACTACCTCAACCTCTTCCCATCCCAGGGGCATTCCCACCATAGGTCACAGAAACTCCCTGCATTGTCATCCCATAACCGAGATTTGTTGTAGGGCCTTTAGGTGGAACTTTAAATCCCTTTGTCCCTCCACCCTGTGATAATTGGGTTTGGGCTATCATATTCTTCTCCTTGAGCACCTTTCGCTTGGCTTCCAACATGTCACTGCAATATTTAGCATATTGTAGAATATCGTCAACTGGTTTGCTCTACCAGCATAGGACACCTTGGAAAATCTGGTTGCTGATCTTGGGTCTCTGTACAAAAGAGGAAAGGAACTCTCCCATGTTATCTCTAAGCGGATCGTTCATGGTGCTGTCCTCCCTGTACACCTGCATTAGCCTCTCAGAGTAGACGTGCACTGAGTCTTTCGGCTCTTGAGAGGTTCGTAAAATCTTGGGCCACTTCATTTCTTTCTGGGGAACCAGTGTCTTCAGATATTTTATGACTTGAGTATGGGTGGAAGTGCATTTGTGACTGCCACCTTAGGGGTTCTGTGTTGGCCAATCAACTGCGCTCTTACATTCTGCCCATAAGTCCTTTGAGATCGCCACCTCAAAGAACACATCCAAATGTTCCACAAGACCTTTGAAATGGTCACAATGTGTTCCATCTGTGTATACAACTTATCAAGATTCTCTCTGAGTTATGGGAGGGAGTTTGTAAAGTGGAAAAGATCTGATTGTGATCACAGGACATGTACATACACTCTTCCATGTACTTCTCTCATAGGATACTTCTTCACCGTTCCCCCCTGTAGCTCCTTCCGCATCTTCCTTCGCACTCCCTTTCATACATTTGACCTTGACCTTCTCCTTGCTGGACCACAGCTCCCTGAATTTATCAGTCTCACTCCCTTCCCTAATTTTCTCAATCAGTTCCCTTACATGGATCTGTAATCCTACCAACTTCAACAATTTTAACTCCTTCTCATCCATCATCATCCTAACAGTCTTCCGCAATTTCTTTTGCTGAATTATGTCAACTCCACACACATCCGCCACATTTTTCATCCTTGCATGCACCTCTTTTGCTCTCTCGCTACTTCCTGCTCATCTAGAGCAATTTGCTCTCAATGAAATATACTAAGAAGCCCATTCCCACATTTCCCTTAACAACTTCTTCGAATTGTTTTCAGTTCTACATGTAACAATCTGTACATTTGTTTAAAAAAATCAAAGAATATCATCAAGAACGCAATAACTATCGTTCCCACCAATCCAAAAGCTAAAGTCACATAATAATTGTTTTCAAAATCCGTCCAATGCAATCCACCTCCGTGCACCCACTATAATTCCCAGCATACACTATTTCACAATTCATTTGCTTCCCTTGCACGAATGCAAATCCCTATTAATACTGCCGTCATCTTTCTTCGGCTACTTCATCTCTTGGAACCAGGATTGGTACGGGACCGTCTGGACCATGAATGTGCAGTAATCGGTTTTATAGTCAATTGGGTTTGTCAATTACCAGTCAGATCCAATCAGAACCATCACCTTTACTACCATATCTGTCAGATTGTCAATATGTCTTGAATCATGCCAAAGCATGCCACCGGATAGTACCAGGAGGGCTGTAGTCCCGATATGGGTTTGGTGCTCCCCGACTGGACCCATCACTAATACATTTGAGATCAAGTTCAATAATCAATACTGAAACATTTTTACTAAGAATGACAGACACAGGTTATGGTTTGAAAATTTATATAAGGAATGAGGCAAAATACCTGAAATATTCCATCAATACATTTAGCAGCAAGCGTACAATTCATAGGTACAAAAAACTCCGTAAAGTTCTATATAAAATCCAGCATAGATTTACCTTCTAAAGGTGGGAAGTAGGGATTCCGGGGTACAGAGAAAGGCATGTCCTTTTAAAGGACTTTAGACAAAGACTTTCATAAATTTCTACACTAGTACATGGTTCTCAGGATATGGACCAATGAGGAACAAGCAAGAGGAAACACTTCACTGCAGAATACATTCGAGGATTCTCTCATAGTAGTATTACATCGGATTTAGTTATTCTCACAGCCTGCTAGTTGATACATTGTACATCGATAACCTGGGACAGTTTGAACGTCCTTGGTATGGTGCTAGGAGAAGTCTCTGGGAACACTCCTTATTTATTAGTGTAAACTTGCACTTTTTTCCTTAGAACAAAAAACAACAGTACTAGTCATCATGTGGTATATTACGACAGTGATTCAAGATGGAGGACAGTGTAAACACAGTTTGTTAGTGTAAGTCCTGTTTCTAATGCATTTAAAGTGAGAAAACGGAAAGCAGCTCTCACAACAGTATATGTTAGTTGTAAGTCAAGAAATCTAGTAAAGTGAAGTATCCTAGATCATACCAGTACCAAGGAATGCTTCACTCTGGACACTCATGCTTCGTGGGCTCAAGTCCACTATTGGATCTAGCCCAGTACATAAACCACCATAACCTGCCAGGCCTAACATTTTCAACGTCATTTCACTTTTTTGAAATTTAAATGTATCCATGTGTATTGGTGTGCATATTCATGTCACTTGACTCACACACCAGAGAGCACTAACCATGACCCTTATTTTTAGGGACGGCATTAGCCACAACCTTTTGATTTTATTAAAATTATATGTATTATATACTTTTTTATGGGGGCCTCTAGGTAGCTATCCATCTTTTGGTCTGTTATTGTGCCATTCACATTTTCTTCTACTCTCTATAGCATAAAGCAAGGGGCAGTGGGCTGCATAATTCAGCTGTTGGCTAACTTCACAGTGAGTGGCTGCATTCTGCCCTTTCACAATGAGCACATCTGTACTCAAAGTAGTTCACTTCTATGTGAGGGAATACTAAAGCAATGTGTGCTTTTTGAAGCAAAAAATTATTTTTGCTTTTCGCCAATGTTTTTTTTTTTTTAAGGACAAGGTCCCTGCAGCTTTCCCAACAATATCATTCTGCAAAAGACGAGATAAAACAAGCATTGACAAAGCCAAAACCATGACAGCAAATGCCAGATTCTCTTGGCACACCCACTATCTTAACTTGGGTAAACAGAAGAGGAACTAACAGAGGGAGTATAACTTTCCCATGTAAGGGGGTGGGATCAGCAATCTAAATCATTTGTGGAGGGCAGAATCTAGGTGTCGCTTGGACTGAATACTAGTTTTACACTGTCAGGTGTCCTTCTCTTCCCTTTGGCAATCATGGAATCCTTCCTGACTAACTCTTATTTAGTTCAAGTGCCTCCGTTTTACCTACATTTTCAGGTTTGAGGATGGCTGAAGATAATCCTTCTTTGCCCAGGAGCTTAGTCCACCATGTAAGAAAATATGTCCGCACAGGCTTTACATGCACAATATTCTATATTCATTAATTATATATACACACACACACACATATATAGCCTATGCATAATTACGGCTGGAATTTTTGTCTTCTCTATCCATCACCCATGCCAAAGTCACTTGTCCCTCTCACACCAAGAACTTGGGGGCTCGTGAACAGTCTTGCATTGCCGCAAAGGTACTCTTCTGAGTGTGATGTCCCCAACCCTTTTAAGGTCATAACCTAGCCCTTCTGTCTGTCCATTCATTGTGACTGCACCATGCCACACTAGGGAATTCTGTGGTCAGTAGTTTACTTTTAAGCATCTGAATTGGGGCTAACACTTTGACTGTAACTAAGTGCTCTCTCCTCGTTGAGACTATGTATGTTGACCTTTAGTCTCCTTTGCCTTTTGACACCTTGTGCCTTGAATATTTTGATATTATCCCTTCATGATCTTTGACCCTGTAGTGTCTACGATATCAGGATTTTTTAATGATTTAGCTCTCTTCCGAGGAGCTATGGACTCCAGTTCTCTCTAGTTTTATCCTAAGACCTATTAAGCTTTACTTATTAAGGGAGTCATTTGGGCATAATCTACACCCAACCAAGAGATGAGTAAGCTTCTTTTCTTGCTGATGACAAATAAGGCTGGCCCTTGGTTTGGGAGCCTTCCTATTACAACCAGGTACTGTGGTACACTAGGATAACCAAGGACTATTCACTCACTGATCGTCAGCCCTACCTTGATCCATTAATAGACTCAGGGAATTCCTTAAAGTAGATGCACTTATTAAGATGCTTTCAGCCCACTTCAAAAGCCTAGGTCTTTAGGGTCCACCTCTTGGGATGAGCAATTTTCTACTCCAACCAAGGAAGACATACTGGGTCACACAAGACTACAATATCTGTGATCCCTATCACACTTAAGTATGAGAGGGGGCCCGAATAGTGCTTTGAGCTAGCACTTCCCTAGTCTTGTTTTTCTGGAAGAAGATCCTCCTAAATATTTCACACAGGATAGGCCCATCTATCATCTTCTTCTCTCAGGTCCAAGACTCCTCCCCATGGCCTGACAGGCCAGCCAATTCTAACCAACCTGACCATTTTACTGTGACATTGGAAACCCAATCCTCTTTGTGCTGATTAATGTGATCAGCTCACAGAAGCAATAATCCATCAGCATCAACCATCAAGACACTAATGCACTCATGTTTTCACAAAGCATGCTACCATAACAAAACGAACAAGCATTGGCTAAGCCAGTAGGTTTGACTTGCATTTTGAGTCCTGACTAAAATATAAAAAATTCTTGCTGCAGTCAAAAAACAAAACAAAAAAAGTTTGCTTTCTGTATATAAAACATCTTTGAAGAAAAAAAAATCTGTGTCTGGATTCAGAATAAGTTTAAAATGTAAAATGGTCCCTAATGCATTGCAATACAGGCACTCCTTAGGGTTTGTAATGGTACAGTAAACAGCCAATCACATGAATCGAGAGAGAAATCTACTCCTCGTGGTAGAGCCAAAGCCCAATCAGTGTCTGCTTTAAATATTTGGTAACAGCAGTTCTTGCACACAGTTATAAAGTCAAGCCAGACCTAAAAATGGTGAGCACAGTCCATCTGTTATGTACTACTGCAATTCCAAAGGGTCTTTTTCCATCAATAGATATGCAGAGAAGTAAGCTTGTCACTTTCTCAAAAGCTGTATTTATGTCTTGAAATACCAGATTATCATTTTTAAGAACTCCATAATTGGCCTCCAACATTACCATGTACTACAGTTCTACTTGGTAAATTGTGTTTATCGTAGTGCTTTTTAATCATCATCAAATAGCGGATGATCATTTGTCAGGGATTTACATCATCATTATGCCAGGGATGGACAGAAATATTTCATGAACAGTCATTATACATCAAAACTGGACATCATTATGCCAGGGCTACCATTCTGTAACAAAAAGACACCATGATGTCAAATACACCCATAATATAAAACGAAACAGCACAATTATGACAGGGGTTGCGAGATTGTGGTCAAGATTAGAAACACTGTCAATGATGGGCCACCGTTATGCCAGGCATGCCCATAATTTTGTCAAGAATGCCCACAATATGTCAAGGATACGCAACTATCACTTGGACTTGCAAGAATATTACCAAGTAATCTAACAATTGATATTATATAACCGTTCTGTTAAAAATACCCAAAATATTGTCAGGAATGCCCACAATATGTCAAGGATAGACCACCATTATGCCATTGATTGCCAGAATGTTGTGAGGAATGGCATCAATATGCCACGGATAGAGCATAATTCTGCCTGGGGTAAGCAGAATGCCTATAATATGTTCTAAGCAGGGGGCCAGTGTTATGCCAGTCGTGACCAAAATGTCATCAGGAATGCCCATAACATGTCAAGGATGTGTCTCTTATGTACAAAGGATAGTCAGAATGGCACAAAGATTACCTATATTATGTCAAGGATCGGCCACTATTATTAAAAGAATAGCTTGAATGGTTGCAAGCATGTCCAAGTATGTACCACTATTAAGGACGTGCTAGCTAGGGTATTTGTTAATAATGTGCATCAAATGTCAATAATGGGCCACTAATATGCCAGGGATAGCCAGAATGTCACCTAGAATGTTCAGAATATGTCAAGAATTTTCCACTATTATGATGGAGATTGCCAGAAGGTCATCAAGAAAGCTTACATTAGTTTGAGTGTACCGGTTTTTCCCAAACACATCAGTTTCCTTACTCATACGAAACGCATTTTGTCACACATAGAGGCTCTTAATCTGGTTTCCAGCTTACCTTACTGGGCGCGGTGGCTCTGCAGGCAGTTTTCCTGATCTCCTACAGTTCCATGGATGCCTTGGAAGTAGGAACAGTGTGGCAGGTAAAGGTGAAAGCTGCTGTCATGAGTAACAGCTTTCACTTGTCCCTCCAAGGTCTGCAAAGGAGCTGTTAACTAAGCAGATAACTATCATTGAGGTCCTTTTCTTGTAATGACTCTTTTGAGTAACAGGTGGAAAGAACTGGGGCTTTGACAAATTTGCCCAAATGAAATGTGTCAGGACTCACTTTAGCAGGTGAAACTGCAAGATTATAAGAAGCTGAGCAGGTATCATTTGATCTCTGGGATGGTTATCCACTTGGAGGAAAGGTTTTCTGCTGCAAGATGGTACTGACAGTACTTAAAAGTAGATCTTGCAAGACTAGACCAGAGTTCATTCCAACCAACCTAGTATGGGCTTCCCAGTCTCACGTGCCTTGACCTTATTAACTTGATTTTTGAATTGCAGAAGGATCCAGATTAATGTTGTCACTCAATTCTGGTGGTGCACACTGGTACAGGGTTAAGGGGTATTCAATCCCCAAGTCTGATGCTGTGACAAAGAAAAGAAAACAGGATTGCTTATTTCGTTAGAGATATTACTTATTCAGAGACAGGGAATATTCAAAATGTAGAAAACATATGCATGATATATTCAGTTTACCTTCTCATATGCCAGAGCTGTGCCTCTATGCTCTCTGTTTCCTTGATATTTAGAAGCCCCAAAAGATCAGTCACTGCTTAAGGAGAGATTGACACTGATTTAGAATAGCTAGCCATTGAGCTTATAGGGGTGATAAACACTGTTGAATTGAGAAATCCTAATTATTTTAGACAAAGGATCAACAAAACAGCCCCAGGACACTAAATGATTGACAGTGAGTGAACTTTTTTTGTCAAAACTGTTTTTATTGACATTTTATCACAAATCATTACTTATTACAGTGGAGGAGGCAACACAGATTCCAACAGCACACTGTAGATCTTCAAAATACAAGTTCAGTGTCTTGCAGAAGCTAAATACAGTCAAGAACGTGTGCGTATAGTACAATACTTCAACCACCACCTTGTTGTCATGGCTCAAAGTGTAAGGCCCCCAACAAGAAGTAAAAGAACTCCCTCCTCCCTCGACTTACACTATCTCGAATGAGGAAGTGAGAAAACAATAAAGACAACGGAAAAAAGAGAACAGAAATGGTAATATAGATAGGCAGTGAAAGGATGTTTAGAAGCTGCTAAAGCGTGTGTGTTGCGAGTCTTATGGGAGGTGACTCCAGGAGATGCAACTGTGAGAGCAGCGTCCTCTCAAAAGAAGAGAAGTGCTCCAATTGTATCAAAACTGAATAAGATGGAGGGCTCTTGTTCTGGTGGGGCAAGTCGTCAGAGGGAGACCTATAGAGAGATAAGCCACTAATGGACCCCAGGTGAATGACATCCTCTCAGAAGATGTCTGCCATTCTTTCCATGCTATGGGCCTGCCAAAGGCGATCATGCCACTGAGTTAATGCCGGGGCCTTCTTTTTCTTTCAAGCTGCGGCAATGGCCAATTTTGCCACCCCTAAACATACCCACATAATGACTTTGTCCCCTTTAGTTTGATATTTAGGCTCTCACAGGCCTAATAGTTTGAAACTTGAGGTCTCCAGGATCGGGTAACCCAGGATATTTCTAATTTGCACAGGGATCTCAGTCCAAAATGGACAGATAGTCCCACCATATGTGACAGAAGTCTCCCAAAAGCCCACATCCTCTCCAACAAATGTTCGATGTATTTGGAAATATTATTTTTAATTTGGTAGGATACAGGTACCAATCGTACATGATTTTATAGTGTGCCTCTCTCATGCCCAATAAAGGATTACATTTTGTAATGTCCCCCCACAGGTATTTCCATTTTGTCTCCGGAATGTTCGTCTCGAACACTTGTTCCCAAACTGATTTATGTTGTGGTTGTGGATTGTGTAGCGTATCTAACAATAAGGAGGAAAGGAAGGAGACGTTTCCTTTAGAGCTCCAAGCCCTCTTAACAAATTGTTCAAAGGTGGTAAGGTCTCTGGTGGCCGCTGCCCTGAACTCTGGTTGTAATGCCCAATGTTTCAATTGAGTATAGTGGTAGTGTTCAGAGTCTCTTTAGTGGAAGTCACATTTACAATTTTTGAACGTTAAAATATCCAAATTGTGAAAGAGACCTGATCATTTTAAGCACCCACTCTCCTTCCATGCGTCAAAGGGGCCTGGTTCTAGCGCCGGTGGAAAGGCTGGAATATAATGAATGGGTGTGTATGGTGAGGGGAAGGTTGTATAGTCCGCATATCTATTGACCTCATCCCATACTTTTAAGGTTGTCCTTGTGGGAGTGCTCGGGTAGGCATTAGGAGGCAGTTCCACATTTGATTTCCACAGTACATCCCAAATAACTCTCCTCACTATGGCTCTGTCCACATGTAGCCAGTGCTTGTCCGATTCTCGAAGGGACCACTCAGCAATCACTCTTAATTGAGCAGCTTCATAGTAAAGGTGGAAATCGGGAACGGACAGCCCTCCCGACCCCCTCGACAATCTGAGACGGGTGTATGACAGTTGGGCTCTGCGGGTTTGCCATATAAAATGTGTAATGAGCGTGCACAAGGTCGAGAGGAAGTCTTGTTCCAAGGTGATAGGAAGGCTCTGAAAAAGATATAGAACCTTGGGCAAGGTGGTCTTCTTAACCACATTAATGTGGTACAATCACAACACATAGAGAGAGGTCCATCGCCTGAGGTCTGCTTTAAGCTGGTTAAGAAACAGAGAATAGTTGGCCTTGTAGAGGTTTGATAATCTGGGAGTGATGTTAATGCTTAAATAAGATATGTTCTTTTTCGCCCATTGGAATCGAGTTGAGTCTACCAGTAACTCCATAGCACTGGTGGGTAAGGTCAGAGTGTAGAGGAAGGATTTGGTTATATTAAGGTGAAAGCCTGCTATATTCTCTAATCTGTGCAGTCCATCTTGGAGGGCAGCTAGAGAGGAAATAGGGGAGGTGAGAGTTAAAAGTACATCGTCTGCAACTAGAGATATTTTATGTTCTGTTTCACCAAACGTGAGGCCTTGAATTGTTGGTGTGGATCTGATCTGAGCTGTCAGAGGTACAAAGCTTAGAGCAAATAACAACAGGGAGAGGGGACAACCCTGTCTCATCCCTCTCCCGAGTTGGAAGGGTTCAGAACTGACCCCATTAATTAATACTCTGGATCTCAGGGTGCCATAGTTAGCTCAGAACATTGCTATGAATGCATCACAGAAACCAAGGCGTTTTGGCGTTAGAAAGAGAAAGGACCAGTCCACTTGGTCAAACACTTTTTCAGCGTCGAGGCCTAGAAGTACCGGCGGAATCTGTTTATTCATGGCTTTCTCTATCAAATGAAGTACCATCTCACGTTTTCATGAGTCTGTATGCCCTTCATGAAGCCGGATTGATCCGGGTGGATCAAATCCGGCATCAGATCATCAAAGCGTGAGGGCAATATTTTTTCATAGAATTTAGTGTCTAGATTGAGTAGTGCTATGGGTCTGTATGAACCCCAGGAGCTCATGTCTTTCCCGGGTGTTTGGGATCACTGTCACTAATGCCTCACTCATAGAGGAGGTAACTGACCCCTGTTCCTCAAAATGGTTAAAAAGAAGTGTTAACTGTCGGACCAGATCTAGACTAAATGTCTCATAGAAGTGAGATGTGAGGCCGTCTGGCCCTGGTTCTTTATGGAGTTTCAGGGAAGCAATGGCTTGGCGTACCTCTTCTTCTAGAATGGGTTCTCCTAATACCTCATTTTGGGCCTCTGTTATCTGAGGAAGCTTCACACCATTCAAATACTCAGATTGGTTCTTAGTGTCTTCCCGCTCTGCTGTGTAGAGTTAATTATAACATTTCCCAAATATGCATGCTTTGTCCGTTTCTGAGGACGCTAACTGGGCTGACTGTGTGCATGTCTCCAATGTATTCTTTTTCACACTTGGTCCTTAGTTGGTGGGCCAAGTGTGTGCCCACTTTATTACCTTGAGAGTAACAGCCTGTCTGAGGCGGAGAAGAGTAAACTCTGCCCTATTGTTCTAAATAGCGTTAAGTTTTCCCCTCACCACTGTGACTTTCCACTGTAGAATCAATGTCCGGGTTAATTTGTGTGCCTGTTCAAGTTGGGTCTGTTTATTTATTTTTTAACTTTTTCTATTAAGCAGGTAACCAGCACCTGGCAGTGCGTTAATCAAATACAATTCCATACTTTTACATTGTTATCATCTCCACATCCCTGCCCCTTGTTACGTACAAGTTGGGTCTGTTTAATCAGGGCAGAATTCAAAGCTATACATTTACCCCTAATATGTGGTTTAAACATGTTCCAGTTTTTAGCTTTAGAGGTATCTTGAGGGATATTAATTAAAAAAAAAAAAATCCTTGAAAACCTTTCTTAGGTCATCTCTTAGAAGATGGTCCCTCGTCAGGGAAGAGGGGAAAACAATCGTCGGTACAGTACCGGTGGTGTGCCCCATTCCAACATCACCGAGACTGGTGCATGCTCTGAAAAGGAGATGGGGAGGATTGAGGCAGCTTGTAAAATCTTGCCTCAGGGCTTGGCTTAGAAAATTATAATCTAGCCAAGAATATTTTCGGTGTGTGGGAAAAGAGTGTGTAGTTGTGTGCCGTGGAGTGGAGTGTCCTCCAGACATCCATGAGGCCTAGGGTCTGGAAAGCCTGTTTAAGTGGTTTAGGGAAGCTACCTGTTGATTCCCTGTTGGCATGAGTATTGTCGGTGCTGGAGTATCAAGCCAAGTTGAAATCACCCATCATAACTATGTCTTCCTCAGCAAAACCACCCAGGAGAGTCAGGAGAGAGTGAAGAAAGGGGACCTGATTAGAATTCGGGGAATAAACGGAAGCAAAGGTGCACATTCTGCCCCTGAGGTGACCGTTTACCATGATGATCCTACCCTCCTTGTCTGTTTTGTAGCCTTCTGGTTTAAATTGTATAGTGGAATGAAATAGTAGGGCCACGCCATTGTGGTTAGTAGAGGCCGATGACTTATAAACTATGGGATAAGTGTTTTGCCTCAGTCTATGATCTTCATCTCTCTTAAGATGTGTCTCCTGGAGAGCTAAAACATGGTAGTGTTGGTCCCCTAAATGTTTCCATAATTTGTGGTGCTTGGCTGGCGAGTTGAGGCCTTTACCATTCTTAGTTAGTGTAGTGATCACCATGGTTACACTGAGAGTTTAATCCGAAATCTGATTTTTTTCAGTGCCCCTCATCCCCTCCCCCCGATTGATCCCCATAGTCCGCCCGCACGTACCCCCGCAATATCCTCCCATCCTGCGCAACCCCCAAATAAAGTCCATTCATTGCAAAAATAAATATATGAATAAAAAACAAAAAATCTTAAACTTGCAACTTGTACAACATTAAAACCCCAGAACCATTTGTCTTGGGGAAAATTTCTAAACATGTCAGGTGAGCCGGTCTAGTACCTCTACCCATGTTTCTTAATAACATTCAAAGTTAAGGCATTTATTAGCATTCAAGTAGTTAGGCCCTTAAAAATAAAGATTCGTTACTACTTGGACCACAAGGTAGTTCTCAAATGTTTCCTGTTTCTCTCTGTGATTAACAAGCGATCTCCAAGGTCGATCTGGCCCCAGACGGACCCTCCTGCTGGAAGCTATTTATCGTATAGTTCAGGGAGTGTGATTTCTCTTATGGTGGGTAGTAGGGAGATGAAGAACTGCATTGTTAATCATTTCTTCTTGGTTTGACGAGGACGGCGCTGGGTGAGAAATTGCCCAGTTTTTTGGGGGCTGCGGGTAGCACCCCGGATGGGCCAGTGCAATCTACAGTAGAGGGTACATTTGAATGTGGCATGTCCAATAGTGTCAAAGCTTCAGCTAGGTCAGTGACATGTTGTGGAGCTCAAATCCCAGACCAAAAGGATATGTCTAGCGATATTTGATGTGTTCATTCTTTAATTTGTCAGTAACCGGTCCTGAAAGAGGGTGCAGGAGGCTCCTTGAAAGGTAACTGACTCTGCTTTTCGGGCCACCAAGAGGATGGCTTTTTTTAGTCTTGAATGCCTGTAGGTTGGCTAGGACATCCCTGGGGCGTCTCCTGTCGCCTAGAGTTGATGGTTCAACTTGGTGGACTCTATCAATCTTAACTTTTGGTGGTGGTCTACCCAGAGTCTCCGTGAAAAGACCTGTCACAAAGGCCTCTGAATCCTGGCCCTCAATCCCTCTTCCAGGCCTCGGATCCGAATAGTTTCTTGGCGCGACCTGGTTTCCATGTCTTCGCATTTGAGGTTTGCTGCTTGAAGCTGTTGGCGAAGTGAGCCCGTCGACTCCTCCACCTGGCCGCTTCGCTGTTCCAGATCAGCTGTCTTGGTTTCAAGGTCCAGGACTGGTGTGTCCACTGAGTCGACATCTTGTTGGTGTGTGGTTACCTTGCCATATAAATCCGAATGCAATGTCTCCAGAGAAGAGGTCAAGCCCGTTTTAAGATCCTCTTGCAGCTTTTTCTTAAAATCCTGTAGAGAACCAACTAGATCCTCCTTCGTGAGAGACATGGTGGCCGTCCCCAGAGCATTTATAGAATGTTCACGTGGTTGTGCTGGAGAGAAGTAGCTGGATACCCGATTAGGCTGTTGCTTCTATGGAGGCATAAAGACAGGAGCGTCGTTCAGGCAGGTCTGACTAATTACATTAGACGTGGGCTGGAGGCATCAGCGATTCCCATGTAGGAACTCCCCCTCTGAGGCTCGCGGTGTAGATACTTGTGTTGTTGCTGTAGTCAAGTTATGCATGCCTTAATTATTGTATTGTAATTGCATTTATATAGCGCTTACTACCCCTGACGAGGCGTCGAAGCGCTTTTTCGGCGAGTAGCACGCTACTCCGGGACCCATAGAGGATTAGTGTTGAATTAGTATAGTGAAACATGCAAGTACATTTTAAGTGGTAGATAGGTTAGTCAGTTATTTGGATTTGGAATGATAGCAGAAGGATAGAGGAGGAAAAAAAGGTTTGTATTTATATAGCGCTTGTTACCCCTGATGGGGTGTTGAAGCACGCTACTCCGGAAGCCCATAAAGGATTAGTGGTGAATTAATATGGTGAAATATGAAAGTAGTTTCAGTGGTGGATATTAGTCAGTTATTTGGAGTGAGAAGGATAGCGGAGGGATAAAAAGGGAAGAAAGGTTTGCATTCATATAGCACTTGTTACCCCTGATGGGTGTTGAAGCGCTTTTCTGGCGAGTAGCACACCACTCCGGAACCCATTAAGGATTAGTGTTGAAAATTAGTATAGTAAAAAATGAAGTAATTTGAGTAGTGGATATGTTATTCAGTTATTTGGGTAGAGAAGGGTAGGTGGCGGGATAGAAGAGGGAAAGAGGTTTGTATTTATATAGCGCTTGCTACCCCTGATGGGGTTTTGAAGCGCAAGTAGCACGCTACTCTGGAACCCATAAGTATTAGTGTTGAATTAGTATGGTGAAACATGAAAGTAATTTTAGTGGTGGATATGTTAGTCAGTTATTTGGATTAAGAAGGGTTGGGGAGGGTAGAAAGGGAAAAGGTTTGCATTTATATAGCGCTTGTAACCCTGATGGGGTGTTGAGACGCTTTATTGGCGAGTAGCACGCTACTCTGGAACCCATAAAGGATTAGTGGTGAATTAGTATAGTTGAAAATGGAATTTGAGAATTGAACATGTTAGTCTGTTAATTTTGATTGAAAAGGATAGTGGAGGGATAAAAGAGTGAAGGATTTTTTTTTTTTAGGTCTTAGCAGTAGGAGGAGGCTTTTGGATGAGTAAAAGGGGGTTTTGGAGGGGAGGAGTCAGGGAAGAGTTTAGAAAGGTTTGTTTTAGGGGATCGGTATAGTAAAAGAGGTTTCAGATGATGCAAGGAGGGTAGAGTGGGAGAGAGTCTAGAAAGGGTTATTTTGGGGCTCATAGTAGTGGTATGGGGTTTGGGATAAATGAGAGTGTGGATGTAGAGGATATATTGATGTATAGGATGAGAGATGGGGTAGTGCATTGGAAAGAGTAGTAGAAAGAAGTTTGAGATGAGTCAGAAGGTTGGGCTAGAAGATATATTGAGATAAGTATAGGCTGAGAACTAGGGTAGTGCCTTGGAAATGCTAAATTAGAAGAAAGTGATAAATATATAGATCCATAAGTACATTGAAAGTATATAGATACATAAAGGAGGTAAGTATATGTAGATTAAAGATATTGATAGAGGCACAGGATGAGAAATAGGGTAGTGCATTGGATATGCTTTTTCAGGAGAAAAGTAATAGAGACACAGTTCCAAGTACATGGAAGGTACATAGATGCACAATGGAAGTAAGTACATGTAGACCAAAGATGATATTTATTTATTTATTATTATTATTATTTTTTCTCTCAACAACATAATTATTCTACATGTTTATACAAAGCAATACACAAAGATAGGTACATGTCTATAGTGAAAACAAATGCTTATATACAGAGGGATATGCTGTAAATTTCTGTTTGCGTATGGTGCTTATGTGGGGAAGAGCCAATTCTTGAGTAGTTTTCTGAAGATAAGGTGGTTGTCGGTGGATCTTATGTTGGGGGTAAAGAGTTCCATAGTTTGGCTGCTTGAACAGAGAAGGATGTGCCACCCATGGTTTTTTTCTTGTATCTTGGGATTTTGAGGCGAGATGCTCCTTTAGAGCGGAGGTTTCTCTGTTGAATGTGTTTGGTGATTTTATTCCTGATGAAGAGCGGTCCCATTCCATATACTGCTTTGTGGGTGATACAAAGCAGCTTGAACGTGGATCTTCTGGCAACCGGTAACCAATGCAGGGCTTTCAAGGCAGGGGAGATGTGGTCTCGTGGTTTGATATGCAAGAGTAGTCTGGCAGCCGAGTTCTGAATCCGTTGTAGTCTTTTCATGGTTGTTAAAGGTGATCCGTGGTAGAGGCTATTGGCGTAATCGAGTTTGGACAGAACAAGGGAGATGGTAGCTTGGACCTTGTGCGGAAATCCCAAATGAGGGAAAATTCGTCGCAGCGTTTTTATAGTGACAAAGCTTGATCTTGCTAGTTTGTCCACTTGGGCATTCATCAACAGCTTGGAGTCCATGGTCATTCCGAGGTTTCTTACTTCCTTCGATACTTTAGGTGGTGATCCCAGTTCATTAGGCCATGCGGCAAGCGGGTTGTAATGTTTCCAATCGCCACACGTGAGTATTTCCGTTTTTGAAGTATTCAATTTGAGATGGCTCCAAGTCATCAACTGATCCACGGCTCTGAGACAGCTGAAAATTGGTGATTTTCCAATGTCTTTGGGGCATTCCAGTTGAAGGAGTATTTGCGTGTCATCTGCATAGTTATAGCACGTGAGGTGAAATTTATTGATCAGTACTGGTAATGACTTCATGTAGATGTTGAAAAGCATGGGCGAGATGATAGAACCTTGAGGGACCCCTGCTTTTGTGGAGTACGGTTTGGACGAGAAAGGTGGGGTATGGATGACATTAGTTCTGTTTCGGAGGTAGGACGCGATCCAGTCTAGAGCAGTTCCCTCTATGCCGGCTTCATAGAGTCTTTGTTTCAGAGTGTCATGGTCAACCGTGTCAAAGGCAGCCGAGAGGTCCAAGAGGAGTAGCGCAGCAACTCCGTTGCGGTCAACTGTATTTTTCACGTCATCCCAGATGGCAAGGAGGGCAGATTCAGTGCCTCTCCCCGGACGGAATCCTGTTTGGAAGTCTGAAAGTATGTCATTCTCTTCAATGAATTGTGACATCTGGGCGAACGCTGCTCTTTCTATCAGTTTGCCCAGGAAAGGTCCATTTGTAATGGGCCTGTAGTTGTCAGGGTTCAGCGGGTCCAAGTTTGTTTTCTTCAGTAAAGGGCGTATGTGTGATTTTTTTAGTTCTTCTGGAAATATTCCGGTAGTGAAGGAATCGTTGATGATTCTTCTTACTGGAGTGGCAGCAGAGGTTGTTAAAAGAATTGTTTTGAAAATTTGTGGTGGACAGGGGTCAGAAGGGCTGCCGGGAGGCCTGCTTGCTTTGACCAGGTCCATAAATTCATTGTGTGAGATGTGTTGGAAGGAACGGAGAGGCTTGGTTAGAGTATTCTTGGATTGTTGTTTTGTACAAGGGTTAGTGCTGGTGCTTTGTTTCTGTTTTAAGTATAAGTCCAACGTGTCTGCTTTGTCCGTGTAATGATTTGCCAGTTTGTCTGTGAAATCTTGAGTAACAGGATGAGTTCCTTCTAGGCAATTTGGTTTGCGAAATTCATTGAGTATTTTATAGAATTCTTTATTTGCACATTTAGCGTTTTGAATTCTGTCTGAATAGTACCTTTTCTTAGCATTTTTGATAGCCGACTTGTATAATCTGTTAATTTTTTGTAGGTGAAGTTTGTCTTGTTTGGCGTTTGTCTTGAGCCAGGTATGTTGCAGCTTTCTAATTTGTTGTTTTATGTCTTTTATTTCTATGTTTCTCCAAGGTGCTTTTTTTTCTTTTGTTCTGTTGTGTGGTTTTGAGTGGTATCAGGATGTCAAAAGCTTCTTGTAGCCACTCATATAGTTTAACAGAATTTATTGTTTCTAGATTTGTACTTGATGTTAGTTGTGTTTCTAAGTGTTCCAAATTGAGTTTGTTCCACGGCCAATAGGTGGGTGGATGTAAGGTAGTTTTAGGTGAGTCGCTTAGTGTTGTTTTATGTTGGAAAGCAAGCAAGTGGTGGTCTGACCATGTGACTGGAGTTATAGTTTGAAAGGTAACTAGTTCAGTATTAGCAAAAATGACATCTAGGATATGTCCAGCGGTGTGTGTCGGTTTGTGGACAATCTGATGGAAGTTCAGTGCGTCTAGGCCAGTGATTATTGTTTTTGGATGGGTCATATTGGGTTTGTCAAACCAAATGTTGAGGTCACCCAGAACGCATAGGTTGGAGTGTATTGTTATCAGGTTTGAAACTGTCTAGAAGTGCGTCTGGGAATGTTGCCTTGCTAGGTGGAGGTCTGTAAAGGAGCAGGAAGTTACAGGAGGAAGACGGTGTAGGATTGCATCTTGTTAGAAGAGCCTCACAATTCTTTATAGAGATGTCGTCAATTTTAGTGATATGTATTGTTTACCTGAATACAACAGCTAGACCACCTCCTTTTTTGGCTATACGATTTTGGGTGATTGTTTGATAGCCTAGAGGAATGGCTTCATGCAGGACTGGAGCCATATCCTCTCCCAACCATGATGCGGTTATGAATAGTATGTCTGGTTTTGCATCTGTGAGAAGGTCGTAGATGTGATGCTTGTTTTTAGAGAGGGATCGAGCATTTATTAGTAGACCGTTTAGAGAGTGGCCTTTGGTGATTGTGAGACTTTTTGTAGAAGAGTGGTCAGTATTGTGTGGGTTTGTAGCAGGTGTGTTTTTAGAGCTGGCATTAGCTGTATTAGGATAGCAATCGTGTAGCTGTTCTGTATCATGTTCCTCATCCAGCATGCTAAGAAGGCATTTTGATGGGTCTGCGTGTGTATGTGGTGGAGATGGTGTTTGAGAGTGAGTTGGAGTGCTGTGTTGTTTTCGTGGCGTAACATTGTGAAGTAGACATGGGGAAGCGAAGTTGTGAGGTATGGCATGTTGCTTATATTGTTTGCGTGTGTTTAATGCGGAAGGTGTACGAGTCAGGGGTGGTGGTGCAGCATGTGGATCATGTAGTAAGGTTCTAAATTGTCCAATGGATGAGAGGCGGTTAGAAGAGAGTTGCTGTGTTGCTGTATCTGTGTTAGGTGTGGTGGAAGAGAGAAAGCTTGGCATTGGAGTTGGTTCCTTTGTGTTTGAAAGGTGGGTGTATGTTTGTATTTTGTGATGGTAAGTATTATGAGGTGTTGTGCTTTGAAGAGCTTGTTGTGCTGGTGAGTGTGATATGTGTTGTTTTTGAGGAGTAATGAAAAGGGGTGCTGATGTATATGTTTCATGCAATGGATTTGGTTGTATAGTATTGTTTGTGAGAGGAGGTTGTACGGTAGAGGGGGTGGTGATGTGTTTATGAGTAGAGTGTATGATGTGTGTAGGTGGGAATGAAGTAGAGGTAAGAGTGTTTGTCTTAGACTGGTTTGTTGCAAGAGTTAAAAAGTGTGGTGGTCTACAGTGTGTGTGTTGTATGTTAGTGTTATTATGGTAGAAGGGAGAGGAGGGTGTTTGTTGGACAAATGATGGAAGGATGATTATATGTTTGTTAGTGATAAAAGGTGGTATGTTAGGTGTAAATACAGCAGGGAACGTGTGTCTGGATGGGATGTAGTTATGTATGGTGTCGATTGGCGTGTTAGTGATGAGTGTATTGGTTAGTGGTATAGGATAGGGTTGTGTACTGTTTGTAGGTGATGGTGGATATGTGTGGTAGTTGGGATAGTAGGGTGTATAGATGTGGTTTGGTTGGTTTTGTAGTGCATGCTGGTACATTAATCTGTGCATAGTGTTGTGTGTGGTGTACATTTGGTGTGTGTTGCTCTATTTGTGGATGTGGATGGTGTGGGCTGGGTGTTGCTTAATGGGAAGATGGACAGCATTTCTGGCCCTGGCCCTGGCCAGTCTCGAACAGGCTCAAACAGGCAACTGCCCTTGTCCTCTCTGCCCTTAGCCTCGACGCCCTAACCCTGGCCTTTCATAGCCCTAGTAATTAGGTGAGCCCGTCAGCCAATGGGAACCCTAGCCCTAACACTATCCAATCACAACACTAGCCCTAAAAATCTAGAACCAATAGGAAATCAGGACCTTACAGCCAATATTAGCCCTAGTCCAAGCACCCAATAAGTTCAAACCCCTGATCTCTACGTCCAATAGAGGCCCTAGCCCTACCAGTAGTCCCAACCCTAGTCCAAGCAACCAATGGGACAGGAAGCCCTAGTCCCTCCTTCCAATAGAAAGCCTAGCCCTACTCTTAGTACCACACCTAGTCCAATAACACCAGAAGCCCTAATCGCTACTTCCAATTAAAGGACTAACCCTAGCCCTAGTTCCACCTTAGTCCCAACAACCAATAACACAGGAAGCCCTAGTCCCTACTTCCAATAGAAATCATAACCCTAGCCCCAACCCTACATTGATTGAATCACAGACCCAGAAACCAATCAGAACCCTCAAATACCCAACCAATGAGGACACTAACCCAATCCAATAGAAACATCAGATACAACCACCAATCAGTGTATACATGTACCAACCATTAGCAGACTATATAAGGTCCCAGCAACCTCAGACAAGGTTTGCTGGCCAGGGAGTTGGAAGCTGCTTCTCCTGATCAGAATCTCCTAGGAGACAGACAGGCTCAATCCACACTTTGGACTTCCTTCAGGTAAAGGCCTCACAAACTTGAAATCTAACAATACTGTTTGAATAAAACTTTACTCCCTCTCCTGGCCAAAAAACGAAGTGCACAGTCCCTATTAAACACAGTTTAAACAGCTCACAGAAGCACCCTCTGATGTAGAATATCCCTGTTGCTGGGGGAGGCAGGGGGGCTGGTTTCACTGGCTTGATAACACAAAATGGTGGCTGGGGGTGCACTGTTTAACATACAGGTCTTAGCACAGAGCAAAGGAGAAATTTGGAGGGAAAACTGAATAGTCACCAGGAATGAGAGGGAAAGACTACAGAGTTTGGACTGCAAATCCCACAATTCAACACGTTAAATGGAAGCAATCATGGGCAGGAAAACCACAAGTTTAAATCACAAAACAGGTGATAAAATATGCAATCACAGGCAGGTTAAAACTACAATTTTAAACTGTAACAACCACAGGCAAAGACAGTAATCACAGAAAGGGAAAATCGTTTTTTTAAAAACCTTTGGGGGGGTGGGGGGGAGAGGGGAGGAAGAGACAGCACTAGTCTGCCTCCGTACCACTTCCTGGACTCTGCTCACTGCAATCTGGGGCACAGGTAGGCTGCAACTCACAAGATGGAGGAGAATGATTTGGGGTGCACCCAGCAAAGCCTTAAGGGGCCTGGGCAGGTGTGAGGGGAGGGCTCAGAGTTGCCTGGGAGCTGAATAGCCAATCCCCCGTCCCAGGTCTGCTGGCCTGGGGGTGGGGACTGGGACTGGGGAGCTGCTCTATTCACAGATCTCCTAGGAGACAGAGAGGCTCAATCCACACTTTGGACTTCCTTCAGGTAAAGGCCTCACAAACTTGAAATCTATCAATACTGTGGCTTGAGTAAGGGGCTGCAAATCACCCCCTGAGACTTGTGGTCTTTTCAAAACCTGGAGCTGAGGTATTGAGTCCAGCCTTGTAGTCCCTTAGTGGCACTCCCTCTATCCGAATGTGGACTTGACCTCTATATATGGGGACGACTCTGTTTAATCAGAACATGATACATGCCACAGCCCCACCCAGGGGAAACATCCTTAACAACGAAGTTTTTATAACGACTTACCTGAACAACGAATCCTGAACCACGACTTTCCTTAACCACGACTTTCCTTAACCACGACTTTCCTTAACCACGACTTTCCTTAACCACGACTTTCATAAACCACGAGTCTCTCCCCTCCGCTCCTTCTGACCTGACACGATCTTCGCCCCCTTCATCCTGCCAGCTTGGTAATGCGTGGCACGTATCTGCCACAGTATTTCCCATGAATCATCCCATGAACTTTGGGCTTCGGGGTCATGTAGTGGCTATGTGTGGTCACAGGCATCGGGGAATAAGCTGTGCCTGAATTGTATTTACACTATCTTAAGATGGCAGTCATATGTATTGAGGCGATTTTGTGGTTTGTAAGTCCATTTTCTGTGTTTACCTGAGGAAGACGCAGTTCATATGATGCACTTAATCAGACGGAAAGAGGAGTTTCTGTCAGTCGGTACAGTGCATTGATCCCGTCAGTTTGGGAGCAGTCGAAAGGAACAGGCTCACAGGTACACGGTTACAATGCATTTGGAGTGCTTGTATGCTAAGGTGTTTGAGTTGGGTCACATGTAGCTGATTACATTTTGGTATTTTTCAACAGCAAAAGATGGGTGCAGTTGCATAGGAATTTATCTAACTTAAAGCGATTATGCTGAATCGCCAGGTCTGATCAAACTTGAGATATGAAATAAGTTTTCAAACACTGTGCAAACGTGCATACTGAGTGGATAGTCCAGGATTTTTAAGACTAATTAAACAATGTTATTGATGCAGGATACGTTTTTCCAAGTTCTTACCGGCAGACGTCCCATTCTTCTCTTTTTTTCTCATTCTTACCTGGAGACTTGCTTGTCCTTCATGGAAGTTTAGCATCAGCTGCCTACTTCTCATTAGTTCTTCTCAGTTGGTCATTTTGCTTCACACACAGAAGTATTGTTATTACAATAGTGCCATCTATTGGCCAGTCACGAGGTTTTTTTTTTTTCGTGGTTTAGGAACTCGTTGTAAAAAATGTAGTGGTTTGGCATTGCTCGTTGTTTAGCCTTCGTGGTTAAGGAATTCGTGGTTTAGGCAGTAGTTGTTTAATCATATATCCCCCACCCAGACCTGGATGTGTGCATTTGTAAATGCACCCCTTATTTGACCTGCTCAATAAATGCTTTAGTCGAGAAGAGCGGTTCAGGGTTGCTAGAGTTCCTGTCGGTCAGCAATCGGTCCGTTGTTTCTAGAATGCTTCTACGTCCACTTCTACCTGTGGCTATTCAAAGCCTTGTCTCAAAGACGGACGCTGGGTCCTGTCTCCGGAGTCCTCCATTTTAGAGTCTGGCATCACAGGACAAATGACCTTGAAGAGGTGGGGGTGATCTCCCATGCAATCGTTAGAGGGGGATCTGGCTCTAAGCGGCGATCGTCTCTCCAGCTGAGTGATAACCCCTCTGACCCTCTTCTACGGCCACGTGAGTCCCCGCGGCGCCATGTTGAAGTTAGACGTGCCGCGCTATCAGGTGCCAGGATTGCTCCAAAGTGCCCAGCACTCACCCCCCTTTCCTGTCGGGGAACCGGACAGACCACCTCGCAGCCCATCCCAGTGGTGATGCCTCCAGGTGAGGGAGATCCAGCGCTATGGCAGCGGCAGAGCATCAGCACGGGTCTCCAGGTGCCTGGAGCGGAACTCACCGGGTCATCGGTCAGCCGGTCGTGGGTCCCCCGACTGCTCCGCTTTCTTCCACTGGTCCTACACAGTATTGAGGATGAGCTCCGGTGTGCGGTAGGTGGGCCGGTGGGTCCTGTCAAGCCGTAACTTCTGTGTGCTCTTGTTATACAACTTCAGGCGCCATCTTGCCTCCAACTTCACGCTCCAATCAGCCCAAAAACTTCGCAGCGTCTAACCATCGGGCCGTCTCCGGCCCCCTCGACCCTGTCTATACCATTTTGTGGTGGTCTAAGTTGGGTCAGATCGATGCGCCACAATAAGCCTTAAGTTTGCTGAGAACGATAGCAGGGCCGTAGTGGATCATGTCCACTTGGCCATCATGGCTGGCCATGCCCCCTAATCTGCAGATTTTGTGAGGGAACTTTTTCAGCAACAGTTTTGGGACAATGTTGCAGCAAGCCAAGGCAATAAAGCAAAAGTAACCTCAGCTTTGCCTTTAGATATTCTCGAAGCGATACCAAAGGGGATGATGGACGGAGCGTTAGAGCAAATCAAACACTCACCCCCAGTCAACTGATCTGGGTTTAATCCATCATCATTCTTTAGCTCACTCCACCACCCCAGTTCAGACATGGCCATATGCAAATCAGTCTGACCCTGTGCCTCATGGGAACAGTCCAGCCCGAACTGCCAAGCCATGTCTTCCCTGGACCGGAAACAAGCGTCCTGGGACCGGTTTCGGGTTCAAAACCCTCATCAGCCAGGCTATCTTGAATCCAGTGGCAAAGTGAGCAAGGGACCCACGTCTGGGCATACCCTGCCAACTTAGGGCGAACAAAGCGATACCAAAGGGGATGATGGACGGAGCGTTAGAGCAAATCAAACACTCACCCCCAGTCAACTGATCTGGGTTTAATCCATCATCATTCTTTAGCTCACTCCACCACCCCAGTTCAGACATGGCCATATGCAAATCAGTCTGACCCTGTGCCTCATGGGAACAGTCCAGCCCGAACTGCCAAGCCATGTCTTCCCTGGACCGGAAACAAGCATCCTGGGACCGGTTTCGGGTTCAAAACCCTCATCAGCCAGGCTATCTTGAATCCAGTGGCAAAGTGAGCAAGGGACCCACGTCTGGGCATACCCTGCCAACTTAGGGCGAACAAAGCGATACCAAAGGGGATGATGGACGGACCTGGCTTGGCAGTTCGGGCTGGACTGTTCCCACAAGGAACAGGGTCAAGACTGATTTGCATATGGCTGGGTCCAAACTGGGGTGGTGTGGTGAGCAAAAGAATGATGGATTTAACCCAGATCCATGTGACTGGGGGTGAATGTTTGCATTGTCCAGCATTCCGTCCATCAATTGTTTCTTTTGCGGTTGTCGCCCTAAGTGGGAAGGGTATACCCAGACGTGGGTCCCGTGCTCACTACACCACTGGATTCAAGCTAGCCTGGCTGAAGAAGGGTGATGCCCTGAAACCAGTCCCAGGATGCTTGTTTCTGTTCCAGGGAGGACCTGGCTTGGCAGTTCGGGCTGGACTGTTCCCACAAGGAACAGGGTCAAGACTGATTTGCATATGGCTGGGTCCAAACTGGGGTGGTGTGGTGAGCAAAAGAATGATGGATTTAACCCAGATCCATGTGACTGGGGGTGAATGTTTGCATTGTCCAGCATTCCGTCCATCAATTGTTTCTTTTGCGTTTGTCGCCCTAAGTGGGAAGGGTATACCCAGACGTGGGTCCCGTGCTCATTACACCACTGGATTCAAGCTAGCCTGGCTGAAGAAGGGTGATGCCCTGAAACCGGTCCCAGGATGCTTGTTTCTGTTCCAGGGAGGACCTGGCTTGGCAGTTCGGGCTGGACTGTTCCCACAAGGAACAGGGTCAAGACTGATTTGCATATTGCTGGGTCCAAACTGGGGTGGTGTGGTGAGCAAAAGAATGATGGATTTAACCCAGATCCATGTGACTGGGGGTGAATGTTTGCATTGTCCAGCATTCCGTCCATCAATTGTTTCTTTTGCGTTTGTCGCCCTAAGTGGGAAGGGTATACCCAGACGTGGGTCCCGTGCTCACTACACCACTGGATTCAAGCTAGCCTGGCTGAAGAAGGGTGATGCCCTGAAACCGGTCCCAGGATGCTTGTTTCTGTTCCAGGGAGGACCTGGCTTGGCAGTTCGGGCTGGACTGTTCCCACAAGGAACAGGGTCAAGACTGATTTGCATATGGCTGGGTCCAAACTGGGGTGGTGTGGTGAGCAAAAGAATGATGGATTTAACCCAGATCCATGTGACTGGGGGTGAATGTTTGCATTGTCCAGCATTCCGTCCATCAATTGTTTCTTTTGCGTTTGTCGCCCTAAGTGGGAAGGGTATACCCAGACGTGGGTCCCGTGCTCACTACACCACTGGATTCAAGCTAGCCTGGCTGAAGAAGGGTGATGCCCTGAAACCGGTCCCAGGATGCTTGTTTCTGTTCCAGGGAGGACCTGGCTTGGCAGTTCGGGCTGGACTTTTCCCACAAGGAACGAGGTCAAAACTGATTTGCATATAGCTGGGTCCAAACTGTGGTGGTGTGGTGAGCAAAAGAATGATAGATTTAACCAAGATCCATGTGACTGGGGGTGAATGTTTGCATTGTCCAGCATTCCGTCCATCAATTGTTTCTTTTGCGTTTAGATATTCTCGAGCCATGTCTCAAAGTGTCTGGGAAATGTTCTTTGTCGAAGCAGCACTGGAAACCATTCATGTTGATCACTGATCTGTTCTAAATAAGGCCCAGAGTTTTGTAAATTTCGAGAGCTAGGTTTAGAGCTGTCCTTTGCATGGCAAACTGAATAAATGGTTCTTGCATTCTATTATAGACTCCGGGAGTAAGTGCCCCGGAATGTGTAATGAAAATAGCCACAAAAGCTGAAGAAGCAGGCCTCGCAGGCACAGTAAATATGTGGCAGCCAAAGTAAATCTTGGCTTCTCATCACATTTGATACCACCTTTCATGTCCAAGCCTCAAAGGATCACACTGGCCCGTGTGTTAAATGGAAGTATTGTTAAAGGGTATACTGGTATTAAAACTGTGAAACTGTGGACAGCAGCACTGTCCATGTGGTTAATTTTAACTAAGTTCAGCACTTGAAGCTGGTCTCCATCAGACACCTGGTTGGCGCAAGTGTTGCACCTCAAGGTGTTGTATATTGCTGGTTTCTGTCTGAGGTGGCATGATGGGTAAAATAATAATAGACTGGGAGGTGGCCCCAAGCAATTACCTGTGGCTGAGATTAATTCAAGCATTCTTTCCATCACTTTTTTGTTTTCCTTAGTGCAATGCCCTAAGTCCGACTGGTTTGCCAAGGTGTCATTCCCATGCTTACTGTGCCATAAATTTCAAGCTGCATTCTATTCATAAGGCCCAAAAAGGCCAAAACCGGCCTGGGGTTACGTGTGCTCCCATTCATAAGGGACCTGGCCTGGCACTTAAGTCTGGGCTGTTCCCATTGGAGCAGGACCGAAGCTGAGTTACTTATGGCTGGTTCCTGTTTGAGGTGGCTTGGTGGGAGAAAAAGCTATGGGCTGTGCTGCAGCCCTAAGTTATTACCAGTGGCTGAGATCAATTCAAGCACCTACCCATCACTTTTGTTCCATGATATGATGCTAAAAGTGTGGGGGTACGCCAAAACATGGGCCCTATGCTCACTGTATCATTTTACTCAAGTTGTAGCGTACGAATGAGGCCCACTTAGGCCACGGACAGTCTATGGTTGCCTGTGTTCCTGTTCTGAGGGAACCTGGCCTGGTAGTTTGACCTGGAGTGTTTTTATTGGAGCAGGATCAAGGCTGATTCGCCTATGTTTGGTTGCAGTCTGAGTTGGCATGTTGGGAAATAAAACAACAGAGCCTCATGCAGCCATGAGAAACAACAAGTTTCTTGGATAACTTAAAGAATTCCACCCATTACATTTACTTTTCTTCAAAGTATCCCGGTACACACTTCTCTGATCCACAACCCAGGGTGACTAATACTTCTCACCTCATCATTACCGGCTCATAGCACAACAAGTTTCTTGCTAAGGGAGGGATTGTTACAGATTCATGGGTATAACTAGCAATCAGATGACATGGAAAATGCTTCCATCTATCTCAATTTGTAGACCACCAGGGTCTTGTTGCATCTTCCCCCTGAAACGGGAACTTTAGGTCCTGTTGCAAAAGTGAAATGGCAGCTCCAGAAGTCCCTGGGCAGAGGGCATGCAAGATGGCAATGAAGGATAGAATGCTTTTGAGATAGATACCTTGAGATTTGGGGTAGATTGTAAGCTGGAGTGTGAATCTTTCCAGCTTTGTGAATGAGGACTATGATTGGATTTGAAAAAGTTCCATGTTGCTGCAGCTGAACAAAAATTCTGTCTTTGTTGGGTTGAGCTCTACTAGACATCCTAATCTCGGTGAATGAGATGTAGTACGTGTGGTCATGGATGAAGCTGACAAATTGATTTTTCACATGCAGATCAGTGCCACCAGCTTACTGGAGTCTGCTGATTCTTCGAATGGCCCGAAGAAATGATAGAGGTTTCGCGTGAGCTTTAAGATCACCAAAGAAATAATGGACCCTTGTATCATCAACTCACAGCTGGTGTGATCTAGAGTCTCACATTTTAATTAATCGGTCCCTTTTGCAAAGGTAGTATGTTAATCATGACACATATTGTTTGCAGTATTTATATTGGATTGTTAGTGTAGAACCTGAGATAAATGCCTAGAAACTGATTGAATCCTAGACCCAAAGCCTGCTCCCAAGTTTTTCTTTTTTTCCTCTTTTTTGTTGGTCATTTAGCGGTGTTACATGAGTAGATCAGCTCTAACACAACTGTTAATCTCAATTATTTTTTCTTTGTGTCCATCCAGATTCCCTATGCATTGCGGATAGCATTAGGGTACAAAACCTAGTTTTACTGTGGTTTTCGTGATCTCAAGGTACAGAAAGTAAAATAAGAAAAACTGTATCAATGTGTGATATGTCTGAATCCACTGGTGGATGATTCACATGAATAGTTTCAATCTTAGGTGCAGTTACTGGATTTGGGGGTTGGGAGACAGAACTAAAAACTGTGAACACTGTTGTGCATCACTATTTTGAACAAAACAGTGCTGAACTGTTTCTGATGTTTTCAGAATGACATATATCAAATAATTAAGTGTATTATTGACTAGGTGCAACCAAAAGTGTTACTCTATTACATTAATTGTGAAAGAAAGTAGAACAACATGGTTCTGACTTTATTGCTTATCTAATTACCCATCTGCTTTAGAATTAATTGCACCATTTCTCTATTTCAGGGTGAGCCTTGGGTAGATAAAGCAGTTTGGCCTCTGAAGTACAGTTCAGCAGAGGAATCACTCAGACTATTCAGAAGTCAACATGGTCATCTGTGGCTCAGAATGATACAGATTGCAGCCTGTGCCATATGTGTTTCCACCCACTCAAGCTAACTTTACTGTCATGAACTAGGGGGAGGTGATGGAAACCTCTATGTTAACAGCCCCCTCCCTGGAGGATCAGGAAATTATTGCAGTAGCAGAAGAGATGCATAGTTCAGCCTCGGGCATCCAGTCTCAAACAGGATCAGAGTCACAAGCCAACACAGCGCTTTATTCAGCGGGGTTAAGCAAATGCAGCTTGCTCTGGAAGGCTGTTGTAGAAGGGAAGACAGGCGAAGTCCACCTACTGCTGGAACAAGGTGCTGATATTAATGCAAAAGATAAAAATGGATGGACCCCTCTGCTTCAAGCAGTGCAGCTGCAATGGGATGAGATTATTCATCTTTTGTTGGAAAGGGGGGCAGACCCATTAGTCAAAAAGGATAATGGTGCTACTCCATTCATTATTGCTGGGATTCTGGGAAATGTAGAATACCTGAAACTTTTTCTTTCCAGAGGAGCAAATATCAATGAGCAAGATGACTACGGCTTCACAGCTTTAATGGAAACCATCATATATGGTCATGAGCAAGCAACCAAGTTCCTTTTAGGTGAGGGAGCAGCTGTGAATGTGGTGCGGAGCGCAACTGATGAAGGAAAGTCCAGGAGCACTGGTGGACGGACAGCTCTTATGGATGCAGCAAAGAACGGGCATGGAAGCATAGTCAGGATGCTGCTTGCTAAAGGAGCCAATGTGAATCACCAGGACCTTCATGGACGAAGTGCATTACTTCATGCCCTGAATAGTTCAGACTCCACTGTCATTGGTATTCTGCTAGATTCTGATGCAGAGATTAACATGAGAGACAGAGCTGGAAAAACAGCTCTTTTCCTGGCAGTGGAGAAGAGAAGATCAAGTTTGGTAAAGGCTTTATTGAGCAAGTGTGGAGGTCAAGCTGATGTTCAGGATAACACCGGAAGGTCCGCATTGCAGGTGGCAGTCCAAAAAATGATTATGAAACAGTCAAACTCTTGTTGGAAAATGGGGCTGACCCAACAAATAAGCAATTAATCCGTGAAGCCCTGACCAAGTATAATCCATTGTTGGTGAAGCTGCTTCTCAAGTATGGTGCAATTGTGGATCCAAATGACATGTCAACAAACTGGACTGTAGCCAGCAAATGCTGGGGGGAGAAACTGAAGGAACTCCATCATATGCAGCGTCCACTCAAAGGAAAACTGGCGATCTTTATCAAGAAAAACTACAAGATTAAAAGTACTTCTGGGGTAGGTGTCTATCTAGGCATCTATGATGGTCATGAAGTAGCTGTGAAGGTAACTCTGAAAGAAGGTGGGAATGAGAAATTCATACAGGAGCAGCGGTGTCTGAATTATTTCCAAGGCAGAAGCCATACTATGAAGCTACTTGGAACAGAAGAAGATGATGCCCGCCATTACTTGTGCCTTATGTTATGTGAAAATAGCATTGAGGGACAGAAAGACATGCCTCTATTGAACATCAGAAACATCCTGAAGGATGTATTCCAGGCTCTTGAGGACTTACACCAATCAAACTTTGCCCACCAAGATGTATGTCCTGCCAACATTTTGATAGGTGAGTACTGTCATCTCACTCTTGCAGTGAGTAAATGTGGTCTGGTGGGTTAGGTATTTCAGTTGGAACCAAGGGTTATGGCTTATCTTATATGGTGTAATGTCTCTTAGATATTTTATTGATGCAATGTTTTTTAACTTGTTTTTATCTTTGTATTTTTATGCGTTGAAATAATGCGAAATAAAGTATGTTTTGACTGACTGACTATCACCCTTGGTTGACCACAGGTACAATACAACATTGGGTGAATCACTTTTTGCAGTCTTGCTGCAAACAGTATTGTAACTAATAATTTAACATATACTAAAAAGCGGTCTTTGTGACTGCCCCTTACTCATGACTGGATGACTTTCTTCTCTGTTTTAGCTCCCTTTGCCTGATTTTTTGAGTTTGGCTTTCCTCTCTATTCTTGTGTTTATACCACCCAGAGGAGCATACCAAGTTTTGATTGGTTGACTTGTATATTTAAGATACTGATTTCAGGGGACTATTGTTCCTTTGATATGCTTCTATTGCATTTCAGTTTTTGCACATACAAAATGTATGGAATATTCTCTTTTTGCCTTTCTTGGTTGACTCCCTGCTCTTTATTTTCTCTCTCTGCATTAGTGGCCCCACTCCCTCTCTTTTGCCATGCCTCGGTTCCCTGTGCCTCCCGCTTGCCTCCCCTCCAGTCTCTGAGTCTGCAGCTTGAGCCTGCTTATTGGTGCTCTCGTGACCTTCCTTCTTTGCTGAAGCTGTGCTATAACCAGAATAGTGTGGGGAATTGGTTGCTGCCAACCAGGGTGTAGGGGAGCAGATCCATGTGGATGGATTATATTGGGTTAACGTTTTTGCTCATACCTCCTCTTTGTTACTTTGTAAGGGTTGGTTCTCTTTCAAATGCCCTTCCCATGCTGCGTGCCAGATACCTCACTGTCATCAGCCTTCCTGAAGTAACAATCTGGTACAGACAAAAGGGCAGTCCTGAACTAGAAATTTCCTTTTTTTGAATAGCAAAAACTGCAGTCTCACCCACCCTTCTCACTTCAGTCCACCCTCCAGGCACAGGAATGCAGGCAAATCACTTCCACTATCTGGGGAACTACCCTCACTGTCCATGTTGCGCCATGCTAAATCAGGAGCATCCAGAATGGATCCTAATGGCTTCCATCTCTCACACAGGCGCACACAGACACACAAACAGAGTCCTAATACCATACATGTGTCACAAGCTTACTGTACACGCACAGGAACTTGACATGTGCACAGAATGTCAGTGCCTGGTTCTGCGTTTCAGATAACAGCGGACACTTACATGAGAGGGGTCAGTAGACAGCACCCTCTCTGACACATTTGTCTTTTATTTAATGCCAGTAGTGCAGAGGTAGCCTAGCAGCGGACAGACCATTCACCAGTTTCTAGTGCCTATTGAAAGTGCCTTGTAGAGCACTATTTCATATGCTAATAATGTTTCTTTCTGTAGTTGTGCACCCTCATAATGCCTGCCACCTGAAAATGCCTCCTCTATATTCCTAAAACCCTACACGAAAAATATACCGACTTAAAAAGTCCGACTGTTCCCTCTCCATGTTTTCTTTCAAATGACCATTGCCTTACTGTCCATCCTCTGCATGCCTCACAGTACAGCCTACTCTTGTTGCATGCATGTTTGCCTTATTCTCTATTATTGTGTTTCCCCATAATGCCTGCATGTAATTTCGTAGATCACAAGTTCTAATCTCCTCTAGTCTTCATGTTAATCTCACCAGTTATTTTCATGAACGCACATAGCTTCCAATAGTGATCACTTAAAATGTAATCTACCACAAAGGCACTGTAGCAAATGCATGGAATGGACTCCTCAAGAGCACAAGACTAATCCCAATAAGCACTGGATTAACCAATAAACTTGGGTTCCACGGCAGCATGCTGCCTGGCTAAAAGTGCTTCAGCGCCTTGTCTGGGGTAGTAAGCACTCTATAAATCCAATTATAATATAAATTAAATTTCAATACTATACAATATGAAAAATACACTACAAAAAAAGATGTGATTTGTAGTTACTCATTGAAAGAATTGTTATCAAACACAGTATAGTCAATATATCAATGTATTATAAATTGGTAAAATAGTACAGTATTAAATTTAGTAGCGGTATATGTAAAATCAAGTGTTGAGTGCTCAGTATAGTCCATGATCACACAGCGAGTAGTTTAACATGAAGACAGAAATGTATCCACAGTAAAATAGTAACAACTGGACAAGAGCAATCAAGATAGCATAACATATCTGAAAAACAATCAGAAATATGCTATAATAATATTTGTGGTCTCATTAGTCAGGATTTGATGTTTCAACCTGCACATTAATCCAGGGTCATCATCAGGAAGAAAGAGTGGTGCAGCAAGAGCACTTTAAAAAAAAAAAAAAAAACTTTATTTATCATTATTCAATCATATACAGTAAATGGTATCTTGACAGTTGTTCCTGATAATATATATATGAACAGTTCCATGCACAAGGTGCTATCCTAAACCATGGCACACAGAAATAAAAGGGAAGTCACAATATTACAATGTCTGACCATCACAAGTTAGATTGTCTCATTGACACATCGACCCATAACCAGCAAACTCCCACCGTCCGATGTACATAATGTCTCGTGGATAATACTAACACCCGTGCAATCTGTTCATCCCACGCCTGTCGGGACTATGCCAGCAGGGGTTTGAGTGAGGGCACTAGGGTCCAGACTCTGTAGATATGACTTGAGCGGGCTCCAGATATATTTTGGACGGGACTTGGGTGGAAGCAATGTGGCATATAATTCGCAATTCGTGTTGCAAAAAGTAAGACTAGCAAGCCATGCGCTCTTTGTAGGAGCTAATTTGCTGCCCCATCGAAGCGCTATTTCGCGTTTAGCCAAAAGCAGCGCAAGAGCAATGAATTTCCGCGTTTTCTTGGGCATGTTGTGGACATACCCTAAGAGCGCAACCTCCGGGGAGGGGGCCATTTCTAGCTGTGTCATGTGCAACAGTGTCTCAAAAACGACCACCCAAAACTCCACAATCTTGGGGCAGGTCCATGTCAAATAGAGGAAATCGGCGTAAGGGCTGTTGCACTTCCTACAACTGAGCGGCCTGGAAGGATCAATCGCGTGAAGTTTAGCCGGGGTCATGTATGCCCTCCATAGGTATTTAAAGTGTATCAATTTATGCCTGCTGTTGAGGGAGATTCCCCTAGTTTGTGTACAGCAGAAGGCCCATTGGTCGTCCAGTATCTGATGCCCTAAGATGCCTACAGAACGCGGCAGCCAGGCTTATTAGAAATGTCCCGATACGTCATCACATATCGCCTCATCTGCGGAGTTTGCACTGGCTGCCAGTAAAAAGGAGGTTGGAATTTAAGGCTCTGACTTTCGCGTACAGAGCAAGCAGAGAAAGGGGCCCTCTCTACCTAAGGAGAAGACTCCGTAATTACCATCAGACTAGAAACCTGAGATCTAATCATCAAAGTCTTCTAGTCATTCCTCGCTTTGGTAAAGCAAGGCTCAGTGGCCGGTCATTTACAGTTAGAACCACGCGGCTATGGAATTCCCTGCCAGAATATATCAGGAAGGCAAAATCCGAACCTGTCTTCCGTGGATTTCTGAAAACCTGGCTCTTCAACTTCCCCTAGTCTCGTTAGCTAGTCTTCGTCGCACCTGCCTGCCGTTGCATCACCGGGGAAGCGTATCCCCACCGCAAGGTTCGCCGTCGCATCACCGGAGAAGCGTGTCGCCGTCGCAGCTGCCTGCCGTCGCATCACCGGAGAGGCGTGTCGCAGGGCCTGTCGCGGCTCCAAAGGTACAGAGTTCGGCGCACGGCCGTCGGGCGTGCACGCATCATCTTCACATCGTCGCATCGCATCAAGGTCGCACTCTCATCGCACCGGATCGTCGCATCGAGGCGCCTGCTTGCCGCATCGCCCTCCCTGCGGACCCTTTGTTTGTTTTGCGTTGCGCATCCAAGGTACTTTTGTGAGAAACGTGTCGCATTTATCATCATCTTGAACTAAGTTACTTCTACCATCTTTAAGTCTATTTTGAGTACAGTAATGTGGATTTTTGTCGTTTATGGTCTTGTGTCAAGTCTATATAAAGAATACTTATTTTTATAAAACCTGTGTGGTGTCCATCTGTAGTGTTTTCACTGTATTACTGTATATGTTCACAAATGCTTAACACACTGCCTCTGAGATAAGCCTGTCTGCTCGTGCCAAGCTACCAAGGGGGTGAGCAGGGGTTATCCAGTAGTGTAATCCCCCTTTCCCTGACTAGAAGCAAGGGTCCCTATTTGGTCAAAGGTGTATACCATTGCCAACTAGAGACCCCCAGTTCTAACAGCTAACCTAAAAACAGAATACTCATTAACCATGAGCATATATGAGCCATTAACATGAGATTTCTATTACCGTGAATAATTTTCATATGTATAAGTTTCATCTAAGCATGCGTATTTACTATATTTGTTCATTGATTACATAGAGAATATATATATCACTACGTTACATAGTTCTACATCCTACATTCTAATACCCTAATATTAATACGACAATAGATTATACGTGGATGCAATCCAACCATTATGATAATGCACCCTTATAACTGAAAACCAACTTCGCGCTCTATCAATTGCATTAAACGCTTTATTTTAACCAATAAAATAAAGAAGCACCGGAGGTTTTCTTTGTATTTTTTACTTCTAATGCTCGCCTGTAAGAACACGTTCATACAATTGTCAAACCAACAGATATTTGTATGACATTGAAATGTGTGTGGCATGTGTATATTCTTTGTAAGGACACAGGACAATTGTATGCTCTTCTATGCCATTACATGTTTTTCCCTGTCAGTCATGGCTACCACTAGCCTGCGATTGATAAATGTTTACAAAACTATCTCTTTTTTCACTTATCTAATTTATTTCTTAAAAATATTTATATAGCATAAACCTAGCTGTAGTAGCAACAGAATTGACAGGCTTTCGCAACCTAAGCCTCTTCTACCATGCAAGATTCAAGAATATGATACTTCCTTTCAAGATTCTCACAGTATGGAATCCAAGCCAATTAATCATTTGCAAATTCAAAAAATATTTCTTGATCCGTTTAATCTATTGTAAAGCATTTATAGGCGCATTTAGAGTTTGGCAGACGTGGGACATCAGCTATAAACCAGCAGATGTTCCATCCACCAAACTTGCTGTTGCGTCACTGCGAGAAGGAGGTGCACAGGTGGGTCTTCAAAACTTTTCTTTATTTAGGAGAACCCATATATCTTACACATTACTGTTCATGTAGGAGTTAGTCTCCAAAATGTCATCCGTCCCTCATCCTGTGTTGTATGTTAACCCGGGAAGTCAGATGTCTCAATCATCTAGACTGCTGACCTCTCATTTCTAATGTAGCAGGATGGTGACATGACAACCCCCCTCCCCACACACTTTGTATGAAGACATATCTTGGAAGCTCACCTATATATCTTAATTAAGTTAGGTTCACCTTTTCTGACTTTGTTTGGATTGGTGTCTCATGCATGATGATGCCTCTTCCCTTGGGGGCTGCTGTTCTCCTTCATTATGTGGGTCCAGTTTGTCCTAGGGCATACATGTCTCCATGGTTGCGAGACTAATGGTACTGCTTTAAGTGAGAGATGTTCCAGGTTATGTGTTTGTCACCAGCTGTGGCAGGCACCATAAATCCTTTTTTCAAAGTCACTCAAAGCGTTGTTACCTCATATCTGGTATTTGCTTTGCCTCATCGTTGTTACTTAACACAAACCCAATCATCTACTTGCATTTCTATGGCTTGGGGTCTTCTCTTTGTGTCCACATACTTCTTCATCTTTTGTTTCTCCTCTTGATCTCTTCTCCGCACTTCTCAGTCAGCTTTCCTTGTGTGCTCTTGATTCCACTTGCTGCATGTACCCTTCGAGCATGCTGTTTGGTTGTGGCCATAAGGATGTTATCTTTAGAAGTTGAAAGTCAATTTTGAGATTGGGCAAAATGGTGCATCCTGGGATAGCCAGATGCCACACTTCCCAGGAAATGGTCAACAGGATGGAGGGAACTTAGTAGCCATTGGCTACTGACTGCGTCTGCCCTGAGGGCCCTTTCTTAGCATATATAGTGCACCCCTGGCACCCAGAACTCAGATCTTGGCTGGACGAAGGACCGAAGGACTGCCAGCTGCAACATGGAAACGGCAAAGAGAGGCTGCACCAGTGTGGACTGCACCTGATGAACCTGGTGGCTAGCAAAGAAGAGGGACTGTGCCTACTGTGTCCTGCTCAAGGAAAAGTTGTCTCCAGAGCCCTGCCAAAGCAAAGAGACTCCAAGGGTCAGTTGGCTGACCTCCTGTTCACAGCACAGGGCCACAAACACCTGAGTAGCCAGATGGGGCAATTTGGTAGCCCAGAATCTTCTGACCACCTCCAACTGCCGCTGTGCAGGACCAGGAACCAGGACCTAAAGCTCAAAGTTGCACCTGAGTTCGCTGATCCCAGTAGAGTTATCAAAGTCCGCTTGGTCGTCCAGAAAGTGGCGATTGAACTTCTACCAGAAATGAGAGAACTTCAAGGGACATCGACCCTGGGCCGCCTCACCCCTTCAGTGGATGAAGAAGTAGCCTGAGGACGACCCACATCGACTACATTGCAGCCACAGTATCCATCAGCATCTTCAGAACCCATCATCCCTTGCATCAGGACCACTTCTATAGGAAACCACTGCAACATATAAGAAGTGCCTGGAACTGACTGGAGACTGCTTCACCTGCTGAGGTAACAGATTCTCAGGATCTTGCTGATCCCCCTGACTGGCTCCTTACTGGAGTTAGTCACCTAAAGTGACTCTAAGTGACCGCATTACAACTAGCCCAATATTTTGGTCAAAACGTTTCTAAGTGTCAAATTTATTGACTTTGTCAATGCTTGTTCACGGTTGAGTGAAATGCTTTGATTTACTATACATTGAAAAATTCTATCTCTTGAACCCTCCGGTGGATCTTTCTCATTGTGGTGTCTAAATTTACATAAAACTACAGTCTACTTTTAGAAATCGGTGTTGGATTTGAGGGTCTTCTCAATTTCTTCTTCAATTGTTTTGGTGCTGTTTAAATCCTTTACACTTGTTCCACTGTGTAAGCCTTGCGGCTCATAGCCACAGCTACCCAGGGTTGAGCTGAAGGTTTGACAAGCGAAATCTACTGGTCCTAAAGGGGTTGGTAAGTGTATTACACGGTAAGGTCGCACAACCACACCATATAATACACCTCATTTCCTCACAGGTGCCTAATTAAATAGTCATCCGATGATTTAAAATGACATTGGATTCATTTGTACACCCCAAATTGAGCCTATCTAGCTTGTTTACATGTGTGAAATCCCCAGATTCATCCTCAAAATATGTACACATTAAGAGAATTAGCCTGAGGAAGCCGAAAATGCATAATTCATTTAAATAGAAATCAAATAATATATATCAATTGAAATTGTCTCCATTTCAAGAATATACAAAATAATTGTGTAAAATTCAGTCATATTCCAAGAGTTAATCCCAAGTGGGCAAACTAATGTCTACATACAATTGTTTCCGCTGATTGAGCAAGGTTATTCCACTTTACACTCATTGAAAATCAATTTCACAGAAGGTCCACATTCTGATATTTCATTATGCATTACCTAGGGAGTGTACTATTCAACGCATAAATAAACGTGGGCACTTATCTGAATACAAATGTTTCCATTCACATTTATCTTCAATTGTATTTTCAAACTTCAATATGTAACCAGTTCTTTTAAGGCTGAAACAAAAGTTCCAATTTTAAAACAAGTGCAAAATGTAAATAAAATCACAAAGGCGGTTAATTATACTGTATACAAAATTCATATGATCATAGCTGAACATACAGTTCCTCATCAGTATATAAGACATTTGGTTCCATTGTGTCTAACTCAAAGATATGCTGTCTCTTGAGTCTCCTAAGTGCTTTTTCCCAACCACCTCCCCTCAAACTGTTGGGGATACTGTCAATTACACTATTTTCCAGTAATACCGCCTTGCCTTCATGTAGCTGCCAGAAATGTCAAGCTATTGGGTATATGCTATCTCTGTTATTAATAGCTCTAAAATGTTGTAGCATCTTCTTGTGTATGGGTAATTTGGTGCTTTCAATGCACTTTATCTGGCAAGGGCAAGTTAGCATATATACCACAAAATCATTCTTACACCCATACTGTTTTCTAATAGGTTTAACAGTATTTGTTGAGGGGCTCACTTACTATGATATTCCTGCCATTTTTACAAGGCTTACACTTGGAGCATTTGTAGAAACCACACTACTTCCTAAGCCAGCAGATACTTTCCATTCCTCTAAGGTCACTGTGTACCAACCTATCCTTCCTGGATGGAGGCTACCTTCAGTTCATTAGAGATTTATTATTTAGGTAGTTACCTAACACAGAGTCAGATTTTAATAATGGGCAATGTTTTTTCAATATGTGTCTCAGTGACTTGTGTTCTGTGCTATAAGTGGATATTAATCTCAGGGTATCTCCACAAGTAGATGCTTCTTTTTCCTTTGGGTTATAGAAGTTCAAAACAATATATCCCCTCATTTCTTATTTTTAACCCTCTTAACAGATTGACTTAACGTGTCCGCCCTGTATCCATGATTTCTGAATCTCTCTCTAGTTTATGAGACCTGGATGCCATGTAGTTGGCCTCCATGCTACTATTTCTTTTAGTTTTACAGAGCTCTCCATATGGTATACTCTTTTTCAAAGGAAAAGGGTGGGAACTCCTATAGTGTAACAAACAGTTTCCAGCCATTTTAAACAAACACAATTAATTGTATTTGGGGTATACAAATGAATTCCATGTAAGTTTCTCAATTAGATGACTATTTCAGTATACACTAGTTCGATCAAAATTTTAAGGCTTTCACAGTATGTTTTTTGATTCTGTTGCTGTGGGTATCACATTGTGTAATATGAAAAGCGCTCTCAATATGGTGATCTTTATCGTGACCAAGGCTATTTTTTTAGCTGAAACGTGTTGAGCTTTCTGGTAGAGAAAATATAAAGCACATAGCACTTTTGCAGAGTGTGCGGATGCCTTTCTTTAACTGAGTGGAGAGGAACGAGAAGTGTGTATATATAAATGAACGTGTGTGTGTATCTATCTATCTATCTAAATATGTATGTGTATATGTATGTGTATATATATATATATATATATATATATATATATATATATATATATATTACCTACTGGCGGTCGCCAGTAGGTAGTTATAGTTAGGATCTCGTTTCTATTCAAAAAGCGTTTTTTCTTTTGCCAATATCTTTGGCGTCGTTTTACGAATCTTCGCGAAATTTTCAAAACTAATGGCCCGCTCAGGTCAGCTCCTGTCTTGAAAGGTTCGGGGTGATTCGTCAAGCGGGGGCCGAGAAAAAAGGGGGGTCCCAAAACGCGTTATCCCCATGTTCATTTCCATAGGAAAAATTGGAACAGGCTACAGCCCGAACTGCTGAACGGAATTACACCAAATTTGGCAAAAAGGTAGTCCTTGGTTCAGAAAGAGACCTTTTTTTTAAATGGTGTAAATTCGTTCAGTAGTTCCTGAGAAATTAGAAAAAGAAAAGTTTCGATATCTGAGCACCGAGGAGGGTTCGCGAACCCTCCCGGGCACAAGCTTCACTCTGATTGGCTGCCAACACTCTAATCCAGAATGTGTTGGCAGCCATCTTCTGACTCAGTAACCGAGTCACAAGAAAAAAGTTTAAAAAAAGGTGAAAAACAAGAAAAGGGGGCAGGGTAGAAACACCCTGAGCCCCTAGGCCTGCTCACGGGGTCCCACAAGAACCCCCAGGACCAAAAAAAGCATATATATATTTTTTGTTTTAACGGCGGAATTTGCGTTGGGGTTGCGAATCCTGCCGCGAAAAAAAAAAAAAAACGAAGCGCGGGCTCCCGCGCTTTGTTTTTGAAAGCCCCCGGGTGGGCCAGGTCCCGGGGGCACTCGCAAATTAATTTGCGGGGGCCCACGGGGGCCCCCGCAGCCTCGGGGACCGCCACCTCCCCGGGGCTTATTTAGTAAACTGCGGGGGCACTGTGGCCCCCCGCAGCCCCGGGGACAGCCACCTCCCTGGGGCTAAATTAAATAAGGGCGGGGGACCTCGCGGCCCCCCCCAAGCCCCGGGGACCGCCACCTCCCCAGGGCTATAATCAATTAGTGTGGGGGGGCTTCAGCCCCCTCACACTGCCCCGGGGGCCACCACCTCCCCGGGGCACTCTGTAATGAAATGCGGGGGTCCGTTACGGACCCCCGGGTCCCGGGGACCACCACCCCCCCGGGGCTTAAAACGTTGGGAGGGGGGCCGCGTGGCCCCCCTCCTGGAGCCCTTGATGGCCCTGTGGACCGCCACCCCCCAGGGCCGGCTCCTGCAGTGTCCCGGGGTGCCCACCCCCGGGACACTGCTGTTTGCTATGGCAGGGCGGGAGCCGTGCGGCTCCCGCCCTGTCATAGCAAACTCTGCTTTGCTTCATGGAAGCGAGAGCAGGAAACCTGCTCTCGCTTCCATGAAGCGAAGCAGAATTGCTTTTGAGCAAGGGGAGCTGCATGTCAGCAGATCCCCTTGCTCAAAAGCAATGCCGGCTCCCACAGGAGGCGGGAAGCCGGCGGGACCGTGGGGGCATTGGGGCTCCCCCCACGGTCCCCAACAGAGAGGCCAGGTCCCAGGGGATGGGGTCCCCGGGGCCAGAAGTGGCCCAGGAGGGGGGCCACGCTGCCCCCCTCCCCTACAATAAAAAAAACTTTATTTAAAAAAAAACGCGAAAAGGCCGGCACCGGGGGATGGGGTCCCCGGGGCCATAATTGGCCTCTGGAGGGGTCCCCCTCCCCAAAATTATTTTTAAAAAAGAAACAAGGCTGCCAGGCCCCGGGGGATGGGGTCCCCGGGGCCAAAAGTGGCCCAGGGAAGGGGGTCATCAGTCAGTGATGTCACTGACCATGTCATGAATGATGTAATATGTGACGTCATCAGCAGTGCATTCCGGGGGCGCGAGTTATAGTTAGCTCAACTAACTATAACGGCCGAATTTCTCTGGTTTTGTACGAGTAAAATGTCCAACTAACTATAACGTCCCTGAAACCTGTGTTTTTTTCAGTGAATTTCTAAGGTTTTTCAATTGCTAATTTCTAACTATAACGTCCCTGAAACCTGTGGTTTTTTCAGTGAATTTCAAAGGTTTTTTAAATGCCAATTTCTAACTATAACGTCCCTGAAACCTATGGTGCGTGACTAATTGAAGGAGTGCATGCATAATGGCTGAGTGATTGTATAACTGCAATGGTAGGGTCTGGGTGATTGGGGGAGTGCATGGGTAGTGCCTGGCTGATTTTGTAAGTGCTTGGTTACTGCCTGGGTGATTGCATGAGTGCACAGGTAATGTATGGGTGATTGAAGAGTGCATGGGTAATGCTTGACTGATTACATTAGTTTATGGGTAATGCCTGGATGATTGTAAGAGTGCAAGGATAGTGCATGGTAATTTTATAAGTGCTTGGGTATTGGTGGAGTGATTGGATAAGTGCATAGGTACTGGCTGGGTGATTGGAGGAGTGCATGGGTAGTGCACGGGTGATTGGAGCAGTGCATGGGTAGTGCCTGGGTTATTGCATGAGTGGATGAGTAGTGCCTGGGTGATTGGAGGAGTGCATCGGTAGTGCCTGGGTGATTTTGTAAGTGAATAGGTATTGTTTGGATGATTTTGTAAGTGCATATGTTTTGCCTGAGTGATTGCATGAGTTTATGGGTAATGCCTGGATGATTGCATGAGTGCAAGGGTAGTGCCTGGATGATTGCATGAGTGCATGTGTACTGCCTGCGTGATTGAAGGAGTGCAAGGATAGTGCATGGTGATTTTATAAGTGCATGGGTAGTGACTGGGTGATTGGAGGAGTGCATGGCTACTGGCTGGGTAATCGAAGGAGTGAATAAGTAGTGTCTGGGTGATTAGAGGAGTGCATGGGTAGTGCATAGGTGATTGGAGCAGTGCATGGGTAGTGCATGGGTTATTGTAGGAGTGGATGAGTAGTACCTGGGTGATTGGAGGAGTGCATGGGTAGTGCCTGGGTGATTTTGTAAGTTCTTGGTTAATGCCTGGGTGATTGCATGAGTGCAGAGGTAATGTATGGGTGATTGGAGGAGTGCATGGGTAATGCCTGACTGATTGCATGAGTTTATGGGTAATACCTGGATGATTGCATGAGTGTATGGGTAGTTCCTGGGTGATTGTTAGAGTGCAAGGGTAGTGCATGGGGATTTTGTAAGTGCTTGGGTATTGGCGGAGTAATTGGATAAGTGCATGGGTACTGGCTGGGTGATAGTAGGAGTGCATGGGTAGTGCCTGGGTTATTGCATGAGTGGATGAGTAGTGCCTGGGTGATTGCAGGAGTGCATCGGTAGTGCCTGGGTGATTTTGTAAGTAGATAGGTATTGTTTGGATGATTTTGTAAGTGCATAGGTTTTGCTTGAGTGATTGCATGAGTTTATGGGTAATGCTTGGATGATTGCATGAGTGCAAGGGTAGTGCCTGGATGATTGCATGAGTGCATGGGTACTGCCTGCGTGATTGGAGGAGTGCAAAGATAGTGCATGGTGATTTTATAAGTGCATGGGTAGTGACTGGGTGATTGGAGAAGTGCATGGCTACTGGCTGGGTAAATGAAGGAGTGCATAGGTACTGGCTGGGTGATTGGAGGAATGCATGGGTAGTGCACGGGTGATTGGAGCAGTGCATGGGTAGTGCCTGAGTTATTGCATGAGTGGATGAGTAGTGCCTGGGTGATTGCAGAAGTGAATCAGTAGTGCCTGGGTGATTTTGTAAGTGGATAGGTATTGTTTGGATGATTTTGTAAGTGCCTAGGTAATGCCTGGGTGATTGCATGAGTGCATGGTTACTGCTTGGGTGATTCTAACAGTGGAAGAGTAATGTCTGGATGATTGAAGGAGTGCATAGGTAATATTTGAGTGATTGTAAGACTGTAGAAGTAATGTCTGGGTGATTGCAGGAGTGTATGGGTCTGCCAATCTGATTAAAGGTGTGGATTAGTAATGCTTGGGTGATTTTGTAAGTACATAGGTTATGCTTCAGTGATCGAAGGAGTGCATGAGTACTGTGAGGTGATTTGAGGAGTGAGATGATTGAGTTTGAAAAAATGAATAACTGCAGTAAAAGTGACTGTAAACATGAATTCATATTATGCTTATTACATTATTTCATCTTACCTTCTGTATTGAAGTATATATCAAACTCATTGAAACTATTTTAGTTTTTTCATTGTAAAGTAAATTTAAAATATTTTCAAACTTAATTTTTACTTTCTGTAAAAGAGAAGAAAAAATACTGTTATTGCAAATAATATTATAGGTTTAAGAACACAACATAATTTTAGAATTACTTAACATATTCAGGTTTTCTTTTTGCTGTTTTCAGATTCTATTGAATTTCACCATACACAGTGATTTCAATGTTGATCATCATATAACAGCGGGCAAAAAAATACAATCAATAAGATTGTAAAAAAAAAAAAAAAATCTCTTTTCAAAATATTTACAACAAGTTCAACTATCTGTTTACATTTTCAAAAATAAACACTCTCATTTACATTGCATATAATACAAAGATCAAATATATGAACTACTTCTTTAAACACAATTTTCCAAATGCAATATCAAAGAACAGAAACCATAATTCAAACGCTAATTGTTCACATCTTCCCAATAGGCCGATTTATGTTTCCGAAATCATTTGCATTGAATATATCCAAAATAAACTCGTTAATTCATGTTTACATCTTCCCAATAGGCCAAATGATGTTTTCAAAACTTTGGCATCAAAAATATCAGATGTAAATTTGGTAATTCGTAAGGCAACCGACATTTGAATTCTAAATGGGCATCATTACAATGTGTCCATCCTTTATTGCATCTTAAATACACAGTATAGTGTCCAGATGTTGTACTAGGTCCATCATGGAAAATAATAGCCACTGCTTTAAAAGTTCTTCCTGAAATTGACACTTGACTTGCCACAATTTTTAATTTTGGTTTCCAATTTTCTTCCATCTGCTGTACAACGTTGTAGCATTAAAATGACATATTGTCTAAATCTTTCTATAAATAATGTTGACAACATTTCTGATTTGCAGTGAGTATATTTCATATCTTGATTAGCTGATTTTACTAATTTGTTAAAAGACACTGTTTTGCAATCTGGTATTGTCAAATATATGAATCGTTCAGTGTCTATTTCAGTGATAGAAGATAATGAACAGTCTTCACAATCATGATGCCATCTGTAATGTAGTCCAAACAGATTTTCAATTTGTATTCCTTCATCTTCAAATACTGCAAGCATAAACATAAGAAATTCTTGAGCATCTTGTTGTACATTAAGTGTAAATTGCGAAGAACCAGAACATATATCCAAAAGATGCAGAATGCCAGAAGCAGTATGGATTTTAGTTTTATCAGTTTTCAACTTTTCAAAAATATAATGTAACAAAGAACAGAATCTTTTTTCTCGATTTTTCCATAATTTGATGAAGATTTTCTAGAAAAAACACGATGTTCACAATTACATTAGCATAGCAGTTGATACCTGAACTATTTTCTAACCGGTATCCTACAATATCATCAACAGTGTCCATTTTCATTTTCTTTACAGCCTGAACATTCTCTTGAATTGTTTTTCTTCTTTCCAACTTCACTAGAGTGTTTCTCATAATTTCATTTTGAACATACTACACGTTTTTCATATATGGGATATTCACCTAAGTTAGGAGTGTTAGAAATGGGATCTCTAGTTGGCAAGGGCTTGCACCTTTGTCCAAGTAGGGACCCTTCTTCCTAGTCAGGGTATGGGTGTTACACTCGTGAAGTAACCCCTGCTCACCCTCGTGGTAGCTTGGCACGAGCAGTCAGGCTTAATTCAGAGGCAGTGTGTAAAGCATTTGCACATAACCAACAGTAATACAGTGTAAGCACTACAAACGGACACCACACCAGTTTAGAAAAATAACCAATATTTTATATACTCAAGACAAGACCAATTACGACAAAAATCCACAATACTATACTTTAAAAACGAATACTTGATAAGGTAACTTCTTCTTTGCAGGAATAGTTCAAAAACAAAGTTCGTACGAGTCGGTAGCTCCGTCCGAGCCTACCGCGATGCTGAAAACCACAGAGTCTAACAGTTCCAGCCGACCGCGTCGATACGGGCCAGCAGAGTCGTGAACAGACTCGGTCACAGTACCTTTCTCGTTGTGGCTGGTACGGAGTGTACGAGCCGGTCGGCGTTCGTCGCGGTTGCGGTGCAAGACGGAGCGATGCAAGGTGCGGTGTCCCTCGATGCGGTGCAGGCAGCGGCTCGATGAGCGTCGTGCAGACGGAGTCGGTGAGTCCAAGGCGTGCGATGCAGGGTGAGACGATGCTCGATGCGGTGCTGACAGGTTGCGATGCAGGCGACCAAGCCGGAGTGCGGGAGCTGGCGTCGGACAGCGGTGCGAGTCGGAGCGGTGCGTCGCAGATGTGCGAGCGGTGCCCCAAATGCGGTGCGGTCACGACTCTTGAGCCAGTTGCAGCGACCGCGTCGGTCGGGTCCGGCTGGTTCAGTGAAGCGATGCGATGCGAACTGCGGTGCCCACAGGTCACGGTGCAAGCAGCGGCTCGATGTTGGCGGCGGTGGACGTCGCCCACGGTGAGACCAGGGTTGCGATGCGAAGCGGGGCGATGCGGTCTGCGGTGCAAACAGGTCACCGGCCAGGGATGGATTCGGTTGACGGAGTCGGTTGCGGTTCCCTTCCTCTGTGGCAACTGAAACAGCGTTCCCGAAGCGGTACCCAGAGGCTTGTGAAGTCTTTGCAGTCCCTGAGACTTCTTAACAGGAGGCCAGATCGGTTCCAGGCCCTTGGAGATACTCAGCACCAGTTTGTAGAAAGTTCAGTCCAGCCCTTTCACTGCCCAAGACAGAAGCAGCAACTGCAGGCCAACCCAACAAAGCAACAACACAGCAAAGGGGCAGTACTCCTCCTGGCAGCTCTTCCAGCTCTTCGTCTTGGCAGGTTCCTTGATTCTAAATTCATGGGGTCAGGGCCCCAATATTTATATCCCAAATTCCTTTGTTCTCTGAAGGCAGAGAGGCCTTTGCCTAGTCCAAACCAGTTCTGGAGCACTTTGTTGACAAGTCTCCGTCCCTTCTTTCAGTGAGTAGGCCAGAGACATCAGACGCACCACAGGAGGTGGAGCCAGCATTGTGGAGGGAGGGCACTGTCCTATTCAGGGCCCAGGTGCGACCCCTCCCACCCATCTACATGTAGACCTTGCTATTCAGCCCTGTGCTGACTCGCCCTGTCTCCTGGCATCCCCCAGCCCCTGTCACTCACACTCCCGACAATGAATACACAACCTCGCAGAGGCAGGCTTGGATGGTTAGACAAGAAAATACCCACTTTCTAAAAGTGGTATTTTCAAACACAGAATGTTAAAACCAACTTCACTAAAAGATGCATTTTATCATTCTGAGTCCAGGCATACTAAACTCGAATTTCTACCATGTTCCCGGGGTCAGTTAGGATTATAAGCTGTAATAATCAAAACTGCCCGTTCTGGCCTAGGGGGAACAGGTAGCCTTGCAATAGTGAAAAACGAACTAGGCTGTAATTCACTATCAGGACATGCCACACACACCCGGGCATGTCCTACCTTTCCCATACAACGCACCCTGCCCACAGGGGTACCTTGGGCCTACCTTAGGGGTGACTAACATGTAGTAAAGGGAAGGTTTAGGGACTTGCAAGTGTGTGCACTTGCCAAGTCGACATGGCAGCCCCAGGCTGCGCACAGGCTCTGCGATGGCAGGCCCGAGTTACACTTTACGGGCTGTTTGCGTGGGTGGCACAATCCAGCGCTGCAGCCCACCAACAGCATTTGGTCTATAGGCCCTGGCACTCGCAGTGCACTTTACAAGGGACTGACACATAAACCAAATAGGCCAATCATGGAAACACCAATCCATAACACATTTTATACAGGAGCACTTGCACTTTCCCACTGGACAGCAGTGAGGAAAGTGCGCAGAATCATTACACCAGCAAAAACAGAGTCAAAACCGGGAGGTCAGAAAGCAAAAAGTCAGGGGAAACACGCCAAAAGATGCCAAGTCTAACAAGGAGAATACAGTCTTCTTAACCGATTATATTCTCTTACACAATTTGCATCTGCACTAATCTTTTTCTCATCAAAATCAATCAAATACAATCCAGATCATGTTCTTACTCGAGACAATGCAACATATGCCATACCCTCTTTAAAAACTGTACTTCCATTATTTACCAAGGCACTGTCTACACTTAATCCTTGAGATTTATGAATGGTCAACGCATATGCTAAAGAAAGAGCAAACTGTTTTCTACGACCATACAAAGCTTTAACAAGCAAAAAACGAATAGCACAACGTCCAATCTGTTTTACCTCTTCAATCTGATCAAATTTAATCTTCAAAAATCCAATTCCATCTCTGTTCTGAAAATTTACATAATCAACAACTTTTCCCATTGCTCCATTCACTAAACCTTTTTCAACATCTAAATTACGCCGTAATATTACCCGACAGTTTACACATACATATAGTCTTTTCCAAACCAGCAGTCTTAGGTACAGATTTTTCCAAAGAATCTAATTTTGACTGTAATTTCTTTGACAGAAGAATAGTAACTCCTTCGTGTTCCATTTTATCAATGGCTTCTATTTTCACTATTGGTTGTTTCTCCAGTTTCAAAAGTTCTTGATTGAATGTAGAGCACTCTTGCAGTGTTGGCATTAGACAAACTATAGACTTTTTTCTCCAATTTTTTTGTACATTATTTCAGGTGCAATATTTTCATTTGGAAACAAGTTTGTTATTAGCCGACTTTGTAAAGCTTCTTTACCATGTTTTGTCAAAACACCAATTCTAATATCTTGAAGAATGTTTCCATAATGTTCATCACTTGCTTGTCGCATATTCTTAATAAGTTCTTTATATTCAAAAAGAGACCAAATGTTCACACTTCCAATACTTCCCAAAGATTTCCTAGTGTCTTCATGGACAAGTGTTTTAAAAACTGGTTGCCCTTTCACAGGAGTAAGTTGTAATAGATCGCCGAATACAATTACATGTTTTCCTCCAAATAAAACATAATAATCTGTTTTTAAAATCTGTTGCATTCTTTAATGTACAAAGGCAAGCATTACGTTTGAGACCATGCTCACCTCATCAATTATCAGAAGTTTAATTTTCTTTAGTACTCTTGAAACTTCATAACAAGCTTCTCCAGATAGCTTGTGATATTCCAACTTATTTTCATGTTCAACTGGTAGCATCAGTAAACGATGTAATGTAATCCCTTTAATGTTGTGTGCTGCTAACCCAGTTGGAGCGGTTACAACACAGGATAAATGTGATTCAGTGGTTTTCTGTAGATAACTGGTCACAACTTTAATTAAGAAACTTTTTCCTGTACCAGCTTGACCACTGATATACATTCGAATAGGTTTAAATGATGTGCAGTTGCATTCTTTTTTTTTTCAAGAAGTAAACCATGCTCTATCTGTTGTGTAACTTGCTGATATATTTCTTTCTGTTCAATATTTAGTTGTTGTTCCAAGTTCCCCAACTCCATAATATCCTGTTGTGATTGTTGCATTGCCTTTTCTACTTCACTCATGGCTATTGCTGCTTCATTTTCAAGAATTGGTTGTCCTAGTGGATCTTGACTTAGTGGAGCAGAACTTTGACTATCTTGAGAACTGTTTCTAGCAATTTCAGCTGCAATACTAGTTTCTTGTTCAATCTCTTCATTCAACATTTGTAGATAATTTGGAAAAACTGTGCATTCAATGCTATCTTTACATGCATTAAAAGAATCTTCATAGCACTCAAAATCTCCAAGTAATTCCATTTCAGTACGCCAAGGCTTGAAGAGTTGCAGAAGTGCTAAATAGAAAAATTCCCTTTTATCTGCAGTATCACAACTGAGTTTGCTGTGATTAATAAGATTTCCTTTGGTATGTTTTACCAAACATCCATCACATCCAATTACTGCATATTTTTCTTCATTTATATTTTCTGTAACATTTCTCTTAAAGCTGTAACATTGCAGTACTTCATAGAGACATATGTTTTCCAGATGTGGACTTCTTTTAGGATAGTACATAACCAACATGTTTGTTTTAACAATATTTGTACTTTCCGGTTCATTTAATGCTAAGTATTCAATTTCTTGTACAGATTTCAATACTCGATTTCGTGTTGCAGCAAGACCTACACTTACCTAAATGATTCCTCTTGACTTTGAATATAAACTTGCAGATGTCAACCGATCCGGACATTCGTACAATCCAATCTCTCAATGGGAAAGCATCTTCAAACTAAAGCTGTACAATTTGTTACTAAGAGTCTTCTCTTGTGAAATTTCTTCCCACATTTCTTTCAACTCTGTCTTTTCAGATTTTGTTATATATGATGTAACATGGTGAGCAACAGCAATTGAATTATCTGCAACATACTAGATATCCATATTTGCATTCCACATCATCAAAATCACTGGATTGTAATCATTAATATACTTTGAATCTTCACTTCCTTTTATATTGTAAGTATTCTTTGGAGATTTTCGAGTTATAGTTTGCCTCACTGCTGACATGAAACTGTTGACTCTTCCTTTGGAAATTACTGGACGTGGGAATCCAAAACGACATTTTGTATAAAATTTTTCCTTTGACTTGTATTTCCGTCGACAATATTTCCCACATCGATGACTTTGAAACCGTAAAACTTGTTGTCTTAAGGTATTTTCTCCTCCTGTTTTTGGAATAGCACAGGTAACATACTCTTCAATGAAAGATAAAACAGTCTCATCAGAATCGGTTCCAAATTTAGGTGCATCCTAGATCCATAATAGCATATGCATATGAGGAGCACCTCTGGCTTGGTACTCCTTTCTCCAAAAGAAATCAATAACTTCTCCAAGAGGTGGGTTATTTTTATTGCAGATAAAAGACATCATAGCTTGAAACCTATGATTAAAATATCTGCACACATTTACAGGATCCAAGGAACACAGTTCTCCAGCTGTCTTCAATTCAATGTTTTTAATATTTGAATTTTCTTCTCGTAGAAATTCAAGTAAATCATCCCATGCGTATTTAGCGTAGCGTAACAAACCACGTAGGGGTTCCTAAGTTCCTTAACATACATTTAAGTTCTCTGTGACGACGATACCAATACTCATTAGAACAACGTTGACACGCCATCAAATTAATCAACTGAGATTCTAAATGATCGTCTCTCTGTTGTACTTTGTCCATGAATTCCTTTGCAGAAACATGTGTAAGATGAACTCCTGTTTTTAATATGTGGTTCACTGCATATGAAAGTCCAGACAAGTCACTTTCAAACAGAAGATGAAATATATATGGAATACATTGTCGAAATCTTGGATCTTCTGAGTACAATCTTGTTGTACGATATTCAGAAGCTGGAATCTGCACGGGTCGTTCATCATATCGTCCACCTTTCCCACTGGGGAAGAGCTGTGGAAAACAACGGGCTTCTAAACTTCTTTCCCAAACACTCATAGGAGTTCCCTACGCTTTCTTCTTTTGGAATAATTCAATAGTATTTCCAATCACTTCTTTCGAATGTAAAGGATGTAAAATATAATGTTCATAAATTTCTTCACTCCTGGAGACATCCACTTTTTCGATTTGGCCAGTTGAATTATCTCTATCGTCTCCTAAAGATATTTCTTCTTTGTCCACATGTATATTTTTATAATAAATATTGTTTTGTATAAGATATAATGTAGCTTTTTGAAGTTTGGTGACATCTACTAACTCTTGCCATATTTTCCGACTCTTTGTTGGTACACCATTAACTAGAATAACTACAGCTTCACTTTCCTCTCTCTCTACACCAAAAGTTTCAATATTTTTCTTAAAATCTAAAGGTAAATACACAACTCTTCCTTTTAAACCTCTTTGTAAATCTGTTGGAGGCAGCTTACCAGTTTTAGGCTCCATACGAACTATAGCCTGAAACGCGTGCACAGATTGAATAAGAATAGATTCATACGTATTTAAATCTACTAGTTCTGAAGGAATACCTACCAACTCTAGGTTATTATGTACAGCTCTATCTGGCATTTTATTCTCTTCTAGTTTGCTGTAACAATATTTACAAATACGTTGATCACTACCCAACTCAAAATGACCTTCCACCTACAAATAAGCACCAAATTGCTCCCACTTATCATTGTTTTCCTTTTCACTTTTTAAATACACATCAACATTCCTAGTTTGACTTCTATAGTGAGTACGTCGACAACAAATACAAACATAGTTTGGTTTTTCACAACAAACTACCTTAAACTTTGTAATTTCTTCTGCAAACTTCTGAGTAATACTATCTTCCACCTCTTCTTCAACACCTACACTTATGAAACTCTCACTTTCTCTACACTCCTCTTCAGGACCAAAGAAACAAAACTGTATATCATCACAAACTTTTTTTTACATCCAATACTGAACCATGCAAAAGAGCAGTGTTTATTTCACTTAAACATAATGCAGGACTCTTTACATAGTACAATCTTCTTACTAACTTCCGCATTTCTGAGTGATGTACTGCTAACATTCTCAAATGATGAAAAGTACTTTGACACACTTTTCTAGAAAGACAAGCCAGAGAATGACCCTGCAAGCCAGTATATTTTCTCACTTTACAAGGATCTAGTCCTTGCAACATCTTAATCTTCTGTTTAACACTTTTTTTTACCATACTCTCGTAAGAAATATCGTAAAATATCAATAGATTCCTGTCGTATACTACAAATACTACTACAATCCCACCTATACACTGGAACTTGTGAACGTCTCCCTTGAACTTCTTCAGCTATTACTTCTTCTACATTTCTAGGAACCATCTTTTCTTTTTCAATTGGACAACCATTTTTAACCTCATAAGAACGACCATTGGGATCAACTGCATTAACTAATGTATTTTGTTGAAAATAGCTTTCTTCATTAAAAAAAGGTTCAGGACTACAAGTATTCTTCCAATCACCCCAAAAAGTTTTGCAAAAGTTAGTTCTGTTGACCAGTCTTTTTCTGTACTTTTCTCCTTCATAAAATGCATTGTTTTATTCAATGTTGTCATTCTTTTCAGAATTAATATAAACAATCTTCTTTTCAATTCAAAAGCGTTTTCGACTACACTTTCAATCTGTTGCTTTTTCTTGTAAAATGCAGATCTTTTAGATTTCTTGCAATCTTTCATTAAATTTTGCAGTACTCTACTTTTAAACATTGTTTCCTAATATCCTTATACTGTTTCATCCTTCTTTCATCAAAGATTGTTTTCCCAAAACATGATTTTCTATTAATATCTCCTTTTTTTGTTTCCTTCTGAATGGTTGTACTACTTTTATTTTTATTTTCTCCATTTTCTAAATTCGTAATCTTCTTTAAAACTCTTTTAACAAATTCTTTAGTTCCCTTACCAGAAGCCTTTTTCTTCAATGTCACATGTTGTACTTTGTTTGATTTCTCCTTTTCTGTTTCTTTTAAATAGTACTCTTTTCTTTCTTTTCTTTTGATCTTTTCTTGCCATACTCAATCTTTATTAATAATAATGGTGAGTATCTGAAAAGAAAGAAAAGTTTCATTAAATCATTTAATATTAATAAAATAATTATATACAAATATTCTCATATATAAATAAAAAAATATTTTTAATTGCATTCCAAAAGTATGTCAGACACTGCAGACAAAGGTCCAGAAAGAGGCAAGAGGGGTGCAGAAAGACCGAAGACGGTGTGAAAGATACATGAGGGGTGCAAAAAAAAGCAACAGAGGTGTACTAAGAAGCAAGAGTAATGCAGAAAGAAGCAACAGAGGTGTAGAAAGAGGCAAGAGGGGTGCAAGAAGAGAGGAGAGGTGCAGAAAGAGGCATAAAAGGTGCAGAAAGAAGCAAGACATGTACAGAAAAAAACAAAAAAAAGTGCAGAAAGGATGAACAGAGGTGTAGAAAGAGGTAACACGGATGCAGAAAGAGGAAACCAGGCTGCAGAAAGACCTAAAAGGAGTACAGAAAGAAGCAACACAAGCAGAAAGACACAAAAGAAGTGCAGAAAGAAAGAACAGAGGTACAGAGTCCATGTGTTGTGTCTAAGTAATTGAAAGAGTGCATGGGTAATGCCAGGGTGATTGCATAAGTGCAGGGGTAATCTCTAGGAGATTGGCAGAGTGCATAAGTAAAGTATGGGTGATTGCATGAGTGCAGGAGTAATGTGTGTGAGGTTGTATGAGTGTAGTAGTAGTGCCTGGGTGATTGGAAGAGTGCAGAGATAGTGCATGGGTGATTTTATAAGTACATAGATACTGGTTGGGTGGTTCAAAGAGTACAGGCCTAGTGCCTGGGTGATTTGAAGAGTGCAACGGTAGTGCTTGGGTCATTACATAAGTGCATATGTACTAGCTGGATGATTTAAGAAGTGCTTTGGTAATGCCTGTGTAATTGTATACTACAGCAATAATGCCTAGGTGATTCCATGACTACAGGGATAATGCCTGGGTAATTGCATGAGTGCAACGGTAGTGGCTGGGTGATTATATAAATGCATGAGTAGTGGATACATGATTGAAAGACTGCATAGTTAATACCTTGGTGATTGCATGAGTGCAGCAGTAATGCCTGAGGGATTACAGTAGTATTTCAGCATTTCATTATGTCTTTATTTCGATTAAAATAATCATAAAAGACAGTACATAAATGTCAGGTTAAAAGTACTTGAAATAAAACACAGTACTGTATGTAACAATCAAAACAGTAAAACAGGTAACAATAATTACAGTAGTTCATATGTAGTGCTTATATCATTGGAAGACTGCATGGATAGTAGTTGGGCGTTTTCATAAGTGCACAAGTACTGGCTGAATGATTACATAAGTACAAGAGTAGTGCCTGCATGATTGAAAGAGTGGAAAGATAGTAGCTGGCTGAATGAAGCACTATCTACCTAATGCGTTGGTGATTGCATGAGTACAGGGGTAACATCTGGGGATTTACATGACTATATAGGAAGTGTCTGGGTGATTTTATAACTGCATGGGTACTTCTTGGATGATTGCAGAACTACTCAGGTACTGCCTGAGAGAATAAAGGAGTGCAAAGGTAGTGCCTGAGTGATTTCTTAACAGCATGACTACTGGCTGAGTGATTACATAAGTACAAGGGTAGTACCTCCGTAATTGAAATAGAGCAACGGTAGTGGCTGGATGATTATATAAGTGCATGAGTAGTGGCTACATGATTGAAAGAGTGCATGGGTAATACCTTGGCGATTGCATGAGTGCATAGGTAGTGCCTAGGTGATTGCGCGAGTGTAGCAGTAATGCCTGAGTGATTACAACAGTGCATATGTACTGCCTGGATCATTAGAAGACTGCATGGGTTGTACTTGGCTGTTTTTATAACTGCATAAGTGTTGGGCCTAGCAAAATATATAGCAGCAGACTATTACATCACTGAAATACAAGTCTTTCCATATTCTTAGAAGCATGCGTACATATGTCTCTGTTTTCAAACCAACATCATATCTAAAAGAAATATGTATACAATATTTTTATAACTCTGAGTACTGCCTGGGTGATTACAGAAGTACTAAAGTATTACCTGAGTAATTACAGGAGTGCAAAGGTAGTGCATGGGTGATTTTATAAGGGCATGAGTACTTCTTGGCTGATTGCACGACTACTGAATTAGTGCCTGAGTGAATAAAGGAGTGCTAACATACTGCCTGGGTGAATTCTTATCAACATAGGTACAGCCTGCATGATTGCATGACTGTAGAGATAGTACATAAGTAGTGCCTGGGTGATTGCATAACTGCAGGGGTAATATCTGAGGGATTACTGGAATACATAGAAAGTGAATGGGTGACTTTATAAATCCAGGAGTACTGCCTGAGTGATTACAAAAGTACTAAGGTACTACCTGAGTGATTACAGGAGTGCAAAGGTAGTGCCTGGGTGATTTTATAAGTGCATGAATAGTGGCAGAGTGATTACATAAGTACAAGAGTGGTGCCTGCATGATTGAAAGAGTGGAAAGATAGTGGCTGGCTGAATGAAGCACTGTATAGTTAATGCATTGGTGATTGCATGAGTACAAAGGTAACGTCTAGGGGATTAAAGAAGTACATAGGTAACGCCTGGGTGATTGCATGACTACAGAGGTAATATCTGGGGATTTACATGACTACATAGGAAGTGACTGGGTGATTTTATAACTGCATGGGTACTTCTTAGATGATTGCAGAACTACTCAGGTAGTGCCTGAGAGATTTCTTAACAGCATGACTACTGGCTGAGTGATTGCATAAGTACAAGGGTAGTACCTCTGTAATTGAAATAGAGCAACGGTAGTGGGTGGATGATTATATAAGTGCATTAGTAGTGGCTACATGATTGAAAGAGTGCCTGGGTAATACCTTGGCGATTGCATGAGTGCATAGGTAGTGCCTAGGTGATTGCGTGAGTGTAGCAGTAATGCCTGAGTGATTACAACAGTGCATATGTACTGCCTGGATCATTAGAAGACTGCATGGGTAGTACTTGGCTGTTTTTATAACTGCATAAGTGTTGGACCTAGCAAAATATAAAGCAGCAGACTATTACATCACTGAAATACAAGTCTCTCCATATTCTTAGAAGCATGCATACATATATCTCTACGTTTTCAAACCAACATCATATCCAAAAGGAATATTTATACAATATTTCTGGAATATAGTGAAACTTAGAAACTAAAACATATAATAGAACTGCCTGGGTGATTACTGAACTACTAAGATACTACCTGAGTGGTTACAGGAGTGCAAAGATAGTGACTGGGTGATTTCATAACACCATAACTACTGGCTGAGTGAATACATGAGTACAAGGGTAGTGCCTCCGTGATTGAAGGACTGCAACGATAGTGCCTGGGTGATGATATAAGTGCATGAGCAGTGGCTACATGTTTGAAAGAGTGCATGGGTAATACCTTGCTGATTTCATGAGTGCATAGATAGTGCCTAGATGATTGCATCAGTGCAGCAGTAATGCCTGAGTGATTACAGCACTGCATATGTAGTGCCTGCATCATTGGAAGACTACATGGCGAGTACTTGGATGTTTTTATAACTGCATGAGTGTTGATCCTAGCCAAATATAAAGCAGCAGACTATTCCATGACTCAACTATAAGTCTCTCCATATTGTTACAAGCACACATACATATGAATCTACCTTTTCAAAACATCATCATATCTAAAAAAAATATGTATACAATATTTCTGGAATATAGTGAAACCTAGAAACTGAGACATGTATTAGATGTGCTTGAGTGATTGCATAACTCCATGGGTAGTGCTTGGGTGATTATATGAGTGCAAGGGTAGTCACTAGGTAATTGCAGGAGAATATGAAAAGTGACTGACTAATTGCATGAGTGCAGATATAGACGTTGAGAGCACGGATAAGTGTATAAATAGCAACTGAAGGCATAGATGAGTCATTATGTACTGCGTATGTGAATAGATGAGTGCAACAGTAGAGCCTGCATGATTCTATGACTGCAAGGGTTGTGTGTGGGTTATTACATAAGTGCATAGATACACACTGCATGATTACATGACTGCAGAGGTAGTACATAACTAGTGCCTTGGTGATTACATGACTACAGGGGTAATATCTGGAGGATTACTGGAATACATAGGAAATGAGTGGGTGATTTCATAAGTTCATGAGTACTACCTGGGTGATTACAGAAGTACTAAGATACTGCCTGAGTGATTACAGGAGTGCAAAGGTAGTGGCTGGGTGATTTCAAAAGTGCATGAGTACTGGTTGAGTGATTACATAAGTACCAGAGTAGTGCCTGCGTGATTGAAAGAGTGGAAAGATAGTGGCTGACTGATAGAAGTACTGTATATCTAATGCATTCATGATTGCATGAGTACAGGGGTAACGTCTGGGGGATTAAAGGAGTACATAGCTAACACCTGGGTGATTGCATGACTACAGGGGTAATATCTGGGGATTTACATGACTACATAGGAAGTGACTGGGTGTTTTTCTAAGTGTATGAGTACTTCTTGGCTGATTGCAGGACTACTGAGGTACTGCCTGAGTGAATAAAGGAGTGGAAAGGTAGTGCCTGGGTGATTTCATAACACCATGACTACTGGCTGAGTGATTACATGAGTACAAGGGTAGTGCCTCCGTGATTGAAGAACTGCAACGATAGTGCCTGGGTGATGATATAAGTGCATGAGCAGTGGCTACATGTTTGAAAGAGTGCATGGGTAATACCTTGCTGATTTCATGAGTGCATAGATAATGCCTAGATGATTGCATCAGTGCAGCAGTAATGCCTGAGTGATTACAGCACTGCATATGTAGTGCCTGCATCATTGGAAGACTACATGGCGAGTACTTGGATGTTTTTATAACTGCATGAGTGTTGATCCTAGCCAAATATAAAGCAGCAGACTATTCCATGACTCAACTATAAGTCTCTCCATATTGTTACAAGCACACATACATATGAATCTACCTTTTCAAAACATCATCATATCTAAAAAAATATGTATACAATATTTCTGGAATATAGTGAAACCTAGAAACTGAGACATGTAATAGATGTGCTTGAGTGATTGCATAACTCCATGGGTAGTGCTTGGGTGATTATATGAGTGCAAGGGTAGTCACTAGGTAATTGCAGGAGAATATGAAAAGTGACTGACTAATTGCATGACTGCAGATATAGACGTTGAGAGCACGGATAAGTGTATAAATAGCAACTGAAGGCATAGATGAGTCATGGAGAAGTGCCTAAGTGAATAGATGACTGCAACAGTAGGGCCTGGGTGATTCTATGACTGCAAAGGTAGTGTGTGGGTTATTACATGCCTGCATAGGTACAGCCTGCATGACTACCTGACTGTACAGGTAGTACATAACTAGTGCCTGGGTGATTGCATGACTGCAGGGGTAATATCTGGGAGATTACTGGAATACATAAAAAGTGAGTGAGTGATTTTATAAGTCCATGAGTACTGCCTGGGTGATTACAGAAGTACTAAGGTACTGCCTGAGTGATTACAGGAGTGCAAAGGTAGTGCCTGGGTGATTCTATAAGTGTATGAGCAAGTAGACACATATCTCAGTCACAACACCATGCACAGCTCAAAACTTCACAGAGTGAACTTCAATTTTCAAACAGACACTGAAAATGTTGCAGTATATATGAAATATAACTTTTTTCACATTATACAAATTACTCTAATAAATAACATCTCTACAAACATCTCAAACCTCACTTTCAGGCTACTGCTTAACCATTCTACAACTACTTATAATATTACACCTACCCAAATAGAAAGTAGGATCCCGTCACAGATCTTTACCATATTACTAAAACCATACATGAATATGTCTGTATCATAACACTATCCAAACCTAAAATAAACACAGAACAAACTTCAAATTTTAAGCAAACATCAAAAATTATGCGGCCTACTTCAACTGTACCTCTCTAGAAAGTTAAAAAAAGAAGCCCAATTAATAACACCTTATGTCACCATCTTTTACACCACACTTTTGTGCTGCATCTTCACCATTCTACTAGTACTCACAGTCTTGAGCCTACCACATATACATCATGCACCTCCAAATGTATAAGACATATGAAAATACATATACAAGTAGAAACATACTTGAGACAGAAGTCCATGCACACCTTAAAATTTGACAGACTCCACCTCCAAATTTAAAGCAACAGCTAAAATGATGCGGTATACTACAAATATACATATCCACACACTAAAACGAACTACCATAATCACTAATCCATATTCCAATATACACATAATACTATACAGAATCTATTTCAAACAACATTTAACTACAATAAAACAAACTACAATAAACATCTCTACATTTAATAATATATTTCAAACATCAAAGTTCTTGATTAATTATTTAACTTGAAAAATAAAGCTTACACATAATACACCTCACAAATTTATAACTCACCTTCCAAATTGATTTGTAGAATATAAAATATCAGAAACTCAGAAAAGATTTTCTTATGCACACAATAAATGTAATGCACTGCTCTCAGCAAGGCAAAACCAGTAATGGCAAAGT